>OX422218.1:509914366-511114366 GCA_949130495.1 Sambucus nigra | reverse complement strand
CATGTTCTCCAACATTTGGTTGACTCTTTCTGTTTGCCCATCTGTTTGAGGGTGATAAGAAGTACTCAATTTCAATTCGGTTCCCATAACTTCTTGGAAACTTCGCCAAAAATGGGAAACAAAAGTTTCGTCTCGATCGGAGATAATATTAATGGGCACCCTGTGAAGTCTAACGATCTCCACAATGAACAATAGGTCATAACGAGCAGTATTGTAGTCGGTACGTACCGGTAAGAAATGTGCTGACTTGGTTAAACGATCAACGATAACCCAAATAGAATCATGACCGCTTTGTGACGTTGGTAATACCGTGATGAAATCCATCGAGATGCTTTCCCACTTCCATACCTTGAATTTCCAAGGGTTGCAACAATCCCATCGATCGCTGGTGATCTATCTTAACCAATTGACAAGTAGTTCATTGGGAAATGAACTCAGAAATATCCCGCTTCATGCCCTCCCACCAATATTGACGGTGCATGTCTTAGTACATTTTGTCATTACTAGGATGTACAGCAAATTTGGACCCATGAGATTCCGTCATTACGGCCCACCTTAACTCCCCTTCGTCCGGAACAACAAGTCTCCCGTGGAAGCGTAACCCACCCTCCGAACTTATAGAGTAGGATTTCGCTCCCTCGGTTAACGATTGGCATATACGGTCTTGACAACTTTTGTCCCTTCCATGAGCTTCCACAACCCTTTCCATTATTGTGGGCGTAACGGTCAATATCGACATAAATGACATAGCAACTGTGTCCTCTTGGCTAAGCCCCTTCCATTTAGCCTTCCATACCGAGGCTAACTGCCCCTCGAGTTTCCTACTCAACGCATCAGCCACTATATTAGCCTTACCCGGGTGATAATGTATATCAAATTGGCAGTCCTTCATGAACTTTAACCATCGACGCTGTCGCATATTCAAATCCTTCTGTGAAAATAAATATTGCAACAATTTGTGGTCCGTGAAAAGACTAAACTTCTCCCCCAGGAGGTAATGTCTCTAAATTTTCAAGGCAAAAACCACGGTCGCAAGTTCCAAATCATGAGACGGATAATTCTTCTCATGAGGCTTTAGCTTGCGAGAAGCATAAGCAATAGCCCATTGTTCTTGATATACGACACCTCCCAACCCTTGTAGAGATACGTTCATAAAGACTAAATATTCTAACCCCGGCCTTGGTAATGCAAGTACTGGAGCAGAAGTCAATTTATCTTTCAGCTCTTCAAAAGCCAGCTGACAAGAATCATCCCAAACAAACCTCACCCCTTTTCGGGTTAAATTTATCAAAGGTCTAGTAATTTTAGAAAAACCCTTGATAAATCGGGTGTAATAGCCAGCCAAACCCAGAAAACTTTGAATCTCAGTAGGTGTCGTGGGCTGACCCCATTCCCTTACCGCAACAACTTTACTCGGGTCTATCGAAATTCCCTTAGAAGTAATAATATGACCCAAAAACTGTACTTCTTGCAACCAAAATCCAGACTTCTCGAATTTGGCATACAATTGATGATCCTTCAATGTCTGCAGGACCAATCGTAAATGAGTAGCATGATCGACTTCTATTTTAGAATACACTAGGATGTCATCAATGAATACTATAACAAACTGGTCGAGGAAGTCCCGGAACACCCTATTCATCATGTCCATAAACACAACAGGGGCATTGGTTAGCCCAAAAGGCATAACCAAAAATTCATAGGACCCATATCTAGTTAGGAACGCAGTTTTGGACACGTCCAACTCCCTATTCTCAACTGATGATACCCCATCCTCAAATTTATTTTAGAGAAGTACGACGCTCCCCTAAGTTGATAGAACAAATTTTCAATCCGAGGTAATGGGTATTTGTTCCTGATAGTAACTTTATTCAACTCCCGATAATCTACATATAACCGTAGAGAACCGTCTCTCTTCTTCACAAATAACACCGGAGTGCCCCACGGCGACGTACTATGCCTAATGAACCCTTGTTCTAACAACTGATGAATATGATCTCTTAACTCCCTCATCTCAACAGGATCCATACGATACGGAGCTCTCGCAATCGGTTGCATTCCCGGTGCTAAATCAATTACGAACTCAATCTCCCTACTTGGAGGTAAACCCAATATTTTTTTAAAAACGTCCTCGAATTCCCTAACAACTAGAATTGAATCTAAGGAAACGGCTACATCTCGAGAAGTCTCCTCCGCGATACAGTACAAGTAAGTTCTAGAACCTCCTTCTGAATAAGGCATAGCCACTAAAAACATCTCTTACCCCGGAATGGCAAAAACTATACTTTTCCTATAGCAATTTACTATCGCATGATAGTTTACTAGCCAATCCACACCCAGAATCACATCATAACCGACCATATCAAGGACGAGTAAATCAGCCTCAAAGCATAAGTTACCAAGATTTATTTCTACTTGTTTACAAACAAAGAAAATAAGTGACATATCTCCCATGGAAGATTCAACACTCTTGAAAGTACTCTCTACAGACTTAAGTAGCTCCGTAGACTGAGCAAAATTTGTAGAAATAAATGAGTGTGTCACACCCGTATCAAATAATACACGACCCATGTGCCCATGAATGGGAAACTTACGCTCAATAGCTGGCGGGGCCGGAGGAAGCATAGCATCCTGTATGTGATAAACACGCCCATACTGTAGCTATCCCTATTGTGGAGGGACAACTGGGTTAGGCACTTGTGGCAGTAATTGGTCCTGTGGCTGCTGTGGAATCCTAGAAAGTTGTACCCTAATCAACTATGGACACGCCTTCTTGAAATGACCCGAATCTCCTCATTGAAAGCATCGACCTGCCATATTCTCCTAATTTTGGCCCCGGTTATTACTAAACTTCCCGAAGCCTTGGTCCGCATGGCCTCTACCCCCATTACCATCTCGACCTCCTTGTTGCTATTGCGGGGCACCTTGACCGTGCCTAATATTACTGCCACCAATATTAAACCCACCAAAACGCTAACTTTTTTACAAGTCCCCTTGCTGGGAGTCCCTTTCCTTTTTGTTTATTTCCCAAATATTGGGACGAGGGTCGTGCTCCTCCTCCTATCCCATTGCCTCCAGGTTTACCTGCTTGCCCCACAGCTGAAGCCTTCTTACCACTTTGGACATACAACCTATATTCTTGACAATGGAGTAATGATGCGTTCATTACATCCCCGAAAGTCTGTAAAGCTGGATTGCCCAGCAAATATTGTCGTATCCTCCAGTGTAAACCTCCCATGAACTTTGATACTTTCCTCTCCTCAGGAGTCACCTCGTCCAGCACAAAACTAGCTAACCGAGCACAAAACTAGCAACTGAACGCTCACCTTGCACTACATCTTAAAGTTTTCTTCTCATCTCCCTTTGAACTGCGGGAGGAAAATATTTCCGATCAAACAAAACCCAAAAATCATTGATAGTCATAGTATCTCTCTGCTCTAGAGTAGTCATCGATTCCCACCTATGTAATGCATCTCCAACGAGTTTAAAAGTAGCAAGGATTTGTTTCCTTTCCTCACTACACTCCACCATGCGAAGATGGCCCTGCATACCCTTTTTCCACTGATTAGCTACTATAACATCGGAGCCTCCTTGAAATTATAGGGGATGGTCCTTTAAAAAGGATTCTCTGACCCTTTCCCAAAGAAAAGGTCCCATATGAGCTTGTACTTCCTGAGCCCGTAGTTGTTGGGCTTGTGGAAATTGCTGAACTACAGCAGTCATAGCAGTATTGATCGCTTAGGCCACAATATTGGTCACCTCAACTGCATTTATTGTTCCTTGCTGTGGCGGTGGAGGACCTACTTCTTCTTCTATAACTCTGTTCATTCTTGCGGGGCGACCTCTCTTAGGTGGCCTCTGAGAAGAAGGAATAATCAAATTAGGATACTATTAAAAACAATCTATCTTAAAGAAGATCGCAATTGTAGGCAAATAAAACAGTCCTAACATTAAGGCTCTATATCAAAGAATGCTACGGTAGAACGTGAAAAATCCGCATAGATCCTAAAGACTCTAGAACCTGATGCTCTGATACCATCTGTGACAACCCGCTTATCAAAATAAGAGGTGGTCAGATCGATACTCCAATAATGGAAGGAATCATAGATGGTCCATTCTTATCATCACATTAATATAATAAGTGTACGAGATAACAACCCACGATTTTAGAAAAACGGATTGTCAAAAATAATATTTGTAATTTAAAAGAAACATTTGAACCAATCAATTCAAAAGAAAGTGGATACTGAAAAAACTTATGTTACTTAAACAACAATTATACATCAAAATAATCAAATAAGCTGTCGGTTAACAGTCTCTTACAACCCATATACAACAAGTTACATGATACATTGCATTAAACAATTACAAAAGCTTAGGCCACACACCCTAATAGACAACCCGATCATAACTAGAATACAAAAAGGGAGGCATTTATATCAAAATCTCTCGTAACATCCGCAAGGTGTTACAGCTCCCAGACACGGGAATAGGGGAATCAATACGAGTGTCCTTACGTCGGAGCACCTGAGCGAATAAAAGATTCATGTAAAATAAGAAATACGAACGGGTCAGGGCCCGGTTTTATATGATCACCAGGTGAATAAAGTCCAAGATAGTTATGAGAAATTAATCACCATTGATAATGACAAGAACCTATATACTGAATCTAAAACATAAACTAAGACAATTAGGATGACCATAAATTTAACTCAATTATACAAGAGGATATGAATAAATAAGATTAACTAAGAATCACCATCATTTACATTATTTCATTTTATCGTTCCGTAAATCATTAGGAAACGTATTCAAAGCCCTTTTATTCATAGAGCACTTTATCATAAATCGAGTCCCACTTAAAATGAGAATAATTATATTCAATTATATATAACGATTCTAAGACCGTCCTTTCGAGTTTCGCCACTGGACGCGCCCCTAAATAGCTATCATCTTCCAGGGCCTATCAAACAAGACAACCTGGGCATCCTACAACGCAACGTCGGGAAGCGGCCATATACCTTCGACAGTGAATCATAACCACACCCGGAATGACCTCACTTCGAACAATAATTACACAATACATAATAACCGGTCCTATGGTCGAGGACTATATTCGCCCTGCATTCACTAGCCAAGGGACTTCACCTCATGCGTGTACTTACCTTATGATAGCATTTAGAGAGGTGTGTGTATGTAAATTATCATTTACTATTTTTAGTATCATTTTAAAATGTACATAACATTTTATCCAGAGCCATAAGCGTTGAAAATCTTCATTAAGTCTCAACGTATAATTATTCTCAATACAAATATCCTTGAATAACATACCTTCTATAACCCCTTATGAAATGGTGTTATTCCCTCTAATCCTAGAAATCCACATTAAGTCATTTTAATCCTTCCTAGGTCTAAACTATTACATTCTATAAGAGAATCATTTATCTCTCTCTAAATTACCTAGACATTTTCCCTAACTTAAACTCCAATGCTCATTCTAACTTAGGTTTATAGATACACCATAGCTAGATTCTAATACTCTAGTTTTACTTCATTTAAGAAGGTTCCTAAGTCCCTATCTTAAGATAAAGAAGGTAAAAGGAATTTGAGATTTAAGAGTGAAAAATAGGGGACCGGTCGACTAGTCAGGAGAACGTGGTCGACCGCGTCTCAATGATTTTGCCTAAGAAGAAATGAAGAAAGCTGAATCCGTAGGGGCCGATCGACCGGTCCTGAGACAGCGGTCGACCGCGCACAAAATTTATACTTATGTGGGAAAGCAGTAGGCTCTCCTCCAAAGGCTCGATCGACCGATCTTGGGACCGCGGTCGACCGCGCTTAGCAGACCCAAGATTATCCTAAACCATTCACAATTAGTCCATTCTCATCAATGAATAACACAACCACAACATCTCTTAACCACACCAACTCTCATAGTCAACTTAAATCATATGATCCATAAGATCTAAGGGTTAAACATCAACATATATAACTAAAACCTAATGTTTGCTCAATTCTTCTAATTACACAACTATCATTGTAATTTATCCCCAAGAAATCATATATTTGCAAGTAAAAACTTGCCTTAGGGTTGTAGTCTTGGATTTCCTTCTGGTTGCAACAACTCCAAAGCCCAAATCTTCAATTTTTCTTCTTCCTTCTTCTCTCTTTTCTCCAAACTTCTCTCTCTCTTTCTCTAGGGTTTGGAATATGTATGGGAGAAATAAAAGAGGGTTGGAAGACTTATGCGTGCCTCTATCCTTAATTCCCATTTCTAAATGTAAATATACCATTAAAATGATTCATAACTACATATTTAAGTTATAACCAGTTAAATGTGCTCGGAACCCAAAAAATACAATATGACACTTATTTCGACTATCTCGACTATTTCGGGACTAACTACGCCTCTACATTGGCATTCGACGGTTTATAAATCATTTCAAGTTCCAGCTTCATTTAAACCATAAATGTCGTTTAAAGCACACGACACTATAAAATGTAACATGATGATATTTACATACACATAACAGTAAATATGCAATAGTCTAGTAAATATTATCTTTTAACTCATTTAATTAATGTTTACTCCATCATCCATTATTTTATATAATTACTTCACACAGTGAACTAATATAAAATAAATTGCTTAAAAGTAAGAGTTATTACAGTTGGGTGTTTTCACTTAAATCTTGTCCTTTAAAACGAACCAAGCGCGATAAAACTTGATAAGAAAGTTGTGCATATAAGAACCGTTTTGTGAGTTTGTGTGCTTTATTTTAAATGGGGAAGGGCTGTGAAAGGTTCATTTTTCCTTTGTGAATACTAAGCCACCGTTAAATTGGACCTAAAAATTGAGGAATTTTATTATCCGGGGTCCAAAGAGGTTTAAAAGAGACCGAAAAAATTTAAAGGCAATAAAAAGAAATTCATGCCAATTATGGGCCAATTAGGTTTTTACACCAATTCTCCAAAGTTTGAGAATTTAGTTTATACACCTCTAAAAATACAATATATATGAGGGAGTTTGGGTGGAGATTCAAAACGGGTTTGCACGTCCTTGAAAGTCTTGAAAAAGTGCTACATAGTTTTTGACGTTATTGGGGTGGAAATCACTTTGACTTTTATTTGTTGATTTGCATAAAGCCATGCCATCTAAATTCAACAATTTTAACAGCTAAGGATACTTTTGATGTTCATTCGTTAGGAGTACACATATGCATTGTGCGCATATGATTGATTGAGTTTATTTACCAATCGAATGTGTTCACGCCCATTCATTCCATTTTCATGACTTGGATGTTTGAGTTTAAATCCATGGTGTGATTTTTAGTATCTTATTTTTGTATGAAAAATTTGAAAAATTCAAAAATAGTTTGTGAAGATTTTTTGAGTATCTATTTGCATGCATGTTTTCCATGTGATTGACACCTTGTTTTGAATACTGTGACACCCCGATTTCACTTGTTTGATTTATTCTTCTCATTTGTCTATTTGGGGACATAATAGAAGGGGGAGAACGAATTATCATTTTATGGGGGAGTTTTTGAGATTTGACTTATGCTTTTCTCATACATTGGTATCTATGTTTTTCTCATTTCAAACTCGATACGTCATTTGGTATTTTTCTTTATCTCATGTGTGTAGGTACTACATTGATGGTCATATGTTGCACACCCTGATGAGAAAAGATTTGAGATTTTGAAGATCTGAAGAACAAACGATGAGGACTTATTCATTTGTATCTTTCCAGTTTGGGTTCATGGGTGGGTAGATTTTTATAGGTCAATTGAATGATAATAATTCGGGTTTTTTTATTTTGTATCGGCATAGACATAGGGGGAGATTTATAAGGATATTTTTCTCACGTTTGACATGTTTCATTTGTGTATGCCGTACGCCAATACATTTGGCACGTCACTTCACGATATCACATGACGGCTTCTGTCCGAATTTTAAGAATCAAGTATTCAACATCTCCATCAAGTTTCCCACATCTTCCTCAATGACTTCACGTTCCACGATTTTATGGATTTTATGCAATTGGTACACTAGAGAAGTCAAAATAATAAAAGAAAGGGAAGATTGGATAGTTCAAGGGTATTTTGGTAATTTTACACTCATAGTCCAGAGGTCCGATCAACTGGAAAGTTGAAGAAATAGAAGCCAAGAAGATATTGAAAGAAACGACATCTCAATCCGACTACGATGAAGGAGTTATGACCTTTTGAAGATAGAGAAAATTCCATAGAAGAATGCAATTTGTTTTAACCCCAAACAAGCAAGTTATCGCGAACCATACAGCGAACCAGTTCAGGGGGCCAACCGGTTTAGGGTACATGGAGAAACGGTTTGAGGTACCTGGCACTGTTAATAGTTCCAGCGTCTCAAAACTCTCTCGGTTTTCCAATAAAATCCAAATTCAGGGGAGTTATTTTTTAAGACTTTGAGAGACGTTTTTGAGAGACAAAATACATCAAGTCTTCATATTTTTAGTCCCCAAACTCATGTTTCATTCACACCAAAATTCCCATATACTTTTGTGAATCTTTTGGAACCCATAGAACACAACTTCTTTTATTCATTCTTGTGGAGTGTGTCTCTACACCATATGGATGCATGTCATTGAGGATCTTGCTGCGTGAAGATTCTTTGCTGAAGATTGGGCTGTGAGTCGTTGGAGGGTGCTGCATGTATTCTCTTACTGAGTACAAGACTGAGAGTCTTTGTGGGTTGGCTGCATGTTAATCCATTGCAGATTTCTCTATGTAATTGTAAGTTGCGATTTATGAATTCATAGTGAAATAAAGGTTTTACCCGAAAGGTTTTTTTTTTCTGAAATCAATGTCTCAGCATATTTATTGTGCCGCATGCTATATATTTGATGGGTTGATTTATTTTGACATGTAGATGCATGTTTAGGGGTTGATTTATATTTGTTTGGGTTGTTCAAATATAGACTCTAATTAAATATGGTTTACTTGGAAACTTTTGAATTTAATTTGAATCGATATCACACACCGTCATTATTCGTTTTACAGAAACCAAAACATTTTGAAAATATTTAGCAAGTGATTAAATTGCAATAATTTAAAATGCATGAATTCTCTTCATATTAAACTAGTGTCGCACTCCCTCGAGGATAGACTCACCCCTCAACTAATGTGCACACCTAACACTTATTCTTTTTTTCCCCTAGTCATCTACCCCGTAACTAGATAATTGATATAACTTCTTTCAACCACCCTACTCAAACCCGAGTATGCTGAAGATATGATTTATAAGTTGTTAATCACATTAACTTAGTTAATCGTTTTCCCTTTTTAAACCCATATAACATTCACACCCATTATATAATTAATACAATTCACCTTATGTATTTAACTCCCCTTATTTAACTATTTCTCCCATTATATATGTAAAATTATATTACAACATTCACATTGAATACATATATAATTCATCCTCCCGAGTAATACCTCACTGGATGTATTATCTAAAGTTCTATCAAACCAGGCTACTCAGTCCTACGTGGAGTTCTGAGACAACTATGGTCAGCCGAATCGGAACGTAAATAATAAACGTAATGGAGGCGGTCATATTCCCCCGAGTATTAGGACATCATCTTAATGCCCCACCTATGAAATTGGATGATATGACCTCGGGATATACTCGCCCTACTCCTTAAGATAAGGGATTCACCCACATCGTGCAGCCTCCCTTGATAGCACTAGAGTATATAATTTAAATAAATATCTAGTCACTGATATTTATAAGCACACACAATACACACACACACACACACACACACACACACTATCACACACTATATATATATATATATAAGAATTTAAATCCCGAATTAACTGTGTACCAAAATCCGTAACACTAACCTATATATTCCCGAGTCTATGGTCCGACTCAAATTTAATTAATTTATTACCTTGGTGTCACTCAACCAATATACCCGGACTCGCTCACTTGACCCTTATCTTAATATTACTCGAGTTTATATTCCGACTCCAAATTAATCTATTTCTATCAATAATTAATTTAATACCTTGGCATCACTCAACAAGTATATCCGGACTCGCTCGCTTGGCCCGTAATTAAATATTCAGAGTTTAATGCCCATATTCTCTTAATAAATTTGACACACACTTATTAAATAAATTAACTTTAAATGTATCTCTCTAACATTTCAATCAAAGTCCACCCATACGGTTTTTCCCCTTAAAGTCCTCAAACAAACCCAACACTTAATCATAAGGACTTAATGTACGAAATTTATCCCCAAATTAAAGTTTAACCCAAACAGTAAAAGCCACCGGAATTTGCCAAAATTAGACTATTGTTGGAACGACATGTTATGTCATTTTAACGACTATAAACGTCGCTCGAAACATAATCAAGGTCGCTCGAATGACTCTTGGAATTTCTCTCTCCTCTGTTTCTGCATCAGTTCGACATCATTGACAGTTCTCAAGCCCTTCTTTTGCCCAGAATTACACACTGTAAACCATTTCCAGTCTCATAATTCACACACTCAGTAGCCAAATTTTAATATTTAAACTAGTTTCTCCTAAATCCCTTGCCGTACATCAATTGTTCTAATATCAATTAATTCCCCAATGAACACATACGGAATAATGATCACCATTAAAATAGAATTACTCATAAAATCCCACAAATTGAAAACCTAATTTATGTGTCAATCCCAGCCCAAAATCATTAGTTTAACACCTACCATGATATGAATTGCAAACTGCAATTAATTTAAAAGCATGTTTAACCACCTGTCTTAGCATTCATCGTGTCCGAATTACCTTTGGTGTAGAGATAGTTTTGTGATGAAGAACACCTCTCTTTCTCTTCCTTTTTGGCTCCCAAGAGTCCTCCAAAGATCTACCTTCTTTTCTCCTCTACGTTATGAGATTTCTAATGTGAGTTATGGCAGACCACAACTCCCAAACTTAGTTTTTTTTATCTCATAATCCCATTTTTAGTCACATGGACCTAATTAAAATGCCTCGAGACCCATTTACCCCTCCGGGTACACTTTTCTGACTATCTTGGCCTATTCGAACTCAACCGTGCACTCAGAATTGACATCCGAATTAATTTACTAAAAGTTCTTATCTCACACCCAAGTTAGTCTATATTCGACTCCCGGCTGAGATAAATAGATGCTACGTCACTAATACACGTTATGACATAAATTATTACTTTTCACTTAGTAATTTAAATTCTATAAATATTAACCATTTAATCTCCCGATTAATATTCGAATAAATATTAACATAATTAATTCAATTAAATTACTACACACAAGTAATTCAAAATTATTCGAATTAATTAAATATTAAATGCACAGAAATACGGGATGTTACAAATCTACCGTTGGTATCTAGTTTGTACTCTATCCACATGTTCGGAGGAATCTCTTACCCTAAGTGGACATCACAAAACACACATAAGTTGGGGGCAGTCCCTATACAAGATACATGTTCATGGCCCATACCCAACAGTGACACAAACTGGGTCAGTGTCAACACTTACCTCCTCGTAGAGGATGCCTCCACGTAGTACCTATATAACATACACAACGTCAATCCCACCTATGCCAATGCGTGGTACTCAACCCGAACACACGAACCCGGAGCCTATAGGATAGTCCATGAAGATTGGTATGTCCACACAAATACATATAAGTACATATTATTATCTCATATAATATGAATAGGTAATTACTACATAATTACCATATAGAGACCACATAAAGTCCACTATATTTTCATTTATTAATAATTTACCATCTAGTGAATTATTAATTACATTCCATAAAATAATTTCTTAGCCATATAATTTAATGTAATTCTCCCAAATTAAATGTGGCATATTTGTATTTTTAATAAATCCTTCGTTGACTCATACACGGTCCCATTAATTCATTTGGCCTCCTAATTAAATCCTTAGTTAAATCCTAGGCCAAAACACAAAAAGGATTAACTGCCAAACACCCCTTACCGTCGCTCAAACGACATCTGAGGTCTTTCGCGCTCTAACACCCGTAGCACTAGCCCAAGAATACCCAAGTTTATATCCCGACTTGTGATTTAATTAATCTTTCATTAATTATTGTGTTATTAAAGCAGTGTCACCTAACTACAATACTCGGATTCACTCATTTGGTCCGTAACTTCATCTCTTAGAATTTTTTACACAAAGTTCAACTATTAAGTTTAACACTCCTCATTAATTTTAATAATCGATAATTTATTATATATCTCTATATTAAATTAAATCGGCTAACCCGTGCCTAACTCCCGTAGCATTTTGCCTAAAAATATTCGAATCACAACCCCGAATCTTAATTCCATAAGTATTAACTTACATTCATATTTTTATTCAAGATACTAAGCACATCTTAATCTAGCCCGTATCCTAATTTTATCTAAAATTTCCACTCAAATCCATCCATATATTTTTGAGTGTTGTTCCTCCTAAACACTCTAAATTTCTTACCCCGAATTCATTCCCATCCAATTACAAGGTAAAAATAATGTTCCTTAATATTTTCCCAAGTCCTACACTCATCTACGAACATCCCAAAGTAATTCAGATTTGATTTCTCTAAAAGGAATTCAGTTTTAGACACCCTTCCGTCATAAATTCATAACTAATTAAAAAAATTTAGAAAAATACGAAACTTGCAGCCACACGTTCGTGTCCAAAACCATTGTCATTTGAATGAAATAACAATCTCATTCGAACAAGATACGAATCTCGTTTGAACGACTTCTAGTGTTGTTTGAACGACAACACAGGTCGCTCGAACGAGGACCCACCTCGTTTGAACGACCCTTCGTCTTCCTGATTCCGCCTCCCCCATTTTTGTTCTTCCCATATCCAACTCTCCAACCCAGAACAATATACGAAAACCCAAAATTTAAGTCTCTGACTGACATATTCAACCTCAACAAAATTAATGCCTATTTTAGATTTTAACGATATAACATTCTCTAAATTCCAACCTGATTTATTTCACAATAAGAGGCATTTATTAGGGGATCTACATCAAAATTTTAGTCCATTAATTAACAGTGACATCCTGTACATAAATTAGTCAAAATATCCCCAAATTAACGATCAAAACCCTAAGGAATCTACAATAAATTTTCAGATTTCGATAACTAAATTTCTAGGATTAATTCTACATTAAATTCAGTCCTCTACATGCATTGTTCATCATCAAATTAATCATATCAAACCTAGATCCTAGAATTTTAAGGGTCATTATGATGCATCAAGAAAATACTTTGAAAAACTTAAATTATCTAAGATAATTCTTACCTTAATGATTTGTGGAGGAAAGCACCTTCAATTCCCTTTTATTCCTCCTTGGTTCCTTGCCCTTTATCCCTCTTTCGGTCCTTCTCCTTTCCTCTCCTGTTAATAGTAGTTTTAAGGTTTTTTTAAATGATAGTGGGGGAGTGGTTTACCCCCACTTAAACACCAATTAAGGCTAATCCCGATTTGGGCTTAAAACCCAACTTTTAGACCCCCAAACGTACTCGAATCCATAACCCAACTAGCCTAAAAGTTCTCCAACCTATATACTATTAATCCAGAACTATTTTTAAAGTCATAAGATAGGGGTGTGCAAAATCCAAACCAAACCGATTAAATCGACCGATCCAATCCAATCCAACTACAGAACCGACCTCAATTGGATTGGATTTTAATTTTCAAAAACCGATTTAATTGGATCGGTTTCGGTTCTTTAATAAAAAACCAATTAAAAAAATCGAACCGATCCAATTAAAATGAATGTGGCTAAAAAAATACCCAATACCCTACCCGATTTAATACCCCAATATATATATTATTGTTAAAAAAAACCTACCCAATTTCATTCTCGCATTTCCCTTACCTTTCGTTACGGCTGATCTCCATTCCCTTTCTTTTCCTCACATTTCCTCTCACTCCCCCTTACACGGCGAAGAATCTGCGTTGATCTCTCCCCCTTACACGGCGAGGACGCTGATCTCTCCCCCTTTTTTGCTTTCTCTCTCTCTCTATCTATCTATCTATCTATCTATCTATCTATCTATCTATATATATATATATAAACACACATAAAGACACACAAACACAATCACACACACAAAAAGTGGGGCTCGATTTTTGTGTGTTTTTGAGAGCCTACGATTCTAAGGACCGGAGAATTAATTGATCCTACAACTTTTATCATCACCGTGATAGCCATTACAAAGATATCAATTCAGTGAGGTGATATGCATAGCATAGCCCCAACCATGTCTAAGAAAAAATAAAATAAAAAATCTTTCTATTTTTGATGGAAACTGGAAAATCCCAATTCCAGTATATAAAGCTTCCCCTGAACACAGAGAAGTTCACCATACTAACCATTTTTCTAGGTTACAATTAGGATCACAACTATGGTTCAAAAAACGTGAGATGTTCCCTTTGAAAGTTGCATCAATTGTAAAATCTTTTCGAATTTCACACATGTAAAAGTTCTTTATGCCTTTGTACTTCATGTCCCATAGCCGCTGTTCACACAAAGCGTCACTGATAACTAACAGGAAAGAAGTTGTTATAAGAGAACTAATAAAAATTACATGGCCATCCTGATAATTGTTAAAGGGTTTTAGTTTTGAGATTGAATGAAACCTCTCATCCCTAAATCTCGCGAACTCGAGAGATATATTTCACCATTAACATTCAGTTACTAATGCTAATTTTTTAATTTTTTAAAGTTTCTATTTTGCCATTAATATTCAGTTACTAATGCTAATTTTTTTTATTGAATGCTCTATAGGAGTAGAGGCAAACTACTGATATTTGGGTACAAACTTGGATCTTGGGAGTTTGGGGAAGATTATGTGAAGGCTTTTTTAGGCAGATTTTGGGAGTAGAGGCAGCCTACTAATATTTGGTTTTAGGCAGGTTTTAATTGGATTATGTGAAAGCTTGTATGAAGTGTCTAATGTACTAATTGGAATGCTGTAATGGGAAGATTATGTGAGAATTTTATTTTTATTTGTATTAAATTCTGGTTTATTATTTATTATTTGGTTTTAAAAAAATCTGGTTTATTATTTATTAAATTCTGGTTTGTTATTTATTAATTGGAATTATAGTTTATCAACTATGATTGGAATTACAGTTTATCAACTATGAAATAGATTGGATCGGATTGGATTAGATCCAACTGGATCAATTAATTGGTTGGATTGGATCCAAATCCAAATCCAATCCAAGTGCAAAAAAAATGGGACCCAACTCAGATACTCGAAACAAATTAAAAAAAAAACGATCCAATCCAATTACAATTGGATTGGACGGTTTGGAATGGATTGCAAAATATAAAAACCAATTTTAATTGGATTGGATTCGGTTTGATCCAATAGTTCGGTTTCGAACCGATCCACACCCCTAGTATAAGACATCTAAACAAGCCTTTAATGCTACCTAAAATGTGTCCCAATTATTTCTGTTTCACTTAGACATTTTTATTATGTTCCAACGACACGTGCCCGTAAATTTATTGATGTATGATTTATTTTTCACTAGCAAGACCATATGTCCAATTGAGTTTTATATTTATATACTCATGAATAAATTCTTATTTAACTTAAAAAGTTTATTTGTTTAATTTTAATCCTCCCAATTTAATTTA
Source organism: Sambucus nigra (assembly GCA_949130495.1). Lineage (NCBI taxonomy): Eukaryota > Viridiplantae > Streptophyta > Magnoliopsida > Dipsacales > Adoxaceae > Sambucus > Sambucus nigra. Next base: position 511,098,660 of record OX422218.1, on the reverse strand, counting down.
TTCTCAAAATAAATCCAAAACTATTAAATTTATTTATGTCGCAATATTTTATTCTAAAATTACGGGGTATTACATCCCCCTCCCTTTATAATGGAATTCCGTCCCTGTAATTCACTAAGGCCCATTCTTATGTTTTTATCCATGCTATTAACCCAAGTTTTGCACTCGATTAGTCCATACTCATATCCCATGAGATAAAAGAAAAGGCTCACCCATGCCTACCATGACATCACTGGGGGTGTTCATATATTCCACATTATATGTACACACACATAACATTAACAAAGATGAATGACACATATACATCTAATTTGTACCATTCATACCAAGCATATCCATACACCAACTATACCACCGCATATGTATATGAGAAAGAAAAATAATGATCTTAGTATCCGACTTCCTTTAACTCCTAACTTTTATCAATGTTATGCATGGGACGTCTCGCAAGCAAAATCTAAACAAGGAACCCTCCCGATACACTACATTATGGCTTAATCAATTATTGATATCCATTGGCTCAAGATTAAAAGAAAATGGAAATAAGAATAAATGCTGCAGTAATCATGTAAATTCTAACTTTTGCCCATTGCCAATTAAAGTCTCATATTGCCAAAGGTATACATTAAATCCAAATAAATTTACCCATTTAATTATACTAAGTACAATAACCCAAAATATCCTAGGGTCTAACATCCCTCATTTCCCGACATTTGCTAATTTCATGCGTGGGATGTCTCACAAGCGAAATGCAAATAAGGAACCCTCCCAATACACTACTATGCAACTTTGTCGGTTATTGAGATATGTCAGTCCAAGACCTAAATCTATTAATTTGTATTAATAAACTTATATGGCTTCACAAACTTAATCATTACAGTAAAGGTTATCACTATCCATTTCTAATGATGTCATAATTATAATAACGTTATTTATGATTGTACACGTCATCATGTAGTCGGGACTACCGTTAGTCCTAATACTCCCAAAGGAACCAATTATTTCTAAAATATGAATTCTTTTAACTTTGCATTCTCCTAACACAATTATGAAGGTTTCATCGCTGGATAATTATGTTACTATAACATAGTGTAACAATTACGCCTAAAATAAGCATAAGCCTCCCCGTAGGCATTTCTATACATCTACTTACCAACCTAAGATTGCCCCTTCTCACCCATGGTGAACCAACGTAAAACACTATCCCAAATACGAAGTCCAACTTCTCTAATGTAATAACAAGGCCCGAATGAACACTAAGTCCACATATCCAACAAAAGATATCCTACATACTTTAAAGTAAGGGAAAAACACACCCTCTATTCGTGATACTATAACTAGTACCTATCTATCCAATTAAATTCATCGATAACCCAATGCCCATCTCACTATGGCTCCTAACCTTTTCGGCCCTACTTGTTTTGACCATCGAAAATCCTATGTATATTACATAAACTACTCAATTGGAACCTTTCAAACTCTTGGGTCCTTTAGCAATTATGACCACCTATCTTGCCATGCTGACATGATATAAAAATTAAATCCCTTCTTTACCTTTTTCTTCATTTATGATTTCAAAAAATGTGTGGGAAAATATCCCCTCGATCTTCCCCTGAAACTTAATCACTAATTAATTGGTCCCGCTCTTCTAGCGTAGTGACGTACCTTTACTACCATAACACCGCTCCTACTAGTCTGACCGAACTAACTTTTTTTGGTGTACTATCGTACACTATCGTCTTCGTCTATTTCTCTAAATGTCTCCCTTTCAACTTTTAGTCACCAGATTGCCCGAACTTCTCGTAATTTTAACAAGTAACCTACATTAAGGTCTTTATGGCTCTCTCTCCCAGATTGACCCTTTATTGAATGGGTAATAATGACTCACAAATAATATAATGATTCCTAATCATGGCAATCTACATCAAAGAATGCAACACAGAACTTAACGAGCTCAAACACAGATCTTAAGGACCCTAGAACTGTGCTCTGATACCAACTGTAACAACTCCCATTTTCTCACGTAAAGGCTGGCCAGACACGATACGCCAGAGATGGGACTTGTCGATCAATTACTACCATTCTCAGCACCAACGTAAAATAAATTCTATATTAAAGGCCATCATTGGATTTTAAATCAACATTTCCATAATAAATATATGAATCCAAACCAATATAAAGTGCATGATAAGTCTGACATAAAAATTAGTATTACAATCCAACATAATGTAAATAAATAAATTTCGGGCTTATGCCCATGCAAATGTCCCAACTAAATAACTATGAATGAAAAAGAACCTAAGCTAGAGTCAATAATCTGAAAAGCAGCTAAGTACGAGAGATCGCAAGGCTGGTACAACAGCAATTGAGCTATCCCTGTCTAAAAATAACCTAGGGAGACATTTAAATTTGTGTCAAAGATCGAGGTGAGCAAGAATTAACTAAATTAATTAAAAATGCAGTAATACAGTTGATGCACAATAAATAATCTCATTCGTCACCCGCATGCGTTTAACACATCACCCCTCATCTAAGTGTGATATTATTCGCATCGCAAAAAGTCCCAAATAATAATAATAATAATAATAATAATAATAATAATAATAATAATAATAATTATTATTATTATTATTATTATTATTATTATTATAATATAACAATGTGTCAAATTTATAATAATGGATTTGTCGATAATTAAATGATTGAGTGTACTGACTACATCTAATTATCAACACCCGCAATATCCTAGTCTGTTAAGTTTCCCATAAATGGCATAAACATCTATTATGCATTAAAGAATCGCAGTTGTAATTTATGCCCACATTCTTAGACATTTCAATTTATCTCATATAAAGTCTGGGAAATTACATATATGTACTTCATATATTTGAAACACAAGGGCATTTACCGTTGGTGTCTACTTAGTACTCTATCATTATATCCGTAGGAATCTCTTATCCTAAGCGGACATCACAAAACACACATAAGTTGGGGGAGTTCCCTGCGCAGGATACCTGTTCATGGCCCATACCCAGCAGTGACACAGGCTGGGTCGGCGTTAATACCTAGCTCCTCGCAAATGGTTCCTCCACGTAGTACCTATATGACCTACAAAACGTCAAGCCCACCTGTGCCGACGTGTGGTACCCGGTCCGACCGCATGAACCCCTGAGCCGATAGGATAGTCCACGAATATTGGTATGTCCACACAAATACATATAAGTACATATTATTATCTCATAAAATATATATAGGTAATTACTCCATAATTATCATAGAGAGCCCACACAAAGTCCACCATATTTTCATTAATTAATAATTTACCATTTACTGAATTATTAATTCCATTCCATAGAATAATTTCTTAGCCATATAATTTAATGTAATTTTCCCAAATTAAATGTGGCATGTCGTATTTTTAATAAATCCCCCGTTAACTCATACACGGTCCCATTAATTTTCATGGCCTCCTAATTAAATCCTTAGGTAAAATCCTAGGCCAAAGCACAAAAGGAGGAACTGCTAAACACCCCTTAACGTCACTCATACGACATCTGGGATCATTCACGCTCTAACACCCGTATCACTAGCCCAAGAATACCCAGGTCTATATCCCGACTTGTGATTTAATTAATCTATCATTAATTATTTTGTTATTAACATAGTGTCACACAACTACAATACTCAGACTCACTCATTCTCTTCGTAAGTTCATATCTTAGAATTTGTTACAAAGAGTACCACTATCAAGTTTAACAATCCTCATTAATTTTAATATTCAATAATCTATTATATATCTCGATAATAAATTATATCGACTACCAAGTGCCTAACTCCCGTAGAATTCTGCCAAAAAAATATTCGAGTCACAACCCCGACTCTTAATTTCATCAGTATTAACTTACATTCTTGAGTCCTACACTCATCTATAGACATCCATAAGTAATCAAGATTTGATTTCTCACAGAGGATTTCAGTTTTAGACACCCTTCCATAATAAATTCATAACTAATTAAAAAAGTCAGAAAAATACGAAATAGGTGGCCACACGTCCGTAACGAAAAGACCTATCTTCGTGTCCAAACCATGGTCGTTTGAATGCGATACTAAAACGAATTCTATTGTCGTTCGAATGATAACACATGTCTCTCGAACGAGGGCCCACCTCGTTCGAATGACCTTTCGTCTTCCCCACTCCGCCTCCTCCATTTCTGTTCTTCCCAAATCCAAATCTCTAACCCAGAACAGTATACGAAAACCCAAAATTTAAGTTTCCAACTGACATATTCAACCCCAACAAAATTAATGCCTATTATAGATTTTAACGATATAACATTCTCCAAATTCCAACCAGGTTTATTTAACAATAAGAGGCATTTATTAGGGGATCTACAACAAAATTTCAGTCCATTAATTAATAGTGACATCATGTACATCAATTAGTAAAAATATCCCCGATTTAACTATCAAAACCCTAAGAATCTACCATAAATTTTCAGATTTCGATCCCTAAATTTCTGAGATTAATTCTACATTAAATTCAGTCCTCTACATGCATTGTTCATGATCAAATTAATGATATCAAACCTAGATCCCAGAAATTTAAGGGTCATATGATCCATCAAGAAAATACACCGGAAACTAATACTAAGTAAGAGAATTCTTGCCTTAAAGATTTGTGAAGGAAAGCCCCTTGAATTCCCTTCGATTCCTCTTGGGTTCCTTGCCCTTTTCCCTCTTTTGGTACTTCTCCTTTCCTCTCCCATTAACAATATTTTTAGGTTGTTTGGAAATGATAGTGGGGGAGTGGTTTACCCCCAGTTAAATATTAATTAAGGCTAATCCCAAGTTAGGCTTAAAACCCAACTTTTGGAACTCCAAACTGACCTGAATCCATAACCCAACTAGCCCAAAAGTTCCTCAACCTAATACTATTGATCAGGGACTATTTTTAAGGTCTAAAACATCTAAATGAGCCTTTGATGCTTCCCAAATGTATCTCAATTATTTTTATTTCACTTAGACATTTTTATTATGTCTAGCGACACGCGCGGGTAAATTTATCGATGTGTGATTTATTTTTCACTAGCAAGCCCATTATGCTGAATTGAGTTTTATATTTATACACTCATGAATAATGTTCATTTCAATTAAAAAATTTACTCGTTTAATTTAAATCCTCCCATTTAATTTATTCTCAAAATAAATCTAGAATTATTAAATTTATTTATGTCGCAATATTTTATTCTAGAATTATGGGGTATTACACACTCCTTTTACAAAATTTGTCCACTTCAATCCACCGCTGCAGCCCTCAAAATTTGTAAACTTACAATTTCTATTGGCTTTTCGAATTCACATTGCAGATGCTCTAAACATTTGCCTACCCAGCTGTGGAGCACACCTCCTACACAATAAATTTAAAGTGCCTTTACATTTTCTCTCACGAGAATGTACATTGTTTGTGGAAAGAAACAATGTAAATTTATCCTCTAAGCACATCCATTGGAAAGAAACCATGTGCAAAATTTGGTAAAAAAAACCTGGTTTTTGTCCTAAAAAAATATTCTTATATTGAAAAAACCTTTAGTAAACTACTTTTTTTTCAAAAGTTGTCAATAACGTTAAAATCATTAAAAAACATATTATCAATATTTTGTGAAAAACATTATCAATATTTTTTTTAAAACGTTAAAAAGAGTAAAAACCATACAAATTAAAAAAACGCAGCTAAAAATAATTTTTCTTAAAAAACCACGTTTTCAATAACGTCATTTGAAACGTTAAAAATCTACATGTTTTTAATAGATAATTTTACTTATCTTTTATTAAAAAATCTTCATGTTATTTGAAATGTTAAAAAACAACTAAAAACTTTACCATTTTCTAATAAAAAAACAGTTTTAAAAATGTTTCTTTTAAAAAGTAGTTTATAATAATACAATTTTAAAAAAAAACATGAGAAACAGTTTTATCAATATAAAAAGATTTTTACGTAGTAAAAATTAGACACATATAAATTTGAAATATTGAACATTAAAAAAAATAGTTTTTATAAATATTAATTTTTTATAAATTTTAAACAAGTTTTTTTTAAAAGATAGTGTATAAACAATGCACAAAAATAGTATTTTAAAAAACACTGTGTATTGAAATTGATTTTTTTAACATTTAAAAAAGATATTATTTAATAAGAAAACAGTTTATAAAAAAATCTTCTGATTTCATAAAACTTTTGATTTATAAAAAACATTTTCGAAAAACTTTGTATAAATCTTTTTCATTTTATAAAACATTTCAATTTTATAAATAACATTAAATAAAAATGTTTTTCTAATTAAAAACAATTAGAAATAAGGTATAATTTGTTTTTGATGTACTAATATATACTCATACTTGTAGGTGCAAAAAATCTCACCCGTCGGAGGGTGTCAATTCATCACGATACAAGTATAAAAATAAATACAAGAGAGACAAAGATTTACGTGGTTCGACCATGAATGGCCTACGTCCACGGGGCTGCTAGTGTGTTTTATTAGAATGATCAGAGAGTTTTACATGAGAGTGTTTCTCTAATTTCTAAGCCCCCTTTCACAATGGGGGGTGTCCCCTTTATATAGAGTTAGGGGTTACATTAGGGTTACAAATATGGATGAGTAACAAATATGGATGAGCCCTATCTTCGTGGAGTTTCATTCCAATCCGATACGGCTCCTCGGTCTTCTCGTTTACTAAGGACTTTAGTCGTCCCTATATTGTTGGCACGTCGCCATCTTCGCCGGGGTGCTCCCCACACGTCCTGCTATTCCTTAGGCATATATATTGCCCCCACAATAGCCCCACAGGTCGCAGTTCAGCTGAGTTGATTCTGAGATGAGCTGGGAGCTGGTCCACAATCTCTTTAAACATATGCAGTTGGTGGTGTGAACTGTACTGGCATTCTTTGATCTGTCGTTCAACTTTTAAGCCTTCTTTGGTTGATCTTCTCTCCTTCATAGGTTTTTAGATAAATGCTTGGCTTGAGTTGAGAGGCGTTCAATCGATATGGGGACCGGACTCGAGAGTGTCGAGTTGCCTACGTACCCTCTTGGGATCAGGTCGAACGTAGTTCATTGTCTATTTTATTGTATGGCCCAATTTGTGAGGCTGACCACAGGCCTGTTCAGAATCTGTTTGCTGAGGCTTTATCGAGCGTGTATCAAGTTCAGGGCGTCTTCCTATATTTTGGTCGCGTATGGTCCATTTGTTGAGGCCGACCACAGGCCTATGCGTCGAGTCTTGCTCGAGCATGTACCTAGTAGGGGTAAGACCCTGCCTTAGGTTTTTCATATGGTCCAATTAGAGAGGCCGACCAGAAGCCTATGAGTCGAGCCTTGCTCGAGCATGTACCTAGTAGGGGTAAGACTCTGCCTTAGGTTTTTCATATGGTCTAATTGGAGAGGCCGACCACAGGCCTATACGTCGAGCCTTACTCGAGCATGTACCTAGTAGGGATAAGACCCTGCCTTAGGTTTTTCATATGGTCCAATTGGAGAGGCCGACCAGAAGCCTATGCGTCGAGCCTTGCTCGAGCATGTACCTAGTAGGGATAAGACCCTGCCTTAGGTTTTTCATATGGTCCAATTGGAGAGGCCGACCAGAAGCCTATACGTCGAGCCTTGCTCGAGCATGTACCTAGTAGGGGTAAGACCCTGCCTTAGGTTTTTCATATGGTCCAATTGGAGAGGCCGACCATAAGCCTATGCGTCGAGCCTTGCTCGATCATGTACCTAGTAGGGGTAAGACCCTGCCTTAGGTTTTTCATATGGTCCCATTGGAGAGGCCGACCAAAAGCCTATGTGTCGAGCCTTGCTCAAGCGTGTACCTAGTAGGGATAAGACCCTGCCTTAGGTTTTTCATATGGTCCAATTGGAGAGGCCGACCAGAAGCCTATGCGTCGAGCCTTGCTCGAGCATGTACCTAGTAGGGATAAGACCCTGCCTTAGGTTTTTCATATGGTCCAATTGGAGAGGCAGACCAGAAGCCTATACGTCGATCCTTGCTCGAGCATGTACCTAGTAGGGGTAAGACCCTGCCTTAGGTTTTTCATATGGTCCAATTGGAGAGGCCGACCATAAGCCTATGCGTCGAGCCTTGCTCGATCATGTACCTAGTAGGGGTAAGACCCTGCCTTAGGTTTTTCATATGGTCCCATTGGAGAGGCCGACCAAAAGCCTATGCGTCGAGCCTTGCTCGATCATGTACCTAGTAGGGGTAAGACCCTGCCTTTGGTTTTTCCCGCAATTTAATGTGATACCGATTACGTTTGCATTTTTCCATTTTCTAATGCCTCGCATGTAAATATCCACCTATTTTACCTTTTAGGTTGTGCCGTCACACTTCCTTAGGCCTAAAAGGCGATGGCAAAAATGCACCTGGTTTAAGGGTCATCCACCCGTTCAGGATTTTAACCGACCAACATAGTTGGCGACCAACCTGGGTTGGCTTTTTGCCTAGGGATCCCCCGTAGGGCTTTTATTGTTGCCTGGGCAACTCGTGAGGTCATTTGTGTTTGGAGATAACAAAGGCCTGTAGACGTACTTAATTTAGTGGGAACGAGCAAGAAAGCCGTCGTAACTAAATCAAGCTTAATCATGATCGTCATTTGAAAGACTAATTCTGGTGTTAGCCATGTTGGCATCTGTCTTGAGTTGACCTCTTCTATTTTGCTTTAAATGTTGTAGTGAATCTATTCACGTGTCATTGCTGTTATGGAGCCCCCAATCGGGCTGTGAAGAGAAGGCCGCCTGACCGTCCATTGGGTCACTAGATCTGTATAATCGAGATGATAAGTGTGCCCGATCGTTCCTTGGGCTTTGTTGTGTCGAGGAGTGTCACGTTGATCGTTCGTCGAGCTGGATATAATTAAGGATTATCTTGCTCATATAGTTCCATGTAATGTATCATTCCTCGTGGCGCACTTGTTCGTCGACCATGCATGGTGGTTCCGTGAGGCTGTGGAAGACTTCATATAGCTCGTGCAACTAAAGAAATTGATATGAATTCAAAGCGTCCCTCTGCAGAAATGCGTTGATCTGATATGGCGTTCAAGAAACGTTGTTCCTCTGAAGTGGATATCGTGATGTTGACGACGCGTTAATTTGTTGCTTGGTGATCGTCGATCACCGTGGGTTGTCTGACGATGTTGCTCGATACATTCAGGGTGGTCTGGTGTTGTTATCAACATGTCTTGCTCATTGACTGTGATTTTGCTGGATATGTGACTTCTTACATGTTGGATCTGTCCTTGTTGATAAATACAGTTGATCGTTGCTCTTTGTTCTGCTTTATGTGCTAGGTTGAATTAAATAGGAATTGTATTGCCCAACTGTTTATTGGAGCTTGAGATGTGATCACACAATGTCAACTATCCATCGAAGTTGAAGGTCCGTCGAGGCAAAATTGCAAAGGACCTTAGTAGATGTTGCGAACGATCCATGCCTGAGCATCTGTCGGAGTATTGATGAGATAAATGATGCCTGAATGCCTGTCGAGGCAAAAACTATAGAGGATCTGGTAGATATTGCAGGTGATCCATGCTCGAGCATCCGTCGAGGCAAAGAGGACCGAGCAAGTATTACGAATGATCCTGTATTGTTAGTGAAAACTAACCTTCCAATAAATGCAATGTTGATTATTAATCGACTCTGCCAACCATCTGTTGGGACTGAATATAAGAGTTATCCTTACCAACCATTTGTTGGGGATAAAATGCGACATGCGAGGCAAATATCTTCGGGACTAAATATATAGAAATATTTTGCCGAGCATTTGCCGAGATGAGCCTTGAATATGCCTGATCATTCTGCAGGTCAAGAATCATAGATCCAGATAACCCATTCTTAAATTCAAGAAATATCAACATCCGAGCATTTGTCTGTTATAAATAATATTGCCCAAGCATGTGTTGGGTGCAAAGTGGTGTAAAGTGCTCAACCATCTGTCGGAGCATTAACAAAATAAGTGGTGCCAGACTGGTTTGCGGGGGCGAAGTTGTACAGGTCCGAGTAGATAAAGAGAGCGATTCGCGCTCGAGCATCTATCGGTGTGTTAATAAGATTTTCAAGAGCTTAAGATTATTGCCGAGCATCCGTCGGGACTGAATCTTATACCTGTAGAAGTTAATAAGTTGCTCGACTATTTGTCGAGGCTAATTCAAATAGAATTCATCATGCAATATGATGTGCATCCGCTCGACCATTTGTCGAGGAAAATATTCATAGTATTGAATGAATGACATGAATTATCCCATAATTTTTATGATAAAATCTCACGAGGATGGCCGCTCCCTAGCATTCGTCGGGGCTACGCTAAGTATAAGTAAAGATATTACACCGACCATTCATTGGTATAACCAATAATCGCTAGACGACAATATTGAAAATTAAATGACCGGATAAATGACATGAGTGCTCTTCTAAGTGCGCCCCAATATTTATGTGGACAAAATAATTGTAATAAAGTCGAATGAAAGATGCAAAGTTTATCACATATATCCAGATGTATGGCACAGGAGTTAATTTGGAACTTGTGCAAATAGATTTAAGCAAATACTTAAAATACAAGTTTGGTTCCAAAAAATTGTTTTCACAGAAAATTTGTGTAGTGGCAATCAATTGTATTTCTCATATGAAGTATAGAGTATAGATAGCCCCCTGCTAACAAATTTATGATGATAAAAATCGTGAGCATAATTTGTGAGCAAATGAAGTATTATGAGATGGAAACGAACAATGTACAAATAAATGTGTGTATCCATCAAGTGAGGTTGTGCTAAATACAAGAATTATCCTGACCAGCTATCCACTGGGGATAAAAAATGCGACATGCGAGGCAAATATCTTCGGGACTAAATATATAGAAATATTTTGCCGATTATCTGCCAAGATGAATCTCAAATGTGCCTGACATCCCTTCAGGTTACCGAATCATAGAATCCGAGCTTCAGTCGGAGTAATAATAATTTTGCCCAAGCGTTTCCTTGGGTATAAGGTGCCATAGTGTGCTCGATATCTGTCGGAGCATTAATAAAATGAATGGTGCCTGGATAGTCCTCCGGGGAAAAGTTGTAGAATACCAAGTAGATATAGCGAGCAATTCGTGCTCGAGCATCCGTCGCAACATCGATGAGATTTCCAAGGACTTAAGATTATTGCCGAGCATCCGTCGAGACTGAATCTTGTACCTGTGGAAGTTAGTAATTTCCCCGACCATCTGTTGAGACTAAATCAAAATAGAAGTTATCATGAAAATGATATGTTCAACAAAGTATATAAGATATGCATTTGCTCGGCCATTTGCCGAGGAAAAAATTCATAGTCGCGTACGAATGTAATAAAGACCCAATGAGATTTTATCATAAAAATTTCACTGTGATAACTGTGCCCGAGCATCCGTCGGGGCTGAGCTAAATAACCAATAATCTCGCTCTGGTGAGATTAAATTGTTGTAGCTGGATGACAATATTGAAAATTAAAATGTTCGAATAAATGACATGAGTGCTATATCACTGCGCCCCATTTATTTATGTGAGCAAAATAATTTGTAATAAGGTCGCATAAAAAAGTGCCAACTAAGATCGTTGTTATAAAATCACACGGTCCCTTAAAATTATTTAATTTTTAGAGAGAACCAAGCAATGCAAAAATTAGTCAAATATACTCCAAGGGTAAGACAAGGATTAATTAAGAATTTTTGCAAAATTATTTGAAGTCCAAAGTGGATACTTAAATACAAGTTTGGTTTCAAAAATTTACTTTCACATGAAGATGTGAATTAAGATAAATAAAAAATTTAATATCTGGTGATGCTCCAGATACACTCAGGTAGGGGTGGATCTCTGTTGTCGTTGCCGACCAGTGATTATGGTCCGGTGGTCGCGATCTGAAGAAATGGACCATAAGAATTGCTCCCTGCTGGCTCGTCGCAGCTCGTCCTCGCCGCCGACCAGCTGATGGTAGTTGCAAGCTGGTCGCCGACTACCAGGGGCTCCGATAAATCCCTCGCTAGTGCTCGATTGAAGAGTTGTGGTTTCCTAGCGAGTTGGGACACGGACTGGTTGTGATTTTTGCTGCCAACGTGGTCGTTGACCACCATGGATGGCTGGTAACATAGCTGAGGTTGCCCTTGTCTTTTTCGCCGACCAATGATGATGGTCGAGGAAGATCGAAGAGAGCCCAGGTCGTAGCACTGGTACAGTGGTCGCTGATGTACGCTGATGCTCGACCGGGAAGTTAGTAGGTCGGAGATGAGCTCGCTGATGCTTGATTGAAAGGATGACTGTGCTCGTCTTCGCCGCCGACCAGTTATTTGGTCGTGATCTTCTCCGAGCTCGTCACTGTGGTACGCTGTTCACCGACCTCGCGTTTTGGTTCAAATCACTGGTTGTGCTCGGCAAGATGCGTGATGATGGTCGCCGCGAAGAGGCCGATGATCGCAGGCCGACCAAAAATAATATTGGGTGCAGATCTCCCATAACTCTTGATGAGGATGGACGGCGCTGACCGTGGATAAAACTGGAGGAAAAATACATGAAATCCGACCAACAGGGGCAGATGCTATGTAAAGACGGTGATGAGGACTGGATCTCCATGGGTCGGTGACGATGGCTGTGATGGGTCTGTTTGCGACGACTCCTTATCTCAAGTGGGCGTGTCAGTGTACCCGGCTTGGAGATGAAAGATCCAAGATGCCCGCCTCCAAATGGGGTGTTACGTGACCCAATAATTGAGATCTTTGGTGGTCCAAAAATTTCAGAAGAGAGAGAGAGAGATCGTGCCCAGATCGTGATCGTAATCATGCCCAGAGAGGGAGACCATACGTTTCATATGTGCTTGACCCTGCAAGAGTCCAAATATTTGGAGTCTTCATAGACACATCTGATAATGAATTTCTTATGAAACAAACAATGAAAATTGTCTAGAATCAAAGCAGTTGTGCAGATTTGCAGATAACGATTAAATATAGGATTTGTAATTATAACTGTATGCAAAATCATGTATCAATGAAACGATATTTGTTCAAAACAAATAATTATATATGAAACACATAACTACTCGTGCACAGATCAAAAAGGAAAACTTATCTCTTGATTATGTGCGCAGTGTAGGCACCATTGTTCTTGAACGTAAACCTAGATCTCTTCTAGCAAGAAGGGGACGGCCTTTTGTGCCGTTTCCCACAGACGGCGCCAATTGTAGGTGCAAAAAATCTCACCCGTCGGAGGGTGTCAATTCATCATGATACAAGTATAAAAATAAATACAAGAGAGACAAATATTTACGTGGTTCGACCATGAATGGCCTACGTCCACGGGGCTGCTAGTGTGTTTTATTAGAATGATCAGAGAGTTTTACATGAGAGTGTTTCTCTAATTTCTAAGCCCCCTTTCACAATGGGGGGTGTCCCCTTTATATAGAGTTAGGGGTTACATTAGGGTTACAAATATGGATGAGTAACAAATATGGATGAGCCCTATCTTCGTGGAGTTTCATTCCAATCCGATACGGCTCCTCGGTCTTCTCGTTTACTAAGGACTTTAGTCGTCCCTATATTGTTGGCACGTCGCCATCTTCGTCGGGGTGCTCCCCACACGTCCTGCTATTCCTTAGGCATATATATTGCCCCCACAATACTAATGTGTATTAATGTATTATGGAGTAAAATAGTCTTTGTTGGTTGAAAAAATGAGTTAACTTACGACCAAAACAGTCAACTAACGGTTTTCGTTGATTTTAAATTCCAAAAAATTATAAAAGAAGAAGATCAAATGATCCTTATTTTTTCTAATGCATTTTGACAACATTGTTAGAATAAGATAAATTGCATTTAATATAAAAATAGTTTGGTACATACCATCATTTGAGTTTTTTTTTTTTTTTTGGATAAAATGTAAGAATATTTATAAATCACAACCATAAAGTATAAAGCATATTCGGCCCAAACCTTTCTAAGCTTAATTCACTTCAACCCATCAAAACAAACCCCACCCAAACAAATTACTAACACTCTCCACGTGTACAGCTATGAAAAAAAAACTAAAAATACACACACACACACTACATATATCCTACTCATCTCAAATCACTAAAACCACAAACAAAACAAGCCCAACTCACATCACATCTCTTACTTCTAGCAAAAACCACCACCATTCATGATTTCCAGCAAAAACTCACATCTTTTTAACTTTTTAAGGGTAGAGTTAATGTGAAAAGAGGAGTATTGGAGAGTATTTGAAAATCTCCCACATACACACAACCAGAAGAAAAGACAAGCCTGGCTCATACCTTTCTACGCCCTATAAATTAAGATTTGAGCTCTAGGAAATAATGGAAAGACTAGAGAATTCTAAACTCATTTTTTTCGTAAACATGGAGTAAGTTTTTGAGGGCCATGTATATTTTTGTACAGCTCTGGTTGTGTATGAGAGTTGGGAACAAATAAAGGGAGTTGTAACTTCTATATAGTATGTCAGATTATTTAATTAAAATTATTATTTTTGCTTGCATTTCTTATCCGTGTCTTGATTAATTAATTAGGATGTAAGGAGAAGTTTATTAGTTTGTAATGATTTTTTAACTCATAAATTCTCCTAGATTCATTTTAATGATAAACAAAGTTTTCATTTGCAAGCTCAGTAATGGAGTAATGGAGGATCGTGGATTTCTTATTTACAACTCTTGGTATGGGGAGTGTGGGCAAGAAAAAACAACCTTCAAATATCAGGTTAGAATTTAAATTTTTATTTATGAAGTATTGGATACTTTTAGTTGCATTTAATATACTTAAATTTGTTCTCAATCTCGTTACTTTTGATTGCATTTAACATTCTTAAATTTGCTCACAATTAGGTTATCTATGTTAATTAGGTTATCTACGATAGAAAGCAAAAGAAAGTCTAATTTTATTTTCTTTCCCATTTTCCATGTCCTCAAAATCGAGTTAACTTTGACCTTTCATCTTTAACATTATTTTTTGACGTTATTTTTTTGGGGTGGGGTGGGGATACGTAAAGAAGTACATTAACTACTACAACCACTATGAATGAAAATAAATATATTAACGAGTGTCGCAACCCCCACGAATGAAAATACACAGGTTACCAAAAGAAATTTCGTCCTTGGATTTTTATTCTGATGAGGCTGAGAAGGATCATAAATTTCAGGGGAGATGCAGAAAAAATTAACTTCTTCTTTATCTCCATCCGAGGCAACATCACCTCCAATCTTCACATTTTCAACTCCAATTTCAACTTCATCTCCAAGCTCCTCATTGTCAAACTCTAGGTGCAACTTCACTGTTACCATCGTCGACATCTTTATTTTCACCTTCGACATCGATTCATCTCTTTCGAATGTGATAGATTTTCATCATACTCTCCATTTAAGGGTTCATATGTATGCCACACTTTGAAGCCTCAAGTTATTTAAATTTTTTAGCGTTAGCTTTATTTACGATTATTATTTTCTAAACTACTATATTTCATTTTTATTCATTTACTTAATTTCATTTAAATTAGTGTAAACCTTAAATCAACCCCTACAGTAACACTCCGTATTTCTAAGCATTAAATATTTAATTAATTCAACTAAATTTAAATTACAACTGTGTCGTAATTTAATTTAATTAATTATTATGTGTATGTATTTAAATATTAATCAGGAGAGATAATTATTAATATAAATGGAATAAAATTTACTAAGTGTGCAGTAAATAATATGTGACTATTATTATACGTCGTAAAGAGTACGACGGGATTTTATTGTATCTCAACCAGGAGTCGGCTATAGACTATATTAAGGGCGAGATGGATACTTTTAGTAAAGTGACTCACATGATAATTCTAAGTGCATGGTTGATTCTGGATAGGTCGAGATAGTCAGAATAGAGTACACAGGGGTAGTAATTTGGTCTTGGGACATTTTTAGGCATAACCGGTCCACACGGGGATGTTCAGATCATTTGGACTGGGCCTATACGCCTAATTTTGGATTTAGTATTTTTTATCCTAAATCTAAGAGGGTTGAACGACAGTTAATCACATTGTAACCCTAAGAACTAAAGAAAAGAAAAGAGAAGGAAAGTGGGGAGCTTTGGGGAGGCAAATCAAGAGGAGTTGGCTGTGTTTTTCTTCATCAATTCATCTTATACCTCAAAGGAATCAGAATCTACGAATCTAATCAGGAAAGTGGTTAGCTTTCTTTCAATCTAATTTGTAGTGTTTCGGTTCATATCATAGTGGATGCTAACTAAAATTCGTTTTTAGGTGGGTTATCATATGGAAATGAGTTTTTATGATTTGAATGCAAATTAGTAGATTAAACATAAAATTGGTGATGAGATGCCATGTAGTACTGTTAGAATTGAATTACTTTTCAAAATCCATAATTAGATATGTAGATTTAATGATTGTGAAATCGAATTTAGGAAGGGGATTGGATAAATGGGAGGAAAACTCAATTCGTGAATTAACGGATGAATGTGAGAATCGTTAATATTAAATGATGATTTTGATGATTAGTAACTGTTGAGAGCACGTATTAATCGTTAGTGAGATTTTGGTTGAGAATTGAAGAGTGGCACTACACGAGTGTGCTTCAAATCAAACAAATTTTCATCAAAAATTATCCAACTTTTAAGTAGCACCAAACCAAGTTGTTAAAATCCAGTTTTTACTTTAAACCAATTTTATCTAGATTAATCCTAAACATACATCTAGTGATTAAACCAAGTAAAGTAAAGTAAAGTATAGAATACTCACAATGCAGGATGTACGAGGAAAAACCCAAGACGGGAAAAACCTCAGACGGTCCAAGTTAGACAATCACTATGAATGTGGAATTACCACTACACCAAAATGGCCAAATTATCCCCTTTCAGTCGGCTACCTTTGTCACGGTCATTGGCCATGACAAGACCGTGACAAAGTATTGTCACGATCATTGAACGTGACAATACTTAAAATAATTGTCATGGTCAAAGACCGTGACACGTCCGTGACAATTTACACAGCAAAAAAGCCCTACGCTTTCTTTTTTTCCCACCGATTTTGGTTTTTTCCTCTCTTTCTCTCTCTAAGCGATTTCGAGGTTTCTCTCTCTCTCTCTAAGGTATGTTTTTTCCTCTCTTTCTCTTTCATTTCTATATGTGTGTGTATGTGTGTGTATATATTTGTGTATATGTATGTGTATATGTGTGTGTATGTGTGTGGTGGGGAAGGGGGGCATGGGGTGGGCTGTGTGTGTACGTGTGTGTGTGTGTGTGTGTGTGTGTGTGCAGGTGTGGTGGGGGTGGGGTGGGGGGCAGGGGGGAGGGCGCAGGCGGGGGGGTGGTGGGGGTGGTGTGGTGTGTGTGTGTGTGCAGGTGTGTGCGTGTGTGTGTGGCGGGGGGAGGGGGTGGGGGGGCAATCTTAACAATTGTATAGCTTTAATTAATAAATTGTATAGCTTTAATTGTAATTTTAATTGTATAGTTTTAGATGAAAGTAAATTAATAATTAGTGCCCATTTCATATGAAAGTAGGATTGCCCCTCATTGTAAATTAGTAAATTAATAATTGTATACTTTAATTGTTAGTTTAATTGATGAAATGAATTAATTGAGTAGATGAATTAGAAGGAGTACGGCATACACATTTGTTGTTGACATTGCTGTTGGATTATAGTGGATCGATGTTGGGTTGGTTAACAGTAAAAGTGGCATTACCACTGGATTATTGTCCATATGGGGGTGGGATTTTTTAACTTTTTCTGAAAATTACTTTGTATATCGAACAATATATAATTATTAATAATTATTGGATTATTGTCCATATGGGGGTCGACCAATGTGGGTTTTTAGGTGTATCTGGTGGGTATTCTTTAGTGGTTAATTCTAGATATTATTAATAAAGATAAGTAGGGATCTTTTGGTATGGCTAAAAATGGCTATATTATTAATAGTTATTATGTGTGTGGTGGGGGCAGGGGGTGGTGTGTGTGTGTGTGTGTGGTCGGGGAGGGGGTGGGGGCACGGTGGGGGAACCGTGTGGGGCAAGGTGGAGGGGAGGGGGCAGGGATGGGGGTGGGTGGTGGGGTAGGGGTGGGGGGATGCGTGTGTGTGTATGTGCGTAGTGCCCCTTGTAAAAGAATTGATTGATTATTATTTTTTTTATAAATTAATATATGATTGCCCCTTGTTGTAAATTAGTAAATTAATATATGATTAATTATGAAAGTAGGATTGCCCCTCATTGTAAATTAGTAAATTAATAATTGTATACTTTAATTGTTAGTTTAGTTGATGAAAATAATTATTTTGTGTGTGGTGGGGGGCAGGGTGTGGTGTGTGTGCGTGTACGTGTGCGTCTGTGTGGTGGGGGAGGGGGTGTATGAATGTAAATTAATAATTTGTGCTCATTTTTATTTGTAGTAATTGTACATATTTGCATGTCTTCTTCTAATTTTTTTTATCTGTACTAATAACATTTTTCAAAGCAAATGTCTCCTTCAGGTATTAAGGCAAGGATGATGATGCTGGTTATGATGATGTCATCTGGGCTCGGTGGTAGCGGAGGCGACGAGGGCTCCTCGGCCCCTAGGCTCCCTAAATATGGAAAATTTGGGATTACCATCGAGAACAAGTCGAAGCTATTAACGAGATCCCTCGAGCTGGTAAAGACGGTCATCGGTCGAGGTATATGAGTTGGAAGAAGGTGACATATGAGCTCAAGTTAACTGTTTGGGCGACACTACAGGTAATATATTTATATTTATATTTATATTTATATTTATATTTATATTTATATTTATATTTATATTTATATTTATATTTATATGAATATGAATATTTCAATTTCAATTTCATTTTATATTTATATTTATATTTATTCGCAACTAACATTGTATTTGTTGGACAGGAACAATTCAACTTGGATCCAAAGCTACGCGATTCCGTCTTAGAGCAGTTGAGGGAGCAACACAAGACGTGGAAGAAAAATATGCGGACACGGTACTTTGGGAAAAGACGAGAGTCCATTATCCAAAGGCGTGAATCCGTCCCGCCGAAGGAGCTGATCTCATTTGCACAATGGCAAAAGTTCATTGGCAATGAGATAGGGGAGCGACAATTGGCAGCTCACCAATCGGGGAGGGAAAATCGGGAAAAAAAGACGGACGTGCACTACTCCGGTCGGACATCTTACGCCGAGGTGAATCATAGGATGATGGTAAGATTTAATTTTTCTATAACTACAGAAATATATTATTCTACATTATTTTACTTTACGGGGCCGATACTAATTTTACTTTATTTTATTTCAAGGCATAGGGAGTGGCCCTGGGGGTAAGCCACATAGGCTCGATACTTATGTGGCTCGTCGGATGAAGAAGGGGAAGGACAAGGAGGTGTCCCTGAGCATCGTGGCCACGATTGTAAGTAATCCGATAGTTTAGTTTTTGTTAATTATGTTATAATTTTTTAGTTTACTTATTTTACTAATCATGTATTTTTTGTCGTTTCAGGCATAGCTTAAGGAAGTGCATGAGTCGCAGTCTGATGCCGACAAGGCATCTTTGTCCACAGATGCACTAAGCCAAGTGCTTGGCTCTGATAGCAAGGGGAGAACATGGGGGGTGAGCTCGTGGGTGGCCAAATCTAGGATCATCGATTGGAGACGAGCGACACCGGATTGGCTCGAACGGTGGATTCACATGACGCGAAGCTATCCCGTTTGGAGGCGACAGTCCAAGATATGTTCTCATTCATGAAGCATACGTTGGGCGAAGACCGTAAGGGGAAAGGGAAGGATAAGGCAGTGGAGGAGGAGGTGCGGGAGGACGACGTGTAGGATGACGAGGATGTGGACCTCGCTGCTTCATCACCGACGCGTGCGTACTTTGATGATGTACTTCCCTATTTGGCTCCCTTCAATAGACCGATGTCGACACTTGGTTGGCCGAGCGTGTTCATATTGGATGTATTTGATGGACAGCGGATAGGGCGGGGTTTGAGGGATCCGAATATCGTCCAGGGTGGAATAGTTCATGGACGTGAGCTTCAAGAGATCGAGTCCAAGGTGATCGTCACGCATGTGATACCCGGGAAGGAGAACCCCCTATTGTGGTTGGGCGAATAATGAGGCACGATGTATATTAGTGGGTGTATCAATTCGTATATCGTGTGGCCTACTCACCTCCTCATATTTACCCCAGACATGTAGTGACATTATTTTTAATTTGGTACATTTGAATTATATTTGGATTATATCGCCATGTATATTGTTTCTATTTTGAATGTATATTTGCATTATCTTTAGTTTATTTGGATATATGATGTTTGAACAGGTACAACGTTGCTATAACAGGTACAAATATACTGCTGGGCAGTGGCAGTGGTCATACTGCCCAGCAGGTTTTTTAAAAATTCTACCCAGAATTGTCACGGTCATTGACCGTGACAAGTCCGTGACAAAAGTTGTCACGGACTTGTCATGGTTAATAACCATGACAATTTTTTAAAAAGGAGCAAGGCTTTGTCACGGTTATTAACCGTGACTAAATTTGTCACGGTCAGAGACCGTGACACAATTGTGATAATTCTATCGAACTTGTCACGGTCAATGACCATGACAAGTTCGTGACAAAAAAAGTTATCTCGTCCCGAATTATCACGATTATTGACCTTGACAAGTTCAACTTGTCAAGTTCAATGACCGTGATAATTAGGCAGATTTGGTGTAGTGTACAATGAACAGACAAAATACTCACTCAACGACTCGATACCCATGAATCTTGACACTCTTCTGATCTTCAACAACTCCTCTCATAGTGCCCACGCATAAAGTCCTTCTTCCACGATACTTGTCCACAACACACACGTTCACGTATGTCTCGGTGTCCACCGAATGACTTTGATACGTCTACGTTGTAGAACAAAAAAGTCCTTCTCTTTTCTTCACCGCAAAACCCAGATGTTCAAATATTGAACAAACTTTCTTAGTGCAGCAAGATCCCATAAACATATAATAATGATAACCCGAATCTCTGCAAACTCTAAAGATGTGTTTAAGCTTTGAAACGTTGGCAAAAAATGTGCAAAACTCGTACTGGATTGAAAACTATTTTCCATTACATGTTGCTGATGTTCTGACGAAACCACGCTTTTAATAGGAAAAATGAATCACCTCGAAAAATGTGTCACTCGAACGAGATTGATAGTCGTTCACACTACATAGCCATCTCGCTCGAACGAGTCCTTCTGTCATTTGAACGACGCACGTGTCAGTTTGACTTTTTCTTTAAAGCATTTCTTCAAAAGAGATCCAATTATGTCAAACTCTCTTTCGATCTTATCAGAATAAAACGAAGTGTAAAACACTTTTAAAATATTTTTCTTATAAAAATTCATCCTTATCCTTTTATAAAAATTATTCCGAGCTCCATTAGTTATACGCATTCATACCCGTGTGATCTCGGAATGCAATTAACTTGAAGACAAATAAACTTAAACCAATAACACTTCAACATGATTAATTCTTTGAAACATTTTCACAATGTCTTCAATTTCTTCAATACATCATAGACCAAGTGTGATCGTGACAAAATAAAATCTCCCTATGACATATTAAAAATACGTTTTTGTTCACAGAATTAAGTCAAAATAATACAGGGACTCAATTGGAAATTTATGTCCTTACAAATCTCCCCCTTTGACTATTCAAGTTGTATGACGCCTAAATCCCATCCTATAAATCCAAAGTAAAAAATTATAGGACACAGACTAGTATATGAAGCACTGGAAAGCATGAAATGTCTGAATGTGATGTAGACTTGAAATCTTGAAACACCGAGGCATACCTACACACATGAAATCGACAAACAAATACCCAGTGAAGTATAGAGGAACAAATGAAACCAATATATATATCCAAATGATACCAATGTTAGAATAGATACCAATATGAATTAACTCTAAAAAATCATTTGTTAAACAATTGAGCAATAATATGATACAAATTTGTAAAATGTGTACTCAAGAAATATTTAAATCTAGATATCAATAAACATGCTGAACAAATCTCCCCCTACATCACATACATCTCTCCCCCTTTTTTGTGTCGAACAAACAATCTGGTGAAAAGATAAACGAATCAACAAGTATCTAGTATGAAAATATACAATTAAAAATCGCTAGATAATCATGAAACAATCAGCTAAATATGATCAAGTAATGACAAATCAGTAGCTAGTAAACAAATGAATCACCCAAAGAATATAGCAAATCTAATCAGGTGTGATAAATGGAATCATATGAAAAATATCAATTTTGAAACAATATAACCTGCATATGAACCAGCCAGTCCAGAAAGCTTCCAGCAGTAGCAAAAATATACCACAATAACCAGTGTGCTGCAAATAAAAAGAAGCAAAAATTCCCAGACTGTTCTTCGAACGAACTCGGGACGTTGCTTAAACAAGACGAGGATGTCTCTCAAATGAGGCTTCACATGACATGGTAATATCGCTCGAACGAGGTCTTCTCGCGACAGCCAAACTTTTCCAAATTCCTAGAAATATCATAAATTTGTGCCCAGTGAAAAAATTTCCAGAAAATAATTCCGGGAAGGAGTTGACAACAGCAAAACAATGGTAAAACAATAAGTTTTTTACCCAAAATGCAAAAAATCACAAAAACTAACAACTCGAGTTACATGCAAACATAGTAATGATGTGCTCAAACATGGACATGGAATGTATGGGCGTGAAACTACAACAAATGAGTTACAATTCCAACACATTGAAAACATCACGAAGCTATAATCAATAGCAACAGATCATCAAACTTTATCATAGCCATACGTGACAGTTAAAGTGTGAGCTTAATGAACTAAACATATTACATGCACAAAAATCCAGAATTTTGACGATTCTACAAACAATAACGTCAAATTACAGTGTTTCAACATTAGGATTAGTTGTGCAAACCCGTTTAAATTTTCTCCAACCAAAATCCCTCATTAATATATACTTTTTTTTAAAGTTCTTTTGAGGTTTCTAGCATTCTCAACTTATAGAAAATCTTATAGGCCCTTTTCTTATCATTTTGCCCTTTTCATTTGGGCTCCTTTAAACGGTGGCTTTCACGGCGAGTTAATTTTGAACTCTCGCAGCCCTTTCCCATGAATCACTCATTAACTTTCAATTAGATATGAATTCAAATCCTCACGGTAAACGGTTCTTATATGCACACCTATCCTTAAGTCTACTTATGCATAGATGACAAGATTGAGATAAGGATGCCTCACTAAATTCAAATATGCAAGAGAGGTCAAAAATCCATATAAACTCGTGCATGTGTGCAAAGATGGCATATATATAAAAGTCGAATTAAAATGCATATCAACTTCGAAACAACTCCATTTGAACATGGTTAAGATCATTATAAGCATCGTTAATAATGACCAAATGTCCTAGCCACACACTAATATGCCACATACAAAATGATAGACATGTCACTATACTAGCAATGAATATATCATGAACCAAACTAGCATATGACAAATATGACAACACTATCATCCTTTAGATTTAGCATGGGAAGAATCAAGTGCACTCACATGATAATCATGAAGTTTTATTCCCAAAGCCACTAAATCCAATTTCCTAACCCAAGTAGGTGTAAAACAACGCATGGGGTTTTGGGGAACCGAGGCAACTTTATTCCTAAACTTCCTAGGAGTTTGTCTAAGGTCATAACAATAACGCCTTAGGTGACCTTTCCTACCACAAAACATGGAAGTGTAGCGATGGTGGGAATGATTACCTACATGTGCACCTTTTCTAACCTTCCTATTATTTCTCACACGTGCGGGGGGAATGGGCACAACTCTCTCGTCAAAACCTATACCACCCCTATTTCCCTTAATTTGGACGGTGCCTAAGATCTTATCTAACTTCTCCGACCTAGCCTCCAAATCAAACTTAACTCTAGACGAATCTTTCAACTTCATTTCCAAATCATTGATCCTAGACTCTAGCAAACGCCTAGACTCCTCAAACTCTAAAACCTCCTTTTTCAAAGACTCCATCAAACCACAGAGATTATCTCTCTCACCCTCAACATACTCTAATTTCTCCCTAATAGTCTTCTCTCGTGCCCTAAGATCCTCAATCAAACTATCATTATTTTCTATGGCACTCTCATTCAACTTAGCTTACAATTTAGAGTTAGCCTTTTTCACCTTCACTGTCTCAGCATACAACTCATTAAATGTGACTTGCAACTCTTTCACATAAACTTCCTCCTCTTCACTCTCTTCACCCTCACTAACATGGGATTTACTCAAAACCTCCTCGAAAGTGTCATTTATATGAGAATCGTCATCTCTCACATGACATGCCATAAACGCAACAAAGTTGCGCTCAATGGGGAAACTCCCTACCTATTTCGGATCACTATCACTTAAGGTGGAACTATATGCAATGGGTTGCTTTCCCTCTTTCTTAAGTTTAGTGGGACACTCCTAACTTTGTGATCGGACCCCTCACACCCAAAACACTTATCCGAATCATCTCTCTTAGGCTTCTCAAACTTATCCTTAGAGGTGGGATCAACTTTGTTGTTCTTAAATTTTTCAAACTTCTTGGCATCTTTTGATTGCTTTTGAAATTTAATAAATTTTTTAAATTTCTTTGCCAACAAAGCAACATCCTCAAAATCGGAATCGGAATGGGAATCCGAAAATTTAATTTTCTCCATTTGGGTTTTCAAAACAATACCCTTTTCTTTCTTAGGCACTTGCTTGGAGGTAATCATGTCGATTTCATAAGTTTGTAACTCACCTACAATCTCTTCTAGTTTCTCCGACTCTAACTTACCCAAGGAGTTTAAAATAATCACTTTTGCATCAAACCTACAAGGCAACGACCTAAGGATTTTCTTAGTGACACGGTTGTCAGGAATTTTCTCACCTAGGTTAAACGACGAGTTGACAATATTGGACAACTTAACATAAAATTCATCAAAAGTCTCACTCTCCAACATCTTAATGGTCTCAAACTGTGTAGTGAGATTTTGAAGTTTCGACGCCCTAACTGTGCTAGTGCCCTCGTGATTGATTGCCAAAATATCCCAAGCTTCTTTTGATGTTTCACAAGTCATAATTCTATTATATTATTTCGTGTAAACCCTTAAAATTATATTGTGAAAGTCTATGTTCACTTTCGGTCCATGACTCAACCGACTTTAAATTAGTGACCTCACCTATGAAAGTGACAGGGGGTGTCCAACCTTTCTTAACTGCGAGCCACACATGCTCATCAATATATTTTAACGCACTTTTCATTCTCATCTTCCAATAAGTGTAATTAGTGCCATAAAAAACAGGAGTTTGAAAAAGTTCGTTATTTTCATAATTCATCTTAGAAAACACAAGGGATCACAAAATAAATAAATTTTGTTTTCTAGCTCTAATTATAATTTGAAGAGTGGCCCTACACGAGTGTGTTTCAAATCAAACCAATTTTTACTAAAAATTATCCAACTTTTAATTAGCACCAAACCAAGTTGTGAAAAACCAGTTTTTACTTTAAAGCAATTTTATCTTGATTAATCCTAAACATGTATCTAGTGATTAAATCAAGTAAAGTAAAGTAAAGTAGAGAATTGTCACAATGCAGGATGTACGAGGAAAAACCCAATACGAGAAAAAACATCGGACGGCCCAAGCTAGACAATCACTATGAATGTGGAATGACAACGAACAGACAAAATACTCACTCAACGACTCAATCCCCACGGTTCTTGACGCTCTTCTGATCTTTAACCACTACTCTCATAGTGCCCACGCTGAAAGTCCTTCTTCCACAATACCCGTCCATAACACACGCGTCCACGTATGTCTCGGTGTCCACCGAATGGCTTTGATACATCTACGATGTCATACAAGAACTCCAAAAACAGTGAACAAAAAAACAGTGTATAACCCTTTTTCATTTTATAAAACATTTCGATTTTATAAAAAACATTAAATCAAAAAAGTTTTTCTTATTAAAACAATTAGAAATAATGTATAATTTGTTTTTGATGCACTAATATACACTTATACTAACGTGTATTAATGAATTAAGGCGTAAAAGAGTTTTTTTGGTTGAAAAAAATGAATCAATTGACGATCAAAACAATCAACTAACGATTTTCGTCGATTTTAAATTCCAAACAATTATAAAAAAAAAAAAAGATCAAATGGTCCTCATTTTTTTAATTCATTTTGACAACATTGTTAGAATACGAAAAATTGCATTTAATATAAACATAGTTTCGTACATACCATCATTTGAGTTTTTTTTTTTTTAATGTAAGAATATCTATAAATCACGTAAGCAAAGCCGATTATACCATCGAGTATAAAGCCTATTCGGGCAAAACCTCTCTAAGCCTAATTCAGTCCAACCCATCAAACCAAACCCCACCCAAGCAAATAACTAACACCCTCCACGTGTACAGTTAAAAAACAAACCCTATATATATCACAACAAACAAAACAAACCCAACTCACATCTCCTGCTTCCAGCAAAAACCACGAACATCAAAGTTTCAACCTTTTGATAACCAACCATTCTTGATTTCTTCATCAACTCCATCAAAACCATCGTTTGATATAAAAAATAGTTTAATATAAAAAATAGTTTCATTTAATAAGATAAATTCATTTAATATAAAAAATAGTTTCACACATACCATCATTTGAGTTTTTTTTTTTGATAAAATGTAAGAAGATCTATAAATCAACAAGGCAAAGCCGATTATACGATAGAATATAAAGCCTATTCGGTCCAAACGTCTCTAAGCCTAATTCAGTCCAATCCATCAAAACAAATTTACACCTAAGAAACAAACCCTAAAAATACACAACTCACTATATATATCCTACTTCCAGCAGAACACTAAAACCACAAACAAAAGAAACACAACTCACTATATGTCAGAGCAACTATAAAGGATCCAACACCCGTACAGCCACTACTCAGGTAAAAAGAAAAAAATTAAACTTCTACTTTACATGTCCGATCTACATCCATTTTTTTTTAGAGATAGTCAGATCTACATTTATAGAGACATATAAACTAATTTATAGAACCCTATGATTTGCATGTGCTGTGCTACTAACTGGTTTTGATCCTAATTGAATATAAATATACATGTAATAATCTAGTTAAATTTGGTGAGCGTGGAACTACTGTATTATAAATTTATAATAGACCAACTTTTAAACCCTTTTGCTTTTTTAAATGTTTAACCAACTTTTAGACTAACGTTAAAAATGGTATAAGGGGTATCGTTAATGTAAAAAGAGGGGTATTGGAGAGTATTTTGAAAATCTCCCACATACACACAATCAGAAGAAAACACAAGCCTGGCTCTTACCTTTATATGCCCTATAAATTAAGGTTTGGGCTCCAGGAAACAAAGGAAAAACTAGAACATTCTAAACTCAATTCTTTTTGTAAATATGTAGTAAGTTTTTGAGGGCCATGTATATTTTTGTACTGCTCTAGTTGTGTATGAGAGTTGTGGATAAGTAAAGGGAGTTATAACTTCTATATAGTATGTCAGATTATTTAATTAAAATTATTATTGTTGCTTGCATTTCCTATATGTGTCTTAATTAATTAATTAGGATGTAGGGAGAAGTTTATTAAATGCTTATTAATTTTTAATGATTTTTTTAACTCGGAAATTTCCCAGATTCGTTTTAATGATAAACAAAGTTTCCATTTGCACGCTCAGTAATGGAGTAATGGCGGATCCTGCAATTCTTTGTTTCAACTCTTGGTATGGGGGGTGAGGGAAAGATACAACCTTCAGATATCAGGTTAGAATTTAAATTTTTATTTATGAAATATTGGATACACTTAGTTGCATTTAATATTCTTAAATTTTTTCTCAATTAGGTTACTTTTAATTGCATTTTAAGAGTCTTAAATGTGTTCTTAATTAGGTTATCTATGTCAATTAACTTATCTACGATACAAAGCAAAAGGAAGTCTAATTTTATTCTATTTCCCATTTTCCATGTCCTCAAAAATCGAGTTAACTTTGACTTTTTCATATTTAACATTATTTTCTGAGGCTATTTTTTTTTGCTTGGGGTTGGGGTTGGGGGTGGGGTGGGAGGGAATACGTAAAGAAGTACATTAACTACTACAACCACTACGAATGAAAATAACTACATTAACTTCTGTCAAAACCACCACAAATGAAAATAAGTAGGTTCCTAAAAGAAATTTCGTCCATAGATTTTTTGTCTGAGAAGGATCATCAATTTCAGTGGAGATGGAGAAATAATTATCTTCTTCCTCGTCTCAATCCTAGGAAATATCACCTCCAGTCGTCACATTTTCAACTCCAACTCCAATTTCAACTTCAGCTCCAGTCTCCTCATTGTCAACTCTAGGTGCAACTTCACTACTACCATCGTCGGCATCTTTATTTTCACCTCCGACATCGATTCCTCTCTCTTCCGATTGTGACAGATTTTTGTCATAGGTATTTCACTCTCCATTTTAGGGTTCATATATATGCCACACTTTGAAGCCTCAAGATATATTAATTTTTTAGTGCTAGCTTTAATTGCGATTATTATTTTATAAATGACTATATTTCAATTATATTCGTTTACTTATTTAAGTTAGTATGTATCTTTGTACATTCAAAAACAAAAAAACGTTACCTCCTGTCTAAATCTGAAATCAAAACATATTTTAAAATTGTTGTATAGGAACCCCAAACTGAAAAAGTATCACAAACATAGTATGCATCGTACCTTCGTCATAAGAATCATATGAATTGTAGCACTGGCTTTGTACCCTCTTGTAGTATAAATCATATGAATTACAACACAAGACCCGGGACCACCTAGAATCATATGAATAAACTCAATATAATGTTTCTAAACTATGGTTTGCAGATTTCAACTTCGATGAAGTGGATGATGATAACTCGGAGTGGTAATATACTGCAGAGAAATAGAAAAAAAAAGCATCAAATAGCAAAAAATTTCAAAAACTGGAAGGGATCTAGGCAGAGAATTTCTTCCGATAAGAAACAATGATCCAAATCATTCTGAACCGGTCTCTTCCGTGGAGGAATATATGGATGTCAATCTGGCAGTTGGACTTGTAGTATGTTGCTCGTATAGTAAAAAATCTTTGTTTAGGATGAAGAAATGTGAGTCTCAAGCTACTGGGAGCAGCTGCTCAGTGTCATGTGGATGTCGGGTGAGTAAATGTAACAGAGTATCGAGATTGGTTGAGGGGAGTGAGCCTGGGATTTTATTGGGTGCTGATGAAGAAACATAGAGAAGTCAAGTTCTTGCTTCTCGTGGTGTATTGCTACAAATTGAATCAGACCTCTATTTATAATCGTAATCAAACGATAAAAATTGAACGAAGTTACATAGTTCAGTGACATGGTAAATGACTCTAAAATTGAATCAGACCTCTATTTATAATCGTTTTTTTTTTCAAGATCCAAGCAGTAAATCAGGGGCTACCAAAATAACTGTTTAAATATTGGTTACAAAAACAACCCAAAAGTACAACTCTCTACCAAGTAAATACAAATTATCTTTGTAAAAAGGCATTACTTTTATTTAAAAAAGTCAATCAATAATATGTAGAAGGAGTACATGAAAAAAAGAAAGTAAAATAGACAACCTGAGACCTGCTGCAGTCGGAACCAACTTTGATCGAGCCTTGAATAGACTCCGACAACCATTCCCGTTGTTTTCCCCTCTCGTAGATGAAAGCATCAGGCCTATAATACTTTTACAATATATCAGTATACAATATATCAATATACAATATATCAGCACAATCTAGTCGATGTATCATTCAATTTAGCACAATCTAGTTAAATATTTCAAATAATATATTAATAGATGTATCTATACATCCCCGAGATCATTAGTGTAGCAATAGTGGTTGCAAATTAAAATTACAATTACAGAATTTGTTTAATTGGTAAGAAATTCAATGAACCAAAACACACCTCAATTCAACAAATCTTTATATCATTTCCAAAACGTAGCTTTAGTAAATGTAAAATGAATCTTAAGGGCTCAAGTGGAGAAAATATGCTTCAATTCCCCCTCACGACTCTCTCGGT
Source organism: Sambucus nigra (assembly GCA_949130495.1). Taxonomy (NCBI): domain Eukaryota; kingdom Viridiplantae; phylum Streptophyta; class Magnoliopsida; order Dipsacales; family Adoxaceae; genus Sambucus; species Sambucus nigra. The sequence continues at coordinate 511,068,474 of OX422218.1, read as the reverse complement.
ATCCATATCTCTCACTCTCACTCTCCCGATTTCATCTCGGTATCCACTTCAACCCCACTCACTATTTTGGTAAACACCCACCTCTGTTCGTGTTGTTTGGTTTCAGAAATCGTTTGGCATATAAAAATTATACATATATACATACAGTGGTTTGCTAGGGTCGCTGGCAATCCCCTTCAAATTATGCGCCTATGATTCTGCCTTAGGGATGAAATGCATACAGTTCCGGGATGGAATCCATATAGAGGTTAGATGGTGTCGCTTTCATAACATTACTAAGGGAATTAAAAATACAATGTTTAGTCCAATGTGAATACTAAATGCATCCATCTGTTTCTTTGGACAATTGTTCACAACCACAACAAAAAAAAAGGAACATTAAACGAAAACATAAGAAAAGAATTATAATGTGAGAAAATTCACGCCACACCAATGACAAAGTGAAACAACTGAAATTTTGGGGCACAATCTTGGAGCCACTATATGAGCAATGACATGATATCAACATGAAATTTCGGGGCACAACTTAAATTTCGAGGCACAACATTAGCATGTCATTATATCAATAGGAGAACTGTGTGTTGTGTGTGTCAAAAATATTTATATTCATTCCCTACATTAAACCAAATAGAATAATTTGATTGTTTTGAAATTGGCCATGTTCAAAACAAATTTCAGTCCTCTGAACAAAAAAAAAATCAGTTCTCTATCGTTGTCTAAAGCTCTTATTCCAAAACTAATAAATACCATACCCATACTCATGAGTCCATGACATGTGATCATAATATAGAATATAGAAAGGTAAACAAATCATGTTATTCAATTCCCAAATAAAATTAGAAAATTCATTTCGTAGTGATTTCACATTCTGCATATTAATAATACCTAAGGAGCATGCAAACGTTCTTAAAAAATTTAAGAGATGGGTAACAATGGGCGATGAGAAATTACTTCAAAAATTTAACACGGTTAACAAAATAAACAGAGATATTCTTGTAAGTAAAGAAACAAATTTCCTAAGAAGCATGCAAACATTCTTCCTCATCTCCTAATACCTTTTTTCATGGCTAATTGGGTCCTAAATTAAAACCATATAGGATCGATCCTTCACACCATTAAAAATAAATATAGATTTATCCATCACTGAAAATAACTAACCTAAAATAAATAAATAGACAATCAATAAAAAGGAAAGGAGTATACCTATTTAGGATGTTCAAGTATCAGGCCCTAAATCGCTCCATGCATGTAAATCTAAAACAAAAAAAAATCAAGCCCTAAATCTAAAACAAAATCGAAACCCTAAATCATGTGTGCATGTGCGTGTGCGTGTGCGTGTGCGTGGGTGGGTGTTTGTAGGTGCGTGTGTGTGTGTGTGTGTGTTTGTAGGTGCGTGTGTGTGTGGTTGTGTGTAGATCTACAAAAAAAAACTAATTAGATCTGGATACCATTACAATGTGTGACGAATCGAAGGTTAAAATCTGTTGTTTTTTTGCGTGTATAAGAGAGTTAGAGGGAGATGATGGTGTGTGGTTGTGTGCGTCTCTGTGTGAATGTGTGCATCTCTGCGTGAGTGTGTGCGTGTGCGAGAGAGTGAGAAGGAGATTACCTGAGGGCAACGACCTATATAGTGGAGGTAGGCGGCGTGTTAGGTAGAGAGCGGCGGCGTTAGAAGTCGAGGGAAGGAGGGTTTGGGGGAGAGCTGAAATGAGATGGAGGTGAGAATGAGGTAATCAGGTAGATTTAGGGGTTCAAGTGAATCATTCCTTCATTTGCCACATGGCGCACTGTAAAGCCCTTAGATCCCATAAGTGGAACAATTTGATAAGTGATGTGAAAAAATGTAAACTCTTTGATTACTTTAATAAACATAAACATAAGATAAATTGTAAAATACCATTATCGCATATTATATAGATACATATTTAGATCTATATATTATATACATACACCCCACCCTTGTTTAATAAGTTTTTGGCCAGACATGTGCCTTGGACAAAGCTATTTTGGTCCCACTTGTACCTAATGGAGAAAAGAATTTAGACTTTGTGGATCTTGTAATATATATATATATATATATATATATATATATATATATATATTATATGTTATACACTTTGTGGATCTTGTAATATAATATTCCCACGTATGCCTTTATCATTCATCCGACCTTAAGTTATTTTATCACTCTTGTCTAATGCACTTAAATGTTTAAACTATTGGTCTTGAGCAGTGAACCCACACATGTCCCATCCTTGTTTCATACAAATAATTCCCTTGGTATTTATTTATTCAAAAATTACATACGAATGTGCTTTGGGAATCTGTTCAAATTCATATTACAATTTCTATTGCACAGAATTATAGCTTCACGCCTGCTCTTCTCTAAGCATATTTCACCCATACGTAGAATATGGGCTGCCTTCATTCATCTCCACTAACCATTGTTTTACAGAATTTTATAGCCGCTCCTCAAAGTCTCAATGCGCTCCAAATCTTTATATAATGACAAAATTCTCTCTCTTACAAAATGCAAACCTTCTTCCATATGAATTTTAAATTATATTTTTAAACGGTTCATATATCACAAAACTTCAAACTTATTTTTTTTATTTAACAATGAAAAATAATTTCCAAAAGTGAAATGACATGATTTTTTTTAACTAACACGATCTAATTAAAATGCAACACGATACGACATGAAATTTCATTTTTACCTAACACGAATACCGCTAAAATAAAAGTGACACGACACGATACGAAATCTAATTTTTTTATGTAACATAAACACAATTTAAAAAAAAAGTAACACGACATGACTTAGGAAGCAAAACTTCACAAGACTTTATTTCAACACTGGTTTAAAAAGTTTTATTTCTTTCGTGTCGTGTTACGTGTCACTTTTATTTAGGTCGTGTCTTGTTAAAATAAAAAGATTATGTAATGTAATGTGTCGTATCGCATTTTAATTAGATCGTGTACGGATTTGATTATAAAAATAAGATTTTGCATCTTGTCATGTCGCTTTTATTTGAGTCATGTTTGTGTTTGGTAAAAAATTAAATTTCATATCATCTCGTATCGTGTAGTTTTGTAATTAGATTGCGTTTGTGCTGGATAAAAAAATGAGTGAATACTAAAGTGTAAATCAATTAATGAGTGAATTGTCAATTCATTGAATGAACTTGTACAAATATTAAAGAAAATGATAAAATATATTTTATTCAACCCACAAACACGATCGAATTAAAATGCGACACAATGCGAAATATTTTTTTTTAACGAAACGCAAATATGGCCAAGTAAAAACTATACAACATGATTTTTTTTATCTAACAAGAACACAATGCAAATAAAAATGACACGACACGAAATATTTTTTTAACCTAACACGAACACAATCCAAGTAAAATAGACACGAGATGATACAAATTATAATTTTTTTACCAAACACAAAAATAAAATCGATACAACATGATTTTTTTTCAAACACAAATAATAATTTTTGTTACCAAATACAAACACGATTTTTTTACCAAAACAAATATTCAGTCACATTATTATTTGTGTTTGAAAAGAAAATCATGTTGTGTCGCTTTTACTTGGCCATATTTGCGTTTTGTAAAAAAAAAAGATTGCGTATCGTGTCGCATTTTAATTCGATCGTGTTTGTATTTGTGGGTTGAATAAAATATATTTTATCATTTTCTTTAATATTTGTACAAGTTCATTCAATGATTTGACAATTCACTCATTAATTGATTTACACTTTAGTATTCACTCATTTTTTTATCCAACACAAACGCAATCTAATTAGAAAACTACATGATACGAGATGATATGAAATTTAATTTTTTACTTACACAAACACGACTCAAATAAAAGTGACACGACAAGATGCAAAATCTTATTTTTATAATCAAATCTGTACACGATCCAATTAAAATGCGACACGACACATCACAATACATAATCTTTTTATTTTAACAAGACACAACCTAAATAAAAGCGACACGATACACCCCTGACACAATTTTTTTTTTATCTACCACGATCTAATTAAAATGTAACACGACACGAAAGAAATAAAGTTTTTTAAATTAGTGTTGAAATAAAGTCTTGTGAAGTTTTGCTTCCTAAGCCATATCGTGTTACTTTTTTTTTAATTTTGTTTATGTTACGTAAAAAATATTATATTCCGCATCGTGTCACTTTTATTTGAGTCGTGTTCGTGTTAGGTAAAAATGAAATTTCATGTCTTGTCGTGTTACATTTTAATTAGATCGTATTAGTTAAAAAAAATTATGTCTTGTCACTTTTGGAAATTGTTTTTTAAAAAAATAAAATTTTGTGTTGAGGCGTATCGTGTCGCTTTTATTTGGCCGTGTCTTGTTAAATGAAAAAATAAGATTGGAGTTTTGTGATATATGAACCGTTTAAAAATATAACTTAAAATTCATATGAAAGATGGTTTGCATTTTGTAAGAAGGATAATTTTGTCATTATATAAAAATATGGAATGCATGCAGACTTTGAGGAGCGGCAATAACCGCTCCCAAATTTATTTGTGGAAAAATGTTCCCATTATTTCATGTCTCTCTGACATCCAATATGGAGAAGAACCTAGCCATACTACTCCTCTCAACCAGTGGCGGAGCCAGGAATTTTCAATAGGTGGAGCACCATAATAAAAAGTGAGGGGGTTCGGGGGCGGTAGGCCCCGATTTTTTTTTAGTATTATTTACACATTTATACTTCGTGGCTAAAGAAATAAATATTCACGCATTAATAGTAATAAAATAGCACAAAACGAACCATAATACTTCATTGCTAAAACGAGTATTCAAAATTTGTCATTATAAATACTAATTAAAATATAAAATGAGCAAACTACAATCTCCCTCTACGATATTTAATCTTTTGGAATCGATCCACAATTGCGTCATTAGAAATGCAATCAAAGACATCTTTTTCAATATATGTCACGCAAGAGTCACTTAGCCAACCATCCCCCATACGATTTCGAAGATCGGTTTTCACGATGTTCATAGCAGAAAATGACCTCTCAAATGTAGCTGTAGAAACCAGTAGAATTAATGACAACTTTGTGAGCCTGTAAACTAATCCATACACAACGTGTTTTCCTTTCTCTACCATTTTCCTAGCCAAACCACTAATCCCATTCATATCAACAAAGTCACTATCGGATTTGATATCCAATTCATACAATTCAAGCTCATCCCGAAGTACAATACGCTCTTGCTCGGTGAAATGATCAACATAAAGGTCAGACAGACGAACTAACTTATTTATATCAAAAGCAACAAATGAATTAACTGGATCAAATGATGCTATGCATAAAAGCAATTCGGAATTCACCTCATCGAAACGATTGTGAAGTTCAACAAGTTGTTTATCCACATAAAGGTAGAACAAGTCGACTTAATAGTGATGTAAATTTGTAGTTGTCAATCCTCTCCTTGATCTTCCCAAAAGACAAAAATTACTTTCCATATTAGGAATCTCAATATGATTTTTCACACAGAAAGACGAGGCCTCGATCAAAAGATTTTCCCACCCACAATCCCTCATTTTTTGCATTCGATGTGACACCCCGGCTAATTAAACATCGGGTGATCAGGCCTTCATTAAATTAAAACAGGTTTCTCAAATGGTTCATTCTAAGCATCACTGTCGAAAACTTTTTAATTACTAATCCCCTAAGTAAAATTAGACCGGTGCCAAATTTTATCTTTCTTAAAATAGACAAATCGACCATGCAGAACAAAGTACAAATAATCATGTACTATAATTCAAACATCAAAGTAAAAGTACAACAGAACAAAAGTATTACCGAATAAACCATCGGCTAAAAATCCCAAACAACAATAGAATAACCACTAGTCTGAAACTAACATCTGAGACTAATACCGGACCACAAGTCCATACATAGAAGAGTGCGAGATCCTGTGCTAGATCTGAATGAGAGATATCGTCTAGTCAAATCCTGTAAGCATCCACTGTGCTACAGCTCCGAGTCTGGAATGGAATCATCACACATGGCGTCCCTGTGGCTGGACACCTAAAAGGTTTTGAAAATATTTTATAGCAAGAGTTAGTACTCAAAACATTTTGAAAATATTTAGCAAGCGTTTATCACAATATAAAATGCGGTTATTGATTACACATGTTAGGTTCTCGTACACTCTCTTGAGTTAACTCACCCCTCATCTTTGGTGCACACCTAACGTTCTACACTTAGTTTGTCTAGCCATACTTCTCAAGCTAACTAAAACCAAAGTAGTAAACTGAACTTATCTGTACCCAAGTTCCAGTACCGCCCATACAGTACAACCGTTTTACTAACATCTCGCGTATGTTAATTAATTCTCAAGTAACATTTCATCTATGTTATTTTTCAAGACTTCTCATTTAGCTTCACTACTAAAATTACTACAATTTTCACAATTGTTGACTTTCCCACTTATGTAATTAAGTTTCGCTACTTGAATTACTAAATAGATTTTCTCTATCTAAAGGTTCATTTCGTAATTAAGTTTCACTACTTAACTTACCAGTTCAGTATGTATCTTTAAATACATAATATATCAATCTACTAATACACGGAAGTAGAATATCATCAGGTATATATATTTCACACACAATATATACTAAATATCAGTCATTGCTATTTTGCCCCTTTTATACACATAAAGGACTCTTGGTTCGGAATGATTCATCGACCCCAAGTAAGAATTGGTTCGGAATGATACCTCGACCCCACTTATTTTAAAAATATATATATATACACATATTCTGGTTCGGGACTCTCTCATCGCGACACCAGTTCAAAGTTTGGTTCCGTATTTCTCATCGACCCCAAACATATAATAACTTTATGTTAGTTCGGAATGCCTCATCGACCCTAACATAATTAATTTAGGTATAATCTCTCTACTTAAAAGATCACATAATTCAGTAGGTACACGCCCGACCTATTAATCATATACGTACGTAATATTTTAATCTCATATATTTACCGTACAATATTCACTTTACGATTTATCTCATTAATCATATTTATTTGAGTATTCACACAACTCTAAGGGTCCTAGTTACCCCTTACATATAATTTCAATAGTTATTGCTTACCCTACTGGTCTATTACTTAAATTGAATTAACTTCGCCCCGTAACTCAATTTCCGAAGTCCCCCGATACTCTACTAAATCGGATTATTCTCCTCGGTCCGTTATCCAAGCCCTACACCCAATGGCCTTATTGGACCTCAACAATATACCTACTGGTCTTATTCTTACTCCCATATAAGTATAATGTAAATCCTATAATACTCATTCATTCCCGAACTCAACGAAGGATTAAACACAAAATTTTCGAGAAAACAGCTTGCGTCGATCGATCGACGGCTGGGTTCGATCGATCGACATAGTCGATCGATCGATAGTTCAAGATCGATCGATCGATCGAACAGGGACAAACGCAGTCTGTCTTCTTCGTTGATCCTCTCCTCCATTAACAAATTTCCAAACTCCATTAATGTCCACCAAACTTTTACCCAATGATCCTAACATATTTTCACATATACTAGGACAGTTTCTAACGTGACAATTACATCAAAACTCCAATTACCTTAAAGAAATAATGAATTAAAACCTAAAATTTCTTGAAACCCTAGTTATGGTGTTCTTCCCATATTATCATTCAAAATCCAGATTTTTATTGCGAAAATCATCAAGTCTAATCTGAATATTAATCCTCTACATAGTTTAAATCATTCTACATGCGATTCCTATCCCAACATGCATAAATATCATCTTTCTCCAATCAAAATATTGATTTAAATAAAACTATTTAAAAACCCTACACATGGGTATTATAACTTTATAAATTTTTGCAATAAACAACTTGCCTTATGATCAGTAGGGTCTGATTTCGTGGTTCTTGTTGATGATTGAAGATCTTCATCCTTCAATCCTTCTTCCCCAACAAGTTGATAGTAGAAACCCCTTTGAATCCTTCCCAAATCTTCTTTTTGCTTTAGAAAGTTATGCCTCTCCTCTCTCTAATGGTATTGGTGTTGTCATGGGTGTTCTAACCCTAATTCATCTATCCTACGGCTGATATAAAACTCTCAATTTCGTAGGTCTCCATGCCCTCTTATGTTAAAAGACTAAAATGCCCCCGAACGGTCTCGGTTTAGTCCAAAATTGCCCCGGGACTCAACTAGTACCCCCGGGTATACTATTTTGACTAGTTTTGCCCTTCCGGACTCATTGATGACCTCTAAATTAACATTTGAGTCACTTAAAAAATTATTACTCTTTCTCACCCCAATACGGTCTACACGCGTTAAGTAACTATTTACCATAATTACAATTTTAAATAAAACTCTTTAAATTACTACTCTTACGTAATTTAAATCAAGACGATATTTTCTCAATTAATTTTCCAATCTAATTAAATGGAATATTCAGAAATACGGGGTATTACATACTTCCCCCCTTGCAAAGGAATTTCGTCCTCGAAATTAGGATAAGGCTGGTATTAAGGCTAAGGACCTTAAATATAATTGCACCCTCTAATACCCAATACCAAATCATAATATCCTAACGGTCGTCCCAAGGACATGACCATTTCATCATAATTTCTTATTGCACGTTACCCATGCCGCACATATCATAATTAAGTCCCACTACTTAATTTCTCCATAGATTTTCCCAATCCAACGTTAATTCTTGAAATTAAGTTTCTCCCTACTTAATTTACCCATTTGATGTATATCTCTATATAACATCTAAGTGTCTACTATCACTCATAAGTAGAATATTATAAGGTATATATTTCACACACTATATATACTTTAAGGAAAAATTGGTCCGGCAAAAATCATCGGCCCCAATAACCTTATCATTTACATTGGTCCGGGAATTCCTCGACCCCAAGGTAAATGTAATGTACATGTCGGTTCAGACCTTCCGTCGATCCCAATATTTATCATTGATTTGGTTCGAAAAATATCGGCCCCAAATCGATCCCCCATGTATTGGTCCGGAACATCATCGACCCCAATACAGAGATTAAGCACACTTACTATCACACATAAGTAGTAAAAATCAATAGGTATATATATCTTACACATAACATATACTACCAACACTTATTTTATAATCACCCCCCTTCTATAACACTTTTGGGGTTATTGGCTCGGAATTCCACCTCGATCACCAATAGTTATTAATTACTTGTCTCGGGGTCACATCTCGAGCACCAATATATGTATATATATCTCATCGCACATGAGTAGACAATTTGTGAGCCATATATTTCACATTTCATGTACTTTAAAATGTCACACTCCAATAAAATGTCCTCATATCACGCGTTAAGGACTAAAGGTTCGAAATGTCTCCTCGAACCACACCCAAAGTACATGTATTGTTCGTAATCGGTACCCACGAACCTAATCCTCATGTACAGTCCATATAGGCACTCACTCTATCTATAAATATGCTCTTATAGGCATACATTCAACCTATGAATTGATCAGTGGGCTTCTCCAAAATTCCACTATCATAAGGGCGTATCATTATTCTTTCTCACTAACATTGAGTCGTAGGTAGCACAACGTACTCAAAATAAAACTTTATCTCTATTCCTGCCTGACCTTCTCTCACAGGGTGGAATTTTAGGATTTCATCCTGATTCACAATCATGTAGAGCGGCACCTTGCACTCTCCCTTTTCAACTACATACTAATCCATCCCGGTCACCCCATTTCGCTACCCCCAACGAAATGTTGGCTTAATTATGATGTTCACAACCCATCAATAATTTATAAGTCTTGTCTCCTCACTCCATCATTGGAAATGTGGGTTCACTACCACATTCCGGTTGTTCATTTCCATTCTAACTTGTCTATTAACTAGAGGTGTATCTGGAGACAATCTCACTACGTCTCTCCTCAACATCGCTTCCCACTTACTTCATCTTTCCTGAAGTGGTACTCTATTCCCCTTTCTCTCCGGGTTTATTATACTTTACAATCCTTTCACTCTTCGCAATTGGCGCACTTTTTGGGTTGGTTACTTTATAAGGATCAACATTTTAGTAACACGTAAGTCACTCACAACACTCAGTCAAGTAGCACCTTGCGCTACTTCTTCACCACAATTAGGTCTCCCATATCAAGAGATAACCTTTGAACGGGTCCCCACCGACTTTCATCCCATGGGGTGTGCTGGATCTCTCAGCACATATAATCTTGGATTATCGTCAATCTCCCATGACGTTCAATCCATTTCATCGATACGACTTGTTTCCTATTTTCCCCACCGTCGTACCAAAAATATTTCGCATCCCTCTATCTCGGATGTCTAAGGAATCCAATTGACTAGGGCGCCCATACACCCTTTTCTCCGTGCACATTTGCAAAAACATTGCAAATGTCGCACCCATATCATGCTTTTCTTCAACTCCTGCCTAGTCTACACGACGTGACTACAATCTTGTGGGTATTCTCGATACCCTATAGGCCAAAAATCAAATCCTTGCCCACAAAGTCCCACTTATCCCTTCGTGGTGAGGTAAGCCTTTCAGTGTTTCTCTTCAACAGTGCCGGCTCCACTGATGCCCTAGCATCTAACAATGCCACTTCTCCTGACGTGCAAAAATTCAGTCGTATTCCCTTTCGCAACCGAACTTAAACAAGGGACTTGTCCCCATGTATTCTTACTGAGCATTGTCGGAACACCACAGGGTCAAGATACTCAAATTCGATTCCTCGACAATATGTGCAACCATACTCCAACGTTTCTAACGGAGTCAAGTGGCACCGCGCTTATGCTATCACTAAGTCTTAAGCACTAAATACAACGGAGAGCTCGATCTCTCCGCTCAGCGGTAATAATACATATCTTGACTCACATCATTTAGGTTCCCACACACCGAAATCAATTACTAAGAGATGTTCATAATCTCCGAAGTCTCTTACATATTGATGAATAATGACAACTCGACCCTTTCTCAGGTGAGGATTCTTCATATACCCCATTCACTCGAGGCTAAAACCCATATACTTCCTTAACCATCGCTCAGGTGGTTTAGATGGTTTTCTGGACTTAACACGCTTGTCCTCTACGGAATGAAAAACTTATTGGAGTTATTATTTCTTCAAATAACTTCCATCTAAAAATAAAACGCGTGGCCCCAGAATCCACACTAGACATTCTTAAAAAAAAATCCTGACTCCAGGCCATACCGACCGGTTTGGGTACCCCTCCTCTCGGACTGGGTAGTCTCGATCCTGAACAATATCATCTTGGTTCCCTTAGTCCTGCTGACCGAGAGGAATGCACTATGGGACTTAACAGTCCCGACTTAGGATCTAATCATTAAATCCTCGAGTGGTTTTCCACTTATGGCTTGCACCAACCCCATTACATTCAGTCTTACTCTTTGACTAAATCTCTAAACTCCCTTAGCTCCGCCCACCCAGGAGCATTAACCTCAACCTTGTAGGAAGTACCATATTGTCTTCATATACATAAGTCGTTCAAGAAGAGTTTTACCAAAAATTGCGAGCTATAACTCGAGAGTCCATTTTCTCAAGGGCTCTTTTCCCTTATACCCATCTCATCGGTACAAGTTCACTTCACAGGATAAATTTCTCTCTCACGATTGGCCTCTACCAGGCTTTCACGTGAGGGGTTCATATATTCCCATTCACTACGCTTCTGAATCATCATTGTAGAACCTTGCGGTTAAACTATACGTAAAGTTCTTCTATTTATATATACGGGCTCTCGGTCCGAATGTAGTGACTGGTATCCCCGCCACGTTGCCTGAAAATTTACTCAAATTTTCACTTATGAGTATTTCTACTCAGTCCTAAATGTTAAAACCTCTGGACATACTACTTCCATTGGTTAACATGCACAGCCGCCGTTTTATCACATTTACGGCTCGATCTCATCAAATTTTCTTCAGACCTACTCCCATTATCACTGCATTGGGCGGTCTATACTAGCATCCCTCTTGCCGTCGCGACACTTGAAAAATGCCTGCTATGCCTCAACAACCCTTGCAGCAGTTACTTCCATTACCCGCTAGGAGTGACCTCGACCACGGTCATCTCTCCTATGATTGCCATCTTTGGACACCCCATGCTTTATGCCAAGCTCCTCCCTCCTGTAGTCCTGCTAACGCCAATGCCGGTCCTACCACCATATTCGACGTACCGTGCCCAATCGGACTCGTATATATAACACCACGTCTACCAAGCAGCAGGAGAACGTAAACTACGTACATAGAGGAGTACAATCATCCTAAGATAGGGCTCTATATTAATCAAACGATACGCTGAAAACGTAGTAAGCTGTACAGATCCTATGGACACTAGAACCTGATGCTCTGATACCATCTGTGACACCCCGCCTAATTAAACATCGGGTGATCAGGCCTTCATTAAATTAAAACAGGTTTCTCAAATGGTTCATTCTTAGCATCACTGTCAAAAACTTTTTAATTACTAATCCCCTAAGTAAAATTAGACCGGTGCTAAATTTTATCTTTCTTAAAACAGACAAATCGACCATGCGGAACAAAGTACAAATAATCATGTACTATAATTCAAACATCAAAGTAAAATTACAACAGAACAAAAGTATTACCGAATAAACCATCGGCTAAAAATCCCAAACAACAATAGAATAACCACTAGTCTGAAACTAACATCTGAGACTAATACCGGACCACAAGTCCATACATAAAAGAGTGCGAGATCCTGTGCTAGATCTGAATGAGAGATATCGTCTAGTCAAATCCTGTAAGCATCCGCTGTGCTACAGCTCCGAGTCTGGAATGGAATCATCACACATGGCGTCCCTGTGGCTGGACACCTAAAAGGTTTTGAAAATATTTTATAGCAAGAGTTAGTACTCAAAACATTTTGAAAATATTTAGCAAGCGTTTATCACAATATAAAATGCGGTTATTGATTACACATGTTAGGTTCTCGTACACTCTCTTGAGTTAACTCACCCCTCATCTTTGGTGCACACCTAACGTTCTACACTTAGTTTGTCTAGCCATACTTCTCAAGCTAACTAAAACCAAAGTAGTAAACTGAACTTATCTGTACCCAAGTTCCAGTACCGCCCATACAGTACAACCGTTTTACTAACATCTCGCGTATGTTAATTAATTCTCAAGTAACATTTCATCTATGTTATTTTTCAAGACTTCTCATTTAGCTTCACTACTAAAATTACTACAATTTTCACAATTCTTGACTTTCCCACTTATTTAATTAAGTTTCGCTACTTGAATTACTAAATAGATTTTCTCTATCTAAAGGTTCATTTCGTAATTAAGTTTCACTACTTAACTTACCAGTTCAGTATGTATCTTTAAATACATAATATATCAATCTACTAATACACGGAAGTAGAATATCATCAGGGATATATATTTCACACACAATATATACTAAATATCAGTCATTGCTATTTTGCCCCTTTGATACATATAAAGGACTCTTGGTTCGGAATGATTCATCGACCCCAAGTAAGAATTGGTTCGGAATGATACCTCGACCCCAATTATTTTAAAAATATATATATACACATATTCTCGTTCGGGACTCTCTCATCGCGACACCAGTTCAAAGTTTGGTTCGGTATTTCTCATCGACCCCAAACATATAATAACTTTATGTTAGTTCGGAATGTCTCATCGACCCTAACATAATTAATTTAGGTATAATCTCTCTACCTAAAAGATCACATAATTCAGTAGGTACACGCCCGACCTATTAATCATATACGTACGTAATATTTTAAACTCATATATTTACCGTACAATATTCACTTTTCGATTTATCTCATTAATCGTATTTATTTGAGTATTCACACAACTCTAAGGGTCCTAGTTACCCCTTCCATATAATTTCAGTAGTTATTGCTTACCCTACTGGTCTATTACTTAAATTGAATTTACTTCGCCCCGTAACTCAATTTCCAAAGTCCCCCGATACTCTACTAAATCGGATTATTCTCCTCGGTCCGTAATCCAAGCCCTACACCCAATGGCCTTATTGGGCCTCAACAATATACCTACTGGTCTTGTTCTTACTCCCATATAAGTATAATGTAAATTATATAATACTCATTCATTCCCGAACTCAACGAAGGATTAAACACAAAATTTTCGGGAAAACAGCTTGCGTCGATCGATCGATCGATAGTTCAGGATCGATCGATCGATCGAACAGGGACAGACGCAGTCTGTCTTCTTCGTTGATCCTCTCCTCCATTAACAAATTTCCAAACTCCATTAATGTCCACCAAACTTTTACCCAATGATCCTAACATATTTCCACATATTCTAGGACGGTTTCTAACGTGACAATTACATCAAAACTCCAATTACTTTAAAGAAATAATGAATTAAAATCCAAAATTTCTTGAAACCCTAGTTATGGTGTTCTTCCCATATTATCATTCAAAATCCAGATTTTTATTTCGAAAATCATCAAGTCTAATCTGAATATTAATCCTCTACATAGTTTAAATCATTCTACATGCGATTCCTATCCCAACATGCATAAATATCATCTTTCTCCAATCAAAATATTGATTTAAATAAAACTATTCAAAAACCCTACAAATGGGTATTATAACTTTATAAATTTTTGCAATAAACAACTTGCCTTATGATCAGTAGGGTCTGATTTCGTGGTTCTTGTTGATGATTGAAGATCTTCATCCTTCAATCCTTCTTCCCCAACAAGTTGATAGTAGAAACCCCTTTGAATCCTTCCCAAATCTTCTTTTTTCTTTAGAAAGTTGTGCCTCTCCTCTCTCTAATGGTATTGGTGTTGTCATGGGTGTTCTAACCCTAATTCATCTATCATACGGCTGATATAAAACTCTCAATTTCGTAGGTCTCCATGCCCTCTTATGTTAAAAGACTAAAATGCCCCGGAACGGTCTCGGTTTAGTCCAAAATTGCCCCGGGACTCAACTAGTACCCCCGGGTATACTATTTTAACTAATTTGACCCTTCCGGACTCATTGGTGACCTCTAAATTAACATTTTAGTCACTTAAAAAATTATTACTCGTTCTCACCCCAATACGGTCTACACGCGTTAAGTAACTATTTACCATAATTACAATTTTAAATAAAACTCTTTAAATTACTACTCTTACGTAATTTAAATCAAGACGATATTTTCTCATTTAATTCTCCAATCTAATTAAATGGAATATTCAGAAATACGGGGTATTACATACTTCCCCCCATGCAAAGGAATTTCGTCCTCGAAATTAGGATAAGACTGGTGTTAAGGCTAAGGACCTTAAATATAATTGCACCCTCTAATACCCAATACCAAATCATAATATCCTAACGGTCGTCCCAAGGACATGACCATTTCATCATAATTTCTTATTGCACGTTACCCATGCCGCACATATCATAATTAAGTCCCACTACTTAATTTCTCCATAGATTTTCCCAATCCAACGTTAATTCTTGAAATTAAGTTTCTCCCTACTTAATTTACCCATTTGATGTATATCTCTATATAACATCTAAGTGTCTACTATCACTCATAAGTAGAATATTATAAGGTATATATTTCACACACAATATATACTTTAAGGAAAAATTGGTCCGGTAAAAATCATCGGCCCCAATAACCTTATCATTTACATTGGTCCGGGAATTCCTCGACCCCAAGGTAAATGTAATGTACATGTCGGTTCAGATATTCCGTCGATCCTAATATTTATCATTGATTTGGTTCGAAAAATATCGGCCCCAAATCGATCCCCCATGTATTGGTCCGGAACATCATCGACCCCAATACAGAGATTAAGCACACTTACTATCGCACATAAGTAGTAAAAATCAATAGGTATATATATCTTACACATAACATATACTACCAACAGTTATTTTATAATCACCCCCCTTCTATAACACTTTTGGGGTTATTGGCTCGGAATTCCACCTCGATCACCAATAGTTATTAATTACTTGTCTCGGGGTCACATCTCGAGCACCAATATATGTATATATATCTCATCGCACATGAGTAGACAATTTGTGAGCCATATATTTCACATTTCATGTACTTTAAAATGTCACACTCCAATAAAATGTCCTCATATCACGCGTTAAGGACTAAAGGTTCGAAATGTCTCCTCGAACCACACCCAAAGTACATGTATTGTTCGTAATCGGTACCCACGAACCTAATCCTCATGTACAGTCCATATAGGCACTCACTCTATCTATAAATATGCTCTTATAGGCATACATTCAACCTATGAATTGATCAGTGGGCTTCTCCAAAATTCCACTATCATAAGGGCGTATCATTATTCTTTCTCACTAACATTGAGTCGTAGGTAGCACAACGTACTCAAAATAAAACTTTATCTCTATTCCTGCATGACCTTCTCTCACAGGGTGGAATTTTAGGATTTCATCCTGATTCACAATCATGTAGAGCGGCACCTTGCACTTTCCCTTTTCAACTACATACTAATCCATCCCGATCACCCCATTTCGCTACCCCCAACAAAATGTTGGCTTAATTATGATGTTCACAACCCATCAATAATTTATAAGTCTTGTCTCCTCACTCCATCATTGGAAATGTGGGTTCACTACCACATTCCGGTTGTTCATTTCCATTCTAACTTGTCTATTAACTAGAGGTGTATCTGGAGACAATCTCACTACGTCTCTCCTCAACATCGCTTCCCACTTACTTCATCTTTCCTGAAGTGGTACTCTATTCCCCTTTCTCTCCGGGTTTATTATACTTTACAATCCTTTCACTCTTCGCAATTGGCGCACTTTTTGGGTTGGTTACTTTATAAGGATCAACATTTTAGTAACACGTAAGTCACTCATAACACTCAGTCAAGTAGCACCTTGCGCTACTTCTTCACCACAATTAGGTCTCCCATATCAAGAGATAACCTTTGAACGGGTCCCCACCGACTTTCATCCCATGGGGTGTGCTGGATCTCTCAGCACATATAATCTTGGATTATCGTCAATCTCCCATGACGTTCAATCCATTTCATCGATACGACTTGTTTCCTATTTTCCCCACCGTCGTACCAAAAATATTCCGCATCCCTCTATCTCGGATGTCTAAGGAATCCAATTGACTAGGGCGCCCATACACCCTTTTCTTCGTGCACATTTGCAAAAACATTGCAAATGTCACACCCATATCATGCTTTTCTTCAACTCCTGCCTAGTCTACACGACGTGACTACAATCTTGTGGGTATTCTCAATACCCTATAGGCCAAAAATCAAATCCTTGCCCACAAAGTCCCACTTATCCCTTCGTGGTGAGGTAAGCCTTTCAGTGTTTCTCTTCAACACTACCGGCTCCACTGATGCCCTAGCATCTAACAATGCCACTTCTCCTGACGTGCAAAAATTCAGTCGTATTCCCTTTCGCAATCGAACTTAAACAAGGGACTTCTCCCCATGTATTCTTACTGAGCATTGTCGGAACACCACATGGTCAAGATACTCAAATTCGATTCCTCGACAATATGTGCAACCATACTCCAACGTTTCTAACGGAGTCAAGTGGCACCGCGCTTATGCTATCACTAAGTCTTAAGCACTAAATACAATGGCGAGCACGATCTCTCCGCTCAGCGGTAATAATACATATCTTGACTCACATCATTTAGGTTCCCACACACCGAAATCAATTACTAAGAGATGTTCATAATCTCCGAAGTCTCTTACATATTGATGAATAATGACAACTCGACCCTTTCTCAGGTGAGGATTCGTCATATACCCCATTCACTCGAGGCTAAAACCCATATACTTCCTTAACCATCGCTCTGGTGGTTTAGATGGTTTTCCGGACTTAACACGCTTGTCCTCTACGGAATGCAAAACTTATTGGAGTTATTATTTCTTCAAATAACTTCCAGCTAAAAATAAAACGCGTGGCCCCAGAATCCACACTAGACATTCTTAAAAAAAAAATCCTGACTCCAGGCCATACCGACCGGTTTGGGTACCCCTCCTCTCGGACTGGGTAGTCTCGATCCTGAACACTATCATCTTGGTTCCCTTAGTCCTGCAGATCGAGAGGAATGCACTATGGGACTTAACAGTCCCGACTTAGGATCTAATCATTAAATCCTCTAGTGGGTTTCCACTTATGTCTTGCACCAGCCCCATTACATTCAGTCTTACTCTTTGACTAAATCTCTAAACTCCCTTAGCTCCGCCCACGCAGGAGCATTAACCTCAACCTTGTAGGAAGTACCATATTGTCTTCATATACATAAGTCGTTCAAGAAGAGTTTTACCAAAAATTGCGAGCTATAACTCGAGAGTCCATTTTCTCAAGGGCTCTTTTCCCTTATACCCATCTCATCGGTACAAGTTCACTTCACAGGATAAATTTCTCTCTCACGATTGGCCTCTACCAGGCGTTCACGTGAGGGGTTCATATATTCCCATTCACCACGCTTCTGAATCATCATTGCAGAACCTTGCGGTTAAACTATACGTAAAGTTCTTCTATTTATATATACGGTCTCTCGGTCCGAATGTAGTGACTGGTATCCCCTCCACGTTGCCTGAAAATTTACTCAAATTTTCACTTATGAGTATTTCTACTCAGTCCTAAATGTTAAAACCTATGGACATACTACTTCCATTGGTTAACATGCACAGTCGCCGTTTTATCACATTTACGGCTCGATCTCATCAAATTTTCATCAGACCTACTCCCATTATCACTGCATTGGGCGGTCTAGACTAGCATACCTCTTGCCATCGCGACACTTGGAAAATGCCTGCTATGCCTCAACAACCCTTGCAGCAGTTACTTCCATTACCCGCTAGGAGTGACCTCGACCACGGTCATCTCTCCTATGATTGCCATCTTCGGACACCCCATGCTTTATGCCGAGCTCCTCCCTCCTGTAGTCCTGCTAACGCCAATGCCGGTCCTACCACCATATTCGATGTACCGTGCCCAATCGGACTAGTATATATAACACTACGTCTACCAAGCAGCAGGAGAATGTAAACTACGTACGTATACGAGTACAATCATCCTAAGATAGGGCTCTATATCAATCAAATGATACGCTGAAAACGTAGTAAGCCGTACAGATCCTATGGACACTAGAACCTGATGCTCTGATACCATCTGTGACACCCCGCCTAATTAAACATCGGGTGATCAGGCCTTCATTAAATTAAAACAGGTTTATCAAATGGTTCATTCTTAGCATCACTGTCGAAAACTTTTTAATTACTAATCCCCTAAGTAAAATTAGACCGGTGCCAAATTTTATCTTTCTTAAAACAGACAAATCGACCATGCGGAACAAAGTACAAATAATCATGTACTATAATTCAAACATCAAAGTAAAAGTACAACTGAACAAAAGTATTACCGAATAAACCATCGGCTAAAAATCCCAAACAACAATAGAATAACCACTAGTCTGAAACTAACATCTGAGACTAATACCGGACCAGAAGTCCATACATAGAAGAGTGCGAGATCCTGTGCTAGATCTGAATGAGAGATATCATCTAGTCAAATCCTGTAAGCATCCACTGTGCTACAGCTCCGAGTCTGGAATGGAATCATCACACATGGCGTCCCTGTGGCTGGACACCTAAAAGGTTTGAAAATATTTTATAGCAAGAGTTAGTACTCAAAACATTTTGAAAATATTTAGGAAGCGTAATATTTTAATCTCATATATTTACCGTACAATATTCACTTTACGATTTATCTCATTAATCGTATTTATTTGAGTATTCACACAACTCTAAGGGTCCTAGTTACCCCTTACATATAATTTCAGTAGTTATTGCTTACCCTACTGGTCTATTACTTAAATTGAATTTACTTCGCCCCGTAACTCAATTTCCAAAGTCCCCCGATACTCTACTAAATCGGATTATTCTCCTCGGTCCGTAATCCAAGCCCTACACCCAATGGCCTTATTAGACCTCAACAATATACCTACTGGTCTTATTCTTACTCCCATATAAGTATAATGTAAATTATATAATACTCATTCATTCCCGAACTCAACGAAGGATTAAACACAAAATTTTTGGGAAAACAGCTTGCTCGACGGCTGGGTTCGATCGATCGACATAGTCGATCGATCGATAGTTCAGGATCGATCGATCGATCGATCAGGGACAGACGCAGTCTGTCTTCTTCGTTGATCCTCTCCTCCATTAATAAATTTCCAAACTCCATTAATGTCCACCAAACTTTTACGCAATGATCCTAACATATTTCCACATATACTAGGACAGTTTCTAACGTGACAATTACATCAAAACTCCAATTACTTTAAAGAAATAATGAATTAAAACCCAAAATTTCTTGAAACCCTAGTTATGGTGTTCTTCCCATATTATCATTCAAAATCCAGATTTTTATTCCGAAAATCATCAAGTTTAATCTGAATATTAATCCTCTACATAGTTTAAATCATTCTACATGCGATTCCTATCCCAACATGCATAAATATCATCTTTCTCCAATCAAAATATTGATTTAAATAAAACTATTCAAAAACCCTACACATGGGTATTATAACTTTATAAATTTTTGCAATAAACAACTTGCCTTATGATCAATAGGGTCTGATTTCGTGGTTCTTGTTGATGATTGAAGATCTTCATCCTTCAATCCTTCTTCCCCAACAAGTTGATAGTAGAAACCCCATTGAATCCTTCCCAAATCTTCTTTTTGCTTTAGAAAGTTGTGCCTCTCCTCTCTCTA
This sequence comes from Sambucus nigra, assembly GCA_949130495.1. Lineage (NCBI taxonomy): Eukaryota > Viridiplantae > Streptophyta > Magnoliopsida > Dipsacales > Adoxaceae > Sambucus > Sambucus nigra. The sequence continues at coordinate 511,047,629 of OX422218.1, read as the reverse complement.
ATGGTATTGGTGTTGTCATGGGTGTTCTAACCCTAATTCATCTATCATACGGCTGATATAAAACTCTCAATTTCGTAGGTCTCCATGCCCTCTTATGTTAAAAGACTAAAATGCCCCCGAACGGTCTCGGTTTAGTCCAAAATTGCCCCGGGACTCAACTAGTACCCCCGGGTATACTATTTCGACTAATTTGACCCTTCCGGACTCATTGGTGACCTCTAAATTAACATTTGAGTCACTTAAAAAATTATTACTCGTTCTCACCCCAATACGGTCTACACGCGTTAAGTAACTATTTACCATAATTACAATTTTAAATAAAACTCTTTAAATTACTACTCTTACGTAATTTAAATCAAGACGATATTTTCTCATTTAATTCTCCAATCTAATTAAATGGAATATTCAGAAATACTGGGTATTACATTCGACTCTTTGACAATTTCACTAAAGTCATCGCATTAACAATGTCTTGATCTTTTCGTTGGAGATCTTTAGAAAGTTCACTAGTTATTGCAAGTACGTTCTTCATTAAATGTAAGATGAATACATAATCAAATGATTGCATTGATTTCATCAAATTCATTACCTCACCCTTTTTATCCATGGAATTTCCCCCCAAATCATCAAGAACACCAAGCACGGATTCATACATTATAATCAAGTTAACCAATGTCCCATAATGCGAACCCCAATGTGTATCACCGGCACGCTTCACGCTAGTTTTTGATTCAATCTCCGGCCACTTGATATATCACCACCAACCAATTGATTTTTAATCCGCTCCACCTCTTTCTCTTGTCAAATGTCGCGACGCTTACAAGATGCGCCCACAATGTTCACTACATTATTAATTATGAAAAAGAACTCATCAATGTGTTTAAGATCTTTTGCAATTTTTACAAGTACCAACTGAAGTTGATGTGCAAAGCAATGTACATAGAAAGCCTGTTTGTTCTCCGTCAAAACAAGTGATTTAAGCTCATTGTACTCGCCTTGCATGTTACTGGCCCCATCATAACCCTGACCCCACAAATTTTTGACACTCAAGTTATGTTTATTGAGAAATTGATCGAGTAATGCTTTTAATGATTTAGCAGTAGTGTCAGGAACATGTATCATACACATGAATCTTTCCATCACAAAAACCCTTTTATCCACAAACCAAACTACAATAGACATTTGTTCTTTAATTGATACATCACGTGCTTCGTCAATTAATATTGCAAATGGATCTCCAACAAAATCTTTTAGTATTGTATTAGTAATCTCACTCGCAATTGCATTTACTACATTTTTTTGAATGTCAGGAGATGTCAATTTATGATTACCCGGTGTATTTTTAAGAACTACTTTGTTAACTAATACATCTCTTTTGGCAAGCCATTCTAAAAGTTCAAGAAAGTTACCTTTATTCATGGAGTCCTCCGATTCATCACGAGAACGAAAAGATAAGGCTTGTCGCAAAAGAAACCGAATCACATCAATAGTTGTAATTAACCGTAGACGATAATCATCTTCACATTCCTTCGATTGCTTATCAAATAACGCCACAATATGTTGATTTTGGTTCAACAAATTTTGAGACTTCATGTACGCCGCATTATGACCCTCACTGTTAACATGCTCTTGTAGTCGATTTTTTTGGCTCCAATTGTCAAAACCACCTCTAACAAAGGCATCACTTTTATTTATGTCTGAAGATTTCAGACAAAATAAATAACAAGGCAAACAAAATACCGCATCCTTTGAAACGCTATATTCCAACCAACTACCAAATTGGGCAAACCAATCCGAAACGAAACGTTGTTCCTTTTCTTCCATGGATTTTTTAGGATAAAGAGGCATAAAGGGTTGACAAAGACCCATTTGCAAATATGCTAGTCTAACTTTATCTTGATCGTTCGCATCATAATCTGAAATGCGTAGTCGCCGTAAGCTAGAATGCGATGGAAGATTCATTAAGTCAACTTCAATGCGAGTTCGATACACTCTTGAAGGTTCCTCTTGGACAACTTTGGTCGTAAGTGGCGTGGCATTGTCGATTGGAGATACTTCTACACGAGCTTTTTTGGAGAAATAGTTATCAAGAGATTGCAATAAATAGAAAAATTATTGAAAAAATTGGGTTTCTTTAACTGAATATATTAACTGTAAAGCATTAAAAATTGGGTTTCTTTAACTAAATAAATTAACTATAAAGTTGACCTCCCATTAACTGTAAAATTGGAGGTCAGTTAATAAAAAAAGTTTTATTGGGGGTCAAGAAATAATGGTATTTCACCATTACAGAAATTTAATTTTGCCATAGTTACAAAACAGAGATACCCACATAATGTTGCCATAGTTAGATAATAAATTATTGGAGGTCAGTTTATAAAAAAAAAATTATTGGGGGTCAAGCAATAATGGTAGTTCACCATTACAGAAATTTAATTTTGCCATAGTTACAAAACCGAGATACCCACATAATGTTGCCATAGTTTGATAATAAATTATTAGAGGTCAGTTTATAAAAAAACATTATTGGAGGTCAAGCAATAATGGTCAGTTTATAAAATGTGAATCACCATTACAGAAATTTAATTTTGCCATAGTTACAAAACAGAGGTACCCACATATGAGCAGATCCATTTCGGTATCCATGTCATTTATGAAAACAAAAAGGTTTGTACAAACTTTCATATGAGCAACTCCATTTTCATACCTTCATCACATCAGTGATGTGCTGCTGAGCGAAGAGCGGGGATGGGGTGATTTATCGGAGCAGGAGAGCTTGAGCTTTACCCAACGACAGTGCAGGGACGGGGTTTCTTCTTTAGCGGTTGTGCTGCTGCTGAGCGGGGATGGGGTTTATAATTTTGGGTATGTATTTGTGTTGTGCTGCTGCTGAGCTGGGATGGGTTAATTAGGCTAGTTCTTATTTTTAATTTTTTTTTAAATCCTGGGCAACGCACGTGCTTCTCCTAGGCCTATTCTGCCTCCGTCGCTGCTCTCAACGGTAATATGTACTTCACCATTTACAAATAGAAGACCAGAGATAACTTAAAGTATATACATGACACCCGATCATATTCTTTCAGTGACATATTAAAGATGAACTAGAACAATCTCGTGTACAAATCTGCAAGGCATCTCCTGATTTCAGAAGAACACTCAAGATTCATATTTCTATTCTACAAGAGTGTATACAAATCAACTAGTTCCATCTCTTGTACTATGTAACTTGGTTCCAGGTACTGAAGTTTACGTGGTGGTTTAATCCTACCCATCAAGTGGATCAGGGATAGTGAAGCGTGAACGCCGGATATTTAAGCGAGTGGACGTATGCCGGATTTTTGGTCGAACCACATTAAAATTTTGTGTCCTTTATTTTCTGCTTTTACTTGCATATTTATTTATTACAGTCACTTCAATGCACTGAAAACAACTCACAAATTAACAAGTCTGAAATTAGGAAAATTATCCTTAACATTTAAAAAAAATTTAATAGTGCTTTTTAGAATTAACTGCAAGTATAAATTACTAACTTTGATTACTTATTAATTAGAAAATAAAACAAAATTTAATGTAATTATTGACACCACTTTCATCTGTCACCTTCTGAGCACTTAATCATATTGTGGTTATCTAAACATCTGGTCAAGTTTTTCCTTAAATTAATTTGGCCCAAAAAGTTTGCAATATTCCAATTCAGCCCCCTCTTGAAAATATTTCTTATTGATCCACGAAGACGGTGGAATATCTTGTTTTTTGAAGGTTACTTGCAATATATATATATATATATATATATATATATATATATATATATATGATATCATGTTATTGTTACTATATTCATATTCATTATATTTTCCTAGTCTCTGCATTCCACACTGGTATTTTGATGATTTGGTAGTGTGTGAGATGAAATAATTTTTCTAAGAAGATCTTGTGATCCACAAAGATTGTTGAATATCTTGTTTTTTGAAGGTTACTTGCAATACATGTGTGTGTGTATATACACACAGACACACACACACAAGATTTTATGCATAACATGTAATTTTTATTAGGTTGAGATTTGAACAAGATTTGACAATATCTTTCCGTTATACATATGCTTGAATCAAATCATTTAAAAACAGATACTCATAATTATGTGCTTGAAATTATTGATTTTTTCATCATGGTGACTTGTGCGTTATTTGATGATATTCATATTTTATTTGAGGAAATTTATAATGATTAGGTGCTTATGCAAACGAATTATATGCCAATATTAGATATTTATGCAGATGATATATGTTTAATATGATTTATGGTTACATCTCATGCATAAATTATTTTTGATAAGGTGAATTTTGCTTATTACCCTTGACATATGAACTTAATGAAAAACATTTTAATAATGTTAATAGGAGACGAAATAATAGTGATTCACTTATTGTGTTCTAATTTAATCATTTTTGAATTACTGTGAATCATTATTTTCCAACATCAAAAAGAGGTAGAATATTAAACAAAATTTTAATTAATCCCTAATTTAATTTTAAATTATTTTAATTATAATTATTATATTGTTTACCTTGTAATTATTGTATATATTAATTTCATATTATTTTTTGATCTTGATTATTACAAACTAATATTTATAAAGTATTATAAAAATATTTCTTAATTTACAATATATATAATTTTGTTTAACATGTATACAAATATCAGTTACTTATTTTAATTTGTACATTCTATAATCTTATTATGAATAATAATATATACACATACTACATTCTTAGAATTTTCTTTATGTGTCAATATTAGTTACGTATATATTGTCAGTACACACATTTTTGGTCATAACATTTATTGAATACATAATTGTATATTTATAATATTTATATACATTCCATCTCATTAAACCGTATACTATATACTATATTATGTTCATTATATAAAAATATACTGCTAAATCTAGCTTACAAACTCCTACAGTGGTTTTGTTCACTTCACCAAAATAATAACTTATGTATAGAGAAATGGATATATCTAGATCAAGAAGTCATACAGAAATTATTGACATTCTTCAGGGATTAGACAAGGACATTGAGAGTTGCCTCCATATCTATAAAGGGCTCCCTCAACTGGTCATCCCTCCTCTGCAATTGGTCGTAGTCAACGAAGTACAAAAAAAATTACCATTCAAATGATAATAGGGACATATAGCGGCATGCAAATGATAATTGATTTAATATCGAAAAATATGATTTAAGATATAAAAAATAGTTTTGAATTATAAAAATAATGTAGGAGCAACTAAATAATATTTGTCTCAAAATTGAGCCAACACGAATAAATGAGATTTTCAATCTCCCCCTTTGGCCAATTTTGAGACAAACAAAATCGAGACTCAAAAATAATAAACGGCACAAATTACATAACTCAACTATACACGAGTCCTAAAAAAATAGAAGAGTAAATAACACAACTAACAACAAAAATTCCTAAAAGACTCAAAAAGTTGTTAAAAAAAATACCAAAAGAGTCTCAAATTCTCCTCCTGTTTGTCTCAAAGGGACAAAGGATAGGGAAGAATCCTACAAAAAATAAAAGTTAGTATGACATAATATACATAAAATGTACTAACAAAACGAACAAAAACAAACTAAAAACAAAATTAGCTTGAAATATCGATACTCCTCATTTGAGTTCCTAAATCATATTTCTTAACCCATTTGGATTTAACTTTTGGAATCACATTTTGGATTACAAAATTTGTTTGGACTAATTTAGTGGCCATTTTAGATCATGGATATTTTGTTAGGTATTTGTTGTTGGAGTCTATTTTACACCCAACTCATTTTGTGTGTACACTTGTTTATTGGACTTAAGTTTTTTTTGTGTCACATATTTTTTATTTATTTATTTATTTAAAATCTGATCTGATTTATTTGGGTTTAAAGATAAATCTGATTTTTGACTATAACTAACTTATACCCTCTAAGTTAAACTTTTGTGTGTTCACTTTATTTAGTTGAGTTTAATTAGTGTGTAGACTTTAATCATATTTATTTTTATTTGTTTAAATTTTATTTTAGTCAAACTCATCATATTTTATTGAGTCGAGTGTTACTCTTTATCTCGTACTAAAATTGACTTGAATTTGACCATATGACTCATACACTTTTTATTGCGTAAGTTGAATATTTTTTGTTGTATTCTTTTACACTTCGGTGGTGTTTGTGTGTGTATGATTTTTTTATCCAAACCTAGTCATAGTATTGGCTTGAACTAAAATTTGAAATTTAAACTTTGTGATTATTTTGTTTGTTACAAAAATTTGAAATTTGGACTTAACTAATTTATTAGTATCTTTCTTGTGGTAACTTTAATTAAGTCCTAATTTGTATGAGCTAAGTGCGATACATATTTATCTTGTGCTCATCTTACTTGGACTTAATATTTTTAATATAACACCGGTTTAAATTGATTCATATTCTATTTGGTGTTAAGTTAAGTTTTATTTTTAGTTGTACGACACAATTGTTGGGATTTATTTCCTAGTTTATTTGTGGTCATTTGCGCCAACTAAATTTGTTTTAGGATTAATCTTTACTTGAGTATTAATTATTAAGGAAGATTTATTCAATCTTGGGACTTACTACTTAATCATTCTTTTAATACCGATTAATTCAATATTGTCTTACCTTTCACTTAGTCATTGATTCGTAATTTGTCTTGTCAATTAAAATAAACTTAATCTTGGATGTTTGGTATATTTTACTGAACAAGATTATTTTGGTGTTTTGACTTAAAGCAAGCATAATTTATGAACGAATTAATAATAGTAAACGAATAATATAACACAGATGTTACAAAAAACACAGATCTTCCTAGACACACGTGAGAAACAAACGATGAACACAGAAAGAGATCGATAAAGAGGGCTTAGAGAGAGGGTCTTACCGAAGGAAAAAAGGAGGCAGCAAAAATGGAAGTGTAAAATGTAAAAGAGCATGAAGAGGAAGGAGGGAAGAGAAGAGGGAAATGAATTTGTAGTTACAAATTTGTGATTGCTCATAGCAATTACAAATTAAGCCCAATGCCAAAATTTGTGACAGTTTGTGGGAATTATGACTTTGTGATTACTCATAGATGTTAGAAATTAATCGTAATGCTAACTGGTCATGGCAGTTACAAATTTGTGACTACGCATATCAGTTATAGATTAAGCCTAATGACAAAATTTGTGACTGCTTGTTGCAGTCATAAATTTTTTATTGCTTATAGCAGTACAAATTAATCATATGACAAATTGTCACTGCCATTACAAGTGACAAACCAATTAACTCAAATTTTTCATTATCCAAAAAATTTATCACTCCTAATGGCAGTTCCAAATAATTGTGTTATTGTTCCCGCGGTGATAAAGTTTGTCATCCATTAGCAGTTACAAGCAGGGAATCACAAAATCAATATTTTGGTGTAGTGATAATTTGGTAGTTCACTATAAGTACGCCATTATCACCCTTGTTAGTGGAATCCATTTACTTAAGGAGACCCCGAAAATTATGAAAGATCGAGTAATGAGATGTAGGAAAATCCAAATTCAGACCAATTGTTATTGTTATCTATTTACATGGAAAATAAATGACTTAGCAAACCAATTGAACTGCCAAAGTGGCGGTCATTTTCCTTTGAAAAAAGGTGCTGCCGGAAGCAACCAATAATTTCTAGCTAGGAATGTATCAATATGCTTAGAAATATAATGAATCATGTTTAAATCTTACACTGACGTTGTTAGGCACAAATTCTATGACTATTCTTAACATCACACTTGGAAAATTATGTATTTAACAAAAAATAACTTGGAATTATTTACTTGAATGATTTATAGTGATTAATCTCAGCTCATACTATTTACAAGAAGTTCTTTAATCAAACAATACATTGTTACATGTGGTACGGTTTTCTCTCCTAATATTGTGTTTAGATGTGTTTAAAACAACTTCATCTGAAAAATTGAATGCAAGAAATTATAAATGGTCAATTTAGTTAAAAGATAAGAAATAAAAAAAAGTTATACACACGTAAAATAAGGCAAAATTGATGTTAGCCAAATCATTTATCCAAATTGCTACATGTGTAATAAATTATTTGTGAAGAAAGTGAACCTATAGAAATGCTTTATCAAGACATTTGTAACAATACCAACCCTACCTAATGGATTTTTTAAATGTCTCTAGAGACATCACCTTTTGATGTCTCTCATGTGTTAAAGTCCAAGTGACACTCAAGAGAAGATGGACTTTATTATTAATATGCATCAAACTTACTACATACATATCCATCATGGACCATTAATTGAACATTAAAAAATCCTCTTTTATATATAAGCTATTTCTATTTTTTTTAATATTTAAAAACATCATAAAAATTTTAAAATTAGTTTTTAATGTTTTTTATATAAACTATTTTATATATAAAAACGTTAAAAACAGTTGTTTTAATTTATTTTTTTATATAAACTATTTCATATATAAACTCTTTTCTTATACAAACTGTTTTATATAGAAGCAGTTTAAAGAAACTATTTTTTTAATATACTATTTCTTAATATAAAAAAGGTAAATTTTTTATTAAAAAAACTTTTCAAAACGTTTTTTTTCATATAAACTATCTTTTGATATAATTTTTTTTATTTATAAACTTTGTTTAAAAATAATTGCATTTAAAAAATATTTTGGTAAATTAAAACGTTTAAAGACAATTTTTAATAAATAAAATGTTTTCTAAATGGAAACGGTTTTCTACGTTTTTTTCATAAATAAACCATTTTTAAGACAATTTTTAATACATAAAAGTGTTTTTTCGTTTCAATGAAAAAAAATTTAAAAAGTTGTTTTCTATAAATAATAATGTTATTAATTGTTTTTAAAATGTTATTAAGCGTTTTTTCTATTTCAAAAAAGTTATTAACAAGTAACTATAAACAAAATAAAAAAAAGGTTTTATGCAATTTTTTTATTTAATTTTTTTTATTTATACAGATAGATAAAAACATTATATCAATTTTTTCTATAAATAAAAAAATTAAATATTTTTATTTTATTTTAAAAATAGATAATATGAAACACATAAAAAAATTGTTTTGTAAAAAGTATCAAAAACATATATGTTACATATAAAATAGTTTGTATAAAAAATAATTTATATATAAAACAATTTATATATTAATAAATGACTTTTTTAACATTTTCATATAAAAATAGTTTATATATAAATAATTTACTTTAAAAAAATATCAAAACAATTATTTTTTAATCTTTTTAACATTTATATATATAAAACAATTTATATAAAAAACATTAAAAACTAATTTTTAATTTTTTTATATAAAAATACTTTTAAAAAAATAACTTATATATAAAAGGATTTTTTTAACGATTAATTTTTTTGGTCCATTGTTATGTGTGAGTTGGTGAGATGCATATTATAATAAAAATAGAATTTTCTCTCCAATGCCACTTGAATTTCAAAACACATAAATTACATTTTTCTTATTTCTTGGAAAAATAATTTAACAAAACAAATGTTGAATTCAAGGAATGTGGGTTCCACATTTTTGCTACGTCCTTGCTGGGCTAAGAACTATGGAGAATAAATATAAAATTATACAAGAAAAAAATTTGAAGTGCCTTGATGTTTTTGTTGTTTTCAAATGAACAAACTCAAAACATAGTTTAATAACCGAACGAATTACACAATTGAGTATGGTTAAATTTTAAGAGAATTTCCAATAAAAATTTGAATTATTTACATCCACAAATGACTCTAAAAACAATTTCCAATAACATATATTTATCATGAGTACTACTAGGGTAATATTTCTTTGTGATTATTTTTTGTGACCCTGCTAATATGTCAAACGTACATTGAGTTGTGTTTCAAATGAACCTATGTAAATTCACCACAACAAAATAGATAATTAGTGACAAAAAAAATCGTCACCAAATAAAAAATATTTGTCACCAAAGGCATTTGGTGACGAATTTTTTTTCGTCAATCGTCCGTCACGAAATCCCTGTCGTTAAAGGTTTTGGTGACGAAATACAAATTTCGTCACCAAATAGTACACCATTTGGTGACAAAATATGTTTTGTCACGTAATAACAGGCTTTTAGTGACAAAATTATTTGTGTAGCCAAAGATCTTAATTTTTGTCACCAAAAGGCCAATTTTTTCACCTAATGTAAATGATAATATGCAAAATGATTACCATTTGGGGACAAAATTAATATACTTAGGGGACAAAATATTTTTGTCATGAATTGAATTTTGTTGTCCAAAAATTATAAATTTAGAACTCATATTTTTTTGCATTTCTCATATAGTTATTCAATCAAATAAATATTAATTATAGAATCAACTAATTTTTTTTAAATATAAAAATCAACTAAATTTCATAAACATTATATAAGTAATCAACTACCATCATATACATACTCAAAATTAAGGTTCAAAAGTTGATATAATTGATACGAAAACAATCATACAAATATCTCAAAACCATTGGTTAATTAAAAAGTAGCCTACATCGTTTGTTACAACACATCAACTACAAAGTAGCCTCCAAAAAATAATTCCTAAGGCATTAGTTTCTAACTTTATATTTCCTAAAGTTATTTCTAATCAATAACAAAGTAGCCTCCAAAAAATAATTCAAAAATTAGTTTTCTAAATTCTCCTTGCATCTTCATCATCCCAAAAATAATTTCCATAAAAGGTACTCACAACGTCCGAGTCTGCAATTCAAAAAGTTCCAAGGCAATAGTTTCTAACTTTACAAGTCTATTAACAATTGATAAATAGAATAACATCAACTAAAAAATAACACATTGAGCTAAACACCAAAAAAATTACGAAATTCAATTTTATTTTTAATATTTTAAAAAAAATGACAGAGTTTCCTTTGTTTATAGACTAAAACCACCATGTTAAATTAAAAAATTAAAAAATAAAGAAGCCCAACGACAATCCACCAAAATACCCCTTCCGTCGATTTAAAAGATAAGGTAAGAGCGTCACCAACATTTTAAAAAAATTCGGCAAAATTTCCTTTGTTTATAGACTAAAGCCACCCTGTTAAATTAAAAAATAAAAAAGTCAAGAAATTCAATTACAATCCACTAAAATATCCCTTTCACCGATTAAGCAAATAAGGTAATAACATCACCAATAAAGATATTAAATAACTCAAAGGATGCGAATCCAACAATGTAATTTCGATGAATTCAACATTGAAATTATTAAAACTTACCATATAGTAAATGTGGGAGGAAGGAACCTGATGCTTTTAAAGCATCACATAACTTGTCAAATCCCAATTGATGAGCTTCTAAATGTTCCAAACGCTCATCACGAGCATGTAGTTGTTCCTTTAACTCATGATTCGCTCTCTGAGCTTCCCTAAGGGCCTCCTCTAACTCTGCGTCTCGCTGTGATGTTTAGAAGATTGAACCACATTCGTCGGCCTTCCCTTATCCCTTGCAAGTTCAATAATCAACTTCTTTCCATCCGACATAGTCAACTTCTCAAGGTCCTTTCCTTTAGTTGGACCACGTATCCTTTTTGTCGTGGTGGAAACTGCAATTAAATGATATATTAGTTCATCGAATATGACATATAATAAGGTGAGGCATTATAAAAAACATGATGTGAACACCTGTGCACAACATATACTAACATACTCCTAAATATTTCAGCATATACTAACATACTAACAACAATAGCTAAAAATTTCAGCATACTCAAAAATTTTAGAATACTAACAGTGGCATTTCATCCGGTTCAAGATTTCATCGAAGCTTTTTCTAACCGTGGCATTACAGACTTAGGTCACTATAGCGCTAAGTTTACATTGTCTTAACAATAGGGAGGAATATGAAGTCATCTTTGCTAGATTGGATTGAGGTTTGCTGAATGGTTCTTCACAGTCACCTTTCCCAAATTGCATAATTAGCCATCTTAATAGAAATTAATTGATCATGCACCTTAATTATTATTCATTCAATTTTTTTTATGATTACCCAAAACCTTTTAAATTTTTGAAGATGTGATGTTCAGACAGTCGAATAGACCAGTCGAATAGGCCATTCATAGAATTCAAAGTAATATTGGTGATTGGATATAGGAGAAAAGTGAAGTTAAAAATGCTTTTCTTCAGCATTTACAGTCCCAATTATCTACAAAATGTACAGACCACAATAATTTGCGGCTGCAGTACATTCCAAACATAATTTCTTCAGAAGTTAACGAGTCTTTAACCAAGTTTCCTGGTGAAAATGAGATCTATAATGATATTATAGAGATGAATGAAGATGGTGTAGCAAGTCAAGATGGTCTCATTCAAAAAATATTCCAACCAAATAGTTTCTCTAATTTTAGACCATTTAGCTGGTCTAGTCTCTTTATTATTTCTGCAAAAGTGTTAAGTAGAAGCTTAAATGCCATGATGAACCAGAGGAAAATAAATCCTTTTACTTATCCTAGTAGCTACCAATTAGTCTCTCACTTAAGTTTTGATGATTATCTAATCATATTTATTAATGGGGAGAAGAAAAGTCTAATAAATCTAATGAGACTTCTTATTGATTATGAAAAGGCTTCAGGGCAGGCTATCAATAAAGGGAAAAGTTCTTTAAGAGTGGATAAAAACATCCAACTCTCATGATCCCCACTGTTAAAATTCTTTGACGGGCTTAGGACAACTAAGGTCCCCTCACCCCCACCCCAGATATTCTTTTTCTATCTGTCCAATCTGTCTTTTAATGGGTGGCGACGAAAAGGTATACACTTTAACCGAGGTCTCCGAGCATAACAACTCTAAGGATTGTTGGCTCATCATCAATGTAAAGGTATATGATGTGACAAAGTTCTTAGAGGACCATCCTGGTGGTAATGAGGTTTTGTTGTCAGCCACAGGAAAGGATGCAACTGATGATTTTGAAGATGTGGGCCACATCACGAGTGTGAGAGCAATGATGGAGGAATTCCTTGTGGGTGACATTGATACAACCTCCATCCCCACTACCACCAAGTACATTCCCCCTAAGCAGCCTCACTACAATCAGGACAAGACTTCTGATTTCATTATCTAGCTTCTTCAGTTCTTAGTCCCTCTTATGATCTTGGGCGTGGCTATCGGAATCCGTTTCTATACAAAGTCCACATAAGGATGCCATTTGTATCTGAGTTTATGTTTGCGATCTAAGACCTTACATTGAGATTGTCGAGTTATGGGTGTAGTTTGTTACTTTAAAAAAATAAATAAGGTTATGAGCATGTGTATGTTTTTGCTTTGGGATATATTTTCATCATTAAAATGCCATTGGTGGAAATATCCTCATCATAATAACAGTTCCATGAATTGTCGATCTAAAAAAAAAGTGGATAAAAACATCTCACTGTGGAGGTGAAATCAAATAGCTTCAGTTACTGGTCTCAACCATAAGTATCTTCTAATTAAATATTTGGGATGCCCCCTCACCAAACCAAGAAGGAAAATATTTCATTTCTTATAGCTCATTGAAAAAATTAGAAATAAGCTTAAGAGTTAGAATTCAAAATTCTTATCTCAAGGTGGCAGACTTACTCTCATAAGTCATGTTCTATCCTTCATTCCTCTATACAATCTAGCAACATTGAATCCACCTAAAGCGATCATTACTAGAATACACAATATATTTTCCATTGTTTTTGAAGTGACCCTAATTAGGAAAACAATAAATTTCAGTGGATTAACTAGGATCAAAGTGTTATTCTATAGATGAGGTGGTTTAAACTGTAGACATTTAGGAGATGTGATCTTATAGGGAAATTTCTTCATTATTAATTATTCTATTCCAATAGATTTTGAAATTCAATGAATTGAGATTATAATAGCTTTTAAATGCAGTTTGGGTCCATTTTTCCAAAATCATGGGGATGATGTTCAACCTAAATTTCAACAATTTTACAACTATGATTATGTCTTGGAGGCTATAAAGAACAATAACAATTGGCATGAGAAATCAACCTTAGGCTATAAAGCCTAAGGCTTGGAAAAATAAATTCTATTAATTAAACTTCAACTGTAATCATAAAGATACAATTTCAGCATACTCTAACAATTTGCTAATAGTTTGATGAAAATTTCTAGCTACTGTCCTATTTAATCACTGACCAGATCTAATGAAGTAAGACAGAGTTAAGTGTAAATGTCTTTGCATGATTTTGGCATGTGTAATGTATTATTTTTCTCTCGTGTTTCATTCTTTCAGCTAATACTTCATTTATACTTTGGTTTCGAGCTTTAATTTTTAAACTAGAGACTGAATTTATGTACTTCTGCTATACCGCATTCATATATCAGGTAGAATTGATGAATTCATTGTTTAATACATATCAACACATGAACTAACAATGTTTAATGATCTTCGAATTGAAGACTCTCATTATTGGCACTTCTCAGTTAAAGGATTCTTTAATTATACAAGAATTCCAAAAAGGAGCCCTGTAAAATTATGGCTTGTCAACTTCCCTATGCTGACTCCACTTTGTGAGAGAAAACTCACAAAAATCGATATCGCAAGATTATTAGCACATTCTCTACATACACCAACATCACATGGTACTTGTTATTCACAAACTTGCGTTGATGAATTTTACTCGGTTGCTTTCACTCATTACCTTAAAACTGTTGGTATCAATTTGATGTTTGGAAGCACAGAGGGAACTTTAGATTAAGGCTGTTGAAAACTTTCTGGATCACTGATGGCACCTAAAATTGAAAAATAGTTTATAAAGATATTGGTCTGCTTCAAAAGTTGCATAAATGCCCTTTATGTATCCCCCCAAATATCCTATAGCATCCCTCATGCATTTGAGTCGTAGGGCTTTAATATAGGTTAATTGCAAAGCTAAGGTAAGTCGCGTTGTTTGTTTGATAAGAATCTATTCGTCAAAGGTTATATTAAAACAGAGATCTAACATCAAACTTCATTTTTTAGGTAATTTTTCATTTAATGTCATTTTCTGCTATATTATAATTTTGTTCCACAATATTATGCTTCATTTGTTTAGAATTGTATTTAAAATTTGATAATCTTGATTCGTACATGCTAGTCCGTATATTTGTTTCTTGTATGAGTATTCCATTTTGGATTTTTGACTATTATTTTTTTGGGTTATGTTTCTTTGGTTTATTTAATGAGGTTAAGCCATGTTTCATGAGAAACTAAATGATCTCTTTTTTCACATCCGTTTTGAATGAGTTTTTATGTACTAGTATTAAATAATGCGATTGTGTGCGGATTCAAAACGAATATGAAAAGCAGGTCACTCATAAGAATCTGCAAATTATGGCAATTGAGGGTACAGTCAATAGCCATGGCAATTGTCCAAAGATAGCAACTTCCGGAGGTCTTGTACACAACAAGACCAAGGTAGCCGCAACCATGAGCTGCATAGAGACATTCGAATAAGGGACCGTTAGATGATCCTTATAATCTAAGGGAAGCTAATCCTTGTACTTGCTTTCTTGTATCCATGAAATTTTTAGTTTAGACCAAAATTCACATTAAAACTGCTAGAGTAACACTAAAAAAGAGACAGCATACCTTATCTGCAATCGTATAAAAAAATGCACCAAATTCACTTCCTAACTTCATCTGAAACACACACATGCACAAAAAAAAAGCATTTATTGTTGATGAAATTGTGACAGGCAGAGAACAATATAGACGCCCACCAAATGCTGATTTGAAATTTCAAAAACCTTTTGAGCAATGTATCCATCAAGCCAATCCGTAATTGCTGTAGCAATGAAGATACCTACAAGAAAACTAATTTTTTTTAGCACTTTTTTCTCGGTATTATTCAAAAATGCTGTGAATTTTATTTTTACCAGCATTTATTTATAAGTATTGAAAATTCACGATATTTATATTGATGTGCCGTATAAGTAGAGCATTTTTTAATGGGGATTTGTAAATTTAGGACCTATTGTAATATGTATTTTGAAAATGGGACAACAAATATTTTATTTATAGTTTTAGTCCCTATTTTTTAATAAAGGTGTTGGCGCTGACCCATTTTCATAAAACGCCAACCAATCACAACTTGCCACGTGTCTCTTTAATTTAAAAATAGGGACTAAAAATGGAAACGAAATATTTGTTGTCCTATATACATAATCAAGATTATTTTAAGTCCTAAAAATACATAATCTATTTTAGTGTTCTAAAAAACGCGCCTAGGAGCGAGGCTTTTTAGATACGCCAAGTTTTGGCCCTAGGTGTGGATCAAGGCGTGGTCAACGATAGTCAACATTTTTTAGGGTAAGGCGTGAAAAAATATAATTTTTTTTTTGTATTTTAAAAAAATAGTATTTTAATTTACAAAGATTTCGACATATTTTTAAGGTATGTACCATTTTAGTATTTTTAATAGCGTTGTCATAGTAAAAAAATATTAAAATATATTAAAAAATGCCTAAACGCTTTTTCACGCCTAAGGTTCGCCTAGGCGTCTAATGCTTAAGTCTTGACCTCTACCCCTCGATCACGCCCCGCGTTTTTTAAAATCTTATTATTTTTTAATTAATGCTCAAACAAATGTAATATTTTTTAGGCATTTCATAACTAATGCCACTAAAATTGGGAAAAAAATTACCTTCACTTAAATAAATATGGCGGGTCTTATTTTCTTTTAAAAGAATATCACTTTTGCCCTAGTTTTTGGCGGGTGAAGTCGCGTAGCTTGGATGGCTCTCCCGGCACGTTCTCCTCTCTCTCGTATCTTGCTCAATCTCCTAAACCTAATCCTCAACAAACCTTATCAAGTATCTACCTCAATCTCACCCAATCACTTTGCCTCAATCTCACCCATCTTGGAACGATTTTTGCTGGTCCCTTGTTATAAGAAGGATGACGGTGCTCTCATCTCACCCATATTTCAATTTTCGGAGGCTCAGATAATCACTTTCATTATTTCGGTGTATTTTTCTTTGAAGCTTTGAACGATTTTGATCTTTGAAGCTTTGCACGATTTTTGCTGTTTCCCTGTTAGAAGAACGGTTTTGTTCTTTTAAACTTTGAGGTAAGTTACGTTTTATTTTGTTTATTCCGGTGTATTCTTTTTATTTCAGTGTATTTCAGTGTATTTTTCTTATTTCTATGTATTGTTTTGGCTCAGAGAATCACTTTCTTGCATATATTGTCTTTTGATTGGGTTCTATTTGTTACTGGCAATAGAGGCAAAGAGTTTTCACAAGAAAGATATATTAGAAAGAAGAAATCCCAGAAGCAAGGTAATATTTTCTTTTGTTCGTGATATGTACCTGTGAGTTTTTAAATCCATACCAGTCTCATTAGTCACCAATCAATAATATTTTGACATCTTTAATATTTAACTCTTTTTTTTTCCAGATTTGATATTATATAATCATGTATATGAAATAGTGTAATCTTTATTTTTTCGTAACATTTGTGTTATACAAAATTTATGCATATAGATAATGGTTATGATAGACACTTTAAATAAGGAAAAATTAGATATAGCGGGGGTGCAAGAAACTCGAAAGGAAAAATTAGTACAAAATTGGTAGGGGGTGTTATTATGGTAATTATTGTTGTGTAATCTTTGTTTTGTTATAATTTGTATTTTTGTGAGAGAAAAAAGTACTGAATTTTTTTTAATTTTAATTGATGTGCGAGAGAAAAGTGTTAGAAATGTTTAATTTGTTAGTTGTTGCTGTGTTTTTGGTTCTATTTATATAATTAGATGAAGTATTCAGTTGGATTTTCTTATCTATTTTTGGTAACTACCAATTTTTTTTCACTCTTTCATTTATTTCAATTGATTAAAAAAGTCCAGTTCAACGTAAACTTAAATCACTCCCTATGATATCATCTTTGTGCAACTCTAATACCACTGTTTTAATTGATTAGTATTATTTTAACCATCTAAATCGACGTGTTTTTTTACTATAGGGGGTTGTATACATATTTTTTTTCATGTTTATGTATGTGTACATTCATGTGATGGTATATATGTGTCACATTTGTATTTTAGTTTGATATATACATATTATTTCTCATGTATATGTATGTGTGTATTCATGTGTGCAGGTATATATGTATCACATTAGCCTTTTAGTTTGATATTACAAAACTTACCAACTCTAAATGAAAATTAGATGGGTCTACATGTCTTTATTCGTTTATTTTAAACTATTTTAGATTTATTAATTCATCTTACTTTTATATATGATAATGTCTAAACTGCAAGCTAGAGCTAATCGCCAGAGTGCGACAGTATACTTATTGCGCGAACAAATGTAACAACCTTTTTACAATGTTTTCAGTCATTCAACTTAGTTTGTATATGTTCCGTTTTGTAATTAATGTTGTTGTGATGGTATCTTTACAAAATTAGTTTTTTATATTGTAGTTGAATTTAGTAAGCCCCTTTATTTATTCATGCAACACGTGCTGAATTTTAAGATAACAAACAAGTTTTAATATTATTTTATATTCTGGACATTTTGATTTAGTAGCATTTTCATATAGATTCTATGATTTAATTATGCTATCTCATTATTGACAAGGAGTTTTGTTTTTCGTAATGATTATTTTTTACTAAAGTTTTTTTTTAAGCGAGGGCCTTATGGATTATTTTGTGTTTAATCTTTTTAGCTTTTAGAAAATTAAGTCTTGATGTGAGTTGTTGTGTTGGGGTATTCATTCGTTATACATTGTTTTCGTTTAAGCTAAAATGCTTAGGCATTAGGCGTAGTCTTCTTCTTAATGTGTCATGATGCATTGCTACATTAATATCGTTTACTAATTGATTATGTTATGAGTGAGTTTTTTAATTGTTGTTAACTAATTAAGGTTAAAATATATTGATAGTTAAGTTTCTTCATTTTATATCATTAAATATTGGTAGTTTTCATATAAGGCCACATCCAAATGGTGTTAAAATTAGAGTCTTACTATTTGTAAATTTACATAGTTTTGAAGGAGCATATTAATGATTTATGGTTTAACATTTTTTTATTATTGTATTTTTTATGAATTTTTTCTAATGAATCTAACAACAATTTAGGGATAGTGTGAGGTAATCAACAATCTTTTCAAATGGATAGCGATAAGAGTTGGATGGAGTTGTCAAGAGTTTCTCTGCCTTATATTAAAGGAGTTAATGAGTTTCTTGACTTTGCATTTGCCAATAAATACCCCGAGCTAGTGATCAAGTGCCCGTGTAAGAAATGTCGAAATACCATTAGCCATAAAAGAGAAGTTGTTTATGAGCATCTGATCGTACATGGGTTTGTTAAGAATTACACTAGGTGGATTTATCACGTAAAAGGTGCTCCATACACAATGGGAATTAGTGGAGCGGATGAAGTGCATGACTCGAATACAATAGATGATATGTGTGGACTACTACATGATATATTCGAAAATCGAAGTGAAGAGGGTATGCGATGTAACGACCCGTACGAAGACCAGGATGGGATGGATGAAAATGCATCAGCATTTTTCAAGTTGTTGAAAAACGGGGAACGCGAGTTGTACCCTGGTTGCAAATCTTTCTCATCACTTTTATTTATTGTTCGGCTATTTCATATGAAAACACTTTATAAGTGGAGCCACACGTCGTTTACAGCATTGCTTAAATTCTTAAAAGAGGCACTTTCGGAGGGTGAGAAACTACCAGGTTTATACTCTCAAGTAAGAAAGATGGTTAATGATTTGGGGTTTGATTATCAAAAAATTCATGCATGTCCAAATGATTGTATGCTGTATTGGAAAGAGAACAAAGATCGTGAGGATTGCATAGTATGTCATACATCAAGATGGAAGCAATTTTCGGGTGAGTCTGGTGATGAAGAAGCTAGGGGTCGAAAAATTCCCGCAAAGGTTGTTAGGTACTTTCCACTGAAACCAAGGCTTCAGAGATTTTTTATGTCATTGAAAACATCCTCCCTCATGAGATGGCATGTGGAGGAACGCGATGACGATGGCATATTAAGACACCCGACTGATTCTAAAGCATGGAAAACCTTCGATCAACAAAATCCAAATTTTTCTAGTGACTCGCGCAATGTTAGGCTCGGACTAGCAGCTGATGGCTTCAATCCTTTTAGAACAATGAGCATATCTCATAGCACGTGGCCCGTTGTTTTGATGATATACAACTTGCCTCCGTGGATGTGTATGAAACAACCTTATCTTATACTATCTACGTTGATTGATGGTCCACGCGGCCCAGGAAATAATATTGATGTTTACTTGTAGCCTCTCATTGACGAATTGAAGGAATTGTGGAATGACGGCATACTTACTTACGATGCATCGTCTGAAAAAATGTTTTGTATGCGTGCAGCGTTAATGTGGACAATTAATGACTTTCCTGCGTATGCAAACTTGTCAGGTTGGAGTACAAAAGGGAGATTGGCTTGTCCTTGTTGCAACAAGAACACTCGTTCACAGTGGTTAAAGAATGGGAAGAAATTTTGCTATATGGGTCATCGTCGGTGGTTGGATCACAACCATAAATTTAGAAATGATACCGTAGCTTTTGATGGGAAAGTTGAAAGAGAAGTCAAGCCCACTCAAGTATCAGGGGGTGATATCTTGGAGCAATTAGAGGCAATGGAAAGAAATAATAAGAAGGGTCACTCATCGACAATGAAGAAGAGAAAAACGAGTATCGACAGTGAAGGGAATTGTGATAGTTCTCTAAATTGGAAGAAAAAAAGCATATTCTTTCAGTTGCCATACTGGAAGGATCACTTGATTCGTCACAATCTTGATGTTATGCATGTAGAGAAAAATGTGTGCGATAACATACTTTGGACATTGTTAAATGTTGATGGAAAGTCAAAAGATAATATAAAAGCTCGTCGAGACCTTGAGAACATGGGTATTCGAAAAGTATTGCACCCTAAGAGCTTGCCAAATAGCAAAGTATATTTACCACCAGCATGCTTCACAATGAGTAAAAGTGATAAAGACATATTTTGTAAGGTTTTAAAGAATATCAAAGTCCCAGATGGTTATGCATCTAATATTTCACGACGTGTAAACATTAAAGGCCGGAATATTTCTGGACTTAAGAGCCACGATAATCATATCATAATGCAACAACTACTTGTAAGGTCTTTGATCGAATTATGTAATTTTTATCGACAGCTCTGTTCAAAGACAATGACCTTCAAAGATTATGAATATTTGCAAGATCGTGTTGCTCTTACACTCTGTCATCTAGAGAAAATATTCCCCCCAAATTTTTTCGATGTTATGGAGTATTTGACAATCCATTTAGCTGAGGAGGCAATGATTGCTGGACCAGTACAATTTCGATGGATGTATCCCATCGAGAGGTATATTTCGTGTATGCATTATGTATGTGTCATCTAAATTAATGCATATAAATACTATAATTTTTTTACAATGACGAACAGGTTTTTATTCACACTAAAAGAATATGTTCGTAACCGAAGTCGTCCAGAAGGTTCAATTGCTGAAGCATACCTAGCAGAGGAATGTACAACATTTTTTGTGAGGTACATGGGTGATGTTGAGAGTAAGTTAAATCGACCTTTACGAAATGATGAAGCCGATGAAAACTCAAGTTCAATAGGTCGTACATTAGGTAAAGGAGTAGCATTTATGCTTGATGACACTTCGTTTTCACAAGCACATCGTTACGTGTTATTCGACTCTGCCGCAGTGAAGCCTTTTCGCGAGTAAGATAACATTTCAATGGATTTTAAACTTTATGTAATTAAATATCCCTCTACGTTATAAAATTTATACATACATGTTTTACAGGAAACATATAACAATTCTAAAACATGAGAGACCTCGTGTGGGACACTACGAAATTAATTGCATTCACAACGAAACGTTTCACAAGTGGTTTGGGGATCATGTAAGTCATCTTTGTATTTATATGTAACCACATTTTAATATGCTAATGACACATTTAATTTTTACACATCTAATTTTTATTACTCAATCATATGAAAAAATTAGGTACGGAATCTAAGTGAGGGAAAGGTGTCAAAGGAAGTTACAATTTTGGCTTCAGGCCCCTCCCAATGGGCTAGAAGATATACGGGATATATTGTAAATGGGTTTAGGTTTCGCACAAAGTAGCGTGAGAGAAGATTGAATACTCAGAATAGTGGAGTTATGCTTGATGCAACCACCGAAAGTTTTGCAAGTGCAAAGGACAAGCGACCTGTATCCGGGGATGTAATATATTATGGAGTATTAACAGATATATTTGAATTGTGCTATTCAAATGATTTCAAGTTTGTGATATTCAAGTGTGATTGGGTTGATACGCATCCGGGGACGACCAAGGATGATTTTGAGTCCACATTAGTGAACTTCAAACATTCACTATACAAGCATAATCGACTGTCAGATGAACCGTTTATATTAGCATCTCAGGCCAAACAAATTTGGTATGTGCAAGACCCGATTGAAGAAGATTGGCATGCTGTCGTGAAGATGACACCGAGAGATTTTTATGACATGTATGGTAAAGATACTTATGGAGATGACACAATAGACGCAGAAGTTGAGCTATACAATATCCAACAATTGGATGACACTCTAATCAACCATGATGGGGATATTACATGGGTTAGGGCTGGTGTGGAGGGAACGATTGTTGACGATATAGTTGACATTGATGGCGGTGATGATATCTGTGTTGATATTAATGAGGATGCTTCTGAGACGGAGACTTATGAAGATGATTCAGAGGCGGACGAGGAAGCTAATGAGAGTGATATAGA
The DNA here is from genome assembly GCA_949130495.1 of Sambucus nigra. NCBI lineage: Eukaryota > Viridiplantae > Streptophyta > Magnoliopsida > Dipsacales > Adoxaceae > Sambucus > Sambucus nigra. Next base: position 511,024,792 of record OX422218.1, on the reverse strand, counting down.
TGAAAGTGATGAAAATGAGGAGACCAGTGATGATTATGATACTGACATGGATGAAGATGACAATTGACGCAAAATTTTCAATTATGAATGGTTTTATTTGTAAGGATGCTTAGATGTTCTTAGTTTAATATTTTAAAAATGACTAATGACTGAATGCATTTTATTTATTTCATATCATATATATGAATGGATAAATAATGATGGAGAGTTATGTTCTTTTTGTTTCCAATTTTATTTCTGTGTTTATTGATGATTAATGAATGACTGCGTTTTTTGATGATGATGAGTATTGATTATTGTGTTTGACATTCTTTTCGTATATGACTTTTTATTCTTGATGATGATGCTTGAGTCTTATGCTTCCTTGTGCCTGAGTATTTTTTTACTCATTGTTCCTAAGTATCATTTAATTTGCTGCGCGTAGAGAATGTACCCGACTCTTTGGTCCAAACTAAAGTGTGGTCCGATTCCATACCCAAGGTCTGCATAGATGCTATTTTGTACACTGTTTGCTGAGGTATGCTAATGGATAATTTGGAAATACTCCATTCCCCATTGTCTTCCAACATTTCCTTAACAAAACAATTAACATGGCACCCTTCTAGAGCTAAAGGACCATCATCTATCCAATTATCCCAACTGAAATGAATATTTCCTTTACCAATAAGCCACCGCGAGTGATATTCAGCTTCTTCTCTGCCCTTTATCATTCTTCTCTAAAGGGTAGACCCCCATTTAGAATCCGTAAGCTAAGCGTGTTTCAATCTGCAATATTTTTTCAACATGTATTCTCTGAATTTCCAACAAAGATTTGTGTTGAAACAAGTAATCATGTCATCCATTGATCTAATGTTGAAGCCACCTTCCTCCATAGGACCACATATATCTTTCCATTTAGCCAAGTGGTGCTTATGTTTTCCCTCAATAGAACCCATAAGAAATTTGCCAAGATCATTTCTATACTGTGGACGACCATCTTAAGAGGGTTGATAGCTGCTATGGAGTGGATTAGAATAGATTGAAGGACATGGTTGATCAAAATGAGTCTGGAACCCATTGAGAGGAATCTACCCTGCAAACCAGCTAACTTAGATTTTATTTTCTAGAGTAAATCATCAAACAAAACACTTTTCTTTCTTCCTGTGAAAATTGGACAACCCAAGTATAAGAAAGTGGCTTCTTTTACATAAACTTTCATTAAGTTTGAAATCCTTCTTTTTCTCCCCATGTCAATGTATTTGGAGCAAAAAATAGAGCTTTTCCCATAATTGATCGGTTGGCCAGACAGGGTTACATATTTGTTAACAATCGTCTACAACTTCTTTATAGAGGTTATGATTTTAGGTAGCTCCAAGCCTAAAAAGAAGCTTTCCACCATTTTCCGCACACCATTTTCGCCTCCTGTTGATTGATATTTGCCACTGCAACTGACATAATTGTTCTATTTTCCATAGTAAGACTCTTTTCAAATTCAGTTTTAACTTTTAAAATCTCATCCTCTGCTTCAATAAGATTTTGGAAGATATTCCCAAAAGTCTCCTTGTTCCATATAGAAAGAATTGTCTTCAGCATTTTATGATTATTAGCCAACGCATATATAGGTTTACCTCCAACACAGGGCTCCCAATTATTCTTAACTAACTTTAAGAACGAAGAGTGTTTCATCCAGAAAATCTGGAAAATAAACCTTTTAGGAGACTCACCCAACACTGTATTTAAGGAGACTAAGAGAACAGAATGATCCGAAGCCACTTTGGAGAAATGTTCTACTTTTATACCCCTAAGCATATTCTGCCACTCAACATTAGCTACTATTATGTCTATTCTTTCCCAAATAGAAGCACTCCCACTCCGTTTGTTCCACTATGTAAACTTTGACCCATAGTAACCCAAGTCAACTAAGTCAGCATTCCCGGCACGGTCTAAAAGATCATTGGCAAACACTAGATTGATGTCATTACCACCAACCTTTTCACTGGTTGTGGTTACAGTGTTAAAGTCCCCTCCCACGACCCATGCTACATTAGTGGCTTCATTGGGTATATAATCCCAAAGATAAATTCTCTTATTTCTAGTGTATTTTGCATAGACAATAGACATTTTGAAATGTTTTTATACGCTTGGGTGATGCACTTGAATTGAGATACATTATTCCATTTTAGAAATGATAGAACAGTTAATTCCATGAGCGTAAAAGTACCAAATGGAATTTACTACATGTCTTTTTCTAAGTTTACATCTCATGCTTGTTTTGGACTTATATTGTGTGCCAAAAAGCATTTCTTTAGAGAGCAGGTGTCAATGTTATTCCAGTTGCTTCAAATTGTATACAGCAGGCACGTTTTTAGTTATACATGTTTCCATAAAGTTGAGCACTCTTAGATTAGGTTATCCTTAGATGTTCTGTTCCTTTCGTTCATAACTTTGTTCTCATAGACCATAGTTTTTGTTTACCCATTTCAATGTATTTATTATGGAGATATTTTATTTCTTACGAAAGGGGGGAATTATATATGTTAGCATGTCAACTTCGCTCTCTCTTTCTATCTCTTTATTAGGAATTTGGCAGGTTTTAGTGTTGTGTATTTGCATCAAATCCAAATTGTTCAAAGGCACGATTTTGGCCTAACACTCGCTCAGTCCAGTTTTTTACTTGGTAATGAATTGGGGAGAGATGAGTGATACCATATATAAAGAATACAAAGTAAGAAGAATTAATTAGACTCGTTGACTCGGTAAATTGGTGTTGTCTCCGCCGTTTCTCTATCAAATGTAACGAGTCAAGTCTAATTGTGTGGATTTCACCAATATAGGCATGGATGACGGTTTTGGTTTAGTTGGTACCGAAACCAAGTCATCTTGGGTGTATTTGGTATGATTTTGGCCTAACACTCGGTCAGTCCAATTTTTTTCCCGGTATCGAATTCGGGAGAGACGAGTGATACCTTATATAAAGAATAAAAAGTATGAAAAAATAATTAGACTCTTTGGCTCGGTAAATTGGTGTTGTCTCCGCCGTTTCTCTATCAAACGTGGTGAGTCAAGCCTAATTGAGTGGATTTCACTAATATAGGCTTAGGTGACAGTTTTGGTTTAGTTGGTACCGAAAGTTGAAACCAAGCCATCGTGGGTGTATTTATCATTGTATCTATGTAACAAAGTAGAGAAGATTTGAATTTGTACGCTCGCAATACTACATATCAAGGTCCCAACTGATGGTAGTGATTTCTAGAGTGTCGGGTAAGCATCCATCATTAATTTTATCTGAGAGTGAAGTGTATAAAAGAAGAAACAAATCACATAGACTACAAGTTTTGCAAGAAACATACGAGCTTTATTATTTTTAAAGTACGAAACTCTCATCTATGTATTTTGAAGACCCTTACTTGTCGCTTGTTGTCAATTAAAGCTCCTTGAGATCGGTGTTTGTAACAAGTTACATTGTTCAGGGGAGTTTTTTTTTTGCCTTAAAAATATAGTATAAGGGTGTTTACTTTAAAAAGAAGCAAAGTATTGAGGTGTATTATGTATAGAAACAAAGTTCATTTATCTAATTTATCTCTATATTAATCATATGCTACAATTATTTATTCTGGAAACTCCAGATTTGGTTTTGGCCAGTGGAATTCTATGAGAAGATGCTACAATCGAGTTAATGCTTTGAGCAGATACACTATTCATCTAACTGAAAGCAACCTATTTTCTTTCATCCTATGTAATCTAAGAGCTTTATAATACTATGGTATGACCTCTCCATAAATATTAAAAATGTACATATGTAAGAGTGGGAAAGGGCTGTTGATGTCGGGGCACCAAAGCATTTTGGGGCAACTGGTTTTCCCCAGGGTGGTTCGTTTATACCATTTGATGTTGAAATCAATCATAATTTAGCATTCAACAGGGATGAATGCTGAATTTTAATGAAACTGAAATTGGTGATGGAGCAGTGTCTACTGATGTAGAGACAGTTGAGGACTATCATGAAAGCATGCATGATTATCATCTTAAGAATCTGTTTGCAACACCATTCATTTAATTTGCTGCGCGTAGAGAATGTACCCGACTCTTTGGTCCAAACTAAAGTGTGGTCCGATTCCATACCCAAGGTCTGCATAGATGTTATTTTGTAAACTGTTTGCTAAGGTATGCTAATGGATAATATGGAAATATTCCATTCCCCATTGTCTTCCAACATTTCCTTAACAAAACAATTAACATGGCACCCTTCTAGAGCTAAAGAACCATCATCTATCCAATTATCCCAACTGAAATGAATATTTCCTTTACCAATAAGCCACCGCGAGTGATATTCAGCTTTTTCTCTGCCCTCTATCATTCTTCTCTAAAGGGTAGACCCCCATTTAGAATCCGTAAGCTAAGAGTGTTTCAATCTGCAATATTTTTTCAACATGTATTCTCTGAATTTCCAACCTAGATTTGTGTTGAAACAAGTAATCCTGTCATCCATTGATCTAATGTTGAAGCCACCTTCCTCCATAGGACCACATATATCTTTCCATTTAGCCAAGTGGTGCTTATGTTTTCCCTCAATAGAACCCATAAGAAATTTGCCAAGATCATTTCTATACTGTGGGCGACCATCTTAAGAGGGTTGATAGCTGCTATGGAGTGGATTAGAATAGATTGAAGGACATGGTTGATCAAAATGAGTCTGGAACCCATTGAGAGGAATCTACCCTGCAAACCAGCTAACTTAGGTTTTATTTTCTGGAGTAAATCATCAAACAAAACACTTTTCTTTCTTCCTGTGAAAATTGGACAACCCAAGTATAAGAAAGTGGCTTCTTTTACATAAACTTTCATTAAGTTTAAAATCCTTCTTTTCTCCCCATGTCAATGTATTTGGAGCAAAAAATAGAGCTTTTCCCATAATTGATCGGTTGGCCAGACAGGGTTACATATTTGTTAACAATCGTCTACAACTTCTTTATAGAGGTTATGATTTTAGGTAGCTCCAAGCCTAAAAAGAAGCTTTCCACCATTTTCCGCACACCATTTTCGCCTCCTGTTGATTGAGATTTGCCACTGCAACTGACATAATTGTTCTATTTTCCATAGTAAGACACTCTTCAAATTCAGTTTAAACTTTTAAAATCTCATCCTCTGCTTCAATAAGATTTTGGAAGATATTCCCAAAAGTCTCCTTGTTCCATATAGAAATAATTGTCTTCATCATTTTATGATTATTAGACAACGCATATATAGGTTTACCTCCAACACAGGGCTCCCAATTATTCTTGACTAACTTTAAGAATGAAGAGTGTTTCATCCAGAAAATCTGGAAAGTAAACCTTTTAGGAGACTCATCCAACACTGTATTTAAGGAGACTAAGAGAACAGAATGATCCGAAGCCACATTGGATAAATGTTCTACTTTTATACCCCTAAGCATATTCTGCCACTCAACATTAGCTACTATTATGTCTATTCTTTCCCAAATAGAAGCACTCCCACTCCGTTTGTTCCACTATGTAAACTTTGACCCATAGTAACCCAAGTCAACTAAGTCAGCATTCCCGGCACGGTCTAAAAGATCATTGGCAAACACTAGATTGATGTCATTACCACCAACCTTTTCACTGGTTGTTGTTACAGTGTTAAAGTCCCCTCCCACGACCCATGCTACATTAGTGGCTTCATTGGGTATATAATCCCAAAGATAAATTCTCTTATTTCTAGTGTATTTTGCATAGACAATAGACATTTTGAAATGTTTTTATACGCTTGGGTGATGCACTTGAATTGAGATACATTATTCCATTTTAGAAATGATAGAACAGTTAATTCCATGAGCGTAAAAGTACCAAATGGAATTTACTACATGTCTTTTTCCAAGTTTACGTCTCATGCTTGTTTTGGACTTATATTGTGTGCCAAAAAGCATTTCTTTAGAGAGTAGGTGTCAATGTTATTCCAGTTGCTTCAAATTGTATACAACAGGCACGTTTTTAGTTATATATGTTGCCATAAAGTTGAGCACTCTTAGATTAGGTTATCCTTAGATGTTCTGTTCCTTTCGTTCATAACTTTGTTCTCATAGACCATAGTTTTTGTTTACCCATTTCAATGTATTTATTATGGAGATATTTTATTTGTTACGAAAGGGGAGAATTATATATGTTAGCATGTCAACTTCGCTCTCTCTTTCTATCTATTTATTAGGAATTTGGCAGGTTTTAGTGTTGTGCATTTGCATCAAATCCAAATTGTTCAAAGGCACGATTTTGGCCTAACACTCGCTCAGTCCAGTTTTTTACTTGGTAATGAATTGGGGAGAGATGAGTGATACCTTATATAAAGAATACAAAGTAAGAAGAATTAATTAGACTCGTTGACGCGGTAAATTGGTGTTGTCTCCGCCGTTTCTCTATCAAATGTAACGAGTCAAGTCTAAATGTGTGGATTTCACCAATATAGGCATGGATGAAGGTTTTGGTTTAGTTGGTACCGAAACCAAGTCATCTTGGGTGTATTTGGTATGATTTTGGCCTAACACTCGGTCAGTCCAATTTTTTTCCCGGTATCGAATTCGAGAGACGAGTGATACCTTATATAAAGAATAAAAAGTATGAAAAAATAATTAGACTCTTTGGCTCGGTAAATTGGTGTTGTCTCCGCCATTTCTCTATCAAACGTGGTGAGTCAAGCCTTATTGAGTGGATTTCACTAATATAGGCTTAGGTGACAGTTTTGGTTTAGTTGGTACCGAAAGTTGAAACCAAGCCATCGTGGGTGTATTTATCATTGTATCTATGTAACAAAGTAGAGAAGATTTGAATTTGTATGCTCGCAATACTACATATCAAGGTCCCAACTGATGGTAGTGATTTCTAGAGGGTCGGGTAAGCACCCATCATTAATTTTATCTGAGAGTGAAGTGTATAAAAGAAGAAACAAATCACATAGACTACAAGTTTTGCAAGAAACATACGAGCTTTATTATTTTTAAAGTACGAAACTCTCATCTATGTATTTTGAAGACCCTTACTTGTCGCTTGTTGTCAATTAAAGCTCCTTGAGATCGGTGTTTGTAACAAGTTACATTGTTCAGGGGAGTTTGTTTTTTGCCTTAAAAATATAGTATAAGGGTGTTTACTGTAAAAAGAAGCAAAGTATTGAGGTGTATTATGTATAGAAACAAAATTCATTTATCTAATTTATCTCTATATTAATCATATGCTACAATTATTTATTCTGGAAACTCCAGATTTGGTTTTGGCCAGTGGAATTCTATGAGAAGATGCTACAATCGAGTCAATGCTTTGAGCAGATACACTATTCATCTAACTGAAAGCAACCTATTTTCTTTCATCCTATGTAATCTAGGAGCTTTATAATACTATGGTATGACCTCTCCATAAATATTAAAAATGTGCATATGTAAGAGTGGGAAAGGGCTGTTGATGTCGGGGCACCAAAGCATTTTGGGGCAACTGGTTTTCCCCAGGGTGGTTCGTTTATACCATTTGATGTTGAAATCAATCATAATTTAGCATTCAACAGGGTTGAATGCTGAATTTTAATGAAACTGAAATGGGTGATGGAGTAGTGTCTACTGATGTAGAGACAGTTGAGGACTATCATGAAAGAATGCATGATTATCATCTTAAGAATCTGTTTGCAACACCATTCTGTTTGAATCTGTTTGCAGTGGAAACTCGATAGTGTGCCCGTGAACCAGTTTGCTGCCAATTTTGCGACTGGTGTTGCTTCCATTAACGAGAACGTTCTTCTTTTTCTTCAGCGTACCTATAGCAAATGTCCACAAACGGGAGGTCAGTTTCTAGTCGGGTGATCTTGTTATGATCTATCTACAAAAGGAGGAGAGGCGTCATGGGAAGGGCCACTAGTTATAGATGCGTAGATATGGTCCCTTTCCAGTTGATCGGGTGATAGGGGACAATGCTAATGAGATTGGTTTTCTCCCAGAGTTTCGGATCTGCAAGACATTTAATGTTGCCTGCTTGTTCCCCTTTTCATTTTTAGCAGCATTCCATAGATCCCACTACCGACAGATCCCAGCCAGCGTGTTCGGTCCCATGTCGATCGAGTTGAGGCAGTCTCATGATAGGAAGACTTTTCAGACACCGTTTGGGCCTTCCACGCGTTACCTGATCCTTTGGCACGACCCTATTGCATATGAGGATACTTGGACTACTGAGGCTACCTTTTTAGCGTATCGATCCTGAGTGCTATCGCCATCATATCATGAGCTCAAGGGGGAGAGTGATGTGACGGGGTTCATATGGGGGTGGACTATTTTGCCTATATTCGATTAATTTGTTTATTGTACTTTTATATCTTTAGAGTTGGTGATTATCTAGGGATCTTCATTTTATTCATTCTATTCTATTATAATGAGAAGTTAGAGATATATTGTGTTTACATTAGAATCAGTAAGTACTTGTAAACTCAACTACTTAGATATTTTGCCTTTATGCTGAAAAAATTGTGTTCGAATCTCACTGTAATCCTTTTATCATAAAAACATTCTAATAAAAACTATGAAAAACTGACACTCTCCCGGAGGCGACGAATCTTGTTTGACACGTGTCGGACACACTCCACGCTCCGACACGCGAATCTACTGACACACTGGGGGACACGTAAATCAGGATACGTGGGGAAAATTTAGAATTCTGGAAACTTTATAATGTGGTCAAAATTATTAAAACTAACTAAATGACATAACAAAAAAAACAAAAAAGAAACAAAAGTTACCTAAATGCCCTTATAAAAATGTTGTTCTCTCGATAACAAAATCACACATCAAAACCGTAACCCAGCAGCAAGAGGAACATGAGAGATCTAGACGTGAAGTTGCAATGACTGATATAGCCATGCCCCCAGACAAGGATGATCAGAAGGATGTGGATGAATGTATACATCCCAGTGATCATGAAGAAATAGAGGTGGTGAAAACGAGTGAATTTCATATAGAAAATCTATTGTCCACTATTGATGTGGATTGTGCTAACGAGGGTTCAAATAACAGCGGCCAAGAGTGTCCAAGCATAAGTTCCACTAAGGTTTGATAAAATGAATGCTGATAATTGCTGTGCAACAGAGTTATCTTCACATGTCAGTGACTCAAGGAGAGCCTCCACTGCTTCTTCTCTATACATAATTTTACCACAAGAGTTTTCCTGAAAATTGTTCATCATCTAGCTACATCAGTAATCACTTTTTTTGTCTTCTTGTATTAGAAACAAACTTGCTGCTAAATGCTTGTACTCCGGTTGTGATTTTTGTACGAGGAGTACTAATGCACATGTGTATTTTCTATGAAGTAAAGATTTTAAGAAAAAAGTGTGGAAAATTCCCTTGTACTACATAGTTTTAGCAAGAAACTTCTCTCGACGATTTTTATTTGTAACCCAACCAGCACCCCCCAACCCCTCTTAAGTGCAGAAAACTCTATTATAAAGAATTTACAAGACACCTACGTAATTTCTTACTACAAAATATTCCGCGTCAGCTAGTATATATCACCGTCAAATGTGAGATGAATAAAATGAAATGAAGTAATTTTCTATGTAAAGATTGATATTATTATAATAATCTTATCTATGATATTATTACATCCTACAAATATCCATCAAGGGTTCTGCCTTAATGGATCTACGCTCTTCTAATATTGAACTGGAAACATTATTACTTAGCTATTCCTTTTCGCTTTCTTTTACCTGTATTTATTCTATTTCCACGTTCAGACCAGAACACTCAAGGAACTCAGAGTGAGGTTTTCAGCAATGAGGAAAAAAATACTCAGGCACAAGAATAATTCTACTCAAAGGCAATCTTAGTTAAGCAATGGCATGTCATACGCTTGCGCGTCATTTAATTTGCTGCGCGTGCACTTTTTCTTCCTTTTTGGTTTGTTTTCACCCTCAAATGGCAATCCAAATTTATTTTTAAATTTATATTGTACCTCTCATTTGAATGACCCTAATCTTAGTATGGTAAAATAGTTTTGTGGCAGCACAAATGCTTTTGGGATGTTATCATCCCATGCATTAAAATAGTCTGCTATAAGTTGTGAAGTTGGCATGACTATGGCGAGTGAAGTTTGGAATTGGTTGGAAGATAAATATTTACAAGCCACCAAGGATTGGGTTCCATTTTAGTCCATTTATACTAAAATTTTCGTTACAAGCAGTGGGACAGTCCTAGTATATATATAACTCTTGTAAACTCAGTGGTGAATTTTTATTATTGCAGGTTGCTATGACATCACAGAGGCACAGTAAATCCCTCTCACGGGCACATTCCCGTTCACGATTGCACTCACAATCCAATCTCCAACCACCATTTCAACCACAATCTCAGCCCAGTTCTCATTCCCTTTTAGATTCTAGCTCGACCGAACGATCAAACTTAAGTGACTGTGAAAGCGATAGTAGCTCGACGGAGAGTGAGCCGTTACATAACCAAGATGCCCATTCACATGAAGAAGGTAATCAAAGTTATTTGATTTATATGTGCTTATTTAACTGTGTAGATTGAAGTTAACCAATTTTTTCAATTTTTACGGTTTAGCTTCAGCACAATATGCCACTAAACGTAGAGGCATTGCGAAGTTGGGTGAATTATGGGGTACGGGAAAACGCTTAGAGCTTCACTTCAACGATTTCTATCAGCCAGTCGGAGATACCACAGATATACTATCTACCCATTTAGGCATTTTAGTTCGTGATGGGAACATGTAAAGTTTGTTTTGTAAATTTCTATATAACACAACTCTTATTAGAATACTCTTTGCAATACTGTATGTTATCTATTGACAATTTAAAGATGATTATTTAATCGATGTAAAAGGTTACTAATTTATTATTATATCGATGCTGAACAGGTTACCGTTGTCTTTCAAAGATTGGAGATGCAAGGAGTTATACCCATACAAGGAACATGTTTGGCAAGAGGTGAAGGTAAAATCAAAAGATACCATAATTTGTGGCAAATGAAAATTTTGAATTCTTTAGGCAAAAGTCAACTATGCATGGGTTGTCTTGCCAATCACAACAATGTCAATAATAGCTCAACTCATAACTTTGAAAATGATAAAACATAATTCAAGCTAAACTCATGTGTAGTAGATGACTTGTTTTTCTATACATTGTAATTATATAGGAGAACACTGATGCCCCTGAAGAATTCAAAAAAATGTGCATGAAGAAGGTTGGAAAGATATGGAATAATTGGAAAGCAGAGGTGAAGAAACATTATCGTGCCTTTGATACCGACGAAGAGAGATTGAAATATTGTCCACCTAGAGTAAAGCTAGAGCAGTGGTCACAACTTGTTAAGTATTGGGGAACTCGCGAGGCAAGGGTATGAATGTATTACTACCGATAAAGTTTTATAAATTCAAGTTAAACATATATTTTAAATATATTTTTGTAACAGAAAACGAGTCGAAGAAATCGTCGAACTCGTAAGAAGCAAAGAACACCACATACTTCTGAAAGAAAGAGTCATGCGAATGTTGCTCATAAGGTGTTTTATAAAAGATTTTGATTGTGAATATTATTTTAGGTTTTCAAACTTATTTATGTAACGACTTACGAGTCATTGGGTTTATGCAGATGGAGGCTGATCAAGGGAAAAAGGTTTCGTTGGTTGATGTTTACATCAAAACACATGAGAGGAGCGATGGCTCAGCCATCGATAAGGATTCCGCTGAAGCAATGGTACAAAAATATCATCCATGTTCCTTCCCTTATTTCTTAGAAAATCTCAACGACGTCATTTTACCTATTAATCAAAATTCTTATTCTATTTATCAACCATTATAAAAGGCAACATGCAGGAGATTGCGTCATATTATTAAAAGCATAATATATATCATACATGGATGAGGATTAAATTAACAATTAAATAAGTTTATTATTATTTATGAAATTTAAAATTATGCATGAAATTATTATGTTAATAAGAATCGTTTCATTTCAGTCAAAAATGAGGCAAAAAGTATATCAACTTCCGTCAGATTGTAATGAATCCGTCAGTCGTAAAGATGAGATATTTTATGAAGTCCTAGGACCTGATAAACACGGTCATTGTCGAGCTTATGGGCATGGACCATCTCCAACTGATGTGCATGGAACTAAGCACCCGAAGGTTAATGAAAAAGAGTATGAGCGACTAAGATCTGAGATTCGATCTGAATTTCAGGATAAATTTGATCATTTAGAGGCTCAGTTTGAGTTGATACGCACACACATGATGACTTGCCCATCCGTTGTATCCAAACAGGTTAATAAGTACACACTTTTATCCTTTGTGCTTAATTATCGTGTATTTATATAAATGTATGTTCTAGTATTAAATTATGCTATTAACAGGTTCCTCAATCCTCCAACGAGCAAAACATACCATCATATAGGTCTATTTTGCAACCCGAGCAACAATTAGAAGAAACCAACCAATTTCAACCTGTAGTGGTACCACAATCAAATCACCATTTAACTCCATCTCAACAGGCAAGTAGATAACTACTTTTTAAAATCATAATTTATGACTATATGTTTTCATGACTGAAATAATTCATTTTTTGTAGATTGCAAATTCTCAACACTTGGATGCCCCCGAGACCGCTGCTCATGTTAGTGAGCAAACGAATGCTACTTCAATTCAGGTATGTTACTAATTTAAAGGATTTTAAAGGGAACAATATATCTGCGCTTTCTTGGAGAGTTTATGTATACTTGACATTAAGTTATTGGCATATTTGGTTGTATATAGTCTTAAAATTATTGGGATGCCTTAAAAACAAATAAAACTCTGCCGATTTTTTTCCAGAAATATATGGTTGATGACATATTCATCTTGTTTGTAGAAAGAACCATCAAAGAAGAAGAAGAAGCACCATAAACCACGACAAAGGGTCTCAAATAATGCACTTCCTAAAATTGTAGACCTTCTTACTTCCGGACTTCCAAAAGTGGTTGTGGCACTTGGATTCATTGTGAGCAAGGATCCTTCAATAAAAGTAGGGGGTACGCAACTGGGTGAAGACTTTTGGGAAGTATATATTGAGAAAACATTTGTAACAAATGAATCATTGCCTAGACCTTATGGAAACAAGTCCACAATTGGAGATGCACATCATTCAACAGTAGCGTGGCATATTGCTAATGTACTAATTTTTAATTTTATTTTTTTAATTAAAATACTAAAGAATAAGTATCAATGGCTAACAATTGACTTTTTTATTTTGTAGGTCGAAGAGGATGTTTGACTTTAATGAAGAAGGATCATACATTATATAAAATTTAGTTTCCCTGTTTCCCCCCTTTTTCTTATTGGACAAGTGATACATTTTATTTTGAGAATGGATAATTGTTCTAAGCACAATTAAATTTATTTACGATGAATACTATTGGTTTTAATTTAATGACGTTTTAATTTGATTACTGCCCTCTGAATTTAATGTTATGGTAATGTATTTGCACATAAATACAATACTTCTTATAATTGATTTTTTTAACACATGTTCCCAGTCATATATTACAAAATAATGTCAACATTTTGTTTGATGCCGCTATATTTATTCTCAGCATTTTTTTAGTGCCGCCAAAAGTGTGTTGAACATTTAATAGGTGTTGCAAAAGATTATTATCAACATTTTTTAATGCCGTTAAAAGGTTATTACCAGCATTAATATAAATGCTTAAAAGTGTTGCTAACTTTTTGCCGCATTTTTTAAAGTGCCGTTGTTCTTTTACCACATTGGCTACCGCACTTGTGGAAATGCCGCTATAAGTGCCGCTAACTTTTCGCGGCATTTTTTAAAATGCCGTTGTTCTTTTACCACATTGGCTACCGCACTTGTGGAAATGCCGCTATAAGTGCCGCTAACTTTTCGCGGCATTTTTTAAAATGCCGTTGTTCTTTTACCACATTGGCTATTACCGCACTTGTAGAAATGCCGCAAAAAGTGCCGCAAAAAGCGTTACCGGCATTTTTAGTGCTTTTTCGGCATTTAATTTATGCTGGGAAAAATCAATATTCCTGTAGTGATTGTAGCAGTTGATCCCCACCAACTATTCATATAAAAATCAGTAAAAATTAAATATTATGTTAGCCTCGTTAATTAAGGAATGTCCTCTAGGAATAAAAAAGTTGGAATATAATCTAGTACAAAGATTATTTGCTGGCAGCAGAAAGTGAGGAACAAAATTTGGTGAAAATAATAAAATGGTTCAGGTTCTGGTATATGAACATTGAAATTATGAAACGGGACCTACTATTAAATATCGGCGATAACTTAAATTTATGGTAGTTATGCGATTTAAGTATATACATTTTGCATTTACGGTGATTTTCCATTTGATTTAAAAGATTTACCTTCTATTTGATTTAGTTATCGCAGATACTTATAAAAAATGATACAGTCATCGATACAACACGATTTACCCCTGATACGATACAATGCCTCCGATATATATCGTGTATCGGCCAATATTAATAGCATTGACTGTGGTTATTATTATGTGAGTGACAAAAACCTCTAATAGCAATAAATCACAAATAAGAGTTTGGAACCTCAACATAACAAATTATTTTGTTTCTCTTTTTATATAAGAAAATTTTTTGATAGGAGATATATATATATATATATATATATATATATATATATATATATATATAGAGAGAGAGAGAGAGAGAGAGAGAGAGAGGTTCACAAGTGGACCAAAAGAATGGACTTTTTAATGGACCTTAACAAAAAATACAAAATAAACACATTAATTTTAATTTCTATAGTGTAATTGGTCCGCGCCAGCGGCACCCGAGACCACACCTTCACCCCACTAACCCCCCACCCCACCCCCCACCGCCCCCACTCACCCCCACCCCCCCAACCACCACCATCACCATAGCAGCCCTTGTGGCAGCCCTTATGACAGCGGGGCTGCCATGGGGGTGGGGGTGGGGTGGGGGTGGGGTGGGGTGGGTGGGGGGCGTGTGGGGGGTGGGGGATCTGTCGACATGCGTATTTGGTGCCGTTGGCGCGGACCAATTACACTATAGGAATTAACATTAATGTGTTATTATGTGTTTTTTGTTAAGGTTCATTAAAAAATCCATTCTTTTGGTCAACTTGTGAACCTCTCCACATATATATATATATATATATATATAAACAGTTGCGATTTCGGGTACCTGAACTATTGAATGTACCCAAACAGTTGCGTTTTTGGGTTCTTTTGGTTCCGAATTTGTTGTTATTAGTCGATAAGTTTGGGATTTGGGTGTAGCTGAACATTTTCTATTTTGGGATGTATTCGGGGAGATTGTACGGGTGTTGGGTTCACCTGGTTTCTTGTTACCGTGTCTTGGTTCATACCGGTTGGGTTGTGGTATATTGGGATTACAATACCCCCATTGAACTAAAAATTGGTGGTTATTATTTTTCCAATCGTGTCATAATTTTAGATGTTAGTTTAGTTTTTATTGGTGCTGATTATGTGTTTTATTGGTAATACACTAGCCTGTTAACTTGAATTAATCAACATGTAAATGCAAATCGTAACAATAGTGTGACCATGAAATGATAAATCGTTGATTTATAACCATGAAAATTGATCTTGATTATGGGTTTTGGGTTTCTTTTGATATGGTATTTGGACGGTGAAGAACATCTTCGGTTTTTTAATTTCTTGGGTCAAAAAATTATTGTTTGATGAGGTCATGTGGCTTGATTATCATTGGCGTGGGTTTATAGAAGCAGGGTAGAATGTTTGGTTGTGTTTTTAGGCTAAAATATGATGTTTTTAAAGCGATTTAGGTTGGTTTTGTCCAAGAACATGAGTTGTTGATCGTTATGTGTTCTTGACTAAAAACCTAAGGTTTGGAGGTTTTGTTTCTGTCTAATAACTAAAACGTAAGAATGGATGTCAGATCTTAGTCCACCCTTATATTGCTTTAGGTTTCTCTGATTTACTCACTGTGTCAAGATGCAGAAAGGATCCACAGTTCCTCGAAACTATTACTCCTGTTGGAGAGAGAACCCACAGTTCCTCGAATACATATGGGACAATTTTGATAATTAGAATATATTATATGTGATTGCTGTAATTTAGTAATTATCCATAGTTCCACTTGTTGAAATTTTGAAATGCTATTTTATGTGATGTCCCAAACCAGTCCCCAAACGACTCCGTAGGAAGCACGAACACCTCGCACGGGACCAATGTAACTTGTAGGAACTGACCACGTAGTCTCGGGTCTCCCGGTTTGAGAGTATGACGATAATTTTCAAAAATCACACTTTGCCTTAAAAATAGGCCGTTAAAGGGTGAAAACCCAAATCAGCCCCCAAACGACCCCGTAGGAGGAACGAACACCTCACACGGGACCAATGTAACTTGTAGGAACGGACCGCGTAGTCCCGGGTCTCCCGATTTGAGAGTATGAAGATAATTTGCAAAAATCACACTTTGACTTAAAAACAAGCCGTTAAAGGGTGAAAAACCAAACAAACCCCCAAACGACCCCGTAGAAGGCATGAACACCTCGCACGGGACCAATGTAACTTGTAGGAACTGATCGCGTAGTCCCGGGTCTCCCAGTTTGAGAGTATGATGATAATTTGCAAAAATACACTTTGACTTAAAAACAAGCCATTAAAGGGTGAAAACCCAAACAACCCCGTAGGAGGCACGAACGCCTCACACGGGACCAATGTAACTTGTAGGAACTGGCTGTAGTAGTTTTATGGTCGTACTGGCTGTAGTAGTTTATTTTTGACTTTTATGACCGTGCGGGCTTTATATGGGTAGATTTTATGTTAGCAGGTTTTGGAATGCTAAAAAAATAGAGGAAACTCTATCCAATTTTTTTTTGATATGGGAACTATTAACTCTTGTAATTTTTTGAAGTTATTGTTGACTTTTATGGTCATGTGCGGCTTTATATTGGTATTAACTCTTGTAATTTTTTGAAGTTTGTATGCACATTAGTTTATCACCAACCTGCGATATTCATAATTTATGAATTTTCTTGATTTTTTTTTGCAAATAATAAATATTTTTCCTACCAGATTTGTAATTTGCAGATTTTCCAGATTTGTTTCCAATTATTATTTTTTTTAATCAACCGAAAAATCTGGCACGGTTTTAAACCGTGCCAATGTATAAAAATGAGGACGCTTATAAAACAATCTGGCACGCTTTAAAACCGTGCCAAAAGCGTGCCAGAAAATAGACAATTGGGCACGGTTTCGACGTGTGCCAAAAGCGTGCCAGATTTAACATCTAACACGGTTTAAAAGCGTGCCAGATAAAAAAACTAGCACAGTTTAAAAGCGTGCAAATTTGGAAAATTTGGCACGGTTTTAAACCGCGCCAGAAAATCTGGCACCCCTGATTCTGGCACGGTTTTGAACCGTGCCAGATTGCGTCTGACACTGTTTTAAACCGTGCCAGTTTCCTATTTTTGGTGTAGTGCTTAGGGAAGTATTTGTAGCCATCTTCTTTCTTGTCAATTTCTGTTTAAAATAATATGCTTTTTTGTAAAGACACTCTCTCTATTTAAAGATGTTTCCCTTTGCTACGAAGAATCATAATCAGAGTTATTTCCTCGTACAAATGGGAAACTCAGTGTGGCTTTATCCCTTCATCTTTGCCTTGTTCCTCATCCTTCCATATGTTGAATTAGTTTATTCCATGCCATCATCTTCACCCTATAATCATTCGTGCCCTCATGAGAAAGGCCTTGCATTTCTTCAATTCAAGAAAATGTTTAGCCTACGTATAAGTGCTTCTCACAAGTGCGCGTCCAGTGGCTAACCGAAGATGATGTCTTGGAATAGGGATACATGTTGCGACACATGGGACAGAGTCACATGCCATGGGCTGAAGGGTCACGTGATTGACCTCGACTTGAGTTGAGGCCATCTTATGGGATATATCCCTTCCAACACCATCACCCTCTTCCAACTTTCTCACCTTAAAAGAATCAATCTTACTCACAATGATTTCCAATCCTCTCGGATCTCGCACCAATTCTTGAATTTGTCTTCTTCTCTAACATTACTCTTTCTCTCTAAAACTGGACTGTATGGGAAATTACTAGATACAAATATCCATCTACCTATCTTGCTAACACTTGACGTATCTTACAACCATGGGCTCCCTGGTACATTTCCAAAGGTTGATGTGAGTGCTTATATTAGCATTAGTCCTCTCATGTCGTTGGATCTTTTGCATACGATTTTACATATAGAATTACCAAATTCAATTGGCTATTTTACGTCCAAAGAAATCGAGGTTGTCTGATTATGAATTCTCAGGGTCCATTCCGAGATCACTCAAAAACCTTACGCACTTGACTTACTTGAGCATCGGAGGCAACAATTTCGGTAGACACATGTCTTCTACACTCTAAAATCTCAAGATCCTGACTTACTTAAACTTCTCAGATAATAATTTCATTGGAATATTTTTTCACTCAATCGCAAGACCTATCATATAATTCACTGATTGGACCCCTTCCCTCCAACATAGTTGGGTTTCCCAGACTAGGTTTTCTCCACTTCAGCGCTAACTCATTAAGTGGGACAGTACCTTCTTGGTTGTTTGCTCTTCCATCACTGACAGACTTATTTTTCTAGTCCAATCGGTTCACAAGAAAAATTCTTGAGATCCAATTAAAGTCACTGGAGAGTATTGATTTGAGTGACAATAACCTACATGGACCCATTCCACAATCATTTTCAAAACTTTTGAGCCTTATTTATCTCAACTTCTATAATAACTCATTTAATGGGAGACCTTCTTTATTACTTTCTCTTCCGTCATTGACAAACTTGGATCTCATCTCCAATCGGTTCATTGGAAAAATTATTGAGATCCAATCAAAGCCACATGAGGATATTTATTTGTATGACAATAACCTGCACGTACCCATTTCATAATCGTTTTCAAAACTTGTTAACCTTATTGATCTCAGTCTTAGTGTTTTCTGGGAACAATTTTTTTGATCCTACGGACCTAAACATGTTCTCAAATCTCACAAACCTTGAAGTTTTCAATATTTCTTGCAATGAACTATCTATGATTAACACCAATACCAAGATCAGTGCAACATTTACCAACCTTCACTATTTGAGGTTGGCATCTTGCAAGATGAAGGAGTTCCCACATTTATTTAAAGACAGTCTGAATCTTCAAATAGTATACCTATACAATAACCGAATTTCGGGACAACTCTCTAACTCTCCACTGTCCATGTGGGCTGGTCCATTACAAGAACTTACCCTTCGGTCCAATTTGTTACATGGATCACTCCAATCATCCATATTTAACTTTGGCTCTCTTTATGTCCTTGATTTTTCTAATAAAAGTTCAGTGGCACAATCCCGCAATGCTTGGGAAACTTCAACAATAATCTTTGGATACTAGATTTATGAAATAACGGATTTTATGGGACCATTACAACAACTCTTGGTGCAAAAGGAAACATTTTACAAACTCTTAATTTGCATGGAAGTCAATTAGAAGGAATTATGTCGCGATCTTTGGACAACTATAAACAGTTAGACGTTCTTGATCTTGGAAATAACCAAATAAATGATACATTACCACATTGGTTAGGAACTCTTCAACGACTGCAGGTCCTTGTCTTGATATATAATAGATTCCACGGCCCCATAAACAACACTGCTAAGACTAAACTGCGTTTCCCTAAGATGAGAATAATTGATCTTTCTAACAATCAATTTACTGACTTTCTTCCATCAAAAAATTTTAGATATTTCAAAGCCATGATGAATGTATGGGAAACTGTAATAGAACAAAAGTACATAACAACGAAGAATTACTATTATGACGAAGCAACTGTGGGTTGAAAAGGATTAGAGGTTGATATGAAAAGAATTCTAACTACCTTGACAACCATTGATCTATCTAGCAACAAATTCGAAACTGAGATTCCCAATTTCATCAAAAATCTAAATTCTCTCCGAGTGCTCAACTTATCCTATATTAACCTTTTAGGTTATATCCCATCAATGATCGAAAAATATTTCTGTGCTCTAATCATTAGACCTCTCCTCAAACCACCTCGTGGGAGAGATACTTCAACAACTAACATGTCTAACATTACTTGAATTTTTTAATCTTTTAAAAAATCATCTTGTGGGACTCATACTGTGACACCTATCCTAAGAAAATATCGAGGGATCAGTTTTATATAAAATTGAACATGAATCCCAAATGGTTTCATTCTCAGCATCACTATCGAAAACCATTTAATTATTAATAACCTATTAGTCCTGGCGTGAAATTTTAAACTTTGTAATACTTTTAACTAAAACACACAAGTACAACCAACCATGAAAAGATATAAAAAACTGAAATGAATAAATAAATAATAACCGATAAATCTTTGTAAAACATATATACAACCATATCGAATAGGCATAAAAGAAAAATGTCACAAATGAAATAAAAGAGAACAGTTGGGCAATATGCCCGAATATTACAACAGTACCTCCTATCTAGACCACAAGGATAGAAGTGTCTAAACAATTTCCAGCCAACATCCACAGCTGCGGCCACAACATCTGACTCGAAAGAATAATCATCCAGGCATCGCGGTGTTTGGACACATAAAAAGTATACAAAGGAGAAGAAAAAGAAAAATAGATACGGGTCAGGGCTCGGGTTTTGAAAAATATTTTAGCAAGTGATTAACATACTTTAATATTTAAAATATGATACTCTCCATATTTAAATTGGTGTCTCACTCACATGAGATACCCCTCACCTCTCATCTAATAGTGCACGCATAACGCATGTATTTTAAAACACCCTAGTTAGCTACCCAACCTAACTAGCACCTCACATAACTCCCAAGTCACCATACGCTAACACGTACCCTGCGTAATATAAAATGTTATAAGCTATCGCCCGAGATTATACATTATAACCTCTCACTTATGATTCATCCTTACATTATGAATAGATTTCACTAGTTATTTACACTATTCACGTTTACTGTTGTTATCCTTGTATATAATTCTCATCTTTGTATACCTATATCACCCATTTTAATCTGGATTTTATACTCCCAAAAGATCCATAATTTATCTCACATTCCATTCTTTATTATGTCCGTATATATATGTTTCACATTTCATAAATATATATACAATATATTGTACACATTAAGTATATCCATTTTATATAATATGGGAGAGGGGTGTTTGAATAGTGCCAACGAATTAACGGTTGAGATCAATTTTTTTTGGCAATCTAAAGGTGTGAAAGGGTGCCATGTCACCACCTAGCATTGTGACATGGCAAATGAAGTGAACCCCCCTGAATCCTAAATCCCCAACTCCCCTCATTCTCTACCTCTAGCTTATTAGATGTTTCCACAAAACCCTAGCCCCTCTCTTCCTTAGCCCCTTATTCTCTACCCTTGCTCTTCGTCTCTCATCCATTTATTGTTCCTCTCTAACACAAATATTTCTCCTACATGTAATCTTTTTCCTCTCCCTCTCTATAACATAAGGACAACTCCTACTATGTAATATCCCTGACACACGCACATAGACACACACACATACACACACTTATTTTATTCATCTCCTAAAATACATATGCACATACACGCGATTTTAGGGCTTTGAAAACATATCTGAGAACATGGGGTGATTTCGATCAAGATCTATTGATAATTTTAGGGCTTTATTCAATTTTATTTCGATTAAGATCTATATTGATTTTATTCATTTTATTTTATATCTCTTTACATGTACGTTTGTGTTGGGATCTAATTATTTGTTTGTGTTTTGTTGTTTATTTTTTCTTTCACACTTTACTGATTGTACTTGCAACACCCTATGCAAGTATACTCCTTTTCTTCTCTTTATTATGTGTCTACTTATAGATTTTAGGCTCTTTTCCATAGTGATGGGAAGTTGTGTGCATTTTAGGTAATATGTGTCTATTTATATAATTTTTTTTAATATGTAACATATTTTTATTTGTTAATTAATTGAAGTTCTAGGTCTTAGTGGCTATTTGACACCACTTTGGTTTTCTTTAGTCTTCTATTGAATACACCATTGTTTGAAATTGAAACATTGTTTGCGGTTTTAATGGTTTTCTGTTTAAACAGAATACACGTTCACTGTTGGAGACATATGGGTTCTCATGTAATTTCATTTTGGAGGTTCTTGGACGTTCTTTCTTCATTATGAGGTGATTGTGAATTCATTTTTTATGAGGTTATTTATTTTGACTAAATGATAATATATTGTTTGACATTGTGTTTAGGATTTTCTTATGTATACACTCTATTTTTTTATAGTTTTTATGATATGAAATTGGATATCAAATATTATTGTTTGATATAGAGTTTATTATTTCATAAACATTGAGTTTTAATGATCCGAAATTGGATATTAGTATTGCATATTTTTGTGCACTCAAATCAAGTAAATTCCCTACTTTCAATATACATCATCTTATGTACATATTGTGACACCCCGCCTAATAAAATACCGGGCGATCACTCCTATACCAAATTAAAACAGGAGTCTCATATGGTTCATTCTTAGAATCACTGTCGAAAAACCAATTTAATTACTAATATCCTAATAGGCTGGCGTCAATTTTTTTAACTAATCTTTTTAACCAAGCCATTCAAATAAAACATCCACAAGTTTATATGTAACAACTGAAATGAAATAAAATAACCGAACATCGGTACAACATAATACAACCAAATTGAATGTCGTACTAAAAGGCGGTAAAAGAATAAATGAGTACAGTTGGGCCATCAAACCAAATGTTCCTACAATACCTCCTATCTAGATCTCAATGATAGAAGCGTCTACAATAAACCTACTTGCATCCATAGCTGCTGCAGCAAACGTCTGACTCGAAGGAATCATCATCCAGCCTTCCCTATGTCTGAACACCTATATATATATATATATATCAAGAAAGGGAAAAATAGAGAAATGGGTCAGTGCCCGAGTCTGAAAATATTTTGCATGTGCACAAATGCCATATTTTAAAATATGCAATCTCTCATATTTAAATTGTTGTCGCACTCTGATGAGATACCCTTCACCTCTCATCTATAGTGCATGTCTAAAGTTATATACTTAGTCTATTGTAGCTATAACAACCCAAGATATTTAGACTATAGTACTCATCTGAACTTATCTACACGTCTAAGTTCCCGGATCGCCCATACAGTACTAAGTTTCATTAACACCACTCATAGTGTTAATAAATTTCCAAGTCATATTTCACATATGTTAGTTTCTGATTTGAAAGTTCAGTCTGACCACTTAATCTTATCCATTAGATGCTCACTATCTAATATTACGTTTTTGCCCATTAAGCTTTCTCCTCTTAAGTTAATAGTTAGATGTATTCACGTCATCTAATTATATACTACTTCGTCCTAGTAGATTATTCATATAGTATATATTTCACACACAATATAGATTTTAAGGAGAATTGGCCCGGTCTAATCGTCGACTCCAATTATCATATATTATTTGCCTTTTTGATGTATGAACATCATAAAATCATCTACCATTCTACCCAACTAGATTATTTATGTAGTATGTATTTCTCCTATCATTTACATTGGCCCGATCTAATCCTCGACTCCAAATGTAAATGAAAAAAACAGAATATTGGCCCGGTCTAATCATTGACTCTAATATCATATATGCACTGTAGGTATTCACACAACCAAATTATTGATACTTATACATAATATATTTCTCTCTAATATTCACTGTACTTGTTTGCATTACGAATTTCTTTCACTTTCGTATTTATTCGAGTATAATCATCAACCATTCTACCCAAGTAGTTTATTTATATAGTATATATTTCACACACACTATATATACTATAAGGAGTATTGGCCCGATCTAATCGGCGACTACAATTCTCCTATCATTTACATTAGCCCGGTCTAATCCTGAATTTCAAATGTAAATAAAAAAATAGAATATTGGCTCGGTCTAATCCTCAACTCCAATATCATATAGGTACTGTAGGTATTAACCCAACCTAAGTACAAAATTTATAGGTATTCACACAACCAAATTATTCGTACTTGTACGTAATATATTTCCCTCTAATATTCACCGTACTTGTTTGCTTTACGAATTTATTCACTTTCGTATCTATTCGAGTATTCCATTTACTATTTATTGGCTCGGACTCATGCTTCAATCACCAATTTTTATTTAGTATACTATAGGTATTCACACAACCTATATATTCTATGCATCAATAGGTGTTCACTCAACCCGATAATACGAATTAGTACGTAGTATGTATTTCTCACATATGTGTCGTACTATTTGTCTTACGATTTATCTCACTATATATATATATATATATATCGGAGTGTTCACACAACTCTAAGGGTCTTAGTTACCCCTTGTTATATCAACTCAGTAGTTACCCTTGTTAACATACTGACCGAATAAATTTAAGCTCGCTCACGCTTTCTTCGTAATTATATTCTTATCATCTTGAATTAGAATACGTCACAATCAAGCCTATGAATTTCTAGTTTAATTCACTCACAAAATTAAATCCCAACACTCAATCATAGACCTACTTCCATCATTATTCCAACAATATATATCATCAAGGTCCCAAACACTTCCCCGATAAAATTTTTAGTCATTTGAGTCTTAAAAAGAAAAATCTCACATTTTCTAATAGCCGGAGCGAATCATAAATTTTCTGTTAGATTACAAAGCCTTTAATAAAATATAGATTTCTCCCTATATATAACTCCGATTGACCTTATTCAAAGCTCATTAGAAATATAACTTCAATACCTTTATTTTCATCCATAAATTAGAATCTAATTCAAATCATAAAGAAAATGTCATGCATTTGAATTCTCTCCAAAAATTTTGTAACTCGACTGTTCTGGCAGCATAAACACCTTGCACTAAAACATCTATAACTAACTCTACATAAGTCTAATTGATCGCATTCAAATATCATTAAAAAGATAACTTCAATACCTTCTTGTTCATCCATAAATGAGAATCTAATTCAAATCATACAAAAAATGGCATTCATTTGAATTCTGTTAAAATTTCCATAACTCAACTGTTCTGGTAGCTTAAATACCTTGCACGAAAACAGCTATAACTCACTCTATAGAAATCCAATTGATCTCAATCAAAGATCATTAGAAATATAACTTCCATACCTTTATTTTCATCTATAAATGAGCATTTAATTCAAATCATACAGAAAATGGCATGATTTTTAAATCTCTCAACAATTTTTATTTTGGATTCCCGAGCTAACGATTACAATCTCGGAACAACTTCCATAGAAAAATCAAAACTGATTAAACAAAAATCAGAAAAATACGCGGTCAGCACCCACGCAACCATATCTAAAAGATCTACAACTTTCCACTTTTGACCAAGAGCTGAATCAATTCGCTTCCTAGCCGTATCGATTCGGAAAGTACAGAGTTACTCTTCACCTTCTTCTCCAAAATCCCAAACGTCCATTAATACACCTCCAAGGTTTTTATTTTCTCACCCATCATCGTCCAACCTCAAACAACCATAATTACACACATAAAAAGGGTTCTAATCATCCTAGAACCCAAATCCAATAATTAATTTCAATTAATTTCCAAATTTCTCAAATTTGATATTATCCGGGGTTTATTCGTTAATCTTCTAAAAAAACCCATTTTGATTCACAAAACTCATCCCAAAAATATTTATAGTTTTACACACCAACTATAATATGAGAAATAATCACACTAAATCAATAAATTAAGTAAACAATTGCCTCGTGGATAAAATCCGATGACCCCGAGTCGAATCCCGCGATGTTTTGCATAAAATCCCCTTTCTTCTTCCTATTTTCCTTCTTCTTCTTTCTTCTCTTCTTTTTATCTTATATTTCTCTCTCTTAGGTTTGATAATGGGGGGTTATGGATGCCCCTCAAGTATTAAATCCCGAAATTGGGTGTTATCCCAAGTGTAAAATGACTCGTGTACCCAATTGTGAGTCTCGACTTGTCTAAAAAGCTCTCGAAACCCAAACATTAACCCCGGGTACTTCATTTTGACTATTTCGGCTCATTCGGGATCAACAGTGCACTCGAAATCACCATCGGAGTTACTTGTCAAAAATTTACTTTTTGAACCCAACACAGCTCTACACGTGTGTTATGACTAGAATATTACCACTCGTCGCTTTTGCCCGCCTGCGACATGATATAAAAATAATCCAACTCATTTACTTATTCTCGTAAGTAAATATATAACCTATAAATATTAATTTGATTCTTTTCAATTAATATTTAATCCTATCATTTTATTTCTCATTTCTCACCTCAAAATGGTCTACACGTGACTCCCAGTGAGATAAAATAAAATACACACATGTCACTCGCTATGCCGTATATCAAAATCCACCATAATTTACTATTCACACATATAGTAAATATCGTAACAAAATATTAATCAGTCTCTATCTCTCGATTAATATTTAATAATCACATTAAATTACGTGACACGTGTAATTTAACTAACACGTATTTATCTAATTAATTTTCCGAATTAATAAAATCATAAATATGTAGGAATACGTGGTATTACTGTAACAAACCTCGCTTTTGGGAGCCCATTTTATGCTTATTTACCTTGTTGAGTAATTGTATATATATAATGTCGGATGTGGAGTAAGTATTAATTTGATGAAATAAGTTAATATTTACTAATAAGTTGCATAGTTACCATGTGGGTAAGTGACTAATACCATGTGGTGTTCTATTGTGTCATGAAAGTTAAAATGGCAATTTGAATTAAAATGGAACTGGAACTTCAAATGGCTTATAAAATTTCCAAATGATAATTTGGAGGGTGTAGTTAGTTCCGGGAGGTGCGAGACAGTCAAAATGTGGGCCATATTGTATTTTGAGATTTTAAGCACTTTTGACTGGTTTTGGCATATTGCGTATTAGAAATTATACAATTGCGGTATTGACATTTAAGATTGGATACTTTTAACTTAAGGGCACTTTTTAGTCTTTTCAAGCGTTTCATTTTTCCCTTATTTTCCCTAAGTGTTTTCTAGCCCTAAGTGAGAGAGAGAGTGGAAGAAACTTGTGGAGAAAGGGAGATATTGAAGATTTGAGGATTTATCTTGAATTCTTCTTCATCCAAGTCTGAAATTGAAGCCCCAAGTCAAGTTTTCTACTTGCTATTATATGATTTAAGATGGATAATTAGTATGGGTAGTTATGTATAGTTTTGATGTAATGTAATTATGGTTTTTGGTTAGATTTATGGGTATTAATATCTTTGGAAGAGATTTGATTGTGTATTGAGGTAGGAAAAGGTTGTTGGAAGCATTTATGATCTATTAGTATCATTAAATGAGGTTGGTTGGTTTTGGTTGACATTTGATTTTGGGTTTTGAGGGAACATAAGAAGATTGGGTCTAGGTCTGCAATGACCGGTCGATCACGGTTCTTAGACCGGTCGATCGGGCCTTCGAAAGAGGGCACCCTTCTTTCTTTCAAAGGCATATATTTAAGGGCGCGGTCGACTGGCTCATCCGAAGTGAGCTTTCTGCTTTTCTCAACTGGCTAAAAACTTGAGACGCGGTCTTGGGACCGGTCGACCGGTCCCCTGTTTTCTTCCCCAACTTTCTACTTTTTTTTTTAAATTCTTCTCTTCCCATAGGGACTTAGGACTCTTCTTGAACGAAGTAAACCTTGGCTTTTAGAGTCCTAGTTGAGTTGGTTGGCACCCTAGTGTTGAATGGGTTTCACTTGGGGTTAAGTCCCGGGGAGGTGTTGTCCTAAGTGATGTTGAGGCATCACTTCTCTTTGTGCATCCTAATAAAAGGATGGGGGTTGTAGGCCCATGCTTGGAGACTTTATGGGGCTTGAATCGAGGTACATAAAATCGTAAGATATGAGAATGATTGTGATCACTTGGAGACTTATTCGAGGCATACCCTAGGATGAATATTAATGAAATATCCTATGATCATGTTTTCAGACAAATGAAACACGTAAATGTTAATGGAAATGAAAAGTATGATTTTTATAGTAAATGCTAATTTACTTAAACACACCTCTCTAAATGCTATCATAAGGGAAGCTCGCGCATGAGGTGATGTCCCCTGACTAGTGAATGCATGGAGATTATAGTCCTCGGCCATATGCGGGTTGATTATATGTATTTTCTGCGCTAGTGAGGTAATTCTGGGTGTGGTTATGACTCACTCGCAGGCATATGGCCACTTCCCGACGTGCGTTAGGTACCCAGGCTGCCTTGTTTGATAGGACCCTGGAAGATGATATTCATTTAGGGGCGCGCCCAGTGGGGAAACTCGGAGGGGCGGTCTTAGAATCGTTATATGTATAAGAATATAACTTTTCTAAACTCAAGTGGGACTTGAGAGAGGCATATTTCCACTAAAATGTATGATGATTATTATATATTCCTGCTACGGAATATGAATTTGAAAGAAACAAGAAAATGATGATATTGCATTCCTGTTAAGAAATTGAAACTGGATTAAAGTGGAAATTTGTGGATAGAAGCTTTTAATTTGATACAACATAATTCTATTCTCTTGCATAATTTTATTCGTAGTCATGTCATTTTAATTGTCTCATTTAAAATTCATGGTTAGGTTGTTAGATATTTGATCCTTATCACTCATGATTAACTGTTCATATCTGTCCTGCTTTTTGTTCATCTGGGAACTATATAAAAACTGGGCCCTGACCCGTTCATTTTCCTATGCTGTGCATGTTATTGTATCCGCCCAGGTGCTCCTCCGCAAGGATGCCCGTGTTGATATTTCTACTCTTTTGCTTTTAAGGAGCTGTAAGAAATTGCGGATATTATAGGATGTTTTGCTAGACGCCATCATTTTTGATATCTAGTTATGATCGGGTCTGTCATTCGGGCGAGTGGCCCAAACTTTGTAATTGTTTAATGAATGTAATATGTAACATATAACTGTTGTAATTCCTTTTGTGTAGCTGTGGACTGACAGCATATTCGGTCCTCCCCTTGTATATATCCGTTTTAGTTATATGTTATATATGTTGTTTCGGAATTCCACTATTTTCTAGAATGGGTTTTTTAAATTGTTTTCTTAACTTAAATTTTAAATCAAATAAATTGTTTTGACAACCCGTTTTCTGAATTAATGGGTGGTTTTCCCGTATACTCTTACTATATTTGTGGTGCTGAGAATGATTTACATATATGTCGAAGTATCGGGTTGGCCACCCCTTATTTCGGGATGCGGGTTATCACAGATGGTATCAGAGCACTGGGTTCTAGAGTACTAGGATCTATGTGGACTTTTCATGATCAACCGTAGCGTTCTTTGATATAGAGCCTAATGATAGGACTGCTTTGTTGCTTATAATTGTGATCTTCTGTGAAATATATTATTGTGAATAGTATTCTAATTCTACTGTTCCTTCATCACAGATGCCGCCTAAGAGAGGTCTCCCCGCGAGACGCAATAGAGTTGTAGAAGAGGATGTTGGTCCTCCACCGCCCGAAGGAATTTTCAATGCTGCGGATGTAGCTAACATTGTGGCCCAAGCAGTCAACGCCGCCATGACTGCAGTAGCTCAACAAATGCCACAAGCTCAACAGCGGGCACAGGATGCTCAAGCACCTACGGGACCTTCTCCGTGGGAAAGATTCGGGGAGTCCTTTTTAAAGGGCCATCCCCCGGAGTTTGATGGAGGTTCTGATGTTGTTCGAGGAAATCAATGGAAGAAAGATATGCAACGCCATTTACGAATGGTGGATTGTAGTGAGGAAAAGAAACAAGTCCTTTCTACTTTCAAGTTGGTTGGGGCAGCGTTACATTGGTGGGAGTCGATGACTACGCTAGAACAGAGAGACACTATGTCGATTACGGATTTCTGGGACTTGTATGACCAAAAGTATTTTCCTCCCGCGATTCAAAGGGAGATGAGGAGGAGACTTCAGGATCTGGTTCAGGGAGAACGATCAGTTGCCGAATACGAAGAGGAGTTTACCAGGTTATCTAGTTTTGTGCCGAAAGAGGTGACTCCGGAGGAAAAAAAAGTCTCAAAATTCATGGGAGGTCTAAATTGGAGAATCCGGCAGCATTTGCTGGGTAATCCGGCTTTATAAACTTTTGGTGAGGTGATGAATGCGGCATTGCTCCATTGCCAGGAGCATCGGTTGTTTATACAGAATAACAAGAAAGCTATAGGAATGGGGCAAGTAGGGAAGCCAGGGGTGAGTGGGAATGGAGGAGGAGCTTTTCCTTCGTCCCAACCTACGGGTAATAAGCAACGAGAAAGGGATCCCCAGCAAGGGGATGGGTCGAAAAGACAATGTTTTGGCGGGTTTAAGGCTAGTGGTAATGCTAACAGACAAGGTCAGGGTGCCACGCCACAACAAGCGGGTCGGGGTGGTCAGGGGTCAGGGTGCCACGCCACAACAAGCGGGTCGGGGTGGTCAGGGAGGTAGGGGCCATCCGGGCCAAGGTTTTGGGCAGTTCAGAAATAACAGAGGACAAGGCTAGGATAATATGGTGGGGAAGTGATTTCAATGTGGGGAAGCGGGTCATTATAAGAAAGATTGTCCTCAAGTGATTGGGGGACAACCTCCTCGAGTTCCTGAGTAGCCTTATGTTCAATTTCTGCCACAAGCACCGAATCCAGTTGTCCCTCCACAGCAGGGCGAACTACAGTATGGGAGAGTTTACCACATTCAGGATGCTATGCTTCCTCCTATTCAGCCAGCGCCGCCAGCTATAGAGGGTAAGTTCCTTATTCAGGGACACATGGGTCGCGTTTTGTTTGATACGAGTGCGACACATTCTTTTATTTCTAAAAGTTTTGCTCAGTCCACAGAGTTGATAAAATCTGCTGAAAGAACTTTTACTAGCGTTGAGTCCTCTATGAGTGATGGTTCACTTATTTTCCTTGTTTGCAAACGCATAGGGATCACTCTTGTAAATTTTTGTTTTGAGGCCGACTTACTCGTCCTAGACATGGTCGGGTATGATGTGATTTTGGGCATGGATTGGCTTGTTAAGTATCATACTATAGTTAATTGTTACGGGAAGAGCATAGTCTTCGTCGTTCCGGGACAAGATATGTTCCTGGTGGTTATGCCTCGTTTAGAGGGAGATACTGGTATTTATTTATATTGTATTGCGGGAGAGACTTCTCGGGATTTAGTTGTT
The DNA here is from genome assembly GCA_949130495.1 of Sambucus nigra. Taxonomy (NCBI): domain Eukaryota; kingdom Viridiplantae; phylum Streptophyta; class Magnoliopsida; order Dipsacales; family Adoxaceae; genus Sambucus; species Sambucus nigra. Next base: position 510,993,524 of record OX422218.1, on the reverse strand, counting down.
CCCTTAGATTCTATTCCCGTTGTTCGGAATTTTGAGGACATTTTCTGAGAAATACCGTGTTTTCCTCCTAGCCGAGAGATTGAGTTTGTGATCGACTTAGCGCCGGGAACTCGACCGATTGCACGAACCCCTTATCGTATGTCTCCTGTGGAAATGAGGGAGCTAAGAGATCAAATTCAACAGTTGTTGGAGCAGGGATTTATCAGGCGTATTACGTCGTCGTCGTGTGCTCCTGTGTTATTTGTGAAGAAAAGAGATGGTTCTCTCCAGTTGTGTGTTGATTATAGAGAGTTGAATAAGGTCACCATCCGGAATAAATATCCTTTGCCTCGTATAGATGACTTGTTTGATCAACTTAGGGGAGCGACATGCTTCTCTAAGATAGATTTAAGAACGGGGTATCACCAGTTGAGGATAAGGGAGCAGGATGTATCCAAGACTGCTTTTTTGACGAGGTACGGGTCTTATGAGTTTTGGTTATGCCTTTCGGACTAACCAATGCCCTTACCGTATTCATGGATCTTATGAATAGGGTATTTTGGGACTTCCTGGACCAATTTGTTATCGTAGTTATCGATGACATCCTTGTGTATTCTCAAACAGAAGATGACCATGCTATTCATTTGGGGTTGGTCCTGCAAAGATTGAGGGATCACCAATTGTATGCTAAGTTTGAGAAATGTGGTTTTTGGTTACGGGAAGTGCAATTTCTGGGTCATATTGTGACTTCTCAGGGTATATCGGTGGATCCAAGTAAACTGGTTGCGGTGAGGGAGTGGGGTCAGCCCACGACACCTACCGAAATTCGCAGTTTTTTGGGTTTGGTGGGTTATTACCGTCGATTTATTAAAGGTTTTTCCAAGATTGCTAGCCCTTTGATAAACTTAACCCGGAAAGGGGTTAGATTTGTTTGGGATGACTCATGTCAAGATGCATTCGAGGAGCTCAAAGATAGATTGACTTCAGCTCCAATCCTCGCTTTACCCAAGCCGGGGTTGGAATATTTAGTCTTCACCGATGCATCTCTACAAGGATTGGGAGGTGTGCTTCAGCAGGAGTGACAAGCTATCGCCTATGCTTCCAGAAAGCTCAAGCCTCATGAAAGGAATTATCTGGTGCATGACTTAGAATTAGCCGCAGTTGTGTTTGCCCTGAAGATTTGGAGGCATTATCTTCTCGGGGAGAAGTTCAGTCTTTTCACGGACCATAAGTCGTTGCAATATTTATTTTCTCAGAAAGATTTGAATATGCGACAACGCCGATGGTTGGAGTTCGTGAAAGATTACCAATTTGATATCCATTACCATCCGGGCAAGGCGAACGTGGTGGCGGATGCCTAGTAGAAAACTCGAGGGATAACTAACTGATGTATGGAAAGCTAACTGGAAAGAGCTCAGTCATGAGGATGCGGTTGCTAGGGCGTTTGTGTCCGTGATGACCGTTACTCCGACGATTGTGGCAAAGGTTGTAGAGGCCCAAGGCAGGGATAAGGGTTGTCAAGACCACATTCGCTGATTATTGTCTGAGGTAGCGGAGTCCTACTCGTTAAGCTCGAAGGGTGGGCTACGCTTTAATGGAAGGCTTATCGTTTCGGAGGATGGAGACTTATGACGGGCAGTGATGGTAGAATCTCACGGCTCTAAATTTTTGGTGCATCCGGGAAATGATAAAATTTATCAAGATATGCGCCGTCAATATTGGTGGCCGGGTATGAAACGAGATATTTCTGAGTTTGTATCTCAATGCACTACTTGTCAGTTGGTTAAGATTGATCATCAGTGACTAGCAGGTTTGTTGCAACCGTTAGAAATTCCGGTATAGAAATGGGAGAGCATATCAATGGATTTTATCACTGGCTTACCAACGTCAAAAAAGGGGCACGATTCTATATGGTTTATCGTGGATCGCTTGATAAAGTTGGCGCACTTTCTTCCGGTCCGTGCCGATTATAACACCACTCGTTACGCTCGGTTGTTTGTTGAAGAGATTGTTAGACTGCATGGGGTGCCTTTGAATATTGTTTCTGACAGAGACAAGATCTTTGTTTCCCACTTTTGGTAAAGCTTCCAAGAGGCTATGGGGACCGAATTAAGGTTAAGCACTTCCTATCATCCTCAAACAGATGGTCAGACTGAGCGGGTTAACCAAATGTTGGAGGATATGCTTTGTATGTGTATGCTTGATTTTAAGGGTAGTTGGGAACAATATCTCCCTTTGGTTGAGTTTGCTTATAATAATTCATACCAGTTCACTATTGGGATGGAGCCTTATGAAGCCTTGTATGGTAGGCCTTGTAGGTCTCCCACATGTTGGTTAGAAGTGGGAGATAACAAGTTTCTCGGACCTGAAATGATTCGGGATACTTCTTCTAAGATCGAGCTTATTCGAAATCGCATTGGGATAGCCCAAGATAGAAAGAAGAGCTATGACGATGCGGGAAGAAGACATGTGGAGTTGGAGGTTGGAGACCAAGTGTTGGTTCGAGTGTCGCCTATGAAAGGCGTTAAGCATTTCGGAAAGAAAGGGAAGCTTGCACCGCATTTTGTTGGACCTTTTCCCGTGATTGCTAAGGTGGGTCCAGTGGCGTATCAGCTTGCCCTACCGGAACCTTTGCAACAAATTCACGATGTCTTCCACGTCTCCTCATTGAAAAAGTATAAGAGGTGTGATGGTGCCCTTTGGCACATTCCTTTCGAGGATATAGAGTTACAACCCGATGTTTCCTATGAAGAACAACCCGTTGCCATTCTAGAGCATGGGGAACGTAGATTGAGATCTCGAGTGGTGCCCTTGGTTAGAGTACAATGGAGTCATCACAGCGTCGAGGAATCTACTTGGGAGCGTGAGGACGATATGCGGGATAAGTATCCGCATCTTTTTATCCAAGGTACGCTTGAATTTTAAGGGTAAAATTCCCTCATAAGGGGGGGGGGGGGGGGGGGGGAGTATGTAACAACCCTCGCTTTTGGGAGCCCATTTTATGCTTATTTACCTTATTGAGTAATTGTATATATATAATGCCGGATGTGGAGTAAGTATTAATTTGATTAAATAAGTTAATATTTACTAATAAGTTGCATAATTACCATGTGGGTAAGTGACTAATACCATGTGGTGTTCTATTGTGTCATGAAAATTAAAATGGCTATTTGAATTAAAATGGAACCGAAACTTCAAATGGCTTATAAAATTTTCAAATGATAATTTGGAGGGTGTAGTTAGTTCCGGGAGGTGCGAGACAGTCAAAATGTGGGCCATATTGTATTTTGAGATTTTGAGCACTTTTGACTAGTTTTGGCATATTGGGTATTAGAAATTATATTATTGCGGTATTGACATTTAAGATTGGAGACTTTTAACTTAAGGCCACGTTTTAGTCTTTCCAAGCCTTTCATTTTTCCCTTATTTTCCCTAAGTGTTTTCTAGCCCTAAGTGAGAGAGAGAGTGGAAGAAACTTGTGGAGAAAGGGAGATATTGAAGATTTGAGGATTGATCTTGCATTCTTCTTCATCCAAGTCTGAAATTGCATCCCCAAGGCAAGTTTTCTACTTGCTATTATATGGTTTAATATGGATAATTAGTATGGGTAGTTATGTATAGTTTTGATGTAATGTAATTATGGTTTTTGGTTGGATTTATGGGTATTAATATATTTGGAAGAGATTTGATTGTGTATTGAGGTAGGAAAAGGTTGTTGGAAGCATTTATGATCTATTAGTATAATTAAATGAAGTTGGTTGGTTTTGGTTGACATTTAATTTTGGGTTTTGAGGGAACATAGGAAGATTGGGTCTAGGTCTGCAATGACCGGTCGACCGCGGTTCTCAGACCGGTCGACCGGGCCTTCGGAAGAGGGCACACTGCTTTCTTTCAAAGTCATATATTTAAGGGCGCGTTCGACTGCGGCCCCCCTACCGGTCGACCGGCTCGTCCGAAGTGAGCTTTCTGCTTTTCTTAAGTGGCCAAAAACTTGAGATGCGGTCGACCGCGGTCTTGGGACCGGTCGACCGGTCCCCTGTTTTCTTCCCCAACTTTCTACTTTTGTTTTTAAATTCTTCTCTTCCCATAGGGACTTAGGACTCTTCTTGAATGAAGTAAACCTTGGCTTTTAGAGTCCTAGTTGAGTTGGTTGGCACCCTAGTGTTGAATGGGTTTCACTTGGGGTTAAGTCCTGGGGAGGGGTTGTCCTAAGTGATGTTGAGGCATCACTTCTCTTTGTGCATCCTAATAAAAGGATGGGGGTTGTAGGCCCATGCTTGGAGACTTTATGGGGCTTGAATCGAGGTACATAAAACCGTAAGATCTGAGAATGATTGTGATCCCTTGGAGACTTATTCGAGGCATACCCTAGGATGAATATTAATGAAATATCCTATGATCATGTTTTCAGACAAATGAAACACGTAAATGTTAATGGAAATGAAAAGTATGATTTTTATAGTAAATGCTAATTTACTTAAACACACCTCTCTAAATGCTATCATAAGGGAAGCTCGCGCATGAGGTGATGTCCCCTGACTAGTGAATGCAGGGAGACTATAGTCCTCGGCCATATGCGGGTTTATTATATGTATTTTCTGCGCTAGTGAGGTAATTCCGGGTGTGGTTTTGACTCACTTGCAGGCATATGTCCACTTCCCGACGTGCGTTAGGTACCCAGGCTGCCTTGTTTGATAGGCTCCTGGAAGATGATAGTCATTTAGGGGCGTGCCCAGTGGGGAAACTCGGAGGGGCGGTCTTAGAATCGTTATATGTATAAGAATATAACTTTTCTAAACTCAAGTGGGACATGAGAGATGCATATTTCCACTAAAATGTATGATGATTATTATATATTCCTGCTACGGAATATGAATTTGAAAGAAACAAGAAAATGATGATATTGCATTCCTGTTAAGAAATTGAAACTGGATTAAAGTGGAAATTTGTGGATAGAAGCTTTTAATTTGATACAACATAATTCTATTCTCTTGCATAATTTTATTCGTAGTCATGTCATTTTAATTGTCTCATTTAAAATTCATGGTTAGGTTGTTAGATATTTGATCCTTATCACTCATGATTAACTGTTCATATCTGTCCTGCTTTTTGTTCATTTGGGAACTATATAAAAACCGGGCCGTGACCCGTTCATTTTCCTATGTTGTGCATGTTATTGTATCCGCCCAGGTGCTCCTCCTCAAGGACGCCCATGTTGATATTTCTACTCTTTTGCTTTTAAGGAGCTGTAAGAAATTGCGGATATTACAGGATGTTTTGCTAGACGCCATCATTTTTTATATCTAGTTATGATCGGGTCTGTCATTTGGGCGAGTGGCCCAAACTTTGTAATTGTTTAATGAATGTAATATGTAAAATATAACTATTGTAATTCCTTTTGTGTAGCTGTGGACCGAGAGCATATTCGGTCGTCCCCTTGTATATATCCGTTTTAGATATATGTTATATATGTTGTTTCGGAATTCCACTATTTTCTAGAATGGGTTATTTAAATTGTTTTCTTAACTTAAATTTTAAATCAAATAAATTGTTTTGACAACCCATTTTCTGAATTAATGGGTGGTTTTCCCGTATACTCTTACTATATTTGTGGTGCTAAGAATGATTTCCATCCATGATTTCCGTATATGTCGGAGTATCGGGTTGGCCACCCCTTCTTTCGGGATGTGGGTTGTCACAATTACATACTCCCCCCCCCCCCCCCCTAAAGGAATTTCGTCCCCGAAATTAGGACAATGCCGATACTAAAACTTATGATTTTTAAAATGACAAAGTATAAAGTTCCCCAAGTATTTTCATATATATATAGTCTCATCACCCCTATATATATATATATATATATATATATATATATATATATATATATATATACAAATCCTGCACCCCGGGATAATACCGTTACTGCGCTTAACAATAAGATTCTTACACTCCCGGGTTATCACCCTTTAGTGCATAAAACAACATAACCTTGCACCCCCAGGTTATCACCCATTATTGCACTTAACAAAAATATCAAATAATAGGCATACACACATCCTATTAAAATTTATACGCATATTCCCAACCTAGTCATACAATTCTCATACATATTTTATTCTCATCGCTACGTATAGTATAAATATTCAGATTACTATCTCTCACGTAGTCTCCAAGGTACATTCTCTATACCGAATAATTAAAGTATTAATTATCATATACTCCTCCGGAATTCGGTACTACATACACCCCTTCTTTCCTTGGAGTATGTTAACAATACAGTCATGCGCAAGCCACTTGTCAACACTCGTTCGAGTAAGACTCCTCTATACTTTCACACAATAATTTGGTATCCTTTTTATCAAGAGGTAATTTTTAAATGGCTTTCCATAGCCTTTCAACCCATCTCGAGTGTGCTAGCTCTCGTTGCACATATATGATTGAATAATCGTCATTCTCACACGACATTCAATCCGTCATACTATTTTAACCTTGTTTATAACTGCCCGTCAGGCATATATTCTACACATTCATTTTCATGTCCTTCTATCTTGGACATATTTGTAACTAACTAACCAGGGTGCCCACACACCCTATCATTCGTGCATATCTGCACAACCATAATATAATCCTTGCATATCATCTGTGTGCATAAAAACATGTGTATTCTCAATCACCCCACTAATCGTAATATAATTTTCCTCGATATCGTCTCACCCTTCAACCTATGGTGAGAGGAAATTTTTTAGTGCTTTTTCAAGGCACTACAGGCTTCACATGCCTTATTTGAATAATATCTCTCAGTTGGACGTGTTCTCTCCACACATAAAATGATTAACAACTACAATGTTAGCCCTTAACCTAGCATCCATGACATCTCTCAACTCCCGCATCTCTAAAGGAGTGATATAACAATGCGCTCTTTCTATTACTAAGTACGGAGAGCTAAACAAAATAACGAGCTCAATCTCTTTGCTCGGTTGTAACCCAATATGCCTTGAATTATATCAATATAGTCCCTACACAACAGGATTAACTGTAACGAGACCTCTATGCTCTCCAAAGTCCCTAACAAAATGTATCAGTATAACCACTAAACTCATCTCACATGTGAATATAGCGTTAATCAAAATATTATGACTCGCTCGATCACACAAAATATACCTCATTCGCCTGAGGATACAACTCATATTTAAACCTTGTCAATCTCCCTGACTGCTCAAATGGTTCTCGAACATAACACGCTTGTTTGAACTGAACCCCTAAACTATTTTAAACATTGCCCTGCTAGGCACCATACTCATGTCCCTTTACTCGCTTTAGGCAAAATCAATACGTGTGGTCTCACTCTCCACATAAAAAAATATCTCGATAAAACACCTTATATTTGTGGCCACACTGGACCCTCGTTGTTCCTTTATCTCCGCTAGCCCCAGGGAACACACTACTGGCCTTATCGGCCCTGACTAAATTCACCGTCACTCGATCAGATTTCAATTATCTGCATCGATTAAATGTGTCCCCTACAATGGGTGTCTCCCCATGGTGTTTCACTAGAACCTTTTACTTTCAGTCTTACACTCTGACTAATTTCAAAAATTCTTTTAGCTCCTTTCACGTAAAAGCAGAAACTACTCAAACACAATAGAGGTGTCCTCGACTAGGGTCATCATCCCCAAAATATATTTTACAACATCCACAGAGCCCTGCCTCCTGTTATTGTCCAAATGAACCTCACCGGTCGTCCTTCATTGTTCGGCATGTGAATCACACACGAACGCGTATAAAATGTACTACAATTGTACACAATAGTAGGAGTATAAAATCTCACAATAGGAATCAACAATCCTTAGCATAGGGATCTATATCAATCTAACGATATTCTTTAAACGCAGTAAGTCGTATAGATCCTATGGACACTAGAACCTGATGCTCTGATACCACCTCTGACACCTCGCCTAATAAAATACCGGGCGATCACTCCTATACCAAATTAAAACAGGAGCCTCATATGGTTCATTCTCAGCATTACTGTCAAAAAATTAATTTAATTACTAATATAGTATTATGCTGGCATTAAATTTTTTTTAACTAATCTTTTTAACCAAACCATTCAAATAAAACATCCACATAGTTTATATGCAACAACTGAAATAAAATAAAATAACCGAACACTCGATTTAATATAATACATCCAAATCGAATACCGCACTAAATGGTGGTAAAAGAATAAATGAGTACAGTTGGTCCATCAACCCAAATGTTTCTACAATACCCCCTATCTAGATATCAATGATAGAAGCGTCTATAATAAACCTGCTTGCATCCACAGCTGCTGCAGTAAACGTATGACTCGAAGGAATTATTATCCAGGCATCCCCGTGTCTGGACATCTATATATACATAGATATAGCAAGAAAGGGCAAAAATGGAGAAATGGGTCAGTGCTCGAGTTTGAAAATATTTTGCAAGTGCACAAATGCCATATATTAAATTGTCCAATCTCTCATATTTAAATTGGTGTCTCACTCACATGAGATACCCTTCACCTCTCATCTACAGTGCACGTCTAACGTTCTATACTTAGTCTATTGTAGCTACAACTACCCAAGCTATTTAGACTATAGTACTCGTCTGAACTTATCTACACATCTAAGTTCCCGTTTCGCCCATACTGTACTAAGTTTCATTCACACCTCTCACAGTGTTAATAAATTTTCATGTAACATTTCACATATGTTAGTTTCTGATTTGAATGTTAAGTCTGACCACTTAATCTGATCCGTTAGATGCTCACTATCTAATATTTTGTTTTGCGCATTAAGCTTTCTCCGCTTAAGTTAATAGTTAGATGTATTCACGTCATCTAATTATATACTGCTTCATCCTAGAAGATTATTCATATAGTAAATATTTCACACACAATATAGACTATAAGGAGAATTGGCTCGGTCTAATCGTCGACTCCAATTATCCCATATTATTTGCCTTTTTGATGCATGAGCATCATATAATCATCTGCCATTCTATCCAAGTAGATTATTTATATAGTATTTATATCACACACAATAATTATCTACTACTTCATCTTAGTAGATTATTCATATAGTATATATATCACACACAATATAGGCTATAAGGATAATTGGCCCGGTCTAATCATCGACTCCAATTATCCCAATTTATTTACCTTTTAGATGTATGAACATCTTATAATCATCTACCATTATACCCAAGTAGATTATATATATAGTATGTATTTCACACACATTAATTATCCACTACTTCATCTTAGTAGATTATTTATATAGTATACACAATATAGACTATAAGGATAATTGACCCGGTCTAATCATCGATGCCAATTATCCCAATTTATTTATCTTTTAGATGTATGAACATCTTATAATCATCTACCATTCTACCCAAGTAGATTATTTATATATTATATATTTCACACACAATATATACTATGAGGAGTATTGGCCCGATCTAATCATCGACTCCAATTCCCCTATCATTTACATTGGCCCGGTCTAACCCTCGACTCCAAATGTAAATGAAAAAAATAGAATATTGGCTCGGTCTAATCCTTGACTCCAATATCATATAGGCACTTTAGGTATTCACCCAACCTAAGTAAAAAATTTATAGGTATTAACACAACCAAATTATTCATACTTGTTCGTAATATATTTCTCTCTAATATTCACTGTACTTGTTTGCTTTAGGAATTTATTCACTTTCGTATTTATTCGAGTATTCCATTTACTCTTTATTGGCTCGGATTCATACTTTGATCACCAATTTTTATTTAGTATACTATAGGTATTCACATAACCTATATATACTATGCATATTTAGGTGTTCACTCAACCCAATAATATGCATTAGTACGTAGTATGGATCTCTCACATATTTGTCGTACTATTTGTCTTACGATTTATCTCACTATCGTATATATAGGAGTGTTCACACAACTCTAAGGGTCCTAGTTACCCCTTGTTATATCAACTTAGTAGTAACCCTTGTTAACCTACTGGCCGAACGAATTTACGCTCGCTCACGCTTTTTCCATAATTATATTCTTATCATCTTGAATTAGAATACGTCACAATCAAGCCTATGAATTTCCTCTTTAATTCTCTCACAAAATTAAAGCCCAACACTCAATCATAGACCTACTGCCATCATTATTCCAGCGATATATATCATCAAGGTACTAAACACTTCCCCGATAAAATTTTTAGTCATTTGAGGCTTAAAAAGAAAAATCTCACATTTTCTGATAGCCGGAACGAATCATAAATTTTCTGACAGATTAAATACCATCTAGTAAAATATAGATTTCTCCCTATATATAATTTCGTTTGACCTGATTCAAACCTCATTAGAAAGATAACTTCAATACCTTTATTTTCACCCATAAATGAGCATATAATTCAAAGCATACAGAAAATGGCATGCATTTTAATTCTCTCCAAAATTTTTGTAACTCAGCTGTTCTAGCAGCTTAAACACCTTGTACTAAAACAACTATAACTCACTCTACATAAGTCCAATTGACCTCATTCAAAGCTCATTAGAAATATAACTTCAATACCTTTCTGGTCATCTATAAGTGAGAATATAATTTAAAGCATATAGAAAGTGTAATGCATTTGAATTATGTCAAAATTTCCTTAACTCAGATGTTCTAGCGACTTAATTACCTTGCTCTAAGACTGATATAACTCACTTTACAGAAATCCAATTGACCTTAATCAAATCTCATTAGAAAGATAACTTCCATACCTTTATTTGCATCCATAAATGAGCATCTAATTCAAATCATATAAAAAATGTCATGCATTTGAAGTCTCTCAAAAAATTTTGTTTTCGATTCCCGAGCTAACGATTACAATCTCGGAACTGCTTCCTTAGAAAAATCATAACTAATTAAACAAAAATCAGAAAAATACACGGTCAGCACTGACGCGACCGTATCAAAAATATCTACAACTTTCCTCTACCAAGAGCTGAATTGATTCGCTTTCAAGATGTATCGATTCGAAAAGGACAGAGTTACTATTCACCCTCTTCTGCAAAATTTCAAACCTCCATTAATATACCTCCAAGGTTTTTATTTTCTCACCCGTCATCATCCAACCTCAAAAAACCTTAATTACACACATAAAAAGGGTTCTAATCATCCTAGAACCCAGATCCAATAATTAATTTCCAAATTTCTTAAATTTGATATTATCCGGGGTTTATTCGTTAATATTCTAAAAAAACCCATTTTGATTCACAAAACTCATTCCAAAAATCTTTATAGTTATACACACCAAGTATAATTTGAGAAATAATCACATAAATCAATAAAGCAAGTAAACACTTGCCTCGTGGATAAAATCCAATGACCCCGAGTCGAATCCAGCGAAGTTTGGCATAAAATCCCCTTTCTTCTTCCTCTTTTCCTTCTTCTTCTTTATTCTCTTCTTTCTATCTAATATTTCTCTCTCTTAGGTTAGAGAATGGGGGGTTATGGATGCCCTTCAAGTATTAAATCCCGAAATTGGGTGTTAGCCCAAGTGTAAAATGACTCGTGTACCCAATTGTGAGTCTCAACTTGTCTAAAAAGCTCCCGAAACCCAAACATTAACCCCTGGTGCTTTATTTTGACTATTTCGGCTCATTCGGGATCAACAGTGCACTCAAAATCACCATCGGAGTTACTTGTCAAAAATTTACTTTTTGAACCCAACACAGCTCTACACGTGTGTTATGAATAAAATATTACCACTAATCGCTTTTGCCCGCCTGCGACATGATATAAAAATTATCCAACTCTTTTACTTATTGCCGAATGTAAATATAGTACGTATAAATATTAATTTGATTCTTTTCAATTAATATTTAATCCTATCATTTTATTTCTCTTTTCTCATCTCAAAATGGTCTACACGTGACTCCCAGTGAGATAAAATAACATACGCACATATCACTCGCTATGCCATATATCAAAATCCACCATTATTTAGTATTCACACACATAGTAAATCTCGTAACTTAATATTAATCAGTCTCTATCTCTCGATTAATATTTAATAATCACTTTTATTATTTAATCACATTAAATTACGTGACACGTGTAATTTAACAAAAACGTATTTATCCAATTAATTTTCCGAATTAATTAAATCGTAAATATGTAGGAATACAGGGTATTACATATATATGTTTGTATATGAGGATTTCCTCATATTGGATGCCTTCTATTTATGTGTTGTTGAATGTATTGTTCGAATCATTCGATGTTCAAAACGTACATGGCAATGTACATTTCTTCATTGTTTACAGGGCTAAAAAGTAATAAATGTTCAAAATGTACATGAAAGTTATTTTTATTTTCCCTGTACCTGTATACACTGCTTTCTTCCAGATTTTCTTCATTGGATATGAACATTTTATGTTGTTTCTGTGCCTCTGAATTTTTCTCAACACATTTGTGTAACATGTTTGGACATTGGTTACCATTAATTTGTCATTATATTTGTTATATTTGTTATATATGTCATTGACATAGTATTTGGACTCCAATTTGTTTTTTAATAAAAGTATCTAACGAAATTCATATTATTAGGTAAGCACGAGCTTTAAATATTTATAGTTTCTATGTTAACATGTTTTTTTATTATTATGATAAAATGAAGGTCCAAATGTTTTGCCCATTAAGCTTTCTCCGCTTAGGTTAATAGTTAGATGTATTCACGTCATCTAATTATCTACTACTTTGTCCTAGTATATTATTCATACAGTATATATTTCACACACAATATAGACTATAAGGAGAATTGGCCCGGTCTAATCGTCGACTCCAATTATCCCATATTATTTGCGTTTTTCATGTATGAACATCATATAATCATCTACCATTCTACCCAAGTAGAATATTTATGTAGTATGTATTTCACACACAATAATTATCTATTACTTCATCTTAGTAGATTATTCATATAGTATATATTTCACACACAATATAGACTATAAGGATAATTGGCCTGGTCTAATCATCGACTCCAATTATCCCAATTTATTTACCTTTTAAATTTATGAACATATTATAATCATCTACCATTCTACCCAAGTAGATTATATATATAGTATGTATTTCATACACAATAATTATCTACTATTTCATCTTAGTAGATTATTCATATAGTATATATTTCACACACAATATAGACTATAAGGATAATTGACCCGGTCTAATCATCGATGCCAATTATCCCAATGTATTTATGTTTTAGATGTATGAAAATCTTATAATCATCTACCATTCTACCCAACTAGATTATTTGTATAGTATATATTTCGCACATAATATATACTATGAGGAGTATTGGCCCGGTTTAATCATCGACTCCAATTCTCCTATCATTTACTTTGGCCCGGTCTAATCCTCGACTCCAAATGTAAATCAAAAAAATAGAATATTGGCTCGGTCCAATACTTGACTCCAATATCTTATAGGCACTTTAGGTATGCACCCAACCTAAGTACAAAATTTATAGGTATTCACACAACCAAATTATTCATACTTGTACGTAATAGATTTCTCTCTAATATTCACCCTACTTGTTTGCATTATGAATTTATTTCACTTTAGTATTTATTCGACAATAATCATCAACCATTCAACCCAAGTAGTTTATTTATATGGTATATATTTCATACACAATATATATACTATAAGGAGTATTGACCCGATCTAATCATCGACTCCAATTCTCCTATCATTTTCACTAGCCCGATCTAATCCTGAATTCCAAATGTAAATAAAAAAATAGAATATTGGCTCGGTCTAATCTTCGACTCCAATATCATATAGGCACTATAGGTATTTACCCAACCTAAGTACAAAATTTATAGGTAATCACACAACCAAATTATTCATACATGTACGCAATATATTTTCCTCTAATATTCACCGCACTTGTTTGCTTTACAAATTTATTCACTTTCGTATTTATTCGAGTATTCCATCTACTCTTTATTGTCTCAGACTCATACTTCGATAACCAATTTTTATTTAGTATACTATAGGTATTCACACAACCTATATATACTATGCATCAATTGGTGTTCACTCAATCCGATAATACGCATTAGTACGTAGTATGTAACTCTCACATATTTGTCGTACTATTTGTCTTACGATTTATCTCACTATATATACATAGGAGTGTTCACACAACTCTAAGGGTTCTAGTTACCACTTGTTATATCAACTCAGTAGTTACCCTCGTTAACCTACTGATCAAAAAAATTTAAGCTCGCTCACGCTTTTTCCGTAATTATATTCTTATCATCTTGAATTAGAATATGTCACAATCAAGCCTATGAATTTCCACTTTAATTCTCTAACAAAATTAAAGCCCAACACTCAATCATAGACCTACTGCCATCATTATTCCAGCAATATATTTCATCAAGGTCCCAAACACTTCCCCGATAAAATTTTTAGTCATTTGAGGCTTAAAAAGAAAAATCTCACATTTTCTAATAGCCGGAACGAATCATAAATTTTCTGGCAGATTAAATACCCTTTAGTAAAATATAGATTTCGCCCTATATATAACTCCGATTTTCCTGATTCAAAGCTCATTAAAAATATAGCTTCAATACCTTTCTTTTCATCCATAAATTAGCATCTAATTAAAATCATAAAGAAAATGGCATGCATTTGAATTCTCTCCAAAATTTCTGTAGCTTAGCTATTCTAGTAGCTTAAACACCATGTACTAAAACAACTATAACTCACTCTACATAAGTCCAATTGACCTCATTAATAGCTCATTAGAAATATAACTTCAATACCTTTCCGTTCATCCATAAATGAGCATATAATTCAAAGCATATAGAAAGTGGAATGCATTTGAATTCTGTCAAAATTTTCGTAACTCAGATGTTCTAGCAGCTTAATTACCTTGCTCTAAAACAGATATAACTCACTCTACAGAAATCCAATTGACCTTAATCAAATATCATTAGAAAGATAACTTCCATACCTTTCTTTTCGTCCATAAATGAGCATCTAATTCAAATCATACAGAAAATGGCTTGCATTTGAAGTCTCTCAACAATTTCTATTTTGGATTCCCAAGCTAACGATTACAATCTCGGAACTTCTTCCTTAGAAAAATCATAACTGATTAAAAAAAATCTGAAAAATACGCGGTTGGTACCCACGTGACCATATCTAAAAGATCTATAACTTTCCTCTTTTGACCAAGAGCTGAATCAATTTGCTTCCTAGCCGTATCGATTTGGAAAGGACGGAGTTACTATTCACCTCCTTCTCCAAAATCCCAAACGTCCATTAATACACCTCCAAGGTTTTTATTTTCTCACACATCATCGTACAACCTCAAACAACCATAATTACACACATAAAAAGGGTTCTAATCATCCTAGAACCTAGATCCAATAATTAATTTCAATTAATTTCCAAATTTCTCAAATTTGATATTAACCGGGGTTTATTTGTTAATCGTTCGAAAAAACCCACTTTGATTCACAAAATTCCTACCAAAAATCTTTTTAGTTTTACACACCAACTATAATATGAGAAATAATCACACTAAATCAATAAATCAAGTAAACACTTGCCTCGTGGATAAAATCTGACGACCCCGAGTCGAATCCTGAGAAGTTTGGTCTGAAATTCCCTTTCTTCTTCCTCTTTTCCTTCTTCTTCTTTCTTCTCTTCCTTATCCCTTCTCTATCTCTCTTAGGTTAGAGAATTGGGGGTTATGTCTGCCCCTCAAGTATTAAATCCCGAAATTGGGTGTTAGCCCAAGTGTAAAATGACTCGTGTACCCAATTGTGAGTCTCGACTTGTCAAAAAAGCTCCCGAAACCCAAACATTAACCCCGGGTACTTCATTTTGACTATTTCGGCTCATTTGGGATCAACAGTGCACTCGAAATCACCATCGGAGTTACTTGTCTAAAATTTACTTTTTGAACCCAACACAGCTCTACACGTGTGTTATGAATAAAATATTACCACTCGTCGCTTTTGCCCGCCTGCAACATGATATAAAAATAATCCAACTCATTTACTTATTCTCGTAAGTAAATATAGTAATTATAAATATTAATTTGATTCTTTTCAATTAATATTTAATCCTATCATTTTATTTCTCATTTCTCACCTCAAAAAATTTCTACACGTGACTCCCAGTGAGATAAAATAAAATACACACATGTCACTCGCTATGTCGTATATCAAAATCCACCATTATTTACTATTCACACATATACTAAATCTCGCAACATAATATTAATCAGTCTCTATCTCTCGATTAATATTTAATAATCACTTTTATTATTTAATCACATTAAATTACGTGACACGTGTAATTTAACTAAAATGTATTTATCCAATTAATTTTCTGAATTAATTAAATAATAAATATGTAGGAATACGGGGTATCACATACTCCCCCCCATAAAGGAATTTCGTCCCCGAAATTAGGACAATGCCGATACTAAAACTTTTGATTTTTAAAATGACAAAGTATAAATTTCCCCAAGTATTCTCATATATATATATAGTCTCATCATCCCTATACATATATATACTAATCCTGCACCCCTGGGTTAACACCATTACTGCGCTTAACAATTAGATCCATACACTCCCGGGTTATCACCCTTTAGTGCATAAAACAACATAACCTTGCACCCCCGGGTTATCACCCATTAGTGTACTTAACAAAAATATCAAATAATAGGCATATACACATCCTATTAAAATTTATAGGCATATTCTCAACCTAATCATACACTTAGCATACATATTTTGTTCTCATTGCTACGTATAGTATAAATATTCATATTACTATCTCTCACGTAATCTCCAAGGTACATTCTCTATACCAAATAATTAAAGTATTAATTATCATATACTCCTCCAGAATTCGGTACTACATACACCCCTTCTTTCCTTGGTGTATGCTAAAAATACAGTCATGCACAAGCCACTCGTCAACACTCATTCGAGTAATACTCCGCTGTACCTTCTCACAATAATTTGGTATCCTTTTTATCAAGAGGTAACTTTTAAACGGCTTTCCACAGCCTTTCAACCCATCTCGGTTGTGCTAGCTCTTGTTGCACATATATTCTTGAATAATCGTCATTCTCACATGACATTCAATCCGTCATACTATTTTAACCTTGTTTATAACTTCCCGTCTGGCATATATTCTACGCATTCATTTTCATGTCCTTCTATCTTGAACATATTTGTAACTAACTATCCAAGGTGCCCATACACCCTATCATTCGTGCATATCAGCACAACCATAATATAATCCGTGCATATCATCTATGCGCATAAAAACATGGGTATTCTCAATCACCCCACTAATCATAATATAATTTTCCTTGATATCGTCTCACCCTTCAACCTATGGTGAGAGGAAAATTTTTAGTGCTTTTTCAAGGCACTACAGGCTTCGCATGCCTCATTTGAATAATATCTCTGAGTTAGACGTGCTCTCTCCACACATAAAATGATTAACAACTACCGTGTTAGGCCTTACCTTAGCATCCAACAACATCTCTCAACTCTCGCGTGTAACAACTCAAGACTTTCGGAACAGTAATTATTTTATTTTGGGAGAAATAAATAATATTTTATTGGAGAATAATTAAAATTGGCAATTGAGGTCAAAATCTAGAGTCGTCAAAAAGTGTCTCGAATGGCAATTCTGAGGGTACCATCGTTTCCGGAAGGGTTGAGAAAGTCAAAATGATTGTACTTGGGGTCTATTTGGGTTCCGAAATAAATTAGGACCGTTTGACTCGAATTAAAGTTACCGAGTCATTTAAAGTGTGTATTATCATTTAAAGATGTGTATTTTGGGAGAATAGGCTTAAAAGCCTACGGAAGATATTTCTCCAAAAGAGAGAAAGAGAAAAAGAAAAGAAATAAAGAGAAGAAGGAGAAGAAGAAGAAAAGGAAGGAGAAGAGAGAGAGAAAGAGGATTTTCCCGCGGATTCAGACCCTACGAACCCGAGGAAAGTGATTAAACTTGCTAAATAATTGTTGTGTACCATCTATTGCATGATTTGTGGATTGATTTTTGGGGTTTAGGTTTAGTTTTACAAAACCTAACTTTTGGGTATAATCTTAGATTTAATAGGTACATCTTGGATTTAAGGTTAGAAATTAGTTTATATGTATTCTAGGATGAATATTGTTGATATTTTTGTGATTGGGTTGAACAGAAATGGAGAGAAAACCATAAAAATGATTTTTGGGTATTTTGGCTTACTTAAAAAGTAGCCATTTTCGAGGTTCAGCAGGGCCGAATCGATTCGGCCCCCTTACCGAATCGATTCGGAAATATGCAGGTGCCCAGGTCTGAGTGACTGAATCGATTCGGACTCCAGCCGAATCGATTCGGCCTGAGACAGAATCCCAGGTCTGATGACCCGAATCAATTCGCCTTCCTGGCCGAATCGATTCGCTGGGCCGAATCGATTCGGAATAATCCCGAATCGATTCGGAAACAGGGCTTTTGGAGGGATTGTTTTTCTAAAGAGAAATTCATCCCGTTTTGTTTGAAGTTATCGATTGGGGATCTCTATAGGAGATATTTGGAGCATGTTTTGGAGACTTTTAGCGAGTTTCCCCTAAAAGAAATTTTGGAGTCATGTTGACTAAATTTGAGGAATACCGATTAGGGACTTTGGTATTTTTCTAAGTGGGGAAGCCCACTTTTATTTCAGGTTTGTTTGGTGATGATAACAACTACACGATTTGAAAATGAGGTTGATTTAGAGATGCCGAATCTTAGGATCCAATCCCAAATTGGGATAACTTTAAAGTTTCACAAAATAAATTGAACCCTATAATGGATGGAGAATTATGAATGCTATTTGATGTGCATATGGATATAGAAATATCCTTATTAATGATTGATTTGGGAGATATCTCATACAAAGAGAAATGCTAATTGAGGTGCATTAGGATATAGAATATCCTTAACTTAAAAGAATTGAAAGACAATTCATACTAGAAGCGACATGAGAGCTTCAAGCGAGAATTAGTATAGCATATACTAAGTGGGATTAATGTGTGAGGTTGGGTGTTTGTATATCTTGACAGAAATATACTAAACAAATGATGATAATCAAATTTTGCCTAAGGGCGTATTATAAACATGAATATGATGTTTCAGGTATACCTTATATAATGGTATATCTTTATTATGTGGGATGTATGTATACCTTATATGATGGTGTATATATATGTTTAGCATACCCCCTCCTTGCTATCATTGGGAAGTTTCGTGCGTAGAGGGTGAGCATTCTGACTAGAAAAGCAGGATGTGGATATTCCCCAGGTCATGGTCGTCCTTTGTGGTCAACAAATGACATTTATGATATATATTTATTTATTTTGGGGGTGAGAGGGAGGGGGTATGTGTCGCTCTCACTTGCCGGTTAGGAACCATGACCGCTTCCCGGGACGTTGTGTGCGTGAGTTGATCACGAGGTGGGTGTCGTTGAACCCCACCAGGTGGCCCCAGTTTGCTACGTATATGGGCTGCTGGAAGATGATAGCATGTGAGCCTGCGTCCTTCGAGTTATAGCTCAGTTGGATGGTTATTATTGCTTGTGCTTGTACTTTGGGTGTCAAGGGCATAATGGACCTCAACGACCTACATTGCCAGGATTAGTGTATCGGGGGGGGGGGGGGGGGGGGGGTTCCTTGTTTGGATTTTGCTTCGGCGAGATGTCCCACTCACGAACCGCAGTGTAATGTTGGAACTTGGGGATAAGTTTAGTCCTTAATTCTCATAATTATATATACATATATATCACCTATCCCGATAATCGACAGTGCCAGGAGTAGTGTAATGGGGAGGTTCCTTGTTTGGATTTCGCTTCGGCGAGACGTCCCACGCATGAAACGCCGTGTACTGTTGAGAATTGGGAATATTAATTAATTAAAATTGAACAATAATCATTTGGGTTACATGCATCTTGCATTGAGGGCATAATGAGCCCCGAGGATCGATGCGATCAGGAGTAGTGTAACGGGGGGGGGGGGGTTCCTTGTTTGGATTTCGCTTCGGCGAGACGTCCCACGCACAAAACGCAGTACCGTGTTGAGAATCGGGAGGAGTTTAGTCCTTAACTCTCGAAGCTAATAACTCATCTATAATAATTATATATATGGTTTTATGCCTTATATGGGCATCACTAGAAAATAAATTCTAGTAATTTAGATTGATGGTATATGTTGATGATGTGGACATGATTGGATCATGTAACTTTATATGTTCAACAAATGAACATTATAAAGATAACGATAACAATTGCATTAAAGATAATGTATATAACTTAAAGTAGAGAAATAAATGTAGAATTGGGAGATAGGTTAGATGGTTTCACTTAAATACTTTATTTGGGTTTAAGTTAAAATCCTCTTACCTTATTAGAATCAGACATCCTTTGGAGACACGTGCATACGCTTAATGCGCGCTTTAGATGAGAGGTGAGTTGAATTTTGATGGAGTGTTCGATTCCAACTAAATCATGTAATAGTGCATTTATAATTATTATGCATTTTAATACACTTGCTATAAACTGTTTTCCAAACTCGGGTTCTGACCCGTTTATATTTTCCTCCTCCATGTATATATATTGTATTACTTCAGGTGTTCCTTCGCAAGGACGCCTTTGATATTCCTCCATTCAGGATTTGTGGAGCTTTGGCAGTAGCGGACTGTTGCGGCACTTTGCTTTAGTCGATTCCTATCTCTTTTACATCTAGATTAGGATTCAGTTGTTTTGAGTTAGTATTCAAGTGTTGTAGATTAACACTTTCATATTTTATTTATCAGATTCTTGTATTGTCTGTTGCCCGACAACATATTCGGGTATTTCTTTATTGAGATTTGTTGTACAATGTATTGTACTCTTTCATATCATTGGAGCATGCACATTTCACATCATAGTTAGATGTATATTGTTGGTTGAGTGCATTATTGGTTTTGTTGTTGTTGTTAAAAATAAAAGTTTTAAATTTTTGGCAATTCGCACTTAATGATTTCGGGTAGTTAGCCTTATATTATAGTGTTTAGTTGTTGATGTTGAGACTGTACCATCTGAGATACCTGATTTATGCAGTATAGGGATGGCCACCCGTTATTATTTGGAACGGGTTGTCACATCGCGTCTCTAAAGGAGTGATATAACAATGCGCTCTTTCTTTTACTAAGTACGGAGAGCTAAACAAAATAACGAGCTCAATCTCTTTGCTCGGCTGTAACCCAGTATGCCTTGAATTATATCAATAGAGTCCCTATACACCGTGATTAACTGTAACGAGACCTCTATGCTCTCCAAAGTCCCCAACAAAATGTATCAGTATAACCACTAAACTCATTTCACATGTGAATATAGCGTTAATCAAAATATTATGACTCGCTCGGTCACACAAAATATACCTCATTCGCCCGAGGATACAACTCATATTTCTACCTTGTCAATCTCCCTGACCACTCAAACGCTTCTCGAACATAACACGCTTATCCGAACCGAACCCCTAAACTATTTTAAACATTGCCCTGCTAGGCACCATACTCATGTCCCCTTACTCGCTTTAGGAAAAATCAATACTTGTGGTCTCACTCTCCATATAAAAATATCTCTCAATAAAATCTCTTATATTTGTGGCCACGCTGGACCCCCTTTGTTCCTTTATCTCCGCTAGCCCCAGGGAACACACTACTGGGCTTATCGACCCTGAATGAATTAACCGTCACTTGATCATAATTCAATTATCTGCATCGATTAAATGGGTCCCCCACATGGGTCTCTCCCCGTGGTGTTTCACTAGAACCTTTTACTTTCAGTTTTACACTCTGACTAATTTCACAAATTCTTTTAGCTCCCTTCACGTAGAAGAAGCAACTACTCAAACACAATAGAGGTGATCTCGACTACGGTCATCATCCCCGAAATATATTTTACAACATCCATAGATCCCTGCCTCCTGCTATTCTCCTAAAGACCCTTACCAATCGTCCTTCATTGTTCGACATGCGAATCACACACGTACGTGTATAAAATGTACTACAATTGTACAAAATAGTAGGAGGATAAAATATCACAATAGTAATCAACAATCCTTAGCATAGGGATCTATATCAATCGAACGGTATTCTTTAAACACAGTAAGCCGTACAGATCCAATGGACAATAGAACTTGATGCTCTGATACCACCGGTGACACCACGCCTAATAAAATACTGGGCGATCACACCTATACAAAATTAAAATAGGAGTCTCATATGGTTCATTCTCAGCGTCACTGTGTGACAACCCACCTACTAAAATAATAGGTGGCCAACCCAATACTCTAATAATTATAGGAATCATAGATGATCCATTCTCAGCATCACTCTCGATTAAAATAATAGTACGAGATAACCACCAATCATTTTAGAAAACGGACTGTCAAATTTAAAATTTTAAGAGTAAGACAAAAACACTTAGACAATCCAACTTACAAAAATGGGGGATATCAAAAAAATCAAAGGATAAAAAAAAATGACAACATAATAATCACTAACCGAATAAGCTGTCGGTTAACGGACCAATACAATAGTTACACCGAGTATTACAAATTAAATATCACAGTAATAATAAATGAAAACAAAGCATGGGCAACACGCCCAAATAATAAACTGAATGTAACTAGAGTACAAAGGATAGAAGCGTCTAATACAAATATCCTACAACATCCGCAATATGCTATAGCTCCATGACAACCGGAATGGAAAGGTCAATACGGGTGTCCTTCCAGTAAAGCACCTAAACGGTCAAAGATTTGCATGCAAAATAAAGAAATATAGACGGGTCAGGGCCCGGTTTGATACGATTACCATGTGACTAAAATGCATGACAGTTAAGTGCATAATTCTCTCGCAATATGATATAAAGGTTCTCACCTCTCAATCTAAAAGCCCTAATATCGTCTCTTAAGAAGTACTCTAGTTAACCATAGTACGAAGGGCTAAATTTCTCTCTAGTCTCAACACTATGCCATATTCGTGCGTGGGGTGTCTTGCGAAGCGAAATCCAAACAAGAAACCCCCCCGATACACTATTATTCGGCGAGGTCGATCGTTGAGATCCAATTAGACCCTCAGTACAAAACTGATGTATATCGTCATCTAATTTAATTTCCCTTAACAATGTACTAAGGGCTAAACTTCTCAACAGTCTCAACACTATTCCAAGTTCGTGCGTGGGGTGTCTCACAAAGCGAAATCCAAACAAGGAACCCCCCTGATACACTACTACTCGGTAAGATCGATCGTCGGGATCCATTAAACCCTCAGCACATAACTAATATATATAATCATTATTAACTTTTACAATCACTTTCTATACATGTATCATGCTACACTTCCGGATATATCTCCCAGATTGAGAATTCATTTACCATCTAAAGGCAGAATTCCTATTTTCTTTAGGATTTATAAATATGGCAATTCATTTTATCAAATGTTTGACAATTCAATTCCATTTCAAAACTTTCTTTACCAATTTTATTTCCTTTCTTCCATCCAGGAAAAAAATACATATTTAAAAGCAAATTTTATTAACATAAAAATGCTTTTCTTTCATTTCATATCTTCCATTTTCCTTCTTCCATCCGGAAAATGTATTCAACCTTCCATTTCCTTTCTTCCATCCAGGAAACATAATTTAAAGCCATTTCATTATCATAAAATTCTTTAAAAACAATAATGTCTAACATTATTATCAATAGTTATATTTCATATTATATAACGCATCTAAGACCGCCCGTCCGGGTTTCCCCACTGTGCGCGCCCCTAAATGGCTATCATCTTCTAGGGCCTATCATCAAGACAACCTGGGATCCTAACGAAACGTCGGCAAGCGGCTATATGCCAGCGGGAGAGTCATAACCACACCCAGAATTACCTCACCAGTGCAGAAATATACAATAAACGCTCATATGGCCTAGGGATATATCCACCCTGCATTCATTAGTCAGGGGGCTTCACCACATGCGCGAACATCCCTTAAGATAGATATTTAGAGAGGTGTGTAAGCATAAATTAAGATTTATGAAAAATCATTACTTTTCCATTTGAAAACATCCATATTTTACATTCTCAAACCATTTCTCTTAAATGAAGAAATACCAATTTTAGAATGTGCATTTCTTATTCTTAAAGTCATATTTTATTAATGACCTAAGACCCAAAGTGCCAATATCCTCAAACTAGTCTCCAAGAGTTCAACACAATATCCTAAGTCATCAAAGTGAGTCTCCCTTAAAATTGACTCCCCAAAGTCCCACATTAACATCTTTTACCTTCCATAAATTTTAGGTTAACTTCCTATATCATACGGACATTAACCTACACAATCTAACCTTTAGAGTAAGCCCAAATAACCCCGTGCTAAGGTAGGATATTTGTCTACCCAACACAATCCTATAGTACTCTTCATTACTTCCCAAAGGAAGGGCCCTACACCTCGAACCTAAAAGAAAAAGGACCCAAAACAAAACTAGAAAAATCTCACAAAAGTTGGGCATCCGAATCGATTCGCCCTAGTGCCGAATCGATTCTCCCCTGGTTGGGAATCGATTCGCCCAAAAGCTGAATCGATTCGGTGAGTAAAACTGACATTATGAATTTTTTCGAATCGATTCGATCTTAACTCGAATCAATTCGGTCTCCCAGACCTGTATCCTACCCCCTAACTGAATCGATTCGGCCCTGCGAATTTGCCCAATTTGGGTTACGGGTTGAAGAACCCTAAAATTCCAAAACCCTCAAATCCTTCAATTCTTCCAACAATAACAAAAAATAATTATACTACATCAATTCTATACTACAACTAACTTATATTTTCTCCTCAAATCAAATTAAAACAAAATTTTAAGGGTTATACACCAAAATCAACAAAAACCCATTTATGGTTTAAATATCCAAAAGTTAACTATGCATGCAATTTATCACACTAAATCAACATCTAGAAAGTAAGAAACTTGCCTCGAGTTTCTAGTCTCGGATTCTCTTCCGGTAGCAACGAATTCCAGCCCAAATCTTCCATTTCTCTCTCTTTTCTCCCATTTCTCCCAAGCTCTCTCTCTCTCTCTCTTGGCTTATAACAGAAGATAAGGGTTTAAAAGGGTTTGGGAGACTTAATCGGGTATAAAACATAAATTCCCTTCTTTTAATTACTAATACACCATTAAAAAGACTCGTAACCACATAATTGAGTCATAGTCGGTCAAAAGTGCCCGAAACTCAAAAATACAACTTGGCACTTATTTTGACTATCTTGACTATTCTAAAAGCAACCGCACCCCCTATTTTGGCATTCAGAGCAACGTGAACTATTTTTATGTTCCAACTTCATTTTAATTCATTAATTATACTCCAATTTAAATATGAGTCATAACCGTCATTTTACATATAACGAAGCAATAATACACAACATAATGGTATTTACCTTCTCATAATGGTAAATAGACAAAACATAGTAAATATTATCCCTTAATCTCACGGGAAATAACATTTACTCCAACTTTCCCTATTTTATAAAATTAGCCCATCAGGCAAAATAATATAAAATAGTCGCTCAAAAGCCTGGGTTGTTACATACTCCCCCCCCCCCCCCCCCCCCCCCCTTAGAAGGGAATTTTGCCCTCAAAATCTAGGTGTACCGTATAACCATATAAAGGTATACTATACTAAACTATAGTTCTGTCATTCTTAGCAAACCCCTTGGCTGTGCGGTGTCCCCTTTGGACTCGGACTAAGGTCATCATCTTCGATCTTAGTCTACATTCTTAGTGCTCTAATATAGCACCAAATCGTTCCTCATGAACTATCGATCTCTCCCTTCTACAACGGGAGAGGAAACCTATGTATCTCGGCGTGAATTGCCTTTCTTCCTGAATCACGTTACACCCTCCCCAGGGAATAACTACACTAGACTATAATCACTTAACCCAACACTACTTACTCCTATTCGCATTGGCGTAGTCCTTTAAAGCAGGTGGCTCAATGAGCCCAATTAATTCGTTTAAGTCTAACATACCCATTCAAAGTATGCCCTCCGACCTTTGGTTAACCTTCTCTATTCACTTATCCACTTTCGGGTGGTAGGATATACTCCTTTCCCCATACGGTTCCCATCTCTTTCGGGAAACTTAACCAAATCTTCGACACAGAAATCTAGTCTTGGTCTATCACTATTTAATAGGCACCTTATACTATCCCACCATTACACCATGAAGAACTGAGCGTTTTCTGTATATAGTCCGCCTGTATCGGCTAAAAAAGCAACAACTTGTCGCTTGCGGAAAATTAAATTTCCTGCCCAGAAAGTAGTGCATATGTCTCTTTAAGCCTATTACTATCGCTAGAAACTCCCAAATCAAGCGTGGGATAATACTTCTCACGAGGCTTAAGTTGTGAGAAGCATAAACAATGGATCTATGCTCCAGTATTAATACCTCTCATTCCTGGCAGAGACTCGTTCGTTAAATTCACTCTTGATCATAACAACACGAGTACAGGAGTAAAAGTCAACTCATACTTCAACTCCTCGAAAACTAAGTTACCAATGTAACGCTCTAACTAAGAAAGGCCTCATCTTCTATGGACTAACATTCTGAATCGCTCGAGATCCTATACCTCTTCATTCTAGGGACCTAATCCTACTTAGAGTTAACCCACAAACCTATTGTGGTCAACTCCCTGCCGCCTTCCTAAATCAACGTCGCATGCCCTAAGGGCCTTACATGCTAAAATCCTCAGGTCGATATATATTCTAATCAAGTCGTAATAAGTATAATACTAATTATACCCTAGTGTCCAAGACCTATCCCAACTTCCGACATTCGCTTGGTTTCATGCTTGGGACGTCTTGCCGAAGAGAAATCCAAATAAGGAACCCTCCCGTTACACTACTACTTCGCATCGTCGGTCGTCAAGATATAACGGTTTAAGAAACATCATTGGGATCGACGGAATCCTAACTCGTAACTCTACTGATGCACTTCTACTTCTACTTCTAAGTCTTACCATCTCAAATTAACTAAAAATTTATTTAATCTGGCATTTACTTTCTGTAATATGCCACAATTGCTTTATCCCAAATTACATACATACATCTTTTTAAATGGCTTTCTCATTAAGGCATAACCATGAGTCTCAATCCGACTTTCTTATCCAAGTCTCCCCCACATCGATCAGAGGGAAGGACTATTACAGTGCTCATATCTCGCACTATAACTCAGCCCTTAATCACTCAATTACATGATTCTCGGCTAAACCTTCCAACCCAGCACTCAAGCAATAGAAAGAAAGAAAAGAGAGAAAAAGAAAGGAATTACAGCATCTCTCCACTTCCAACGTCGTTAAGGTTCACGCGTGGAGCGTCTCACAAAAGCGAAATCCAAACAAGGAACCCCTCTAATGCATTACTACTTAACTTTGTTGGTCATGGAGATAAGGCAACATCATGCACAAATAAAGCAAGCAAGCAATCAAACAAGACAACCAAAACAAATAATGAAAACTACCTACATACCGTAAACCACCTCTATAAAGTCTTAATCCTATACCCAGGTGAGATATTATAGAACAACTAGTTCCGATCTGAAACTAAAAGTAGGATAGCCTCGCAATTTATTCACTTGCTATCGCACCAACCAATCTAAGAATATCTCTACTCGTATTTTACATATAATACAAGTAGCACATACAACACATATACATTTAAAATATCATCACTTGCCTTTTAACGAGAGAAAGAAAAATATATAACCTCCCTACTATGAAATTCATATACATATACTCTCGATAATAACACATATAGTGCCGCAAACTCAATGTACACACCCAAATCTAGGGTTAATAAAATACTATTCTATCTTATCATAAGGAAGACTCCACCCTGAACTAAGGTGGAACTCCCCCAACATTCTTGTCAATTTCTTTGGCCAATACCAATGGTTCCTAGACACATTATACTAGTCTTATCCGAACCAAACTACTTACAATAAGCCCCAACTAGACACCCTATCCTTGTCGGTTGTATTCAATCGACAAGATCACAGTGTGTGGTTCTAATTCCACGTTAAAACCGTTTCCCCATCTCTAACTACCAAACGATTACTTGAGTAGTTCCCTTATCTTCCTCATCAAGAGAAAACATGTTATCAGCCTCCCTTGCCTTAGTTCAATGAGTCTACCCTGGGTGGATGTCCACTGATGGGGTTTAATGAACACTATTTCTCCTGAAGTGTTATCAACACTTACTTATGAGCCTATCATTCTACTGAAGGGCTCTCTCTTCCTTGCACTTACCTTATTTCGGTGTACATTTTCTTAACCGTAACACCCTTTATTCACTATCGGCCTCTGACCGAACCCCAAGTGAATATTTGAGAATCTACTTTCTCATCATTCCTGATATCCTAGAGAAACTAACTGTTGAAAATATCTACCAAGTTTATCTATGGGCAAAACTTTCCACTCTACCAAAACGTGATGACTACCATTTCCGCCATTTTAACTTTACTCCTACGGTGAAGGATTTTCCTCCATTCTTCGCACCTGGGCACTTCTATGCCCCTCTCTAGGCCAAAGCTCCTGGGCCTTACACTTCCACCGAATGAGATTACACTTTCTCCATCTGACTTAACTTCAACGTGTAGTCCTTGTCAAGGACTTTTCAACCTAAATCGTAGCGTCGCTTGAAATACCAATCTCACGATGCCTCCACAACAGGCTTCCCTATCGTCCTTCTTCATACGACTTACGATTCTCACACGAACACGCAAAAGATTTTCAGGGTTCTTACCTCATGCAAAAGAATGACATCTCACAAGAGAAATCAATGATCTTAATCCTAAGGCTCTATCTCAAATCAAAAGTAACGCTGAAAGCGTAATGCGTCCACACAAATTCCTAAGGAATCTAAAACCTGATGCTCTAATACCATCTGTGACAACCCGCCGACTAAAATAATAGGTGGCCAACCCAATACTCTAATAATCACAGGAATCATAGATGATCCATTCTCAGCATCACTGTCGATTAAAATAATAGTACGAGATAACCACCAATAATTTTAGAAAACGGACTGTCAAATTAAAAAATTTAAGAGTAAAAGAAAAACACTTAGACAATCCAACTTACAAAAATGGTGGATATCAAAAAAATCAAAGGATAAAAAAATGACAACATAATAATCAATAACCGAATAAGCTTTCGGTTAACAGAGAAATACAATAGTTACACCGAATATTACAAATTAAATATCACAGTAAT
Organism: Sambucus nigra; assembly: GCA_949130495.1. NCBI lineage: Eukaryota > Viridiplantae > Streptophyta > Magnoliopsida > Dipsacales > Adoxaceae > Sambucus > Sambucus nigra. The sequence continues at coordinate 510,964,144 of OX422218.1, read as the reverse complement.
AATAAATGAAAACAAAGCATGGGCAACACGCCCGAATAATAAACTGAATGTAACTAGAGTACAAAGGATAGAAGCGTCTAATACAAATATCCTATAACATCCACAATATGCTATAGCTCCATGACAACTGAAATGGAAAGGTCAATACGGGTGTCCTTGTGGTAGAGCACCTGAACGATCAAAGAATTGCATGAAAAATAAAGAAATATAGACGGGTCATGGCCCGATTTGATATGATTACCATGTGACTAAAACGCATGACAGTTAAGTGCGTAATTCTCTCGCAATATGATATAAAGGTTCTCACCTCTCAATCTAAAAGCCCTAATATTGTCTCTTAAGAAGTACTCTAGTTAACCAAAGTACTAAGGGTTAAATTTCTCTTGAGTCTCAACACTATGCCATATTCGTGCATGGGGTGTCTCGCAAAGAGAAATCCAGACATGGAACCCCCCCGATACACTACTATTCGGCAAGGTCGATCATCGAGATCCAATTAGACCCTCTATACAAAACTGATGTATATAGTCATCTAATGTAATTTCCCTTAACATAGTACTAAGGGCTAAACTTCTTCCCAGTCTCACCACTATGCCAAGTTCGTGCGTGGGGTGTCTCGCAAAGCGAAATCCAAACAAGGAACCCCCCCAATACACTACTACTCGGTAAGATAGATCGTCAGGATCCATTAAATTCTTAACACATAACTGATATATATAATCATTATTAACTTTTATAATCACTTTTCTATATACGTATCATGCTACACTTCCGGATATATCTCCCGAATTGAGAATTCATTTACCATCTAAAGGCACAATTCCAATTTTCTTTAGGATTTATATATATGGCAATTCATTTTATCAAATGTTTACCAATTCAATTCCATTTCAAAAATTTCTTTACCAATTTTATTTCCTTTCTTCCATCCAGGAAAAAAATACATACTTAAAAGCAAGTTTAATTAACATAAAAATGCTTTTCTTTCATTTCATATCTTCCATTTTTATTTTTCCATCCGAAAAATGTATTCAACCTTCCATTTCCTTTCTTCCATCCAGGAAACGTAATTTAAAGCCATTTCATTATCATAAAATGCTTTAAAAACAATAATGTCCAACATTATTATCAATAGTTATATTTTATATTATATAACACCTCTAAGACCGCCCGTCCGGGTTTCCCCACTGTGCGCGACCCTAAATGGCTATCATCTTCCAGGGCCTACCATCAAGACAACCTGCGATCCTAACGAAACGTCGGGAAGTGGCCATATGCCATTGGGAGAGTCATAACCACACCCAGAATTACCTCACCAGCGCAGAAACATATAATAAATGTGCCATATTGCATTTTGGCATTTCGGGCACTTTTGACTGGTTATGGCTTAAATTTGTAGTTGCCTATCATTTTATCGCGTATTAACCATTAGAGTTGGGCATTTTAGACTAATGGCCCGATTTAGTTTTGCTAAGACTTACTATTCCTCTTAAGACCAAATTGTTAACTTAGAGAGAAAGAGAGAGGAAGAGAACATTGGAGAAAAAGAGAGATTGGAGCTTGGATTTTTGCCTCCACCAAATCAAATCTGAATTTGCAAGATCAAGGAAAGTTATCTACTTGCTATTATATGATTTAAGGAGAATAATTAGTTTCGATAGTTATGAATTTGTTATGATTTGTCATTTTAGGGTTTTATTAGATTTGTGGGTACTAAACCCTTAGAAGTTGATTTGGATGATAAATGTTGTTGATGAGGGTAGTTATATACATTTATGATGTATAAGTTGAAGTAAATGAGGTTGGGTTGGGTGGTTTTGTGTTGGAATAAAATTTGGAGTTTAAAACTCCATAGCCAAAACTTGACAAATCTGCAGAACCGAATCGATTCGGCCTGGCCGAATCGATTCGCCTTGAGGCAGTTTCCAGGTCTAAGTTGACCGAATCGATTCAGGTTGTCCAAATCGATTCGGCATTTATGACGAAAGTCATTTTTTCCTGATCGAATCAATCCGGCTAGTCCGAATCGATTCGCTTCTCTGAACCCAAATCGATTCGGCTAGGCCGAATCGATTTGAAAATCCTGCATTTTCCTTTTGTTTTTCTTTTCAAATTTTAAACTTATTTTAGGACCTAGGAACCTTCTTGAATGAAGTAAACTTAGAGTCCTATAATTGTAGTTGAGTTTGGTCGCCACCCTAGATTAGAATTGGGTCATCTAGGGTTTATTCCGGGGAGGTTTAAAGTAATGTTAAGGCATTACTCCTTTTATTCAAACTTTTATAAGTTAGGAAGTTAAATTCCCATGTTTGGAGACTTAGGGGCTTATCGGAATTATATGAATTTTGGGAATTGTAGAATCATAATGATTATTTGGAGACTAGACCGGGACTTGTGATTTGAGGAATATCAATGATGATATTTTATGGGAATAGGTTCAAATAAAAAAAAATGAACCCAATTATTTAATGATGATAGGTTCGAATAAAATGAACCAAACACATGGATAATGGAAATGGAAATTGGTAATGAATATTGAAAATGAAAATGAGATTTAAATGGTAAATGTTAATTTACTTAAACACACCTCTCTAAATGACATCATAACGGAAGTTCTCGCACTTGGTGAGGCCCCCTGGCTAATGAATGTAGGGTGGATATAGTCCTAGGCCATATGCGGGGTTTTTATATGTTTTCTGTGCTGGTGAGGAGATTTCGGGTGTGGTCCTGACTCTCCCGCAGGCATATGGCCTCTTCCCGACGTTGGGTTATGATCCCAGGTTGCCTTGTTTGATAGTCCCCTGGAAGATGATGGTCAGTAGGGGCGCGCCCAGTGGGGAAACTCATAGGGGAGATCTCAAAATCGTTATATGTATAAGAATATAACCTTTCTGCATCAAGTGGGACTTGATGGATATATGTTATAAAGAGCATGGATACGTGCCATAAAGAGCATTTGATTGAGATTTATGTGCCATAAAGAGCACTTGATACTAATGGTATTCCTATTAGGGAATGGAAAGATAAAATGGAAAGATAATTAACTATGGAAGTTAATAAATGAAGGGAAATTATATCTTCTTGATTAAACCAAATAAACGGTTTTATTCCTATTAAGGAATGTAAAGGGATGTGGTAATTGGATTAATGAGCAAAGGTTTTAAATTAAAGTTATTTACTTTTAAATTCTCTTTTGTAATTGTGTTACATTTCATAATTAGTTAAAATATCTTAATTTGTAATTGTAGTTTAACATGCTAGTTATCATGCCATATTATCATCCTTATCATTCATGCATAACTGTTCATTTATATCATGCTTTTTATTTCTTTTGGTGATCATATAGAACCCGGCCCTGACCGGTTTATTTTACTTGTTGTGTATATGATTGTATCCACTCAGGTGCTCCACCACAAAGATGCCCGTTTTGATGTTTCCATTCCAGTTACTTTGACGGGCTGTAAGATTTTTTGGATATTACAGGATGTTATTTTAGACGCCTCCATTTTGCTATTCTAGTTATGATCGGGTCTTTTCATCGGGCATGTGGCCCAAACTTTTGTACTCGTTTAATGAATGTATTAAGTAAGATATTAAACTGTTGTATTGTGTTCTATGTAGCTGTGGTACGATAGCCTTTTCGGTCCTTTTGTGTATATTCGTGTTAGATGTATTATATATATTCTTGTGGAATTCCACTTGCTTATCAGATTGGGTTGTTTAAATTTAATTTTCTTAACTAGTTTTAAATTCTAAACTTTTTGGCAACCCATTTTCTGATTTATTGGGTGGTTTTCCCGTGTACTCAGTTTATTTTGTTGATGCTGAGGATGATATCCATCCATGATTCGTGTTACGTTTGAGTATCGGGCTGGCCACCCCTTATCTCGGATCGCGGGTTGTCACAGATGGTATCAGAGCATCAGGTTCTCGAGTCCTTAGGAATTTGTGTGAATGCTTTACATTTTCAACGTTGCTTTTGATTTGACATAGAACCTTAGGATTAAGATCGTTGATTTCTCTAGTGAGATTTCGTTCTTCTTCCCTGAGGGAGAACTCATAGAATCTATTGTACCTTTGTGTGATAATAGTAGGTTGATTGAAGAAGGGAGCCAAGGAAGGTTGTGGTGAAAGCGTCGTTTGATGGAATTAGGAAGAACTGCAATTTGTGGTCGGGGATAAGGACCGCTTTGGAAGTCGCTCCCCTTTTGTAGCATTTTCATATTTTGCTACTCTGACTACTAATTATGGTAAATCTAGTTTTCCAAGTACCGATAGAAGTAGAGGGTGGCACTAAGCTTGAGATTTCAAGCGATGTTAAACTCAAGTGGAAAAGTGCCCAGAAGTAGGATGGAGGAAAATCCTTCACCCGTAGGAGTAGTGTTGAAATGGTGGGAACGTAGTCACCATATTTCTGCGAGCAGAAAGTTTTGCCCAAGGAGGAACCCGATAGATACATTCTATAGAAAGTTTATCTGGGACAACGGGAAGGAGGAGAAGGTGGATCCTCCAATGTTCACGCAAGGTTTGGTCAGAGACCGACATGCGAATAAAGAGTTGTACGGTTAGGGAGGCCGTGCACCAAAATAAAGTTAGCATAAGGAAGGAAGAGTCCTTTGATGGAATGATAGGCTTCAGAATAAGTGTCGTTAACACTTCTGAAGGAACAGTGTTCATGAAACCCTATTGGTGGGCATCCACCTAGGGAGGTTTCATTGAACTGAGGAAGAGGAGGCCGAGATGCGTGTTCTCTTTTACTCAGAAAGTAAGAGGGACTACGTGGACAATTGTTTGGCAGCTAGGGGTGAAAACAATGGTTATGACGTGGAAGAACCACGCATCTTCATCATGTTGATTGGAGAATAAGGGCAAAGATAAAGCGCCTAGTTGGGGAATTGATGGAAGTAAAGTTAGATCGTATAAGACTCGAATATGGAGTCTGAGAATCATTGGTATGAACTGGGAGTGTTTGGCAAATATGTTGGCGAGAATTCCACCTTATTAGTAGGTGGTGTATTCCTTAGGATATGATTTTGTAGTATCGTATCTACGATAGATTCGGGTGCGTACCTCGAGCTTGGGGTAATGTTGACGATGTCATAGATAGAGTAATTATATGACTTTTGTGGTATGGAAGTTTCATATTTTCCTTCACTCGTTATAAAGTGAGTCATGTTATGTTTCCCTTTAACTACTATATACCTTATGTGCTACTTGTATGATGGGAACTATACAAGTAAAGATATCTTGGGTTGATTGGGGTGATAGCAAGCAAATATATTGCGGGGCTATCTTATTTCTAGTTTCAGGACGGAACTAGTTGTTCTATAATGTCTCTCCTGGATACAGGTTGAGATTTTATAGGGGTGGTTGAGGTAAGTAGGAGGTTTTTATTACTTGTTGTATTATTGGGTTGGTGTGATTGAGTTCTTGTTTGCATTGTATGTGATTGGTATGCCTTATCCCCATGACCGACAAAGTTGAGTAATAGCGTATAGGAGGGGTTCCTTATTTGGATTCCGCTTTTGCGGGACGCTCCACGCGTGAAACTCAACGATGTTGGAAGTGGAGAGATGCTGTTCTTTCTTCTTTTATTTAATTCCATTTTATTTTATTTTATTTTGTTGGTTAAGAGATGGGTGGAAAGGTTTAGTCGACAATCACGTAGAAGAGTGATTAATGGCTAACAAAGTGCGAAATAGAAGCACTGTATATAGTTCTCTCCTCTGAACGATGCGAGGGAGACTGGGATGCGAAGCCGAATTAAGACTTCGGGTTATGCCTTGATAAGAAGGCTATTTGAAAAGGTATATATATGTTGTGGGGTATATATAATTATAAGGCTTTATGAAAAGTGAATGTTTGATTTGTTAAATCTTTAGTTATTTAAATGGTAATGTATATAAGTAGAATCTCTTCAGTCCCGAACATGTGTCTTAGACCTGTATATCTTGATGACCGACAACACGAGGTAGTAGTGTAACAGGAGGGTTCCTTGTTTGGATTTTGCTTCGGCGAGACGTCCCATGCATGAAATCGAGCAAATGTCAAAAGTTGAGAACGGTCTTGGGCACTAGGGATATACTTAGTATTATGGGTATACGACTTAGATAGGATATAGGTAGGTAGACCTTAGGATTGTTTGAACATAAGGCCTTTAGTTTATGTGACGTTAGTTTAGGAGGGCTGTCGGGAGTTGACCACGAACAAATTGTGTGTTAACTCTAAGAGAGATTGGTTCCCTAGTAATGAGAAGTAGTAGATTTTGAGAGGTTTGGTAGATAAAGCCGAAGGAGATGAGGCCTCTCATAGTTAGAATGTTACGTTGGCAACTGAGCTTTCGAAAAGAAAAGGGTGAATTGATCCTCACTCTTGAGCTCATGTTGTTAAGCTCGAGGGTGAATTCAGTTATCAAGTTTCTGCCAAAATGGGAAGTAATAATACTGAAGCATTGACCTATTGTTTATGAGCCTCATAAGTTTAAACTTGTGGGAAGTATTATCCCATGCTAGAATTAAAATTCATCGTGGGGGTGACCGTTGTATAGTAAAAGAAGGTACTACTTCTTGGGAAAAAATTTAGTCTTGCGTGCGAGCAACATTTTTGTTGCAAGATGTCGAAGGAGAGACAAGGGTGGTTAAATCCACATACACAAGCTGTTGATTGAGGGAACATTATCCTGCTCTATTGACTCTAAGGGCGGGGTGTATTTCCACAGGAGATTTTTATCCCGGATGAGAAGGACTGAATAAGGGCAGATATGGAGGAATCTCGTGGTTCTAAGTTTGCGGTACATCCGAGTAACGACAAAATGTGTCAAGATATGCGTCGCCAGTAGTAGTGGCCAGGCATGGAGAGGTTGTTGGAATGCATGGGGTGCCCTTGATTATAGTTTTCGACTGAAACAATATTTTCATTTCTTACTTTTGGCAAGTTTCCAAGAAGCCATGGGAATCGGATTGAAGTTTAGTACTTCTTATCATCCTCAAACAGATGGCCAGACCAAAAGGGTAAACCATATGTTGGAGGATATACTTCTTATGTGTGTACTTGACTTCAAGAATAGTCGGTAACAGTGTCTCCCACTAGTTGAATTCTCTTATTATAATTTGTATCGATTCACTATTGAGATGGCGCTTTATAAAGCCTTGTATGGTGGGCCTTATGAACCTCCCGCTTGTTGGTTAAAGGTGGGAGATAATAAGTCTCTCGGACATGGAATGATCCGAGATACTTCTTCAAAAATCGAGCCTATTCGGAATCGCATTCGTATAACCAAGATCGATAAAAGAGCTATGTCGATGCGGGGATAAGTCATGTGCAGATGGAGGTCGGGGGCCAAGTGTTGGTGCGAGTGTCGCCCATGAAGGGCATTAAGCGTTTTGGGAAGAAAGAAAAACTTGCACCTCGTTACGTTGGACCTTTCCTATAAATGTTAAGGTGGGTCCGGTAACCTATTAACTTGCATTACCGAAACACTCGTGGCAAGTTCAATGTAGTCACCATATCGTCGAGAAATCGACATGGGAGCGCGAGGATGACATGCGGGAAAAGTATCCGCATCTCTTCTTGCAAGGTACGCTTGAATTTTGGGGGCAAAATTCCCTCATAAGGGGGGGAGTATGTAACAACCCTCACTTTTGAGAGACTATTTTATATTTATTTACTATGTGTAGTAATTATATAAAATGATGGATTGTTGAGTAAATATTAATTTAATATGAAAAATGTTAATATTTACTGAAATGTTGTATGATTACCTGATGAGTAGGTAAAAATATCCATGTGGTGATTTATAGTGTGATAAGATATAAAATGACATTTTGGTTTAATGAGAAATCAGAACTAAAAATGAGTTATAAAATTCCCAAATGATAATTTGGAGGGTGTGGTTAGTCCCGGTAGGTGCGAGATAGTCAAAATATGTGCCATATTGCATTTTGGAATTTCGGGCACTTTTGACTGGTTATGGCTTAAATTTGTAGTTGCGTATCATTTAATCGCGTATTAGCCATTAGAGTTGGGCATTTTAGACTAATGGCCCGATTTAGTCTTGCTAAGACTTACTATTCCTCTTAAGACCAAATTGTTAACTTAGAGAGAAAGAGAGAGGAAGAGAACATTGGAGAAAAAGAGAGATTGGAGCTTGGATTATTGCCTCCACCAAATCAAATCTGAATTTGCAAGATCAAGGCAAGTTATCTACTTGCTATTATATGATTTAAGGAGAATAATTAGTTTTCATAGTTATGAATTTGTTATGATTTGTCATTTTAGGGTTTTATTAGATTTGTGGGTACTAAACCCTTAGAAGTTGATTTGGATGATAAATGTTGTTGATGAGGGTAGTTATATACATTTATGATGTATAAGTTGAAGTAAATGAGGTTGGGTTGGATGGTTTTGTGTTGGAAGAAAATTTGGAGTTTAAAACTCCATAGCCAAAACTTGGCAAATCTGTAGAACCGAATCGATTTGGCTTGGCCGAATCGATTCGCCTTGAGGCAGTTTCTAGGTCTGAGTCGACCGAATCGATTCGAGTCATCCGAATCGATTAAGCATTTATGCAGAATGTAATTTTTTCCTGACCGAATTGATTCGGCTAGTCCGAATCGATTCGCTTCTCTGAACCTAAATCGATTCGGCTAGGACGAATCGATTCGAAAATCCTGTATTTTCCTATTGTTTTTCTTTTCAAATTTTAAACTTTTTTTAGGACCTAGGAACCTTCTTTAATGAAGTAAACTTAGAGCCCTAGAATTGTAGTTGAGTTTGGTCTCCACCCTAGATTAGAATTGGGTCATCTAGGGTTTATTCCGGGGAGGTTTAAACTAATGTTAAGGCATTACTTCTTTTATTCAAACTTTTAGAAGTTAGGAAGTTAAATGCCCATGTTTGGAGACTTAGGGGCTTATCGGAATTATATGAATTTTGGGTATTATAGAATCATAATGATTATTTGGAGACTAGAACGGGACTTGTGATTTGAGGAATATCAATGATGATATTTGATGGGAATAGGTTCAAATAAAAAAAATGAACCCAATTATTTAATGATGATAGGTTGGAATAAAATGAACCAAACACATGTATAATGGAAATGGAAATTGGTAACGAAGATTGAAAATGAAAATGAAATTTAAATGGTAAATGTTAATTTACTTAAACATAACTCTATAAATGACATCATAAGGTAAGTTCGCGTGCTTGGTGATGCCCCCTGGCTAATGAATGCAGGGTGGATATAGTCCTAGGCCATATGCGGGGTTTTTATATGTTTTCTGCTCTGGTGAGGGGATTTCGGGTGTGGTCCTGACTCTCTCGCAGGCATATGTCCGCTTCCCGACATTGCGTTATGATCCCAGGCTGCCTTGTTTGATAGGCCCCTAGAAGATGATGGTCATTTAGGGGCGCGCCCTGTGGGGAAACTCGGAGGGGCGGACATAGAATCGTTATATGTATAAGAATATAACTTTTCTGCATCAAGTGGGACTTGATGGATATATTCCATAAAGAGCATGGATACGTGCCATAAAGAGCATGTGATTGAGATTTATGTGCCATAAAGGGCACTTGATACTAATGGTATTCCTATTAGGGAATGGAAAGATAAAATGGAAAGATGATTAACGATGGAAGTTAATAAATGAAGGGAAATTATATCTTGTTGATTAAACCAAATAAATGGTTTTATTCCTATTAAGGAATCTAAAGGGATATGGTAATTGGATTAATGAGCAAAGGTTTTAAATTAAAGTTATTTACTTTTAAATTCTCTTTTGTAATTGTGTTACATTTCATAATTAGTTAAAACATCTTAATTTGTAATTGTAGTTTAACATGCTAGTTATCATGCCATATTATAATCCTTATCATTCATGCATAACTGTTTATTTCTATCATGCTTTTTATTTCTTCTGGTGATCATATAGAACCCGGCCCTGACCGGTTATTTTTCCTTTGTGTATATGATTGTATCCACTCAGGTGCTCCACCACAAGGACGCCCGTTTTGATGTTTTCATTCCAGTTACTTTGACGGGATGTAAGATTTTGTGGATATTACAGGATGTTGTTTTAGACGCCTCCATTTTGGTATTCTAGTTATGATCGGGTCTTTTCATCGGACGTGTGGCCCAAACTTTTGTACTTGTTTAATGAATGTATTAAGTAAGATATTAAACTGTTGTATTGTGTTCTATGTAGTTGTGGACCGACAGCCTATTCGGTCCTTTTGTGTATATTCGTGTTAGATGTATTATATATATTCTTGTGGAATTCCACTTGATTATCAGATTGGGTTGTTTAAATTTAATTTTCTTAACTGGTTTTAAATTCTAAACTTTTTGGTAACCCGTTTTCCGATTTATTGGGTGGTTTTCCCGTATATTAGTTTATTTTGTTGATGCTGAGGATGATATCCATCCATGATTCCTGTTACGTTTGAGTATCGGGCTGGCCACCCCTTATCTCGGATCGCGGGTTGCCACAGATCAGCCTTTCTAATGCTTTATCCTCGAGCCACGATTTTTTGTACGATGGTATGTTAGCGTGTGGAGAAGATCTATTTTAAATTGAAGTAAAGGGTTATTTGTTTTGTATGTCAGTTCCATATACTGCCTTTGATACTTTCTGATTCGTTTTTACTCCTCGAGCCACGTACTCTTATCAGTCCAACTTGGACCATGTACCTCTTAAAGATCTAACCGTTATTTTTTTTGCCTAGGTGGCTTACATCTAAACCATTTATTATCTTATAAATTTATTGAACAATGAAAACACACCAGTAACTTATTATATAAATATATAGTAAAAGAGAAGAGAAATACAGGAAATGGGTCAAAGCCCGATTTGTAAAAATATTTGTTTTAGCAAGTATTTAAAACTGCAAAGATGCAATTATTATGTAAATGTTAGTTTCGAACTCTCACTTGAGATTCTCACCGCTCCACTAATGTGCACACCTAGCGTACGTCTACCCCAACCTAGCCATCTATAATATTGCCAACTAGGTTACTGACATGAACTCCAAAATATATCTCAAGGGAGTAAAACCTATCGCCCATACAATAACCTAATAATATTCTTTTATGTCAGTTACCCATTTTATATTCACTATTTTGATAGGAAGTCTTTTATCCTCCGGAATTTCTTTTTCTTATCCATATTTGTACATTTTCTAATTTCACACATTAGAATCATTCATTCTCATATATATATATATATATATATATATATATATATATATATATATAACCTGCGCCCTTTGGTTAGGCCCACTTGGCGCAATTTAAGATATAAAAAATAGATTTGAATTATAAAAATAATGTAGGAGCAACTAAAAAATATTTGTCTAAAAATTGAGCTAACACGAAGAAATGAGATTTTTAATCTCCCCCTTTGGCCAATTTTGAGACAAACAAAATCGAGACTCAAAAATAAGAAACGACACAAATTATATAACTCAACTATACACACGAGTCCTAAAAAAATAGAAGAGTACATAACTCAACTAACAACAAAAATTTCTAAAATACTCAAAAAATTGTAAAAAAATAATACCAAAAGAGTCTTAAATTCTCCCCCTGTTTGTCTCAAAGGGACAAAGGGTAGGGAAGAATCCTACAAAAAATAAAAGTTAGTATGGCATAATATACACAAAATGTACTAACAAAACGAACTAAAACAAACTAAAAACAAAATTAGTTTGAAATTTCTATTCTCCTCTCTTGAGTACCTAAATCATCTTTCTTAACCTATTTGAATTTAACTTTTGGAATCACATTTTGGACTATAAAATTTGTTTGGACCGATTCAGTGGCCATTTTAGATCTTGGATCTTTTGTTGGGTGTTTGTTGTCGGACTCTATTTTACCAACTCATTTTGTGTGTACACTTGTTTATTGGACTTAAGTTTTTTGTGTCACATATTATTTATTTAAAATCTAATTTGATTTATTTGGGTTTATAGATGAATTTGATTTTTGACTCTAACTAAGTTACACCCTCTAAGTTGAACGTTTGTGTGTTCACTGGATTTAGTTGGGTTTAATTAGTGTGTAGACTTTAATCGTATTTATTTTTATTTGTTTAAATTTTATTTTAATCAAACCCATCCTATTTTATTGAGTCGAGTGTTACACTCTTTATCTCGTACTCAAATTGACTTGTATTGGACCATTTGACTCATACACTTTTTATTGCCTAAGTTGAATACTTTTTGTTTTATTCTTTTACACTTAGGTGGTGTTTGTGTGTGTATGATTGTTTTTATTTAAACCTAGTTATAGTATTGGCTTGAACTAAAATTTGGAATTTAAACTTTGTGATTATTTTTTGTGTTACACAAATTTGAAATTTATACTTAACTAATTTATTAGTATCTTTCTTGTGGTAACTTTAATTAAGTCCTAATTTGTATGAGCTAAGTGCTACACATATTTATCTTGTGCTCATTTTACTTGGACTTAATATTTTTAACATAACACCGGTTTAAATTGATTCATATTCTATTTGGTGTTAAGTTTTATTTTTAGTTGCGCAACACAATTATTGGGATTTATTTCCTATTTCATCTGTGGTCATTTGCGCCAACTAAATTTATTTTAGGATTAATATTTACTTGCGTATTAATTATTAAGGAAGATTTATTCAATCTTGGGACTTAATACTTAATCATTATTTTAGTACCGATTAATTCAATATTGTCTTACCTTTCACTTAGTCACTGATTGGTAATTTGTCTTGGCAATTAAAATAGACTTAAACTTGGTTGTTTGGTCTATTTTACTTAACAAGATTATTTTGGTGTTTTGATTTAAAACAAACTTTATTATTAAATCTGATATGCACATCACACGAGGTCACGTATTTGAGTGTGTAGTTATGTGTATGTCTCATGCTTTCACTACCTGGACTGTTTAATTAGATTTAGTATTGTGTGTTGTTTAGTTTGTGCCTAGGTGTACTGATTTTGTATTGGCCTAACTATTTAATTTACACTGGATTACTGAATTCTTTATCTAGACATTAGTATTAGTGTTGCGTGTATTGTCACTTTTACTGGGGTGTTATTGGGTTGATTGATTTTCAGTCAAGTTGGGTTATTTTATACTAGGCTGGGTGTACGGGTTTGTATTTGTTTAGTTTACTTCATTGTGGACTTGGAGGACTGTAATATGTAACGTGTAATCGGTAATAGTGAACTTAGGTGTGTGTGTTGTCCTGGGACTAGTGTTATTTTTTTAGGGAAAGAGACTTAAAGCCATGATTTTCCTCTTTTTTTTTGCTCAACCATTGTGTTTCTCTCTACATTTACATGCCATATTTTGAGAGGAGTTTTGTTTTGGAGGTTGATTTCCGGTTTGGTTCTTTAGTGTTGTGTTTTGGTATTAATAGCCGGTGGCCGTTTTATTTGGATCCGGTGGCCGTCCATTTTCCGATGATTGGGATTTTTTTTAGAGATTTAGATTTACCTGTACGGTCTAGTACGATGACCTCGGTTTGGGCATTTTTAATTTTGGTTTCGATTTTTCGGAGGTGGCTCTCTGTTCCGGCCTACTGTTCCGGCATTGTCAGGTCTGGTATTTTCCGGTGTAGATTTATTTTTTCGGCGTCCCCTATTTCGGATAGTTCCCAATTTGAACACGATCAGAGCCGATCGTTTTTTTTGCTATTGGAGTCGAGTGTCATTTCCGGCTTGTTGTGTTTTCCGACGGTGTATCTCTTCCCGGTCCGGTGCTATTTCCGGTGGCCACTTTTTAAGGTAACATTTTTTTTCTATTTATAAATATCTACTTATACATATATATATACACATCTACACGGTGTTTTTTTCTATTTTGGTGTTTTGATTTAAAACAAATTTTATTATTAAATATGTTCTCCACATCTACACGGGGCTTCGGGTTTGAGTGTGTAGTTGTGTGTGTGTCTCATGTTTTCACTGCCTGGATTGTTTAGTTAGATTTAGTATTGTGGGTTGTTTAGTTTGTGCCTAGGTGTACTGGTTTTGTATTGGCCTAACTATTTCATTTACACTGGATTGTTGAATTATTTATCTAAACATTGGTATTATTGTTGCGTGTGTTGTGAGTGACTAAGTGATAGTCAGTTTTACTGGGGTGTTATTGGGTTGACTAATTTTTAATCAAGTTGGGTTTTTTAGAGTAGGTTGGGTGTACGGGTTTGTATTTTATTAGTTTAATTCATTGTGGACTCTGAGGACTGTAATCTGTAACTTGTAATCTGTAATAGTGGACTTGAGTGTGTGTGTGTTGTCCTGGGACTAGGGACACTGGGTTTACCACCATAGTGGGTTCCTCGAGAAAAAATATTGTCTCACACTCTACTTTTCCACATCTCATTCTTAAAGGGAATTATTTCGATATCTAGCATCACCACCTTTTACTTACTGGTGTGCGTGAGTTTTTTTAATTTATAATAGATTTTATCAAAGAGTTTAAAAGAGTTTTTAAATAACCTAATACGCATTAGCAAGTACCCTTTGGTCCTTTCTAGTGACCCTTAGGTCTTTTCAGATGTATTTATTAAAATTGAAAGTCTTGGCTCTAAAATACTTCGTTGCGTTGGAAGCTCTAGAACGCATGGTCAAAATATGTTTAAAAAAGTAATTATTTTTTGTTTCATGAGGCCAAGACCATGCTTATATCTGGATAATGTATGACCTACTAGATTAATATTAGGCCAATTACTTTGAGAATGGTAATTTATATCTTTTCATTGTTTCTGCTAGTTAGTTGAGGTTATTTAGTAGCCAATAAAAGTATGTTACAAATTAGTTATAATTTAGGTCTCCTGCATTTAAAACATTTGTTGAAGGAGTTATACAATTAATTCTTCTTACTATGGTATTCACCTCCTACTACATCAGCTCTTCTCACAATTTATCTGTTTCTGTTTTCTATTCCTTTTTTCTTTTTCTCATCGCGTCTAAATTTTTCTCCTTGTCAAAGTTCATCAAAATAGTCTTCGTCATCAAAACAATTTTCTTCCATAGTTATTCATGAATTCTATGTGACATATTTTATAGTTATAAACCTATGCATTTTTTAGTGCATTTGTTTTATTGTGATTGATCAAATTTGAGTGAGTGTTTCTGTATGGGCTAATATTCTTGACTAAGTTGTTACGATTTGAAGTTTTTTTTTGTGTCTGGTTCCATGTCAACCATTATTTTATTTTGTAATTTGTTAAGTTTTTGTGATATTATTTTTGTCACATTTGCTTACTTTATGACTTATATTATATTGTAATTCTTATAACTATTATCAACTGTTATGTGGTACTATTATAAATTATTTTGTGGTGTTATTTCAAATATGTTTATAAATGTAGATAAATTTATTTTTCTTTCACAGACTTTCTAAATGACCCTCCCTAAATAAATGTATTAATGAATGGACATAGTTTTTATGAGTCACTTGCATATCTACTTCCTATGGATGGGTGAAAATTATAGAGTGGGACAAGTATACATTAAGGAGTTAAAGACTCTGTGACGTATGCCAAGAAGAATCTCAAAACTGATATTATCTCAGGCTCGTGCATTTGCGCTAAAAATAATAAACGTTTGAAAGGGGTAGGTGTAAATTTACATTTGATTCCATGGTGCATGGAATTTGATTACACATTTTGAAAATTCCACAAGGAGAGAGATGTAATACCACGTATTTTTGAAAGATTTTATTTTAATTATGGGATTAATTAATTTAAATGGAAAAATTATTTATAATTAATTCGGATTTAAGTAAATACTTACTCGCGTGATGAGAGTTAGTATTTATTGGTGAGAATTATGCTGAAGATTACTTAGTGAGTAAAGTAATATATGATTATGAATATATTATAATGATCGTGAGTGAAAAATACGGCAGTTACAGTACACTTAGTTGGGACGTGCGTGTGAGTCGTGTCGGGACTTAATTGAGGAATTAAAATAGAATTTTATTTTTGTTTATTCCGATGGCCATTTTGAGTACGCCAGTGTGTCCGGAAGGGTCAATATAGTCAGAAAAGTCTACTCGGGGTTTAGTTTAGAGTCCAGGGAAATTTTAGGCCAACCTAACACTCCGGAGGGAGAATTTTAAACTTTTGAAAATTTTGATTTATTAATGGACGAAAATTAGATTAATATATCATAACATACGTATTAGAAGTTAGGGTTATGTTCTGCAAAAGTAAAGAGAGAACCCAAAAGGGATAAGGAGAGAACTTATAGAGACACTAAGATCAAACCCAATCTTCTTTCACCAAAGATACCATCAAAACCTAGATCGAGAAGAGAGGAACAAGCTCATACCAATTTGAAGCGATGAATCAGACCTTCATGAAAAGGCAAGTGTTTATCTTGCCACATTTACTGCATATAATGTCCATGTTAGATTAGTTGATGATTTACTCATGATATTATCAATTTGGGACTGAAATTGGGTATTAATCTATGATTGTGGTATGGGTATTGCATGTAATTGAATCACCATATATTGGGGATAAGAAATATGGATTTTATATGTTGAAATCCCAAAATTTAATCTGGGTTTAGTTAGTCATAAATAATGTTTATGTGAGCCTAGGGATTTTTGAGAATTTAAGGGATTAATTTGAATTTATGATGTAATTATAAAGTTTTGATGTTAAAAAGATGTTAGAAAGCATTCAATTACTAGTGGCTATGATTTAGAATCGTTGGTTTTGAGTTAGGTAAAGTTTTATGTGATTTGGGTGTTGAGAAAGTTGAGAAAACGCAGTTTTTGGAGGACATGGATGAACTGCAGTATTCTCGTTCGAACGAGAGTTCCAACGACCTATCTAACAATAATTCAAAGAGTTGATTCGTTCGAAGATGTCGAACGACCTCGTTCGAATGAACTTCTAACAAAAAATCAGAGCCTTAGTTCGTTTGAAGTTTCGTTCAAACGAGAATTTCCCAGCTTCTAACGAAATTTCAGAAGTTCAAATTTTTGCTCGGATAAGTTAAAACCTTACAAGGTTGATTCGAGTGAGAGGGAATGACCTACGCTATTCTTGAGTTACTTCATTACATAGTCTAGTGGTGATATGATTATGTAACTACTAAGCGAATATGATGGAATAAGAGTGCCTTATGGAATATTTACGATAGAGAGATTAATCGTATGGATAGAGTAACGTGAGTATTAGAGATAATAATTCTACGTATAAATTTGGGGATTTAGGTCGCATAAATATCTAATGATTATTATGGGTTATGTGTATACCTATTAATTGAATTATTGTGTGTATAATATACCAACATTGCTTGCTATGGGGTGGAGGTTGTGCACTGTGGATGACCAGATCTTGAGGAGCATTCGGGGGGATTTTGATTCGTACCACTAGAACAAAGAACCTAAGTACGGGCTATCAGTGAGAACGATAGTGCTAACGGTCATATGGGTGCGTAGGTATGGGCGTAGCCATAGGCTTGGAACTGTGTTCGCCTCCAATATGTGTGTTTGTTTTGATGGTTCGCGAGAAATCGAACCTATAGTCCTTCATGCAGTGAGCGATGCACCGGGACATGATAGCAGAGTATGCATTGCTCCAAGGGGGCCCTAACCCAAGAGTGAAAAATTAGTATATATATATAGAGAGAGATAAATATATGTATACTTGTTACATATTTTACTGTGCGTGTTTAGTAGATATGGAAATAACGATATTTAAAAATGTTCTTAGTGAGAAAAATAATACCTATGAGAATAACGGTTGTGTAGGCGAATAACTATCCTTAAAGATATGGTAATACCGGATACGGGTAGATGAATAAGATTATTGGTGTGATAATGGTTATCTTCGGGCTAGTTAGGCGGGGAAGAGTGTAATACTCCGTAGTTTTAATGCATTATTAATTACGTGTATGTCTGCGAAATTAAAATGATTTAATAGAGAAATTTAATTAATGCATAATTAATTACGTGTGTGTGAGAAATTAAAAAATTTAATGGGGAAATTAAATTGACTTATCATAAATATTAATTAGACTGATAATGTTTTTCTACATATATGTTTACTAGTGTGAAGAGTAAATATGAACGTATGATTTTAAATTTTGTTGTTAGTGAGCCAGGATGACTACTTTACAAATTTTGAGCCCGGGACTTGAGTGTCGTGTGCGAAAAGTATATATTAGATAAGTGACTCTGATGACCATTTCGAGTGCACCAATGATCCCAAATGTGTCTAAATAGTTGAATTTAGGTACCCAGAAGTTATATTTGTGTTGGAGTTTTTAAACCATTAGTGACTCAAAAAAGGGTATCGTGGTCATTTTCCACCCTAGGTTTTAATTAAATCCAAAAATTACCCTTCAAATATAAATTTTAAGAGGTAGGGTTTATTCTTCTCTTTTGTGTGTGTAAGAGAGGTAGAGAGAGAAATAAGAAGACGAAGAAAGGAAGAAGAAGAAGAAGGTTGCCATCTTCTTCATCAATACCTCCCTATACAAAACAAAGGCAAGTTAATCTAGATTGTTAAATCTTGAATGTCTGATGAAAAAGTGTATGAACATGAGTTGAATCCCTAAATCATTAAATTTATGAGATGTAATTAATATGTAAATGATTTAGGATGCATCCAACTAGAGACAAATTTAACTCGTACCAATCCAAAATTAAAAAGGGGAGAGCATTGCAAGTTGATTTTGGGTCTGTTTTAAGATTTAAACAGTTGTGTGCGTGCGCATTCTTATAGAAAATCATGTTTAGAACAATTTTGTAGTTTTAAGTTTTCTCAAAAACGGATCGAAAAAACCTGAAATCTTTGTTTTACAGTTATGCACAGAAATTGACGAAAACAGGGGCAAACATTATATGTTAGTTTTGGGTCTGTTTTAAGAAGGAAATGGAAGTGTGCTTGTGAGTTCTTGTAGAAAATAATATTCTGAACAACTTTGTAGTTTTAAGTTTCTTAAAAAATGGATCGAAAAAGCCTCAAATATGCGTTTTACATTTCTGGGCAGAAAGTTGTTGAAATAACAGTGTTAATGTTTTTCATGTTGTTAGTAAGATCATTATGGTGTTGTGCCAAATATTCTAACTTGATCATATACTTATGATTATTAGGGATATATAACCTTGAAATGATTTTGATGTTGAATTAGTAAATTAATGATGCAAATTATGTTACATCATAAATAATGACTATTGTATAACTCGAGTAACAGACTTGATACAATTGTATATATAAATATGCATGAAATTGTTTTAAATGTATATTGTTGAGTATACGCTAGACTAGTCCTCAAGCCGACGTAGGCACATGTTGAATGCGATTTGTTGTGATTAATCTGATTAGATTCCGCTCGAGTTCTGTGTCGGAGATAAACCGTCGGAACCAGACATATGGTTGTAAGGCGGGTCGGATAGGAAGACCCTGGAATGCCATGTTATTTAGAACTTAGTATGATTTCCCTTGCAACAAAATATTGGGGAATATTCATGTGTAGACCTAGTGTTATGACTTGTTCGCCTGGGTAACGATAGTGACCCGATACGATTTGTTGTGTGAGATATTATGCTTGTATCTTAAAGTAGTATCCCGAATCGATGCATTTGATATTATACTTGAAGGAAATATTTAGATATGTTAAATACTGAAATGAGATTAATAATGATTAATCACGATACGATACGAGATTACACATTACTCAAGTTTGGGTTGGGTAGTCATGACATATGAGCATTGGTTGGGTAATTAAATGAATTAATTACTGGAGACAAGTTGTGTTGAGTATGCGTTCATCATACGTACATCTTATAACTGTATATATTTTCTTGCTGTTGACAACTGTTTCTATGTCTCCTCTCCACTCTCCCATATATATGTATTATACAGGTCCTTGCCCCGTTGGACAGTAGACTGTGGAGTTGGATGACCTTGCATTTATTCTTAGGATTCCGTAGTGGTGGATGCTGGTCCTTATCCAATTTTTTCACTCTTCCTTCGAGTGTGGTGTAAGAGATTCTCCCATTATTAGGGATTTGAGAATGTGGAGAGGTTTACAATACACACTTTACCTAGTTTATTTTTGGGCCCATATGTTTGGGCATTTTATACTCACTACTGATATTACTTGTGAATCCTATAGTTGCTATAATGTGATTTGTTTACACGTATGGGAGTGTAATGTTTACTTTAGTGCATTTATTTAAATTTTGTTTCTAATGACAACATATTGACATTGCGCTTTAATTTAATTGTGCGTAACTAACCGAATTAGATATAAAAAGCAAGGTTGTCACACTTGGTATCAAAGCACCCGGGTTGTAGAGCCTTTATGGATTTGAGGGAGTTTGTTTCCTTTTATGCATAACGTTTCTTTGAAACTTCTTACAACTAATTTTTGTATTCTACGACTCTGAGGAAAAATTCGAGCCACTGATCTGACACGTCCGATTGTGAGTGCCCGAGTGTATAGGAGGGGTTCCTTGTTTGGATTTCGCTTACCAGATGCTCCACTCACTGGGCTTCACTTTTATTGGGAGTTATGACTTTTGACATGATATATATCCATCATTTTAAATTGTTGCACCCGATTACATATGTGACGCATGTTTTAAACTTTTCCTTCTAGTTCTCACACTCTCTGTTTACTCTCTTCAGATAAGGAGATGTAGCAGTAGACTGGCAGGAGCAGCAGGACGGGCGGGGGCCCAAGAGTAGCAATCCCCACCCACATAGGGAATGGTAAAAGGTTTGTCCCAGGCCGACTGGACGACCATAGCACAGGTTGTAGCTGCAGTAATAACTGCAACATTTCTGGGGCAGCCATTGCCCGCACCAGCACCAGCACCAGCGCCAGCTCTGGTACCACCTGTTTTCAACACACCACCTCATGTGCCAATAGTTGTGCAGCCCACCTAGGCGTCTGTTGTGAGTGGGTTTGAGAAGAGGTGTCCGCCTTCTTTCATCGGTGATGTGGGTCCATTGGAGTCACTTTAGTGGAAGCGAGATATATGTAGACATTTGAGATTGGTTGACTTCACAGTGGTACAAAATAGATTTTAGCTACCTTTCATTTGGTTGGGGAGGCGTTGTGCTGGTGGGAGTCCATTACTTCCACAGCTTAGTGGGATGTTATGCCTATTGCTGACTTTTGGGCTCATTTTGAGGCGAAGTTTGTGCCTCCCGCAAAGCATGTGACTTTGAGGAGAAGGTTTGATACCCTGAAGCAGACTGGTTTAATTTTTGAGTATGAGCGAGAGTTTACCTCATTGGTAGAGTTTTCTTGAGAGGTGCAGGCAGATGATGCTTTGAAGACTAAGAGGTTTATTGAGGGGCTATCTTGTCCAATTCTGGGGTTCTTACCGGTGAATCCGTCATTCGACAGTTATGGGGTAGCGGTGAATGTATCATTGCATCACTGCAATGATCGTTCTGTGCATTTGGTGGGCAAGTGAGGGGCGATACGCCAACAGGGTAGTCCCCATGAGGTTGTAGTTGTGGGCCAACAGGGCCCATAGGGGGGCAACAGTCAGGAGGCTATCAGGCCAAGTGGTACAAAGACCGTCACCATGGGCAGCAGGCCTAGGGTCAGGCCATTCAGACTCATCCGGTTCGGACCATTCTAGGTCAGGGTCATACACAGCATGGCCAGGGCTAGGTCAGGCACATCTCCATCGACCTTATTTTGATTGAGATGCGTACCTACGACGTGATTATAGGGTTTGATTGGTTGTATGCGTATCACTCTTAGATTGACTATCGTGGTGGTGCGATCACAGTAGCCATTCATGTCCCGGAGATGTGCCTAATAGCATTGCCTGGTCTAGAGGGTGGAGCCAGCACACATCTATTTTTCATCGAGGAGGATTCTCATGATGGGGTGTCCATTTCTTTGGATACGAACCCTATAGTGAGAGATTTCGCGGACATTTTTGTTGAGGTTCCTAGTTTACCTCCAGTTCGCGAGTTAGAGCTTTTCATAGAGTTAGTGACAGTCACGGGGCCGATTGCCAGGGCCCCATTGTGACACCCCGCCTAATTAAATTCCTAGTGATCAGTGCTTTATTAAATTAAAATCAAGGTGAATGGTTGGTTAATTTTTAGCATCACTGTCGCAAAATAAAATTTCCAATTTAAACACCCTAAATAATTAATCTAAGTGTCAAAACCATTTGAAACATTATTTCCATTTTATTTAATCCAGATATGAAAACCTTTAATAATTAACAGTTTAAGAATCACACAAATATTAAGGCTGGTAATAACACCCAAGAATTTAACTATTTAGATAAACCAATACTAAGTTTAAGAACTACCATGAAATCATCCTGAGAGTAATCAAAACCCAAAGAATACCAAATACTGAAAATAAATGAACATAAATCTCTCACAAATCCAACTGAATAAGTAAACGGGAGACACATGCCCTAACTGATCAGAGCTAATATAAGAGTAGAATCAACAACGAGGTCGTCTAAGCAATGGCCTGCAACTCCCACATAAGCTGCAGCGCATCCGATCTAAAGAACCTAAGCATGACGCCCCTGTGGCTGGGCACCTGTAATATATATATATATATATATATATATATATATATATATATATATATATATATATATATATATATATATATATATATAGATATAGATATAGATAGATAGATACACGAGAGAAGAAATAATAGGAAACGGGTCAGAGCCTGAGTGTAAAATAGTTTAAAATTAGTTTAGCAACTATTTAAAATTCTTACCGGCTAATGTAACAACCATGTTAGTATACGATACTCTCTTGAGAAATTCTCACCTCTCATCTAGTGTGGACGCCTACCGTACTATTAATCCCAAAAGTTTATTTTAACTCAACTTTCCCGTATGGTTTTATTCCGACATATACTATGGCTAATATAGTTAATTTATGAAAATTAGGTTCCCTCATATATCTTATGTTATTTGATATAACTCAATTATGTCACAAAATTCTGAAACGCTTATAATAAAGTTGGAGTAATTATTCATTACTTAACTATTTTCATTTACAGTAAAAAGTTCCCATATTTAAGTGTATATATATATATTAGTCACTCATATAATATATAGACTATCAGCACCCCGCATAAAATTTATGGTTCTGGCATACTCTGTTATCAAGTCCCCATACTAAGGGAAATACTAGTTTGTGTTAATACAGTTCGAGAGTGATTCCGAACTCTCGAACTGTATTAACACAAACACATACAATTGGAGGTGAAGCATAGTTCCTAGTCCTAAGAGGTCATCACATACCCTCACGTCTCTTAGGACCATCTGACTATAACTCAAATAGACTGTAAGCAAGGATACTATCTTCGAGGGTATAAGTCGTTATCCCCCATAAAGGCCCAATCGAGATAAGACTGTCCGGGCGCGGAAACCCCCGTGATAGCAAGTAGCTCGAGTACGATTTTTAGACAGATATTTAATATATGCACCATCACATAGTCATATAGATATAACTAGACATTTTTTTTAATTAGGTGTGCCCACGACCCATAATTATAATTATTCATTCCTAGCACATTTTACTCAATTATCCCTTAATTCGGACTCGTCACTTTTATTCTCATATATAAGTTACTCCATACCTACTTCTTATCTCTCAAAGTATTCTATCTCCCTAAGTATAATTTTAGTAGGCACTCTCACTTACCATCTAGTCTAACTTCCTTACAAGTCTCGATCTTTTATTAAATGTACGCACGATTCCATATGTGTGAATAACTCCTCGTTAACCCTTAATTTCATCTTACATTACATTCTCACTCAACGGGGTTTACCTAGACCCTACTAGTCCTATTTATATCCCAATATGCTCTAATAATAATCAAGGGTTCCTACGCATTTTAATCAGATTAAACCAAATTAAGGGGAATATGCATTTTTCCATGAGGGGTCGATCGATCAAGGGAATGGGATCGATTGATGTTCTTGGATCGATCAACCGATCGATCAAGCACTTCTGATGAAACTGTTGTAAACCTAGTTACAGGTTTGCCTCTCCAACCTCAACCAAAACTCCATATATGATTCCCAAACTCCCAACAAATGTTACTACCAGTACTATATACCTAAATACATGATTCTCCGCGTAAAATATGTTCCAATTCATCAATTATAATAATTTAATGGGGTAAAATTTGTCTAAACTTCAAGAACCCTAATTTTTCTTTTTCTTTTAATTCTTCCAATTCTTTTCTAGATTTCTTACTTCTAAATCCATACAAATTCATGGTTTATCCTCTACATGCGATATAGATGTCCAGAATACGATTACTACTTCTACAACATGTGATTTTAAGTCTCAAAACCGTACTTTCTATCATAAAACAAGACAACCCTAGACTAACATGATTGAGACATTAACTAAAAATAAAGAAAGATATATACTTGCCTGGAAATCGAGTTTCTGATTTGTGGAAGAAAGTGGTATGGTTGCGTTCTCCATCGCGCGATCTACGATTTGGTGGTGATGGCGGTGCAAACGGGTGAGTTTTTGGCCTTGAATTGCTTGGGAAACTTTCCCACTACTTCTCTATTGGAAGTTATTTGATGTTGTTCTTGTAAAACCTAAAGGATAACTCCTAAAGGCTGATATAACCGTGGGAAATTCGTGGGTTTAATTGCCCAAAAATAAAAAATAAAAAGTCCATAATGCCCTCTAGGGATGACAATTAGGCTTAAAAATTCCTCGAGACCCAAACTAAACCCCCGGGTACATTATTTTTACTATCTCAACCCTTACGGACACATTGCCGCACTCAAAATGACCATATGGGCGACTTATAATTTATTCACTTTTAATAATAATAAATTAATCCCGAAACGACACAGGTGCGTCCTAATTTAATTTCCACAATTATCTAATTATACGCTCGTGATACTTATAATAATTTCTATCATACATATTACTTTATCCATTAAGTAATATTCAACAAAATCCCAATAAGTACTAACTCTAATCACGCTTGTAAATATTTAAAATAATTTCTGGATTAATATTAAATTAATATCTCAATTCAAATTTAATAAATCCCCAAATTTAAAAGTCATAAAAATACGGGGTAATACATACTTCCCCCCTAATAACGGAATTTCGTTCTGAAATTCAAAAAATAAAGCATACCTGGTAAGAATAAATCTGGGCATCTCTCGTGCATATCTGTCTCACGAACCTAAGTGGATTCCTCCACATTATGATGCTCCCACTGGACCCGTACAAGTGGGACTACCTTCGACCTCAATATCCTTTCGCTATGGTCTAGGATAGACACTAGTCTCTCCTCGTAAGAGTTGTTGGGCTGTAATTCAATCTCCTCTATCGCGATGTGGGTGTGGTCCATATCATCCCGAAGGTATCATCTCAACGACGAAATATGGAATACATCGTGAATGCAGTGCAAGTGCTCTCACAGCCCTAATCTGTATGCTACCGGCCCAATCCTCTCGATAATGGGAAATGGTCCCACGTACCTTGGGGACAACTTCCCCTTCTTCCCAAACCTCATCACTCCTCTTATAGGAGACACGTGCAGTAATACTTGGTCCCCCATATTAAATTCTCGAAAAGACCAATTTGCATCGGCGTAGATTTTCTGCTTGTCCTGGGATACCCTAATGCAACTCCTGATTAG
Organism: Sambucus nigra; assembly: GCA_949130495.1. Taxonomy (NCBI): domain Eukaryota; kingdom Viridiplantae; phylum Streptophyta; class Magnoliopsida; order Dipsacales; family Adoxaceae; genus Sambucus; species Sambucus nigra. The sequence continues at coordinate 510,938,494 of OX422218.1, read as the reverse complement.
CTCAATCCTAGATGAGGTTTCTTGAATCACCTCTGGTCCGAGCAACTTGTTGTCCCCCACCTCTAGCCAACAAGTTGGAGAACTACAAGGCCTGCCATACAATGCCTCAAATGGAGCCATTTCGATCGTGAACTGATAGGAGTTATTGTAAACAAACTCCACCAGTGGAAGATGCGACTCCCATCCTCCTCCAAAATGAAGGACACACACAAACGTAGCATATCTTCCAACATCTGATTGGTACGCTCTGTTTGTCCATCCGTTTGTGGGTGATAAGCTGAACTCAATCTCAACTCTGTACCCATGGCCTCCTGAAATCTCTCCCAGAACTGCGACACAAAGATCTTGTCTCTATTAGATACAATATCCAGGGGCACCCCATGTATCCTAACAATCTCGACAATAAAAAAATTTGCATACTGGCCCATGGTATAGTCTGTTCGTACTGGTAGAAAATGGGCCACCTTGGTCAACCGGTCCACTATAATCCATATGGAGTCGTGACCTCGCTGTGATGGAGGTAGCCCAGTAGTGAAGTCCATGCAAATACTCTCCCACTTCCACGTAGGTATCTCCAACGGCTGAAGTAACCCCGACGGTCTCTGGTGGTCGACCTTTACCATCTGGCAAGTAGAACACTTGGACATGAACTTAGCAATGTCCTTCTTCATCCCACTCCACTAGTACTACCGTATCATATCCTGGTACATCTTATCCCCTCTGGGATGTACCATAAATTTGGACCCGTGATACTGTGTCATCACTTCATGACGTAAGTCTTCCCCTTCTGGGACCATTAATCTCCCATTAAACCTCAAACCTCCATCAGAACTTATTGAATAGGACTCGACACCCTCAACTAAAAGACGTACAGTATGTTCTTAACAAAATGAATCCGCTGACTATGCCTGTATCACCCTTGTAACAATCTCGGGTGTGACTGTCATGACAGATACAAAGGAATGGGTCTTAGAGGTATCCTCCTCTATGTAGTATAAATGGGTGGACGACCCTCCCTCTGGATGAGGTATCGCCACCAAAAACATCTCCTGCCTTGGAATGGCAAAAATAATACTCCTATCGAAACAATCTATCATGGCTCTGTATGATGCGAGAAAATCCATGCCAATAATAACATCGTGATCATGCATCCCTAAAATAAGCATGTTTGCCGGTAAAATCAAGCTACAAATCTCTACTCCTACACCCAACATATAAAGAAAATCAAAGACCCATTCCCGATGGTGAGTCTACAAATGTCACAGTGCTCTCTTTCGTGTCTAATAACCCTAAGGCCTTTGCAAAATGGGTAGCTATAAAACATTAAAATGCCCCAGTATCAAATAAAACCCGACCCATAGTTCCATGGATAGGAAATATACCCTCAATCGCAGGTGGTGCCTGGGGAGCTGCTTCCTTATGGACGTTATAGACACGTCCATACTACAACTGCCCCTATTGTATTGGAGCTGCTGGGATGGATGGTAGGGCTGGAACCTGAGCTAGCGCTGGGAGGGCGGCTGGGAAGAGTGGTCTCTGTGGGGCCTTATATCCCTATAGATAATCATGGCGCCTATGTCCATTCTTGACATATTCGAAACATCGGCCCCTAAAGTTACCTCCCCTTTGTCCCTACTTACCACGGTCCTGTTGTCCATTACCATCCCGCCACTGGCCTTGCTGGGCCTGTTGAAAACGGTGTTGGCCCTGCTGGCCCTGCTTATTATACTGTCCCAGTTGGCCTTGCCTAAATCCCCCAAATCCCTATCTAGAGTCACCTGATCGGAATCGTTTGGCAGGGTCCCCTTGATGGAAACTCTGCTCACTATGACGAGTCTGCCCCTGGGCTGTTAGTGCCCCACCAGTACTACTGCCTCCTGTCATACCATGTTGGCTGGACTCTCCTGCTCTTTTTCTCCCCTACAGATGGAAGCGGTGATCCTGAGAGTGCAACAAAGAAGCATCGAGTACATCAGTGAAAGTACTCAATGATAGATTGCCTATGAGATGCGGAGGGATCCTCCAGGTCAATCCATCTACAAACAGCAGTATCTTCTTCCCCTCGGTGGGTGACTCATCTGGAACTATAGTGATAAGTCTAGTAAACTCTTCCTCATACTCTGCAATGGTCCTGCTCTCCTGCTTCATATTTAGTAACTTCCACCTCATCTCAGTCTTCCCGACGGATGGGAAGTATTTATGATCAAACTGTGACCAGAATGACTGGATCATGATGATGCCCCTCTCCTCCAAGGTGGTGGTGGACTCCCACCACTACAAAGCGTCCCCCACTAGCTTGAAGGAAGCCAATAGTTGTTTCTACACGTCAATGAACTCATACATGCGCAGATGCCTATGGATATCCTTCTTCCATTGGCTGACGACTATGATATTCGAAATACCCGAGAACTCTGATGGATGCGCCTTCTGAAAGGCATCCCTAACCCGCTCCCATGCATATGGAAGCTGTGCTGGTATTGGCGCCACTGCCTGAATCTGGGGTGGAACCTGTTGTACTACCGCTAATGCGGCATTCACCGCCTGAGCAACAATAGCAGCTACCTCAGTTGCGTTCATCACTCCCTGAACTGGAGCTACTGGCTGCTCGACCTGGGAATTCCTGTCTCGGGGTGCACATCTCGGAGGCAATAAAAATGTGAAGGAAGTTTATTAGTCTACAGTTATTATCAAATCTCGAATAGCTGGAGACGTAAGCGTAAATACAAGAATATCAAAGTCCTAAAAAAGGGGCTCTATATCAAGGACGCTAAATTGGAAGCGAAATAAGTCATACAGATCCTAAAGGACACTAGAACCTGATCCTCTAATACCACCTGTGACACCCTGCCTAATTAAATATTGGGTGATCAGTCCTTTATTAAATTAATATCAAGTTGAACGATTGGTTCATTATTAGCATCACTGTCGTAAAATAAAATTTCTAATTTAAACACCATAAATAATTAAGCTAAGTGCCAAAACCATTTGAAATTTTTCTTCCATTTTGTTTAATCCAGATATGAAAACCTTTAATAATTAACAATTTATGAATCACACAAATATTAAGGCTGGTAATAACACCTAAGAATTTAACCGTTCAGATAAACCATTACCAAGTTTAAGAACTGCCATGAATTTATCCTGACAATAATCAAAACCTAAAGAATACCAAATACTAAAAATAAATGAACATAAATCTCTGACAAATCCAACTGAATAAGGAAACGGGCAACACATGCCCTAATTAATCAGAACTAAGATAAGAGTAGAATCAACAACGAGGTCGTCTAAGCAATGGCCTGTAACTCCCACATAAGCTGCAGCGCGTCCGGTCCAAAGAACCTAAGCATGACGCCCATGTGCTGGGCACCTGTAATATATACATATATATACAAGAGAGAAGAAATAAGAGTAAACGGGGAAGATACCAAGTGTAAAATAATTTAAAATTAGTTTATCGAGTATTTAAAATGCTTACCAGCTAATGTAACAACAATGTTAGTATACGACACTGTCTTGAGAAATTTCCACCTCTCATCTAGTGTGCATGCCTACCGTACTATTAATCCCAAAAGTTTATTTTAACTCAACTTTCCCATAAGGTTTTATTCCGACATATACTATGGCTAATATAGTTAATTTATGAAAATTAGGTCCCCTCATATATCTTATGTTATTTGAAATAACTCAGTGATATTACAAAATTCCCAAACACTTATAATAAAGTTAGAGTAATTATTCATTACTTAACTATTTTCATTCACAGTAGAAAGTTCCCATATTTAAGTGTATATATATATATATATACTATTATCACCCCACATAAAATTTATGATGCTGGCATACACTGCTATCAAGTCCCCGTATCACTCGTACAAAGGGAAATACTAGTTCGGAATCACTCTCGAACTGTATTAACACAAAACACATACAATTGGAGGTGAAGAATAATTCCCAATCCTAAGAGGTCAGCACATACCCTCACGGCTCTTAGGAACATCTGATTATAACCCAAATAGCCTATAATCAAGGATATTATCTTCTAGGGTACAAGTCGTTATCCCCCATCAAGGCCCAATCAAGATAAGACTGTCCCGACGTGGAAACCCCCGTGATAGCAGGTAGCTCGGGTACGATTTTTACACATATATTTAATATATGCACCATCACATAGTCATATAGATATAACTAGTCATATTATTTGATTAGGTGTGCCCACGACCCATAATTATAATTATTCGTTCTTAGCACATTTTACTTAATTATCCCTTAATTCGGACTCGTCACTTTTATTCTCATATATAAGTTACTCCATACCTACTTCTTGTCTCTCAAAGTATTCTTTCTCCCTAAGTATAATTTCAGTAGGTACTCTCACTTACCTTCTAGTCTAACTTCCTTACAAGTCTCGATCTTTTATTAAATGTACGCATGATTCCATATGTGTGAATAACTCCCTGTTAACCCTTAATTTCATCTTACATTAAATTCTTACTCAATGGGGTTTACCTAGACCCTACTGGTCCTATTTATATCCCAATATGCTCTAATAATAATAATCAAGGGTTCCTACGCATTTTAATTAGATTAAACAAAATTAAGGGGGATATGCATTTTTCCAGGAGGGGTCGATCGATCGATGTTCTTGGATCGATCGATCGATCAAGCAGTTATGCCAAAACTGCTGTAAACCCTGTTACGGATTTGCCTCTACAACCTCAACCAAAACTCCATATATGATTCCCAAACTCCCAACAAATGTTACTACCAGTTCTATGTACCTAAATACATGATTCTCTACGTAAAATATGTTCCAATTCATCAATTATAACAATTTAATGGGGTAAATTTTGTCTAAATTTCAAGAACCCTAAGTTTTCTTTTTCTTTCAATTCTTTCATTTCTTTTCTATATTTCTTAATCTAAATCCATACAAATTTGTGGTTTATCCTCTCAATGCGATATAGACGTCCAGAATACGATTACTACTTCTACAACATGTGATTTTAAGTCTCAAAACTATAGTTTCTATCATAAAACAAGCTCTACACAACCCTAGACTAACATGATTGAGACACTAACTAAAAATAAAGTAAGATAGATACTTGCATGGAAATTGAGTTTCTGACTTGTGGGAGAAAGTGGTATGGTTGCGTTCTCCGTCGTGCGATCTATGATTTGGTGGTGGCGGCGGTGCAAACAAGTGAGTTTTTTGCCTTGAATTGCTTGGGAAGCTTACCCACTACTTCTCTAATGTTCATTCTTTGATTTTGTTCTTGTAAACCCTAGAGGAAAACTACTAAAGGCTAATATAACCTTGGAAAATTCGTGGGTTTAATTTCCCAAAAATACAAAATATCCATAATGCCCTCCTAGGATGCCAATTAGGCTTAAAAATGCCCCGAGACCCTAACTACGCCCCCGGGTACATTATTTTGACTATCTCGACCATTTCGGACACATTGGCGCACTTGAAATGACCATACGAGCGACTTATAATTCATTAACTTTTAATAATAATAATTTAATTCCGACACGACACAAGCGCATCCTGATTTAATTTCCACAATTATCAAATTATATGCTCGTGATAGTTTTAATAATTTCGATCATACATATTACTTTATCCATTAAGTAATATTCAACAAAATCCAAATAAGTACTAACTCTCATCATGCTAGTAAATATTTAAAATAATTTCAGGATTAATATTAAATTAATAACTCAATTAAAATTTAATAAATCCCCAAATTTAAAAGTCATAAAAATACGGGGTATTACACCCGTACCGTATGTCACCCTTAGAGATTAGAGAGCTTAGGGATAAGATTCAGCAGCTGTTGGGCCAAGATTATATCCGTAGGAGTACGTCGCCTTGGGGAGCTCCAGTGCTCGTTGTTAAGAAAAAGGATGGTTCACTTCGATTGTGCGTCAATTATCGAGAGTTGAATAGGTGACGATTCGGAATAAGTATCCTTTACCTCTCATTGATGATATGTTCGATCAGTTGATGGATCCTTCATTCTTTTTGAAGATTGATTTACATTTTTGTTATCACCAGTTGAGGTTTTGAGAGGTGGATGTCCCAAAGACAACATTCGTGACTCGTTATGGTTCATGGGAGTTTTGGGTCTTGTCGTTTGGTTTAACCAATACGCCTGTAGTATTCATAGATTTGATGAATCGTGTTCAGGCGATTCTTGGATAAGTTTATTATCGTGTTCTTTGACGATATCCTGATCTATTCATGGTCCAAGGAGGATGATACCGGACATTTGTGATTGTCTCTTTAGACCTTGAGGGAGCATCAACTTTATGCTAAGCTCTCCAAGGGTAGGTTTTGACTGCGGGAGGTGTAGTTTTTGGGCCACGTTGTGAGGGTTGGGATTGTCGTTGATCATAGTAAGGTTACTACTGTTGTCGAGTGGGGGCAGACTGATAAGCATCTAAAACTGTAGTTTTAATACCCTGAATAGACCGTTTTTAGTTGCTAATTCTCGACAATTTGGGTCTTATATGGTTAATTATTTAAAGTGCATGCTTGATTGCAATTGTGGTATCAAAAGTGTTATTTTACGGCAAATTGCATAAAAATGGAGCTAATACCCTGTCCCGTAACCTTACCCGAGCTTAAACTAGTCCCTAAACCTACCCCGAAGCCCATGTGTGTTTATTTTATGCCTTTTTAATTTTTTTTTCAGATTTTTATTTTGAGTCATTTTTATTTTTAGGATTTATTTTAGACCTATTTAGTATTTTAAAATTTTATTTGCATATTTTTCTATTTCTTTTTACTTAGTGTAGTTTGATTTTGAATTTGATTTTTGATTTTGATTATAGTCTTTATTTGAAGTTTTGCTAGATTTTATATTTTTAGGACTTTAGGTTTTATTTTTACTTCTTTTGTAGTTTGAATTTTTATTATTTGAGTTTTATTTTTAATAGATTTTATTTATTTTTAGAGGATTTATTTTTTATGTTAGTGCGTCTAGAGTATTTGTTTTCCTTTATTTTTGTTTGTTAGTTTATTAATATTTTTGTTTTGTTTTGTTTTGTTTTATTTTATTTTATTAGTTTTTATTTGAGTCGCGTTTAGTTTTTAGAGTTTGTATTATGTGTAGTGTTACTTTTTTTAGTGATTTTTATTTTTAGTTTAGTTTAGTTTTTATTTTTATTTTACTTGTTTTTATTTTATTAGGTTTATTTTTTTTTTTTATTTCAATGGGGTCACAAATTAAACACACACACTAAATAACACCAAACTAACACACACACCCCGACACCACACTTACACCCAAATTAACTCACATACCCTCACCTAAGTCCCATACACCCTTACACACACAAACACACCCTCATCCAACTATTCATCTTCTTGTTTTCACCTCACTCTCTCTCCTACCCAACCTCCATTAACTTTATCATTTTCTTTATTTATTAGTGTAGTATAAATATCCCTTCAAAATTATTTTAAAAATCATACTTAGTCTTCATTTTGCTCTTGTCCACATTAGAGAGCGCGGATTGACCCCTTACTTGCCAAGATACAATTTTAGTGTGTTTGTAGGTACCAAAAAGGATTTTTGATAGAGTGGTCTTTGCACTACAACAACATATACGCAAAAGACTTCTTATCACAACCCACTACGCCGACTGAGATTCAGAGTTTTCTGGGTCTAGCGGTTTACTATCGGAGGTTTATTAGGGCTTATCAAAGATTGCGAATCCTCTTACCCATTTGATAAAGAAGGGCGTTTCTTTCGCCTGGAGTTCAGAGTGTCAGGAGGCTTTCGACACTTTTAAGGAGAAGCTTACGTCAGCGCCAGTCCTTGCATTGCAAAAAACTGGGGTTGAGTACCGTGTGTATACTGATGCATCAATACAGGGGTTAGGAGCTATTCTGATGCAGGAGGGGTGACCGATTTCTTATATTTTGAAGAAATTGAGGCTTCATGAGGACCATTACCCGACTCATGAATCAGAGTTAGCGGTGGTTGTTTTTGCATTGCATTCGTGGAGACACTACTTACTTGGGGAGAAATTTACGTTGTTCACCAACCATAAGAGTCTTCAGTACATGTTCTCTCTGAAGAACTTGAACATCTGACAGAGTAGATGGGTGGAAATGTGAAGGACTACCAGTTTTCCATACAGTATCACTCGGGTAAGGCAAACGTGTTTGCTGATGCTTTGAGTCAGAGACCCGCAATGTCGTTGTCTGCCTTAGATGTGGAGAAGAGTGTTGAATTGTCAGATGCTTGGAAAGCTCAGTGGAAGGAGCTAGGTAGCCTTGATATTGGAAGAGCATTTATGGGGACTGTATATCTATCAATTTATATGGTTGAGTGGGTTGTGAAGGCCCAGTCTTCTGATGACTTTTGTTAGGAGAAGGTGAAGGCATTGATGTCCGGGAGCATTCAGGGTTTCTCGATTGGTTGTGATGGGGGACTTCGTTATCGGGGATGGATTATTTTCCCGAATGATGCTAAGTTGCGGAAGGCTTTATTGTCTGAGGTGCATTGATCTAGATTCAGTGTTCTCCTCGAAGGTGATAAGATGTATTAGGATATGGAGCACATGTATTGGTGGGTTGGGTTGAAGCGTGATTTATCCGAGTTTCTCTCAAAGTGTGCCATTTTCTAGCTTGTAAAGGTAGAGCATCAGAGACCTAGAGGGGAGTTGCAGCTGTTCTTCATTCTCGAGTGGAAATGGAAAAGTATCTCCACGGATTTCATTATTAGGTTATTGAGATCGCAGCGTGATCATGATTCGATTTGGGTCATCATCGGTAAACTGAAAAAGGTGGACCATTTCCTTCCAGTGAGGAAGGATTATACGGCAGAACAATATGCCACGATGTTTATTGCGGAGATTGTGATGTTGTATGGGGTACCGCGTGACATCGTGTCTGACCATGGCAGTGTCTTTATCTCTCATTTTTGGGGAGGTCTTTAGGAGGCGATGGGAGTTCAGTTGAGTTTGAGTACTGCATTCCACCCTCAGTCTGATGGTCAGACGGAGCGGGTGAACCAAATTTTGGAGGACACATTGCGAGTTTGTGTGTTGGACTTCAAAGGTGGTTGGGATATACATTTTCCACTGATGGAGTTCGCATACAATAATAGTTATCAGCAGACAATTGGCATGGCACCATATGAGGCTTTATACGGCAGGCCTTGTCGATCGCCTACATGTTGGTTAGAGTTTGGAGAGCACCAGATGTTGGGTCTAAATATTGTTAGGGTGACCTCGAAGATCGTTAACTTGATTTGTGCACGGATTAAGACCGCACATAATCGTCAGAAGACTTATGCTGACACAAGGTAAAGGAAGTTAGAGTTCGCCGTTGGAGACCAAGTGTTGTTGAGGGTCTTACCCATGAGAGGCGTTGTTTGCTTTGGTGCCAAAGGGAAGCTTTCACTGCGATATGTGGGTCCATTTATACGCGGGTCCGTTTACTCTCACCTACACATAGATTTAGATGGGATTGAGCGGCAACTTAACTGGAGCTACGTGGAGAGGCCAGTTAGGATCCTAGATCATCATGAGCAACAGTTGAGGTCAAAAGTCATTCCTCCTATTCATGTTCTATGGAGTCATAATGATGAGTCCGTGGCCACTTGAGAGAGAGAGGATGAATTATGAATTAGTCACCCATATCTCTTCACGGAAGGTACGTGCGAAACTACCTTGCTTGACTTGAATTGAAATTGATTTGTTTTATTTTGGATTTCGAGGATGAAATCCCATTCATAGAGGGGGAGAATGTAATACCCCGTAGTTTTAATGCATTATTAATTACTTGTGTGTGTGCAAAATTAAATTGATTTAATAGACAATTTAAATTAATGCATAATTAATTACGTGTGTGTGAGAAATTAAATAATTTAATGAGGAAATTGAATTGACTTATGATAAATATTAATTAGAGTGATAATGTTTATCTACATATAGGTTTACTATCATGAAGAGTAAATATGAATGTATAATTTTAAGTTATGTTGTTAGTGAGTGATAGCGACTACTTTACGAATTTTGAGCACGGGACTTAAGAGTCGGGTGCAAAAAGTATATTTTAGATAAGTGACTTGGATGGCCATTTCGAGTGCACCAATGATTCCAATTATGTGGAAATAGTTACATTAAGTACCCAGAAGTTATATTTGTGTTCTGCGAGTTTTTAGACCCTTAGTGACTTGAAAAAGGGTATCGTGGTCATTTTCCACCCTATGTTTGAATTAAATTCAAAAATTGCCCTTAAAATTTAAATAGAAAGGGGTAGGGTTTAGTATTCTCTTTTGTGTGTGTAAGAGAGGTAGAGAGAGAAATAAAAGAAGAAGAAAGGAAGAAGAAGACGGTTGCCATCTTATTCATCAACACCTCCTTACACAAAATAAAGGCAAGTTAATCTAGATTGTTAAATCTTGAATGTTTGATGAAAAAGTGTATGAACATGAATTGAATCCCTAAATCTTAAAATTGATGAGATGTAATTAAAATGTAAATGATTTAGGATGCATCCAACTAGAAACAAATTGAACTCATACAAATCCAAAATTAAAAAGGGGCGAGCATTGCTAGTTGATTTTGGGTCCGTTTTAAGCCGTAAATGGATGTGTACTCCCGAGATCTTATATAAAATCATGTTTTGAACAACTTTGTAGTTAAGTTTTATCAAAAACAGATCGAAAAAGCCTCGAATCCGCATTTTACATTTCTGCGCAGAAAGTTTTCGAAAATAGAGGCGAACATTATAAGCTACTTTTTGGTCTATTTTAAGTAGGAAATGGAAGTTTGCATGTGAGTTCTTATAGAAAATCATATTCTGAACAACTTTGTAGTTTTAAGTTTCTTCAAAAACGGATCGAAAAAGCCTTAAATCTGCGTTTTACATTTTTGGGCAGAAAGTTGTTGAAATAAGAGCGCTAATGTTTTTCATGTTGTTAGTAAGATAATTGTGGTGTTGTGCCTAATATTCTAACTTGATCATATACTTGTGATTATTAGGGATATATAACCATGAAATGATTTTGATGTTGAATTAGTAAATTAATGATGTAAATTATGTTATATCGTTAGTAATGACTATTGTATTACTCGAGTAAGAGACTTGATACGATTGTATTTATAAATGTGTTAAATTTTTTTACATGTATATTGTCGAGTATACGCTAGACTAGTACTCCGGTCGATGTAGGAACATATTGAATGCGTTTTATTATGATTGATCCGGTTAGGTTCCGCTCGAGTGCCGTGTCGAAGATAAACCACCGGAACCGGACACATGGTTGTAAGGGGGGTCAGATAGGTAGACCTTGGAACGCCATGTTATTTATGACTTAGTATAATTGACTTTGCCACAAAATATTGAGGAATATTAGTTTGTAGGCCTAGTGTTACGACTTGTTCCCCCGGGTAATGACAATGACTCGATACGATTTGTTGTGTGAGATATTGTGCTTGTAGCTTGAAGTAATATCCCTAATCGAGGCATTTGATATTATATTTGAAGGAAATATTTCAATACGTTAAGTACTGAAATGAGATTAATAATGATTAATCACGATATGATACAAGATTACATGTTACTCAAGTTTGGGTTGGGTAGTAATGACATATGAGCATTGGTTAGGTAATTGAACGAATTAATTACTGGAGACTGGTTGTGTTGAGTATGCATTCATCATACTTAGATCTTATAACTGTATAGATTTTCTTGCTGTTGACACCCATTTTTATTTCTCCTCTCCCCTCTCCCATATATATGTATTATACAAGTCCTCGCCACATTGAACAGTAGACCATGGAGCTGGATGACCTCGCATTTATTCTTAGGATTCTGTAGTGGTGGACGCTGGTCCTTATCCTGTTTTGTCACTCCTCTTTAGAATGTGGTATCAGAGATTTTCCCATTATTAGGGATTTGAGAGTGTGGAGAGGTTTACATTATACACTTTACCCAGTTTATTTTTAGGCCTGTATGTTTGGGCATTTTATACTCAGTACTGATATTACTTGTGGATCCTATAGTTGTTATGATGTGATTTGATTACACATATGGGAGTGTAATGTTTACTTTATTGAATTTATTGAAATTTTGTTTCTAATGACAACATATTGATGTTGCGCTTTAATTTAATTGGGAACTAATCGAATGAGATATAAAAAGCAGGGTTGCCATAGTTGGTATTAGAGCACCTGGGGTTAAGAGCATTTATGAATCTAAGGGCATTCGTTACGTTTTATGCATATCGTTTCTTTGATACTTATTACATCTAGGTTTTGTATTCTATGACTTTGAGGAAAAATTCGTGCCACTGATCCTGCACGACCGATTATGAGTGCCCGAGTGTATAGGAGGGGTTCCTTGTTTGGATTTCTCTTGGGAGATGCTCCACGCACGAGAGTTTACTTTTTTCGGGAGTTATGACTTTGGGTATGATATATATCCATCATTTTAAATTATTGCACTAGATTACATATGTGACGCATGTTTTAAATTTTTCCTTTTAGTTATCACACTCTGTGTTTACTCTCTTCAGATGAGGAGATATAGCAGTAGACTGGCAGGAGCAGCAGGACGGGTGGGGGCCCAGGAGCAGCAACCCCACCCACACAGGGGATGGTAAAAGGTTTGTCCCAGGCTGACATGATGACCATATCATAGGTTGTAGCTGGAGCATTTTTGGGGCAGCCAATGCCCACACTAGTGCCAGGACCAGCACCGGTAACACCTGTTTTCATTGTACCACCTGTAGTGGCTCAGTTGGAGCCACATGTGTTAGTAGTTGTGCAACCCACCTGGGCTTCTGTTGTGAGTGGGTTTAAGAAGAGCCGTCCTCCTTCGTTCGCTGGTGATGTGGGTCCGTTGGAGGCACTTCAGTGGAAGTGAGATATATGTAGACATTTGAGATTAGTTGACTGCACAGTGGTGCAAAAATAGATTTTATCTACCTTTCATTTGACTATGTAGGGTTGTGCTGGTGGGAGTCCATTACTTCCACAACTCAGTGGGATGTTATGCCTATTGCTGAATTTTGGGCTCGTTTCGAGGCGAAGTTTGTGCCTCCAGCATATCATGTGGCTTTGAGGAGAAGGTTTGATACACTGAAGTAGACTGATTCTATTTTTGAGTGTGAGTTAGAGTTTACCTTATTGGTAGAGTTTGCTCCCGAGGCGTAGGCAGATGATGTTTTGAAGACTCAGAGGTTTATTGAGGGTCTATCTTGGCCAATTCGAGGGTTCTTATTGGAAAATCCGTCGTTCGACAGTTACGGGGTAGTGGTGAATGTATCATTGCATCACTGCAATGATCGTTCTGATCATGTGGTGGAAAAGTGAGGGGCGATAGGCCAACAGTGTAGGCCCCATGAGGTTTTAGTTGTGGGCCAATGGTACAAAGACCGTCACTATGGGCAGCAGGACTAGGGTCAGTCCATTAAGGATCAGTCGCTTCAGACCATTCCATGTCAGGGTCATCTGCAACATTACTAAGGCATGAGAGGTCAGGGTTACCAGGGCCACCGGGGTCAAGGTGTGAGAGATCAACATCGGGCCAATCGACCCAACATGAGAGATTTGGTGCAGTAGGCACGAGATGGGGGTCCTTTTGTATGCTTCCAGTGAGTCGATACTGGACACGTGAGGAGGGCTTGTCCTCGAGGATAGGCGCAATAGATAGAGCACAAAAGCAGCTGGTACTCCCACCACCACCATGATTTCTAGCATTGTCAGTGGCACCAACGACACCAATTCAACATAGTTGTATCATGGGCATGTGTATGACGTTCAGCCTGTTCAGTCGCAGGCGCGATAACCTGCGATTCAGGGTATGTTTTATGTCTACAGTTCTCATGCGAGAGTTCTTTTTGACGCTGGTGCATCACACTCGTTCGTCATTTATGATTTTTCTAGGACATTGGGGATAATACACGTTGCGGAGGTGATAGTTGACCATGTGAGTACAACTTTGAATGGTAAGGGCCTTCACCACGTTTGTAGAGGGATCACGATTGAGATGGGGATACTTCACTTCTCCGTCGACCTTATTTTGATTGATTTACGTACCTACGATGTGATTATAGGGTTTGATTGGTTATATGCGTATCACGCCCAGATTTACTGTCGTGGGGGTGCGATCACATTTTCCATTCCTAGTCCGGAGATGTACCTAATAACATTGCATGGTCTAGAGGGTGGAACCAGCACACATCTGTTTTACATCGAGGTGGATTCTCTTGATGGGGTGTTCATTTCTTTGGATACGATCCCTATAGTGAGGTAGTTCGCAGACATCTTCATTGAGGTTCCTGGTTTACCTCGATCTCGTGAGATAGAGTTTTGTATAGAGTTAGCACTAAGCATGAGACTGATTTCCAGGGACTCGTACCGTATGACACCCTTAGAGATGAGGGAGGTTAGGGAGAAGATTCATCAGTTATTGGGACAAGGTTTTATTTGTAGGAGTACCTCACCTTGGGGAGCTCTAGTGCTCTTTGTGAAGAAAAAGGATGGCTCACTTCGATTGTGCGTTAATTATTGAGAGTTGAACAGGTGATGATTCAGAACAAGTATCCGTTACCTCGCATTGATGATGTGTTCGATCAGTTGAGGTATGCTTCATTCTTTTTGAAGATGGATTTGCATTTCGATTATCACCAGTTGAGGATTCGATAGGAGGATATCCCAAAGACAGTGTTCCTGACTCGGTATGGTTCATGCGAGTTTTGGGTCTTGCTGTTCGGCTTGACCAATGCCCAGTGGTATTCATGGATTTGATGAACCCTGTATTCAATCCATTCTTGGATCACTTTATTATTGTTTACATTGATAATATCCTGATCTATTCACGGTCTAAGGATGATCATGCCGCACATATGCGATTGTCTCTTCAGACCTTGAGGAGCATCAGCTTTATGCTAAGCTCTCCAAGTGCAGGTTTTGACTGCGAGAGGTGTAGTTTTGGGGCCACATTGTGACAGAGGTTAGGATTATCGTCGATCCTACCAAGGTTACTTCTATTGTCGAGTGGGGGCAACCCACTACGCCGACTGAGATTCGGAGTTTTTTGGGTCTAGAGGGTTACTATCAGAGGTTTATTAGGTCTTCTCAAAGATTGCAAGTTCTCTTACCCATTTCACAAATAAGGGTCTTTCTTTCTCCAAGAGTTCAGAGTGTTAGGAGGCTTTCGACACTTTGAAGGAGAAGCTTACGTCAGCGCCAGTCCTTGCATTACCGAAAGCTGGGATTGAGCACTGTGTGTACATTGATGCATCAATACAGGGGTTAGGAGTTGTTCTGATGCAGGAGGAGTGGCCGATTTCCTATATTTTGAGGAAATTAAGGCCTCATGAGGACCGTTACCCGACTCATGACTTATAGTTGGCAGTGGTTATTTTGGCGTTGTATCGTGGAGACACTACTTACTTGGGGAGAAGTTTATGTTATTCACAGACCATAAGAGTCTTCAGTACTTGTTCTATCAGAAGAACTTGAACATGCGATAGAGTAGATGGGTGGAATATATGAAGGACTACTAGTCTTCCATACAGTACCACTCGGGTAAGGCAAACGTGGTTGCTGATGATTTGAGCTGGAGACTCGCAACGTCATTTTCCGCCTTGGATGTGGAGGATATTGTTGAATTTTCAGTTGTTTATAAAGCTCAGTGGAAGGAGCTGGGTAGCCTTGATGTTGGCAGAGCATTTATGGGGACTTTATCTATATCAGCTTATACGGTTGAGCGGGTTGTGAAGGCCCGGTCTTCTGATGACTTTTGTTAGGAGAAGGTTAAGGCATTTATGTCTGGGGGCATTCAGGGCATCTCTATTGGTTCTGACAGGGGACTTCGTTATCATGGACGGATTGCTATGCCGAATGATGTCGAGTTGCAGAAGGCCTTATTGTCTGGGGTGCATGGATTTAGATTCACCGTTCACCCTGAAGGTCATAAGATGTATTAGGATATGGATCGTATGTATTGGTGGGTTGGGTTGAAGCGTGATGTAACCGGGTTTATGTCAAAGTGTGCCACTTGCCACCTTATAAAGGTGGAGCATCAGAGACCTTGAGGGGAGTTACAACCATTGTCCATTCTCGAGTGGAAATGGAAAATCATATCCATGGATTTCATTATTTGGTTATAGAGATCACAGCGCGATCATGATTCGATTTGGGTCATCGTCGACAAACTGACAAAGGTGGCCCATTTCCTTCTAGTGAGGACAGATTATACGGCAGAATAGTATGCTAAGATGTTTATTACGGAGATTGTGAAGTTGCATGGGGTACCTTGTGACATCGTGTCTGACCGTGACAATGTCGTCATCTCGTACTTTTAGGATGGTCTTTAGGAGGTTATGGGAGTTCAATTGAGTTTGAGTACCACATTCCACCCTCGGTCTTATGGTCAGACAGAGAGCGTGAACTAGATTTTGGAGGACATATTACGAGTTTGTGTGTTGGACTTCAAAGGTGGTTGGCATATGAATTTGCCACTGGTGGAGTTTGCATACAATAATACTTATCAACAAACTATTGGCATGGCACCATACGAGGCTTTATAAGGCAGGCCTCGTCGATCGCCTTCATGTTGGTTGGAGTTCGGAGAGCACTCGATGCTGGGTCTGGATATTGTTAGGGAGACCTTAGAGAATCTTGACTTGATTTGTGCATGAATGAAGACCACACAGTATCGTCAGAAGACTTATGCTGACATAAGGTGGAGGAAGTTAGAGTTTTCCGTTGGGGACCAAGTGCTGTGAGGGTCTCACCCATGAGAGGCGTTGTTCGCTTTAGTGCCAAAGGGAAGTCTTCACTGCGATATGTGGATCCATTTATAGTGTTGGACAGGGTGGGACCGATTGCTTACCGTTTAGACCTACTTAACCATCTCCAATGGGTACATGATGTTTTTCATGTATCCATCTTGAGGAAGTTCTTACGTCCCGAGGACTCACACCTACACATAGATTTAGATGGGATTAAGCTGCAGCTCGATGGGAGCTACGAGGAGAGGCCGGTGAGGATCCTAGATCATCGTGAGCAGCAATTGAGATCAAAAGGCATTCCTCTTGTTCATGTTATGTGGAGTCATCATGATGAGTGAGAGGCCACTTGAGAGAGAGAGAGGACGACTTGCAAATTAGTCACCCATATCTCTTCACGAAAGGTACGTACGAAACTACCTTGCTTGACTTTAATTGAAATTGATTTGTTTTATTTTGGATTTCGAGGATGAAATACCATTCGTAGAGGGGGATAATGTAATACCCCATGGTTTTAATGCATTATTAATTACTTGTGTGTGTGCGAAATTGAAATGATTTAACAGAGAAATTAAATTAATGCATAATTAATTATGTGTGTGTGAGAAATTAAATAATTTAATGGAGAAATTAAATTGACTTATGATAAATATTAATTAGAGTGATAATGTTTATCTACATATATGTTTACTAGAATGAAGAGTAAATATGAACGTATGATTTAAAGTTATGTCTTTAGTGAGTGATATCGACTACTTTACGAATTTTGAGCACGGGACTTAAAAGTGGGGTTCGAAAAGTATATTTTAGATAAGTGACTCGGATGGACATTTAGAGTGCACCAATGATTCCAAATATGTCGAAATAGTTGAAATTAAGTACCCAGAAGTAATATTTGTGTTCCGCGAGTTTTTAGACAGTGACTCGAAAAAAGGTATCGTGGTCATTTTACACCCTAGGTTTTAATTAAATCCTAAAATTACCCCTAAAATATAAATAGACAGGGGTAGGGCTGAGTATTATCTTTTGTGTGTGTAAGAGAAGAAGAAGAAGAAGAAGAAGAAGAAGAAGGTTGCCATCTTCTTCATCAACAACTCCTTACACAAAACAAAGGCAAGTTAATATACATTGTTAAATATTAAATGTTTGATGAAAAATTGTATGAACATGAGTTGAATCTCTAAATATGGAAATTGATGAGATGTAATTAAAATGTAAATGATTTAGGATGCATCTAACTAGAAACAAATTGAACTCATACAAATCCAAAATTAAAAGGGGTGAGCCTTGCTAGGTGATTTTGGGTCTGTTTTAAGACGTAAATGGCTGTGTGCTCGTGAGTTTTTATAGAAAATCATGTTTTGAACAACTTCGTAGTTAAGTTTTTTCAAAAACGGATCGAAAAAACCTCAAATATGCATTTTCTCAAGTTGTTGAAAACGAGGGCGAACATTGTAGGTTAGTTTTGGATCTATTTTAAGCAGGAAATGGAAGTGTCCTTGCGAGTTCTTATAGAAAATCATATTCTGAACAACTTTGTAGTTTTAAGTTTCTTAAATAACAGATCAAAAAAGACTTAAATCAGCGTTTTACATTTCTGGGCAGAAAGTTGTTGAAATAAGAGTGCTAATGTTTTTCATGTTGTTAGTAAGATAATTGTGGTGTTGTGCCTAATATTCTAACTTGATTATATACTTATGATTATTAGGGATATATAACCTTGAAATGATTTTGATGTTGCATTAGTAAATTAATGATGTGAATTATGTTATATCGTAAATAATGATAATTGTATAACTCGAGTAAGAGACTTAATACCGTTTCATATATAAATATGCGTTAAATTGTTTTACATGTATATTGTCGAGTATACGCTAGACTAGTCCTTCGGTCGACATAGGCACATGTTGAATGGGATTTGTTGTGATTGATCCAGTTAGGTTCCGCTCGAGTTTCGTGTCGGAGATAAACCGCCGAAACCAAACACATGGTTGTAAGGCGGGTCGGATAGGAAGACCTTGTAACGCCATGTTATTTAGGACTTAGTATGATTGCCCTTGACATGAAATATTGGGGAATATTCAAGTGTAGACCTAGTGTTATGACTTGTTTGCTTGGGTAATGACTTTGACCCGATACGATTTGTTGTGTGAGATATTATGCTTGTATCTTAAAGTAGTATCCCGAATTGATGCATTTGATATTATACTTGAAGGAAATATTTAGATATGTTAAATACTGAAATTAGATTAATAATGATTAATCACGATACGATACGAGATTACACGTTACTCAAGTTTGGGTTGGGTAGTCATGACATATGAGCATTGGTTGGGTAATTAAATGAATTAATTATTGGAGACAAGTTGTGTTGAGTATGTGTTCATCATACGTACATCTTATAATTGTATAGATTTTCTTCCTGTTGACAACTGTTTCTATTTCTCCTCTCCACTCTCCCATATATATGTATTATATAGGTCCTCGCCCCATTGGATAGTAGACTGTGGCGTTGGATGACCTTGCATTTATTCTTAGGATTCCGTAGTGGTGGATGCTGGTCCTTATCTTATTTTTTCACTCTTCCTTCGAGTGTGGTGTAAGAGATCTTCCCATTATTAGGGATTTGAGAATGTGGAGAGGTTTACAATACACACTTTACCTAGTTTATTTTTGGGCCCATATGTTTGGGCATTTTATACTCAGTACTGATATTACTTGTGAATCCTATAGTTGCTATGATGTGATTTGGTTACACGTATAGGAGTGTAATGCTTACTTTACTGCATTTATTTAAATTTTGTTTCTAATGCCAACATATTGACGCTCCGCTTCAATAATTGGGCGTAGCTAACCGAATTAGATATAATAAGCATGGTTGTCACATGATTGACTAGGATGGGTTTAATATACGCGTTAGATGTGCACATTAGATGAGAGGTAAGTATCTTAAATGAGAGTATGAAAATCGTACAAATATATCATATGTGCTATTGTTTTCATTTAAGCACTTGCTGATTTTGAAACTGTTTTCGACTCGAGCTCTAACTCGTTTATTGCAAATCTCTTTTCTTTTGTCAAATTATTTTAGGTGCCCAGCGACAGGGGCACCAAGTATAACTGTAGTTTTTTTGGAAGTTACAGGACTTGGTAGTAGATGCCTCTATGACTTTCGTTCCTTAGTCTTGAGTTATTTACTTCAGTCAGAGATTGTGGATATATTTATTTACTCCTTTCAGTTGTTGGTTTATTTTCATAGATTATTGTATTTGGGATTTGGGATTTGGGATAACAATGTTTACTCCAGTCACATTTATTATTTCAGTCATTTACCATATGAGATTAGTTTAAATGGTGTATGTTTACTAATTGATTAATTTGATTTTATGTTAATTAAAAGATAAAATTTTGACATCGTCATCTTTAAATATTCGGTGGTTAGTATTAATGATAAGTTTTCGACAGTGATGCACATTCTGAACCAACTGGATATTTTGATTTAATTTAATAAATGATTGATCACCCGATATTTAATTAGGCTGGATGTCACAGGTGGTATTAAAGAATTGGGTTCTAGAGTCCTTAGGATCTGTGCGGCTTATTATGCTTCCAGCGTATCTTTCTTTGATATAGAGCCCTATATTTAGGACTGTTGTATTCAGTAATTGCACCTTTTATGTCTTCATCTATTTGAGATATTTACTATGGAATTACAAGTTTCTCTCCCATTTCAAATTCCCCCTAGATGTGCACAACGAGCTCCTAGGGATTACTAGCCCAAGCCCCAGCCAGCTCCGGCCCAGGTTACGATGAATGTTGCGGAGGTTACCGCTATCATAGTGCTAGCGGTAAATGTATCCTTGGTCCTGGTAAAGCAGGCCCCACTCCAGGAACCGGTGGTGGCCCCATCACCAGCTCACGCATTCGCTGCTGCTTGGGAGCAAGTCAGAGATGGCTTCCAGATGCCACCCCCTCCGGAGTTCGTAGGGAGTTCAGACGCTATAGTAGCGAGCTAGTGGAAAAGGGACATTCAATGGCACTTGAGGATGCACGAGTTCACTAGGGTTCGGAGGCATATACTAGCTACTTTTAAGCTAGTGGGACCGGCACTGCAGTGGTAGGAGGCTATTACCACTAGTAAGGAGAGAGACAATATGACTATCCAGGACTTATGGGTGCGGTTCAATTGCAAATATTTCGCTTCTGCTATTCTAACTGAGATGAGGTGGAAATTACTGGATCTCACCCAAGAGGGGAAGATCATTGCGGAGTACGAGGAAGATTTTAAGAGATTTATTAATCTGGTGCCAGATGAGGTCCCTACTGAGGGGAAGAAAATTCAAATGTTTATAGATGGCTTGACGTGGAGGGTTCATCAGGACCTTTTGGATAATCTTTCGTTGGGTACATATACTGTTGTACTTAACGCTTCCCTACTACACTACTAGGATCACCATTTCCATTTGAAGGGATGCAACCGAGTGGGGGAGTCCAGTCTACAGGGCAGGAGAGGAGGTAATGGTGCCAGTGGGGCACAACTAGCTCGGGGTCAGCAGATATAGGGTGAGCAGAGTTCCCACCAGGGGGACCCTGCTAAGAGGTTCAGATCAGGTGACTACAGGCCATCAGGCCCAGCTTGGCCAGCAGGGGTAGCAACGCTTTCACCAGGGCCAACAGGGCCAAGGGAGGGGTGGTAATGGCCATTAGGGCCGACGGCAGTAGGTGCAGAGGGGAGGACACTTTCCAGGGAGATGCTTTATTTGTGGCAACACTAGTCATAAAGTTTAGGACTGCCCTCATAAGGGTAGAGCCCCGCAGTAAAGACAGCTGCAGGGCACTCATCACGAGCCCCAGCGACTGATATTTCCAGCTGCTCTCCCAGTACCACCGCATTGGTGTGAGTTTGTAAAATCTTAACAAGTGTGTTTTCATTGTTAATTCACCTTATAGCTGTGAGTTTGCAAAAAATCTTAACAAATGTGTTTTCATTGTTAAGTTACCTTATAGATGTGAGTTTGCAAAAAATCTTAAAGTGTGTTTTCAATGTTAAGTAACCTCACATCTCTGAGTTTGGGAAAAAAATCTTAACAAGTGTGTTTTCATTGTTTATTCACCTCATAGCTGTGAGTTTGCAAAAACTCTTATTAAGTGTGTTTCATTGTTAAGTCACCTAATAACTGTGAGTTTGTGAAAAATATTAACAAGTGTGTTTTGATTATAAGTCACCTTATAGGTGGGAGTTTTTGAAAAAACTTTAAAAGTAATTAAAAGGCAGAAGTTACCTAAATAACAAGAATAGAAAATGAAGGAGCAGTTGAATCCCTTATACCTTTGAGTCACTTTAGTCTATATTGTATAAGTGCTCATCTAGTTTGGAAATTGTGACAAAATTTTGTTCATCCTAGAAACCAAACAACCTCAGAAATTGCTATGCCTGTTCATATTTCTATCTTGTAGTGATCAAGAGACTATTGCCAACACTCACACACACTTAGAATTCAAGTCATGCATGTCATACTGCATAATTATGTGTGTACATATGTTGAGAGTGTTTAAATCCCTAAGCGTGATTTTTAATAATTTTTTTGGGATTTTTTAAACATTTTTTAATAAGGTTTTTTAATTAAAATTTGATTTATAAGTTTTTGGGGTCAATCTCTAAATATTATTTGTTGGGAATATTGGCCTAATGTTACCTTGGGTAGAATCCAAAAGCGGCAGAGATTTCAGGGTGTACATTGTAATTATTTTGGACGCGCGTTTTATATCCTTTACCTGGCCAACACCTGTCTGCCTCTGATTGGTTAGAAGTGTGTTTCTTTACTGAGACAACAACGCGTGTGTTATCAGCCCTTGGATCATTGCTTATCAATGGTCTGCATGTTGCCTTGATGAATCCCCGTGTAGCTTTTTAAGCCAATCACGTTTCATTTAACCACCGCCTTGCGTGAGCCCTTGGATTTAAGTCAAAATAGATTGACTCAATCCTAGCCCTTGGTTTTGATCAGCTCTCGCGAATCTTCTCCTCCCACCATAAAAAGGACCCTTCCCTCAGACTTCGAAGACTTTTGCCATTTGCATTCTTCTGAGAGAATAGAGCGAGAAGAGATAAGAGAGAAAAGAGAAACCAGAGAGAGAAAAAAGTTAGAAACCCTAACTTCGTCCAAATCCTCTTCAACCCTAACCCAAACACTTCTTCAAAACACCATATCCAAAAACACCATCCTGAGTGTTCTTGAGTGTTTGAGAGTTTGAGTTGAGTTATTTTTTTTGCTGTAACCTTGTGTTCATGAGATCTTGTTTCCAACTTAAACTCTGATTCCATAGAAATCTCAGATATGAGTTATTCATGTTACATTACATTTAGTTTCATTCTATTTCTCATCTTGAGAAATATATTGTTGATTATTTTCTCTAAAACGTTTTCTTACTTTGAAATCAACAATAAATGCTTTATGTTTCTTGTTCTTGTAAAACTAAACCTTTGACCTAGTTTGGAATCTCACTTGGAGGTTTTCAATCTCGAAAATCTTTTCAAAACAGAGATTGATTAAGATCTTGACTGATTTGTAAGCAAGATATCCGTGGATTCTGGGATAGATTGAAAGGTCAAATAAGGTTCAAAGTTTTGTAAGAAGAAAGAAAAGAAAAGATCACAGCATATAGTGTAACTGTAATTTGTTAGGACTGTTTGTACTTAATAAGTGTGTGTGTGTGTACATGCATGTGTTCGAAAGCACCTTCATAAACACTTTCACCCTACAACACGAAAAGTGTTGGTAATAAGATCCTGTGAACATAAGTGGACGTAAAGTGCTGGAACAAATAAGAAGTTGACAAACTGAGAGAACTACATCTACAATCAGAACTGCAGATAAGTTATAAGGACACTAGAGGGTACATTCCTAAACTTATATAGGTCTGAGTTGTTTGCATGTTAGTTATATAGTTTGTAACTCATAAATTTGTTTTAGTGGATTTTTCATTTTACTCCGTAGAGGGAGTCGTGGATGTTTCCTCAATTGGTGAGGTTTTACCACGTAAAAAATCGTGAACAAAATCTTTCTACATTTTTTCACCTCATTCTTGGTTGTGCTATGTTTAAAACTTGTTTAAACTATCTTTTAAACTTGTTGCTTAAATCTTGAATAGATCTCGTACATACTGTTTTGTTAAACACTTCTTGTGATTAATTCTTTTTTATTTAAGAAAAGAGTTTCTTCAAAAAACAACTCGGAGTTACTTAAATAGTTTATTTTCAATAAACGGCTTTAGTAATGCTTTTTCAATTGGTATCAGGGCTTCAGATGAATCTCTAGATAAACGAACCTTATTTCTTTGGGAAGCATCTTCCCCGCAAAAAGGCATAAGTGCCAAAATGGGGGAAGGCTCCACCAATGTCTCTTGAGCCTTAGAGTTATCAATCAACGATGCTGAAGGAACCTCAAGATGGGTATATGGCACAACAGTAGTTTCAATAACCCCTGAAACCTAAGAGGGGGAAGACAAAGTAACTGTAGCTTGAAACCTTCGAGTTCCCTATAGCATGGAAGAATGAAGAACACCCGTAGAAACTTGCAAATAACACTAATGTGTTAAATGACAAAAGAACCATATAAAATAGGGGGAAATGCAAAATAATGATCTTCTTTCCTCAGTAATTGCAGAGAAAGGTACAAATCCAAAGATAGACCTCGCCATAGGGAAGTGAAGTAACGAGATAGTAAGGGTTGTGGCTAAGGCAAAAACAACAACCTGAAATACAATAAACCCTTAATATTCAACAAGTCAAGTTGGAAAAATAATTTTAAAACAGAAATAAACCGTTACCTATGGAGGGCTTAAAGGGACTCGAACCATATCCAAAGGAAGCATAGGCATGGGGGATTCCTCAAAAGAAGCCAAACAAGTATCCTCTGTCTAAGGGGAGGCTCTAATGGTCTTAGTAGATGAAAAAACTCTTTAAGTCAACTCCTTTGTACGTTAAGAGGCAGAACGCTGTGAGTATGTAAGCCAGATAAAGGGAGAATAAGGAGAAGGTGCAACGGTCTCAGAGATACTAAACCATCCTCCCACGAAACGACTTACATGAGGAGAAGGAGGATGAGAAATGTCACCCAAATAGCATTCCTGTAAAGATAAAGACTATTACTTTTTTTGCTAAGTGTTGAAATACTTGCATAGAAATTATAAAAAAGAAAATTACCTCTGGATCTGGAGATGACTAGGGATAAAGAACAACTAGAGAAGAATGGGATTAGGGTACTATAGAAGAAACTCCAACAAGTTTATGGGAATCTTCAGGACTATCCTCAATCTCAATAGGCACAATGATTGATGGGGATGGATAGGTCCTGGGTCTTGAAGGACAACTTGTGGGCTCAATAGCATAAGCCCATCTCTTCCATGGCTTTGTACCCAATGTTTTATTCCTCCTAGAAGGAGCACCAAAACTAGAAGTTATATGTGAGACACTGCATCGTGTGGCGACTTCCTTTGTTGGAATAATGGGAAATGATGGAAAAGCAGTCGAATGGGGGAATAGCAGGGGTATGTAATTGAAAATCGCGTTGAATCCTTTCAAACTCAACACAAACCTTTTGTCTAATTTACTCATGTATTTTTGAAGACGCTTCAAGGGGAATGGAAGTAATTTAAAAAGCATTAATAGGAACTTGATACTTGGACTTGAACTTAGATGAGTCCCACTCTTGGTTGATTTCGCCTTTTTAGAGTGGAGTTGAGAAGTCCCTTCGCCAGGAGCACCTTCAATAGGGGCAGTTTATTTTAGCGTGGGAGCTTTCTTGGCCTTCAGAACGGTAGTAATGGCCAAAGGATAATAAGAAGATAACTCAGTGGGAGGACCCTTAGGGGTTTTACTTATAGGGAACTCAACTTCCATAATCGAGTTACCTTTAAGACCCAACTCAAAAGGTAGAAAATTAAGAACAGGGGGTAAGTAGGTGAACTTTGGATAAATTTACGAACCTTGGCTAGCTACATCGACTAATATTTTTCCTCGAAGAGAGTATTCATATCACCCTTCCTAGTTATTTTGGGGATGATGATTTGGCCATAAATTGTTGATCAAACTAAGGAAGCAACAGTGTTAGTATAGAAAGAGCAGGCTTAAGAAAACGTTACCTTAGGATGAGAGTCCTGAAAAGTAGGAAAATAACCCCTTGAATAAAGCAGAGACTTGGGGGAACATCGGGTGGGAGTTGTAGTGCTCCAAAGCGTATCCCCACTCAGTATAAGAAGGAAAATAACTCAAAATCGGAAGGAGCACAGTCGCAAATGGGGGATCTTCGTTGATATGCTCCACAGATGTGGGTTGAACGATTCAATCTTCCTAGTTTAAGGACTAAGTCTAGGTAAAGGAATTTTCACCATATGGCCTCATAACAAAGCAATTGGGCTTGTCAAAGATATAAAGGAGGTCTTTTCGGCTCTTCTTCTTATGAAAGTTAAATAGGCGATGGGTCTTGAGGGGCTCACAAACTAGATAGGGTTTTTCATTGGTTGTTTTTTCGGGATAACACTCATAGAGAAAACCAATTAGGATTATGGTGCTGGAAAAATTGGCCAAGTTATAGCCGTCAAGAGAGCATTCCATGTTCAAATGGTTCCTATCTAACAAGGTATAGAGGTACCTTAAATCCATGGCTGCCAGAGGGAGCTTCAAACCTCTGGCCAACCTAATTAAGATATTGATGAGATCCCGGTGGGGTTGGTCGTTGGGCTTATCAAGAATCAGAAAACAAGAAAGAATAACAAGTATGTAAAGATGCAACACTAAGGGTGTACTTTTGCCTTTGCCATAACTAGAAGAACCACCTTTTCAGAAAGAGATTAAAAGAAATAACTGATAAAGGGGTGAATGTAGCTTTGTTAGAAGACCCTATGCATATTCGACAAATCTATTCTAACTTTGTATGAAAAGAAAATTTTTTGATGTCCAAGGCCTCATCAAAGTAAGGTGAGGTACCTGTGGGATCAAGCCCAAGAAACTCACAGACATCCTCAAATATAACAGTGAACTCCCCACATACAGCTATGAAGGTGTGGGACATGACGTTCTAATGTGACACCAACACTTGGAGGGCATCATTATGCTTAGATAGAGTGAACTCACTGAACCAGGTGGCCCGATAAAGACCAACCTTTGTAAGATCATCTGCGTAAGTAGACTATGTATAACTATTCCAGGCAACAAAGTGGGTCGGGGAACCTCTTGTCCTTTTAAAGTCAATTTAGGCATAAGGTAAGTCACCTCGGTCAAGATGAATGTGCATTGTCCCCTCTGGGGTAAGAAACCCCAAGCATCAACTTATTCATCCTCATCACCAAGTGTTAAAGTGTCACACATGGAATTAGCAGAGAAAGATTGGCACGTAAGAAGAAAATCATCACTCTTGCCAAAACTAGGAGAGCGACAATAGAAATACAATTTCTCTTGGAGGGCCTCCACTAAGGCGGTGGCATCCAAGGCTATAGCAGGAGTAGCAGGAGCGATGGAGGTAACAGTGGTAGCGGGAGAAACTAGGGCATCATACAAAAAATCCATTGAAGCTTGAGGTGAAGTGGTGGTGGTAGGAGGAATTAGTAGGTTAACAGCGACTGAGTAGTGGCAGTTGAGGGTAGAAAAGAGAAGAGGAAGAGCGAGAAAGCATGAGCAAGAGCTTAACAAAGGTGGAAGTTCTGTTTCTCTCTCTAAACCTCTAGAGACGATGAATGCAAGTGAAAGGTAAAGAAGAAAAATGGCTAAGTATTTGTGATATAAGACGTTTGAAATTCAAATAGGAGATTGAGTTTCCCATTAAGGTATGTGCCTAACCATCCATAATGATTACAAATGAATATGTGGCACTTTGAGGAGTGCTCTGACAATTGAAAAGATGGCCTTATGTCATTAATTAGGTGACGCTTAGGGAAGAAAGAGGGTTGCTTTTGAAATAATTAATGATTTGGCGCCAACATTTTTGAAATTTGATTGAATCCCAAAGCCTAAACGAAAGACTGTCCCCTCTCTACAAGCTCAAATGATGGTAGAACGGATTGAGTTACATTAGGGATAATTTTTCCTTTTATGTTGAGAAGTAAGAACAATGATGGCCTAGATTTTAAGATATTCGGGAAAATTTAAAAAGAGATTAACAAGACCAAGTGGTTGGAGTCTACTCATAGAAAAAGTTCACGATGTCCCCTCTCCATACACTCAAATATTGAAGAGATTTGGCTCAGGTACATCAAGGAGAATTTAATTTTTTTTCCTAACAGTAACAACGAAAGTAGTCTCAATGGAGGCAAATTAGGGAGAATTTTTTCTCATAATAAAAAGTGGTCCATCGGCATGGAGACAGCGAAGCAGCTCAGCAAAGAGGCTCAACGAAGCAAATCGGTGATGGATCTCAGTGAGGAAACTTGTCAAGAGATTTCTTCTTTTATATTTAGTTTTTACTTAATCAAATTGTATAATGCTGTAACGATTATAGTATTGAGTGTGAGGTCAAAAAATACTCACGAGAGACCAGGCCTAGTAGGACTTGGGACAACTTACATGCTCTATCGAATGACCTTGTCGTGAGAACTTCTGAGGGACTTTATTTGGAGGATTGAAAAGTTAGGCAGGTTTAAGTCTTGTCTTGACCATCTTAGATAAACCTAATAAAATGCCGAGAGACCTTTTATCGTGGAAGCTTGTGTAGAGTAACCTTAAGTTCCATGGTATATTGAGATTTTAGCTAAAAAGTCCTTTACCAAATGTCATATCTACTTTAGGTGATGTCATTAGCCACCTGCCCATTGTTTAATCCAAACTTGAGTAAACCACTACGGTATTGGGATTGTTAGATGGTTTGAAAAGCCACCGTTACTATGACAGTCCTCTTACGCAAAATTTGTAGGTAAAAGGCATGTACTAGCATTTATTGATTATGACGTAGGGTATGCCGACCCATCAGGTATTAAATGCGTATGACTTAAAGTGTGAGAGGAATGTCTTTCACACTAAGGAGGACTGAGACATCTCGAGAAAGGTGTGGGGATATTTATTGGCCTCAACCACTTTTGAGAAGATGGAGTTCTTTCTATAGAGAGAAAATACATTAAGAGAAAGATAGTTATTACAAACTAGAGTTTTTTCCACCCACCATTGACATTTATTATGAAGCTTTTATTAGCTGACCAGAGAGATAGCAGAAGTTGTTGGTGTGTTAGTTGCTTGCCAAGGTGCATCTAGGGTGCATACTTATCTCTCCTTTTGAATGAGTTATTTATGAGGTCCCTTTATTATCACTTGAGTTATACATGAGAGATTTATGAGTCCAATCTCAGTGTTTGTTATATACAATATTGGGTATTCATTTGTCATTGTTAAGATTATTTGGGTTATCACTTATCACCATACTTATAGGGGGTACACCTCTATTTATATTACTATATTCCCAGGCTTCAAAGGGACTACCGTCTTCTACTCAAATTTAGTTATTTCTCCTAAATGGTCTTCCAACTGTTTAATTGAACCTTTCTAGGGACATTCATCTGGGTTGAATTTGATTAAGACAGTCTTAGTTGCTCGGTAATGGGTTTATGCTGAGCTCTTTTCTTAAAAAGTTTGCTTGGTCTGCACGAATCCTCACATGCTAGTTCTCATCTTGAGAGATCATTTTTGGCGATGTTGTAATCTGAAGGGCTCTCTATGCTTATGACCCATGGCAGCTCGAGGACCAAAACGATCAAAGTCTAAGCTCCTTCTTAACCTGTCCAGAGTGCTCGAATTTTCTTGAGAGAGTTAATGCCCATCATAATAGTCAGTAGATTTGAGTGACGAACTCACGCCAGTGTGATATAATCAATCGTTGGTTGATCTAGAGTACTAGATTTGCTTCTTTCCTGTCTTCCTACCATGTTTGCACGTTA
The DNA here is from genome assembly GCA_949130495.1 of Sambucus nigra. Classification (NCBI taxonomy): domain Eukaryota; kingdom Viridiplantae; phylum Streptophyta; class Magnoliopsida; order Dipsacales; family Adoxaceae; genus Sambucus; species Sambucus nigra. The sequence continues at coordinate 510,908,807 of OX422218.1, read as the reverse complement.
CATGTCCCCATAAGGTGTAGGATGCAACATTTCTCCTCTGATGATGGGTCCAATTATAGGCCTAGTTTGGAGCATCTGAGTTAGCTGTCTTACAATCTCATGCATAACCTCTCGACCCTTTGATATATTCATTCGAGTACCTTGTAGATCCTATATACTAGGAGGATCAGGGGAACTGAAGTCATCACCAACGGCGTGACTATCTTCTGGATTGCCTACCATTTCTCAGTAATTGATAGAAAGTGGCTAAAAAAAATTATTGCTTGATGGAAAATAGGTAGGAAACAATAATGGCTGGTCAATTTCCCACAGATCGCGCCAATCTGTTGGTATCTAAAATTGGTATGATGATTAGGATGATTCTTATCTTAGTTACACCAATTATTATTATCCACGTATAAAGTAAGAAATATATTAGCCAGAGAAAGATGGTGAAAGACAAAGAAAGAGACAAAGGCTTTTTATGTGTTTCATCCTGGTAAGGTGCCTACATCCACAAGTTCAATGTCATTAGGTATTAAGATTGAAAACATGCAATAGACGCACGGTGTATGATATCGAAATAAAAATAAATTATTCGCAAGAATCCAATTAAACCATTTTTCAATTTGAGTCTATTTTTTAACAAAATAAATACAGCCCATAAACATAAAAACAGATATTTAATTGAACACGGTATTTCAATTAAATCCTAAAAACATGCATCTAGATGATATATCAACTAAATATAAATAACGCATGTGATAAAATATATCAGGAAAGATCCCCACTGGGAAAAACCATATTATTTTCAGTATAATTTGTAAAGAACGATTTACACGGATTATAATCAAAATAAATGTGACATAAGAAAATACCAGCAGGTGTCGATTCCGATGTCGTCGGCTAGAATCTCCCACAAGAATTCCAGATGGGCAGCAATGAAGAAGATACTCAATGAGTAAAATGACCTCTTGAAGGTTTATGATGTGTATCTCTTGTGTATCACAAATGGGAGAGGGAATAGAGCATATATAGGGAGGTCAAAGAGCTCTCAAAACAACTTTCATAAAACATGGAAAAGCATGGTCGGAGTTCCCTCAAAATGTTAGGAAAGTGGACCAAAGTGTGCAAGTGGTGATGGAAATTTTGAACATGGAATCTGCCAGCCTACAGAGACCCCGAACTGGTTCAGGTCCCCTGCGAACCGGTTCGCCCCCCCGAGCCGATTCGGGCTAGGTTCGGGGAAATTTGCTGGCCTGGAGGTCTAACACTTAGTAAAATATTCAGGATTTTTTAAGTATTTTTCTCCAATTTCAAAAGGCCATAACTTCTTCACCGTAGCTCGAAATGAGGTTTCTTTTCTTCCAGTATCTTCATTGCGAAAAGCTCTTCAACTTTCCAGTTGACCGGTCCTCCGGACGGTGGTTGTACAATTACCAAAATTCCCTTGAACATCCCTATCATGACTTTTTCATTATTTTGACTTCTCTTACGTACCACTTGCGTAAATTCCCAAAAATCATGGCACGTGAAGTCGTTGAGGCAGATGCGGGACTCATGAAGGATATGGTAAATGCATGATTCCTGAAATTCGGATTGAGGTCGTCAAGTGAGATAGTGAACAGACGTGCCTTTTGTAGCGGTGTACGACATACACAAATTAAACATTTCGGACATGATAAAAATGTCCTTACAAATCTCCCCCTATGTCTATGCTGGTACATACATAAAAAATCCGAATTATGCAAAACCCCCAAACACCCAAAAATAATTGACATATACAATAATATCCCCATTAAACCCTCGAACTGAGAATATTAAGTGACACGTCTTCAAAAAAACATCAACATCTTCAACACTTTCAGAAACTCCCAAAGCTTTTCTCAACAGGGTGTGCAATCTAATAGATATCAACTTTGTACCTACACACATGAGAAAGACCAAATACCCGTGACATGCAACAGTTTGAATTATAATGATATGAAAAATCAAATATTCATTAAGTTTCAAAAAATCATCAGAATAAAATTTCCTCCCCCTATATTTTCTCCCCCGTAATTCATTCTCCCCCTTTTTATGAGGTCCAAAATTATTGAATTTAGATGACATCGTCTTAATCAAATCAACAAATAAAAGTTAAATGATTTCCACACCAATAACGTCCAAAACTTAATTAGCGCTTTTTCAAGATCTTCAAGGACTTGCAAACCTGTTAAAATATTCCAACCAAACTCCCTCAGATATATATATTTTTAGAGGTGTTAAACAAAATTCTCAAACTTTGGAGAATTGATGGTGAAACCTAATGGCCCATTTTTAGCATGAATTTCTTTTTATTGCCTTTAAATTTTTTTGGGCTCTTTTAACCTCTTTGGACCCCGGATAATAAAATTCCTCAATTTGTTAGGTCCATTTTAACGGTGGCTTTTGCGCAAAGGATAGATATTTACCTTTCGCATCCCCTCCCCATTTTTAAAATATCACACAGTCTCACTAAAATGGTTTTTACATGCACACATTTCTTATCAAGTATTATCACGCTTGGTTCGTTTTAAGGAAAGGATTGAAGTGAAAACACCCAACCAACATGTGATAAGGCAAGTACAAAAATCAAACAAATCCGTGCATATGTGAAATAAAGAAAATCCTGAGTCAAACATGTAGGAAGTAACACATAATTACATCTTAATGACTCCAAACATTATAAAGCACAAAGACGACAAGATATATTATCTCAAAACACTATCAAATAGTCACATGAAAAATATGGAATGAAATTGTGACTTGGCTATCTGAAATGCTCATCCATAAAAGGTGCAAAACAAAATACAAAAATCTTTTTGGATTTTCAAATATACACAAAGTACATGTCATAACGCTAGTAAATATACATATCACGAATCAAAAACTAACGTATGACAAACATGCGAACACAATCATCTATATGATATGGAAAGAGAAGAATTATGTGCAAGAAAACGAGAATCAACAAGTCTAAAATCTAGCGTATCCAAAAGTAATTTCCTAACCCAAGTAGATGTGAAACGTCGTGTGGGGGCTTTGGAAACCACGGGAACACTAGACTTAAACTTCCAAGGATATCTTCCAAGATCAAAACAAAAACGCCTAAGGTGACCTTTCCTACCACAATGTGAACATGTGTAAACGGGTGGAACGACACCTATGGGTTGACTTTTTCTAACATCCTTGGAAATAGTTGACCCTCTAAAATAAATAATGGTTTTGGCTTTAGTATTAGAAGCATGAGAACACGATGAGCCATTACCATCAGAGTCAAACCTGCTTGAGTCTGTCAAATCATTTTTTTAACTTCAAAATTTTTTACTCAAGCAAAGAATTAGACTCTTCCAAATTAAGTCACGCCTTTTTTAAATTTTCAACAATTCCTAAAAGTGTGCCTCTATCCCCCCCAATTAAAACAAACTTATCCCTGAGAGTCTTTTCATGTGCCATAAAATCATCGATTAATTTTTTATCCTCGACGGCACAAACAGGAACCCGAGAGTTTTTTAAGTCCTCCACTTCCTTTTCTAAAAATAGGACTTTCTCATCACTCTCCTTCTTGGAAAATTTTAAATCATTAAAGTAACGGTCCAAGGAAACAAATTTTCACGATACAAATCTCTTTCAATTTGAACCATTTGTACAAGATCCATTGCGGATTTAAAACGAGATATTTCTTTTTCTAAAACTTTAATTCTTTTGCAAAGTGTTAAATTCAAGAGTTATATTTTTTCAGCACAACGTGAACTATTTCAAAAATAGGCTCCTCGTTAGATGGGTGTTCCATTGAAAAAATTGCGAATAAACACAAAGCAGATTTTTTTAAATCAATATCACACAAATATTGCGGAAAATAGAAATACGCGATAAATTAGCGCAACCCGCTCTGATACCAATTTGAAAACGTGAGGAGACAAATTGTATCAGAAAGTAAATCCTTAAAAAAATCAGGATAACGCGATAAATTAGCGTAACCCGCTCTGATACCAATTTGAAAACGTTCGATAGACGCGCGGTGTATGATATCGAAATAAAAATAAATTATTCGCAAGAATCCATTTAAACCATTTTTCAATTTGAGTCTATTTTTGAACAAAATAAATACAGACCATAAACATAAAAATAGATATTTAATTGAACACGGTATTTCAATTAAATCTTAAAAACATGCATCTAGATGATATATCAACTAAATATAAATAACGCATGTGACACAACATATCAGGAAAAATCCCCGCAGGGCAAAACCATATTATTTTCAGAATAATTTGTAAAGAACGGTTTACACATATTATAATCAAAATAAATGTGACATACGAAAATACCCGCGGGTGTCGGTTCCGATGTGGTCGGCTGGAATCTCCCGCAAGAATTCCAGATGGGCAGCAATGAAGAAGATATCGGCTTCTCCACAAAATACTCCTAAATGAGTAAAATGACCTCTTGAAGGTTTATGATTTGTATCTCTTATGTATCACAAATGGGAGAGGGAAGAGAACATATATAGGGAGGTCAAAGAGCTCTCAACACAACTTTCATAAAACATGGAAAAGCATGGTCGGAGTTCCCTAAAAATGTTGGGAAAGTGGACCAAAGTGTGCAAGTGGTGACAACAATTTTGCACATGGAATCTTCCAGCCTATAGGGACCCGAACCGGTTCGGGTCCCATGCGAACCGGTTCGCCCCCCGAACCGGTTCGGGCTGGGTTTGGGGAAATTCGCTGGCCTGGAGGTTTAAACACTTAGTAAAATATTCAGGATTTTTTAAGTATTTTTCTCCAATTTCAGAAGGCCATAACTTCTTCACCGTAGCTCGGAATGAGGTGTCGTTTCTTCTAGTATCTTCATTATGGAAAGCTCTTCAAATTTCCAGCTGACTGGTCCTCCCGACGGTGGCTGTACAATTACCAAAATTCCCTTCAACATCCCTATCAAGCCTTTTTCTCTGTTTTCACTTCTCTTACGTACCACTTGCGTAAATTCCCAAAAATCGTGGAACATGAAGTCGTTTAGGCAGATGCGGGACCCATGAAGGATATGGTAAATGCATGATTCTAGAAATTCGGATTGAGGCCGTCAATTGAGATCGTGAATAGATGTGCCTTTTGTAGCGGCGTACGACATACACAAATTAAACATTTCGGATATGATAAAAATGTCCTTACAATATTTTAATACAAGCCTCTCATAAACTCTCTTGGGTTTAAGATAAACTGCTTTCACTTGCCCATAGCTGAGATAGGTAGTGAGCTATTCATACTAATAGGAAGATGAAGAGGTGAAATACCTTTATACATTAGGTATTTACACTATTGCATTACATTTAAAGGTTGTATAATTATCCACATGCATGTTTATTTTGACTGTTAATATCCTAATGTGCATCTATTCACATTACTGACTGTTTATATTCCATAGGGTGGTCGACTAGTGTGTTGACTAGGGAGGTAATTCAGTTTATCACTTTTACCTATTGTCTTTAGGCCCATTGAATATGATGATAAGTGTCACATTATTATCGTTCCACCTAACCGGTTTATTTTAGGTCACAACAGAGAGGGTCAAATGTGCCTAGACCTCATCAGGAATGTAAGATAAGAAATTGCTAATTTATTTTATCAATCGCTCAACATATGGGAATACCAAATCAAGAGGCATTGATCCAATAGTGACCGAATGGTTCCCTTGGTTAAGATTAGAACCATCTTGTAAGGTCGTATTTTTATAAATGTCCGTGACAATGAACTATGTCGTATACCGTTACAGCCATCAAAGAAGTTCAAGATCAATCTACATCAAGACGGATCTGAATATATCAAGGTTCTTCATCAAAAAGACTTCGCAAGGTTTATTTTGGTAAGGATATGTTTTAAATACCATAACTTTCCACATAGAGCTTTGGGATATTTTTACAAAATATTTTCTAAGTGTTGGAGCAGACTTTTTTTCGTCAAAATTTAAGAATGAGTAATTTATCTAAGTCCTGTAGCGTTCCTCGATTTTGACGCCAGGTCGTTCTAGAAATAAAAAATTTTGCCCTTTGGGGATTTTTCCTGAAATTTGTGTCGCATGCTTTATTTATTTATGGTTTGGCACAAGCACACACGTATATACATGTTTAAGGGGCTGAATTAATTTGGCTTAAAAATAAACTCTGATTAAATAAGTGTGCCAAATTAGAAATTTGCGAATTTAATCAATTATCTCCGTCATACATACTTTTTACAAATTGGTATCAGAGCAGGTTACACTATATTATTGTGTATTCCTATTTTCCACAAATTTTGTGTGATATTGATTTCTTTTGGAAAATCACTTTTGTGAAAAATCACATTTTTTTTCCGATGTAGCACTCATATAATATGATGCCTATTTTTTACGGGTCTAATTATGCCTATTGGAAAGCTCGCATGAAATCACAATTAAAGGCTATTGATGAATGTGTTTGGTTGTTGTGTGAAAGAGGGTGGAATCCTTCCACTGTCACCGTTGAAAATATCACCTCTTTAAAACCTGTGTCGGCCTAGACAGAAGATGATTTTAAAATGTCTAATCTATTTCACGTGGTTTGAGTGATATTGATGGAGCCATCACTCCCGACGAGTTCTGTCGAATTATGATGTGTACCATGTCTAAAGAGGCAAGGCATGTACTCTAATTGACACATGAGGGTACAAATGCGGTTAAAGAATCAAGATTGTAAAATATTGCCACCCAATTTAAGACCATTACTATGTTAGAGTCAGAAACTTTTGATGAATTTTATGCACGTTTGTCGAACATTGTCAACACTAGTTTTTCTTTGGGTGAGGCGATTGATAACACGCGTGTCATTAAAAAAAATTGAGATCTCTCCCAAAATGCTTTATTCCTAAAGTCACTATTTTAAAATCTTTGGGAAATTTGAAATCACTTAAGTTGGAAGAACATGTAGGAGATCTTCAAGCCTATGAGATTGACATGTTCCCCCAAACCATTAAGGCTAAGGATAAAGGCATTGCTTTAAAGACTCGTTTTAAGAAAAAGAAAAAAAAGTTTGTGAGTCCGATTCTGAGGGAGATTTTGATTTTAATGATATGGCCTTATTTGCAAAAAAATTTAAAATGTTTCTCAAAATTTCTAAAGAAAATTCTTCAAATAAAAAGAGATTTTTTTAGAAATATAAAAAGAAAGGAAAGGCCAATGAAAGCGGTGAAAGGGAAAAAGAGAATGACTCATATGAGGAGTGTGAGGAGTATTTTGAGAACGTGACTTGTTTTGAATGTGGGGGTAAGGGGCATAAGTCGTTTGAGTGTCCTACATGGCTTAAAAAGAAGGGAAATAAAGTAGCCATGCCTGCCACACTTAGTGATAGTAGTGAAGGTGAGGGTGATGAGACTTGCGGTGAGAAGTTCTTTTCTTTTTCATCAAGTCGTGTGAGCACACCCGCTTTGTCCCACAATAGTGCACACGAATGCGATGGTGATGATTTTAGCGCTTCAAGTGAGGGAGAAAGAGAGAGTGAAAGTGGAGATGAAAGTGAGTTACAAAAAGCATTTAGAGATTTGTACACCGAGACCTTCAAAACAAAGAAGTATAATAGGGATTTAGATCATCGAGTGTTAGATTTGGGGACAGAGAAGGAGGTTTTAAGAAAGGAAAAATGTGATTTGACCGACACGGTGTCTAGTGTGACGACACGTGCATCCCAACTCGAGAGTGATATCGAACGTGCTTGGGTGGTCAAAGTCAATTTTTAGAACGCACCTAAGTAGGTTGAAAAGGTGGTTCTTAATCCCGATAAGAGTAGAGTTGACGGGCTAGGAAAAGGTCATGACGGTGCTTCTACTTCTTTTGTCACACCCGAGCCGATTCCCACTTTAGTGAGTGATTCACATGGCCCAAAAATTAACCCACCTAGACATCCATTTCCTGTTAGGAGAGCACATCCTAGAGTTTTTGAGAAAGGTGTTCCTAGGCCTATTTATGTTTGTTCCCACTGCAAGAGGAGAGGACATCTTAGGGAATTTTGCTTTAAGTTGGGTTATGTGTCACGTTTTGCTTCTACACGTGTTTCTGCCACACATGATTCTTTACATTCTCCTGGAGACTACATGAGAGAGTTTGCACATTGAGGTGAGCAAGTTAAGTTTTTGGTCAAAACTTCACAAAATATGATGGAGGTTTTTCATAAGTTGGCACCACCTTGGGAAAACCCCTTCGCCCCTAACGATTGAGGTTTGACTTCTTTACTAGCATAAGATGTTTTCCATGATGACATTATTTTCCTATTGCTAGTATGTATAATTTTTGTATGATTTTCATTTTTTTGAAAAAATTTTGAAAAATACAAAAAAAAAATATTTTGAAAAAATTTTTGAAAAATCGAAAAAGAGTTTTTTATTTTGTTTTGCCCGTTTATGGATGGACACTTAGGATGACCGAGTCACAACATCATTTCATTTTTCATGTGACTATTTGATAGTGTTTTGAGACAATATGTCAATTCATCCATTTTCTTTATAATGTTTGGAGTCACTGAGATGTAAATAAGTGTTACTTCCTAAATGTTTGACTCATGATTTCCTCTATCGCACACGTGCATGGATTTGTTTGATTATTTTGCTTGTCTTATCACATGTTGGTTGGGTGTTTTGACTTCAATCATGTCCTTAAAATGAACCAAGCGCGATAAAACTTGATAAAAAAGTTGTGTATGTAAGAGCAGTTTATGAGTTTGTGTGCTTTATTTGAAAATGGGGAAGGGCTGCGAAAGGTTCATTTGTCGTTTGAGAATACTAATCCATCATTATATCGGACCTAAAAAATTGAGGAATTTTATTATTTGGAGTCTAAAGAGGTTTAAAAGGGCCCGAAAAAAATTTAAAGGCAATAAAAAGAAATTCACGCCAAAAAGGGGCCATTAGGTTTTTGCACCAATTCTCCAAAGTTTGAGAATTTAGTTTATACACCTCTAAAAAGAAAATATATATGAGGGTGTTTGGATGGAGAATTAAAACAAGGTTGCACGTCCTTGAAAGTCTATAAAAAGCGTTAAATAGTTTTGGACGTTATTGGTGTGGAAATCACATTGACTTTCATTTATTGATTTGCATAAGACAATGCCATCTAAATTCAATAATTTTACACCTAAGGATATTGTTTTATGTTCATTCGTTAGGAGTACACGTATGCATCTTACACATATGATTGATTGAGTTGATTTACCTATCGAATGTGTTCACACCCATTCATTCTGTTTTCATGACTTGGTTGTTTTATTATAAATCCATGGTGTGTCATATTTGGTATCTTATTTTTGTACGAAAAAATAGTAAAATCAAAAATAGTTTGTGGATGTTTTCTTTTGAGATATACCTTTGCATGTACGTAGTTTGATCCATGTTTGCTATGATTTTATCGTGTCACTCCATATTTTGATTGTTTCTTCTTATCTATCTATTTAGGGGCATCATAAAAAGGGGGAGAAAGAATTATCATGTTATGGGGGAGTTTTTGCATTATAGGGGAGATTTGATTATATTGATTGATAATGATTTACTCTTATATCATTTCAAACTCGATACATCACGAAGGTTTTTGCTTTATCTCATGTGTGTAGGTACAAAGATTGATGATCATTATGTTCCACACCCTGATGAGAAAATCTTTGAGATTTGATGAAGATTTTAAAAGAACACGGTTTGATAACTTGCAAATTTTTACATTTTTAGTTTTGAGATTTGATATTTGATAATTGGGACGTTTATATGTATGTACTGGCATAGACATAGGGGAGAATTGTAAGGACATATTTTTATAAATGTACGTGATAATTAATTATGTCGTATACCGTTACAACCGTCGAAGAAGTTCAAGAGCAATCTACATCAATACGGATCCAAATATATCAAGGTTCTTCATCAAAAAGACTCCGTAAAGTTTACTTTGGTAAGGATATGTTTTAAATACCTTAACTTTGCACTGAGAGCTTTGGGATATTGTTACAAAATATTTTCAAAGTGTTGGAGCAGACTTTGTTCGTCATAATTTGATAATGAGTAATTTTTCTAAGTCCTGTAGCATTCCTCGATTTTGATGCCAGGTCGGTCAAGCGAGATCACATCTTGTGGATGTCATTCAAATGTCATGTGTACGTTATTCGAACGAGATCTATTTTTTGTTCGAGTGACTGAGGCGACGCATTTTTCTATAAATACTCATTAAATGGTTTCATTTTCATTAAGAAGTCCCAGTGTTTTGAAAGGAAGAAAACTGCAAAACTGCATAATTCTTTTGGCTTCTTCTTTTAGGGTTTAATCCCTTTTTATTTTTCAATTCAGAAAAGTCCCATAGGCTTTAGTGAATTATTTTGGTGTTCAATAACACACTTTGCTTTTGATCATTCTTTGTGTGGAGAACTCTACAACCGGAGAGTTGCGTGCTATTGTGGAGGGAGTCCTTGTGAAGATTTTAGACTGCGCATCCTTGTGCTATTGCTGCATGTGAACCACTGTTAATTTATTTCTAGTCGTTGCTTTGAAGGCTTGACGAAGGCACCGTGCGTTACTCTTGTGGGCGAAAGAAAGATGGTATGTAAGCCAATGGGCTTGTAAATTTATCAGAGTTCTAGAAATAAAAGGTTTTGCCCTTCGGGGATTTTTCCTTAAATTTGTGTTGCATGCTTTATTTATTTATGGTCTAACACAAGCACACACGTAGTTGCATGTTTAAGGGGATGAATTAATTTGTCTTAAAAATAGATTCTAATTAAATAAGTGTGCCAAATTAGAAATTTGCGAATTTAATCAATCATCACCGTCAGACATACTTTTTACACATCTTTCTAACATTTGATTGTTCATTTTAATGTACCTGGTGGAGGATAGAAATAGCATGGAACTATACGAGTGTTGCCCATGATTTAATAGCTTCATACACCTTATTACTCCCCATTTTCATAATTATTGGGGTTGTCTATAGTAAATGGATTCCATTAACAAGGGACACACTTGCAACCATGAGGTTTTTGTCAATAATCAATTGCTTCAAGTATATATTAATTTGTGCGATAAATGTTCCATCTGTGATCCGACATAGGAAGCTTTATGGAGGGTGTAACTTAAGTATTTATACTTTCTCCACACCTGCTTACATGTGGCTAGAACATATCGACAATGTCAAACTGTGACACCCCGCCTATTAAAATACTGGGTGGCCAGCCCGTGTTTAAAATAACACGTTGGTCTCATATGGCTCATTTTAGCATCACTGTCGAAGATGTTTTAAGGTTTCTAACCACCTAGTAATTTAATTAGACCGGTGCCCAATTTTATCTTACATTAATTAACAACATGCAGAAATCAATGCCCATTTAAACCATCCACACAACTGATAATGGAATCCAACACAAATGAATAATCATAAATAAAGATAGCCGAATTAACTATCGGTTCAACAATAAAATACAATAGTCCCTGAAGCAATAACCTGGATACATAAAGCCCAATAAATAAAATAAATACAAAATCGGAGGGCGATATGCCCAAATGAGTACTAAAGAAAAGTTCTTACACTAGGAGTAAATGAAATAAGCGTCTATAACAAGGTCCTGCAACTTCCACATGAGCTGCAGCTGCGAATCCCTAAATAGAATCCTCAAATTGGGTGTCCCTGTGGATGGACACCTAAAATATTTTGGAAAAGATTTTTGAGACGGGTCAGAGCCCAAGTAAAATGTTTTGAAAATATTTTGCAAGCAGTTAAATTGCAATAATTAAATATGCATGCACACTTTTCATATTTAAGCTAGTGTCGCACTCTCTTGAGACATAGCACACCTCTCATCTAATGTGCACACTTAACGCTCGCCTTCTACCTTTCCTAGTTAAGCCACCCCACCTAACTAGCCATATCAAATCTCCTTCTACAAAATAATTCGTTGTGCATACTCATATTGCCAATACAATACATTATCGAATTTCCATGTCTTTTAGCCCATTATAAATTTCTCAGTATATGTTTATTTCTCCCCATAATGTAGTTATTTTCAATGTCACTATCTTTCTCTTCTACTAAACTCACCCACTATAATAAAATCGCAAGTATACATATAACACACTATTATATATATACTAATACGGCACCCCTAAGCTGAGCTGTGGTACGTGTATATTATGCTATCATGTCTTGGTAGATCATCTACCAAACACACGTAGTAGAATAAATCACAAGTATATATATTTATCACACTAATTATATATATACAATACATCACCCCTAGGCTGGGACCTACGGTGCATGCATACTCTGCTATCAAGTCCCGGTACATCACGCACTGTATAAAGGACTACGGATTCCGAATCACTCTGGAACCGTATAAATACAAATCACACATATTGGAGACAAACATAGTTCACATACCCATGGGTCACGCACATACCTACGCTCCCATGGTCAGCTGACTTATCAACTCACAAATAAGTCATTCATAGTCCTATGCCCTTAAGGTACCAATCTAAATCCCCCCGAAGGCACAAAGATAAGATGGCCCTTTTTTCAAAAATCAACCTCCCGTGATAGCAAGTATGGTAGGTATGTCATACACATAATAAATCATAGAAATCTGTATAGTTATACACACAACCTATATCATATATTCCATACATAGCATATATATCTCCCAAAGATCTTACGTATTATTTAATTTCAATTATACGTCTCATCGTATATTCCCTAGTATCCCTCACTACTCGAAGTGTGCCAATTTTCCTTTAAAATATTGCAGTAGGTAATTCACTCATATCCTATTGATCTAAGTCATAGGTTCGCTCATCCCTCGAATTCATTACTTTTTAAATTACACCGATTAATCTAATCAATCTCACATTAATTAATTTATTAAAGTAGTGCCACCCAACTACAATACTTTGACTCACTCATATGGTTTGTATCTTCTCCCATTAGAATTTGTTACACAAAAATCCACTATTAAAGTTAACACCTCTCGTTAAATCCACTATTCGAATATTTATTATATACCTCTATAATAAATTAAACCGGATAATATGTGCCTAACTCCCGTAGCACTAGCCTAAGAAATATCAGAGTCAAAACCCCGACCCTTAATTTAATTACTATCACCTCTATTAATTTTTTATTAAGTGGTATCACTCAACCAAAATGCTCGGACTCCCTTTATTGGCTCGTATTTTAACCTTTTGAAATTCATTTCACCAAATTCGGTTAATAATTTTAACACCCTTATTAAATTTAATAGTCCTTAATACTCATCCAATAAGACTCTAAGTATTAGGTTCCATTTAATTTCTATCAATTAAATTCCACCTTAAGATACCAGCACGTATGCTAAACTCGTCCAAAATTCTCATTCGAATACATTCGTATATTTTTTACATATATTATCGAGTGTCGTTCATTATAAATATTCATAAATTCATACTCCGGATTCATCCCTATCTAATTCAGGGATAAAATAATTTTCCTTTATATCTTTCCAAAGTCCTTCACTCATCTACGGACATCCCTAAAAATCCAGATTTTATTTCTCACAAAGGATTTCGATTTCAGACACTCTTTCGTAGAAAAATCATTACTAATTAAAAAAAAATCAGAAAAATACAAGGTCAGCGCCCACGCGACCGTGACGAATAGATCTAAAAGTTTCATGTTTTGATAAATAGGTAAATAGGATCGATTCTGCCTCAAAATTGGATCGTTCCGACGGACTACGAATCATCTTCTTCTCTAACTCGTTTTTCTCCATTTATAACCCTCAAACCTCCATGGATTTAACCCAAACATCAACCCAATTTATACCCCATGTTTATTACATCTATAAACAGGTTCTAACACTAATATATATCATCAATCATCATTTATTCTCATTAAAACTTCTAGGGTTCCTGAATTGGGTTTTTCTCAAAATTTCTTAAATCACAAATTCAATTCGATTCAATAATTCAAATTCAACAACAATTCCTGCTGGGTTTTTGATTATAAATCATATTCTTACATCATATGATTGTATCCATTAATTAAACATCAATCTCACCTTAAATGCTTATATCCCCAAAACCCAGATTTATCATGTGATACCTCCAAAAAGGAATTCTGCTATAATAACTCATCCCAAAATGAATATGGTTTACACCCACCATGATATGAATCGCAATACCGCAATTTAAATGAAATCAAGTTTAAATACTTTCCTGGAAATTACGTAAAATCTAATGCTTTGATGTATATGGAGATTTTGACTAAGAACACATCAATCTCCAATTGGCTTGACTCCCAAAAGCTCTCCCACTTGATCCCTCTTTTCTCCTTTGCAACTAAGTTTTTTCTAAAATGAATTATGGCTTCCATACCCTCTCACGTTTTGATTTTATTATGCCAATCCCGTTTTTAGGCTTGTGGGCTTTATTAAAATGGCCCAATCACTCCCGTGTGGGTCCGATTATGCTTAAAAACGCTCCGAGACTCAATTACTACCCTCGGGTACTCTATTTTTACTATCCCAATCCTTTCGAACTCAACCGTACACTCAAAATCATCATTCAAGTTACTTAACTAAAATCTCAAATTACGACACATGTATTCTTAAAAGAAACAACCCGAATTAATTTAAATCTCAATTCTCGAAATAAATTGAATCTTCCAATTTAAATAAATTCTCCAATTTAAATAGTTTCTCCAAATCATCAATTTAGTTTACATTCTAATTCTCCAAATTAGCTCAATTATTTATCTTAAAAAATACGGGGTGTTACACAAACATGAAATTGGTAATTTGTTTTAGCAATCAATCAACACTTGGGCATAATAAAGCAAGAGGCATTGAGCCAAAGTTGATTAAACAGTACCATTAGTCAAGATGGTAACTAATTTTCTAACATTTAATAAGTTATTTTGACGTATCTAACGGAGGACGGAAAGAGCATGGAATTGTACAAGGGCCTATCTCTTGAATATCTTATGACACCTCGTCACCAAAGATAGGTGTTTAAAGGTCTTAGGCGCTAACCAGTTTATGTGAGAAACGTTATATCCGAGATTATACGTAGGACCTTTTAGAGAGGGTGCAACTTAAGTATTCATACTTTCACCATGCCCTCTCACGTGTGGCTTAAACTCATCGGCTATACCAAATGAAAATATATATTTTATGTAAAAAATTGAATTAAGAGTCCTCTAATTTTTCAGTTGTGTGTTCGTATAAATAAACTTCATTCGGAAAACCTAATTATATTTTTTGGATAGATAGAGAGTCCAAGTGGGTATGTCTCTCAATTTATGTGAGAAGTATTCCATATGTGATCTGACAAGGGAGCTTTTAAAGAGGGTCATGTGAGATATGAAATTGGTAATTTGTTTCATCAATCACTCAACACTTGAGTATAACGAATCAAGAGGCGTTGAGCTAATGGTGATCGAAGATTCCCATAAGTCAAGATGATAACCATATTATTAGTAATTAGTCAGGCATCTCTATGTACCTAGTGCAGGGTGGAAAGTGCATGGAAAGAAACAAAATCCGCCCTTGATTGAATAGTTTCCTGAACCTCATTACTTGTCCTTTCATAATAAATAGGGTTATCTGTAGTAAATCGATACCCCTAATAAGGGATACACTTACAACCACAAGTTTATTGAAAATAGTTGCTTGTTGCTAGCATGCCTCAATTTATGTGATAAAATGTTCCATCTGTGATCTGATAGGGGATGTTTTAAAAGGGGTGGAACTTAAGTATTTATACATATAGATTATGTAATTTTAGGACTTAAAATAATATTGATTATGGATATAGGACAACAAACATTTCATTTTCATTTTTAGTCCCTATTTTCAAATTAAATGGACACGTGGCATGCTGTGATTGGTTGATGTTTTATGAATATGGGTCCGCGCCAGCGGCTTTATTAAAAAATAGGGACTAAATCCATAAATAAAATGTTTGTTGTCCTATTTCCAAAGTACATATTACAATAAGTCCTAAATTTATAAAACCCCTTATACATACTCCATACATCTTTACGTGGGGATAGAAATCATCGGCAATGTCAGACATGAACTTTGTAATTTGTATCATAAATTGATCGACACTTGGGCATAATGAATCAAGAGGCATTATGCCAAAGGTGATTGAACGGTCCCGTTAGTCAAGATCATAACCAACTTGCTAAAAAATAATTAGTCATTTTGATGTAGCAGGTGAAGGAGTGCAAGAGAGTGGAAGTGTACAAGTTTAACCCTCTTGAATAGCCTATACCACCTCATGGACGAAGATGCATGAGGCTCCATAAAGGTCCTAGGCACTGACCAATTTTGTGTGAAAAGTATTTAATCTGTGATTTGACGAAGGAGCATTTAAAGATGGTGTAACTTAAGTATTTATACTCTCACCACTCCCTATAACATGTGGCAATAAATCATGGGAAATGCCGCACATACTCAACTCAACTCAAAAAAAGTCTTTTCTTAATGCATAATCATAACGAATCAAGAGGCATTATGCCAACAGTGACTGAACTTTCTCTTTAGTCAAGTTGTTAACCAACTTGCTAAAAGTTAGACATTCATTTTTATATATCTAGTGGAAGAGGGCAAGAGCATGGAATTGTACAAGAGTCATTGTCTTGAGTATCTTCTTACACCTCATTACTAGGCATTGATCTAAAGGTGATCGAATGGTTCCCTTATTAAAGATAGTTTCGATCTAATTAACATAATCGGGCATTTTGATGTATCTAGGTGAGGAGGGCAAGAGCGTTGAACTATACAAGTGTCTCCCTCTTGAACAACTTCCAATACCTCATTACTCCATATTTTCACAATCTCTAGGGTTGATTTAAGTAAATGGATTCCACTAAAAAGGTTCACACAACAATCACTTGTTTCAAGCATCTATTAATTTGTTCGATAAGTGTTCCATCCTTGATCCAATAGAGGAGCTTTTAGATAATGTCACATGTGTCTAGAATTCATCAAAAATATTAGGAAATACATTGATAATTTATTTCATGAATTTTTAACATAACAAATCAATAGGAATTGAGTGAAATATGATTGAAACCCCTTAGTCAAGCTAGTAACCAAAATGGTAAATGTAATAGACAATTAAACATATATTGCATGTCATATGTAAATAATTCTAAAAATGGGAAGTAACTATAATTACTCAAACCACAAGGGTGTGCGCATCCCTAGTGACTCCTGAGTGGGTGCAAATGCACCCACTAATTTTAATAAATTTTCCCTTTATAGATCCCTGAGTAGGATTCTTAGAGGGTGATACCACTTATTGATGACATGGAACTCAAATACTTTGTGAAGGGAAGGAGGAAGAAGAGTGGAAATACTAGTTTTCATAGTAGTTTGGATGAGGAAGTTTGCAAGTTCAAATCAAATTCAACATTCAAATTTGTTAAAAAGAGGTTTGGATGGTGTGATGTAAGGGACAATAGTTTATCTTAGGCTTGTTATTTGTTTAATTTGCACTATGGCATATTTATCATATGTTGTTACAAGCCAACACATGCCGACATGATGAATTAAACCTCAACATCTCCAAGTTCAAGACTACTCTATGTTATGAAGGTATAAATCTTTTAGGTGTTCGAATTTATTTACATTTCTATTTGCGAAATGTATTTTGATAAAAAAATTGAGGCAAAATTTTTAAAGTTAAAGAAATTATTTTTTTGACCTTGTTCAAACGAGATGACCATCTCAATCGAATTAGAAGGATCATTTGATCACTATATCGGACAAACATCCAACAAGGGTGATCTATTTGAATTTGTTTGAAGCTCATTATAAGTTTGTTCAAATGAGATTGGAGAATGAACTAGGTTTTCGTTCAAAGAAGATGCCATTCTCATTCGAACGACTTCTTACAAAATCGTTGCCTCAAATTTTGTGCCCTTCCTTTACGTAGATGTTTTGAAAAGATTTTTAAAAAGACTTTTGAAAAAAATGTAAACTCCATATCTAATGCAAAATTCCTCAAATGTTTTATGTCTAAATACCTTTTTGATTCACAAAACATCCTCCCCAATATAATTGTGAATCCATTTGAAATCCTAGAAGTTTCATACTAGATATTTTCTTGTGGAGAGAGATCTCTACTACTGACTTTGTGACCTAAGGGATCACTGCTGAAAAGAAAGAGAAAGGCTGATCGATGGGTACCGAGGGTGGACTGTCGTTTGTGGACAGCTCTAGATCTAAGTAGTATTCTTTAGGAGTCCTTTGAGTAAGTTGTCTTTTAAAACTCTCTAAAGTGGTGAAAAATATTTTGCCTTGCAAAGGGATTTTCCTCATCTAGTTTTCTTCTGCATATTTGGCGTGATACTTGTAAAATTAAATTTGGACATTATTTGCATGCACACAATAATTTAGTCAAAGATTAAAATTTGGTGAAAATTGAATTGTGTGTTTAGATCATTTAATGAAATAAGTTAATCCAGTAGATCATGCGAACTCTCATGTGAGTTAGTTTGAATAGTGTGTGTGCGTATATGTGTCGAAAGTGGTAGGCATAGTAAGGTTGACAAATTACTAAAAAGTAACATAATTTAAATTACTAAAAAACACGAGATATTAAACTCTTCTTCTTAAAATTAATACATCCAGGTTTAGGTTTGCTATTAAATCCCTTCATAAAACATGTTCATATCTATTAGTTAAATAAATAATAAATATTGTTGAGCCATAGGAAGCATCATTATTTTGTTTAATGTCAAAAAAGAAATAACATCGCTTAAGACTTTATACTTTCACCAAGCTCTCTTCTGCGTGAATAGAACTCATTGGTAATTTCACACATGAAATTAGTAATTTGTTTAATCAATCTTTCAAAGCATTAGCACAAGAAATCAAGAGGTATTGAGTCAAAGGTGACTGAACGGTACCCTTAATAAAGCTGGTAACTAACTTGCTAATAATTAATCGGTTATTTTGATGTATCTAGTGGAGAAGTGAAACGGTGTACAAGTTTTTCCCTCTTGAACAGCTTCCTACACCTCATTACTCCATATTTTTGCAATCTCTGGATTTGCATAAAGTAATTGAATTCCACTAACAATGGTTGGACTTGCAACCACAAAGTTTTTATCAGTAATCGCTTGTCTCAAGAATATGTCAATTTATGTGAGAAGTGTTCCATCAGTGATTCGACAAATAAGCTTAAGGAAAAGTGTGATTTAGAGGGAGAAAATGAGGAAAAATTGGAACAAAATTATCATTTTATTCATTGATCATCAAAAAAGAAATGAGCAAAGTTTCATGGTTGAGTGAAAAATGGGAAATCTATGAAAAGTAACCATCCCCATTGTGGAATAGTGCACGCCTTCATCGACATTGTTTTTTTACTTGAAGGTCGAGAGCTAACTATTGATACTTAGGACTTTTTAGGCACATAATTCCTGAAATTGTTCATAAATTGTTATTTTATTTCTTAGAATATAGGCAGTTACAAGGAAGACCCAAAACCAAGGTCAAATTACTAAATATTTTGTTACATCTAGAGTTTTAAATCAATAACTTGTTCAGGTGACAATAAACTTAACAACTTCAATGACGCTTCTCACCTAATAACTCAAAGACATTCGAGTTGTAGTTCAAAGGTTAGAGGTTAGTAAATGTGTTTCCATTTTTCTCGATGTTTTAAATAATTGTCAACTACCAAATGCCATGACGCTTCTTTCAATTCTTGTATCTTTCGGTTTTTTGGTTATAGGTAATAGAGAAAGGGGTTGGGGTGGCAAAGTGGATGTTAAGTTCCATTTAATTGTTTTTTATAATAATGATGATGTTTTAAAGAAATAAAAGAATAATTTTTTAATTAGTTAATAACACCCAAATTAAAAATGAAATAAAAGGCCTCTTACTGGCACACAAATAAAAAAAGACATTTTTGTTATGGAGGAATATTTTGAGTAATTATTATAGATAAGATAAATAGCATATGCATGATATTTACACTGCACCGGAAAAATGGAGATTTGCAATTGTCATTAGCAACTATAAATGATCTTTGTAACTATTATTTGTCATCATGATTTAGAGGGTAAAAAAAAATTTCACTCCTAACAGCATTCACAATTTTTTGTCAACCCTATAAGGGTTCTATAATGGCGACAAAAATTACCCCTCCTATTTTGTAACTGTTGTCAGTAATTGCGAATGTAATGTTTGTAACTGATGTAAGCAGTGACAAATATTGAATTTGTGATTGCTAATGGAAGTTACAAATATTAGATTCACAACTGCTAACAATGTCTCCAAATTTGGCGATATTGACAAATTTATGATTGCTATTAGTAGTTACCAAGATTATGCTTCTTAAGTTAGTCACTTCTAAGAGCAGTTTAAATATCTTTATACTTTCAAAAAATTTAGTAGATTATCCTTTACATGTCTTGTAGAAGTTGTTTACGATTTAAATTTAACATCAAGAATAATATTACAAAAGCCCACTCCAAGCATTATACAAGTCTAATTTTTTTTTAAAAATTCCATTTATATTTCTAACATCCCAAATATCTTGTACACATAAAACATTTTTAAACTTAAATTTAGCATCAAATGAACCCATCTCATGCATCAAATACAAAATGAACATCGAATGAAAAATAAACTAAAATAAATAATGTCACAACACTTCCATGACATGAAATGCCATGAACATATAATAAATCATCCTAAACCTAGGTCAGGGGTCACCATGCGATGGATATGCTTCGTGAAGTCTAAGTATATGAATTGTGCGGGGTGTTGATGCGGTAACAACCTCCCTCATGTACTCAAAGTACGCTTGTTGATCAAGTTCAATGGACTTAAATTTTTTATATGTAACGTCTCATTATCCATTGACTTGTGCTTGTGTTGCTTGACACAACGAGTAAACACCTGGATTTAGGCCTTTGAAAACTACATATGTCAAGTATTCCATGTGTCTACCTGCAAACAATAAAATGTAATTATTATCATTTGAATATAAAGTTAAAGTTATAGGTAGATAATTTGTTTATATATACCCCCCATTACAATACCAAGCGCACACCCACTTACATTACAATCCCAAACACACACCCAAGTTTTTTTTTATTATCAAAAAGAGACTCCAAGACACATGAAAATAAACCCCTCTTATTTATCCAAGTAGGCATTTACGAAATGTATTACATATAGATTAAAGTGTGATATTGAAGCGTAGTACCCTTTATAACACAACCACATAAATTACAATTTGCAGGGAAATCATTAATAATCCATAATGATACCACCTTCAAAGTACTCTTAGAGGTAAGCATCATAAGCCGGTACACCTTCATCCCATAAGGTTTTCAATTCCTTAAGTAATGGTGCTAAGTAAACATCGATATCATTTCCAGGTTGTTGCAGAGCTGATATCAACTGTTGACTACAATCTGTGATGTCAAAACAAATATATGACCAAATGGTAGATATGAACAACATTCATAATAGACTTGCAAATAGAAGCAGAAACTCCCTCACTATAATATTTCTCATAGAAATGAGCATAAGATGGAGTTCCTGCTGCAATTTTTACTGTTGGTCCTATAAAACACATTTGCAATTAAGCACTGTGAAGTTAAAAAAAATGAGTAAAGTATGTATTTCCCTAGAAAATATGTAATGTAATGTCAAGCAAAATGTAGGCTAAGAGATTAACAACTAGTATTAGAACTGAACGTATGCACCCTTTGTATCATCACATTGTCACATTATATTTTACTCAATTACCATACTTTGTATGTTAATTTATCACAACAATTTGAATTTACCAAGCATATTATGTGATTTTTTTGAACTTCCCCAATACATAAAACATACATAAGGTCATCAGAGTGTCATTTTGAATGCAAAATTGGCCATAATTGAAAACCATATCCAGATTATAAACTTACGTTAATTTTTCAATTATCACTTTGTTTTCTTCCTAATAAGAATAGAAAAAGAGATCCAATAAAAAATCATAAAGGAATTCATCAGCATTTAGTTTTCTGGCATTAGATAAGCAAAAAAAGTTTGGGGCATTGATTCACTTGCCAATGAACATAATCAATCAATTAAGAGTGAACAAAAAATCAAAATTTCTTTGATGTTAACTCATGCTTGGCATCCCTATGGATGGACACAAAAAGGTTTGAAAATATTTTACAACGGGTCTGAGCCAAATTCCTTTTGAAATTTTTTTGCATGTAATTAAAATGCATTAATAAATATGAGTGCATTCTTCCATATTTAAACTGGTGTTGCACTCTCATGAAATAATACTCGACCCTCAACTACAGTGTGCACCTAACATATACATTTTAGTCTGTAGCTATGCTACTCGGACTAACTAGTCTCAATATAGCCTTAAGTCCATACGCTACCCTGTATCACACGTATTTTATGATTAGCTTCCACATCCTCTTAACAATTATAATTCTCAGTTATTATAAATCAATTTATTTCAAATAAATTTCTCTAGTTATTAATTCAATGTTCACACTTTAAGTCTTATATATATATATATATAAAAAGTCCCGCTCTTGTAAGGACTCCTTATAGTGCAGACCCCGATACATACCATTTTTTTAAATAGTAAAAAAATGAATTTTTTCATGAAACTTAGTAAATATGAACTCCACGGTGAAAAGATCACCCCAATTTTTTTTAACAAAAAATTCAATTAAAAAAACATTGAGAAGAGGTGATATGTAAAAAAAGGGTATAAATATGTATTTTCGACCGGTGAAATGTTGGCGATCATCTCACCCATTTTTTTATTGAATTTTTTGATAAAACTTCATGGATATGATCTCGACACTGAGAAGATCATAATGATGAAAGTTCATCAAAAAATTCAATCATTAAAGTGGTTGGCACCAACCCAACATTTCAACGATTGAAAATGAATATTTATACCTTTTTTTTACATATCACCTCATATCAATGATTTTTTGTGTTGAACTCTTTGATGAAAAAAATTGGAATTTATCTTTTCACCTTCGAGATCATATCCACTAAGTTTCATAAAAATTTCATTTTTTTACTATTTTAAAAAAATGGTATGTATCGGAGTCTACATTATAAGGAATCCTTACAGAAGACATTATATATATATATATAAAGGAGGAGGGATTTTTTATCTAAGCTAAATGGTGGCTTAGATTTACTCTCATAAGTTTGCATCCTACGGTTGAAAATGATGCCAAATCATCTCTTAAGAATGATTAGGAGATTTGAAGTTTCTTTAAATAATGGGTGTACAACAAGTAAAAGTGATGTCCACTCCCATCAGGAAAAAGTACAACTTATTAATAGACCCGTTAACCCTAGAGCTACATTAGTCAGCTACACTCATCAAAACTAAATGCATATACAATACAGAACACAAGGCTTTAAAAAAGACGATCCCTCTCTCTCTCAAGATATAAATGGATAAAGCACATGCATAGCACATAATACCCTCTCCTCTCTCTTTATAAAGAGCTCCAACTATTCATCCCTCGCATAATACCCCTTCAAGACTACAAACTACCACCATATTCAGATCAGAGGAGGTGTCGGTTCAGGTAGTTATAGTTCAAATCTGGTGAGATGGTTCCGATGGGTTTTTTTATGGGTGTTTTGAAATCTATTTCTTTTTTATGGGTTTTTTTTTCGGTTCAGACAGTTCATGTAGTGAAATTTTTGATGGATTTTTTTAAAATCTCTCCCTTAAGAAACATATGCATGTAGCTTAGGACAACAAATACATAGCTTAGGCCATCTCTAGTGAGAGATGTAAAAGTATACGTTTGCATTTTTTCAACCCACAGTGGGTACCAAAAAATGCACAATTAGGTGAGAGAAAGTGTAGCGAAAGTGTAAATTTAGACACACTCTGCACATTGTCTAGCGATGGGGACCCCCCACAACTGGGTAGTAAACAGTTATATGTCTAGATTATGGGCGTTAAACTCTTACCCGTCCAAGGGTCTTAGAAATTATTAAAAAATTGGGTTAGAAAATGGGAAACGCAGTGGGCAGTTAACATGTTGCCATCCCCATCCTTAGACGGATAAAACTCTCTCGTCTAGCCTCTTATTTAGCTTCTCCCACTATAAGATCCAACGGAAAAATGTAGCTTGAAAAATGTAAATTTCCATTATTTTAGCCTCTCTTAATGGAGATGGCCTTAGTGCATTTTTTTTCTCTCTCGGCATGGATTTTACTGTTTTGTAGTTTTTGGTAGTAGATCTCCTCCGGTAAGAGTAGGATATCTGCTCCTATTTAAATTCAGAGATCCCTCTCTCTCTTTGTTATAAAGTAAGTGGCTAATATATTTAAGAAAAATGTGTATGTTAGACATTTAACAAAAAAAATTACAAATTATAGTTGCCCAACCTGAATGGAAATGGTGAGAAAATACATGAAGGGGTTGTGTTTTAATATTTTAACCTATTCTCTTTTATTTTTCAAATCTAACAACTCTTTTTATTTAGAAATTGCAAATTTGTCAGTTTTTGGTTCTATTTTGGGTACCTAATATGTTTTAACAACTGCAATCTCATTTTTTCCATTTTTGGGTACCTAATTTAGTTATGTTACTAATTTGATTAATGGATTTTCTTTAAATTTTCTACAATTTTCTTACTTTGGGGTTGACTATACCGAAGTATTCTATATTTTTGGATCCACCCCTCTTTGTATTTTGTTAGTCGATTCAACATTTTGTATGTTCGAATTGTTGATTTTGTTAGTTTTTTTTTTTTGTTTTGTTTTAAAAATGTATATTTGAATTGTGTTTATGTTTAAGTTATATATTTGTCTTGAAAAAATACTTTTTTATCAGAATCTGTGACTTATTTTCCTTCCCTCAAAGGTTTTATGTTGGATTATAGAAAAGATTTTTTAGGTCTTTAATTATGCTATATATTAATCTTAAGGAAGTTTAATTTTTTATGGAAATAATAAGTGATTAATCTATGACGTCTTTATATTTTTTTCTTCATTTACCAATCTTTTAATTGTATATTTGAGGTTATATGATATTTCTCTGTATTTCCCTATTTTTTATTTGCTCCATCTTCTTCTACATAATTCTTAATATTACATATCTTTAGGTACGAGAACTAATAGACCTCTTAATTGCCCTGTTTTTGTCAATCTATAATTTTGTCGAGCTGGTGAACAAGGCATGCCTATCAACATTAATGATTTGGAACAAGACTGAAGATGAATGACTGCGGGTGTTTACGAAGGCATGGTTCGATTTTAATGGGTCAGTGATAGTCTTGCAAATATATAGGTTTTTTCATTTTGTTTATATTATTTTCTTTTACTTCAGTAATTATGACATGCCAGGAAAACCCCACACAATACGACACGATCATGACATATTTTCTTAATTTTGTACATGTTTCGTACATGGCGCCTCACTCATGCTTAACACGCACATTGTTGAACCTATCATTTCTTATTAACTTTGGAATTAATAGGAATTTGGTTATTACACATTCATTCATTTTTTTCTAATTGATCTTCATTTTTGTATATTGAATACTATTATGTGTGTGGATAGTGATCATTTTCTTTTTTTTTCTTGGTAATCCCTAATCTATTTTAGAATGTGTGTGTGGTGATTCTTCATCTACACATTTTAGAATGCAATGTATTTATTTTAATAAAATTTTATCTATCGCCAATTTAGCGTAAAATACAACAATGTTAATTTGGTAATAAGTTTGATTTGATATTTAGAATTATTATGGTATGTAAATGAAATAATTTGTTATTAATGTTAGGAATTTTCGAATACAATAAACTTAATTCATTGATGTAAAATTTTAACACTGTTTGCTATAAAGATGTGATATTATAAATGTGATTTATTATTGGAACCATAATTTTATAATCAACAATAGTTTGCTTTAAAGTACATAAAAGTCATAGGGATAAAAAGTGATTTGGGGGTACCATATTAACTTTTTGTGACATTTTTAGGAATAAAAAGTGATGCAAAAGATTAAAAGTAAAACACATTGTAAAAATCAGTGTGAAATTACATTGTAAATTATGAAAATAATAACCAAAGTGATATATTAATAAATTATTGCATGAAACTAATTGGTCAAATGTCAAATGATCTAATATTTTATTAGCACCATGTGCACCCTAACAACAACAAGGCATGTCATTATCCTTTATGGTTAAATTAACATTAAACTTCCAAAAACTTTTTAGTCCCAATATTTTTTCTTATTTATGACTCATGTGGGTCACCCAAACTATACTAGTTAACTATTGTATGTTATTAGTGTCCACTTATTAACTCATAACTTCGAATCAGTTCATATCATGTTATCACGTGTCTTATGTTACTAGACCTAATCACTATTACTAAATATTTGAAAGGATTTCACGGGTACTCCCTAGTGTGTGTGTGTGTGTGTGTGTGTGTGTGTGTGTGTGTATATATATATATATATACATAAAAATGAAAGAGTAATAACTCACTTGATGAGAATCTCTAATAAACTATCATGCTCTAAGGAAAACACATCACACCTGGGGTTACCAGGTTAGAATCGCACCACCGAACCCAAATCGTAAACATAACTGGAGGAAATCGTAGTCTTGAGTCAGTAGGTCATAATCATACCACATTACTCCATTTGTACTCCAACCTCACAATGAATGGGCATGCACAAACCTATGATCCTAGGGACCAATACTACACATGCTGAGATTCGCCAAGAGAGATCGCCCTCTACGCACAACCTCCGCCTATAGCATCTTATATAGTAGTTATGTTTCAAATGTATATAACATACACACAGATATAATCATGTATACTCTCTCTCTCTATATATATATATATATATATATATATATATATATATACCGGCTAACCGTACATATGTCACTCATAGCACTACCCTATAAATCCCGAGTCTATCCTAACTCCCAATTCATCAAGTATTCACTTACTTATAATAAATTCTTCAATTTAATGTTTATGGCCACCATGCCATTCTACCCTGTCACTTAGCCCAGCCATTCTGAAATCTTAACTTGATCTCCAGATTTCCACTCGTAATCATTTATTCACTTACCCACGTATTTCCTTACACCGAATCCATCCTTGATTAGCCTATGACACTTCCTAAGTCCATTAGGAATAAGTTAATATGAGTTTTAAAAAGTCCTACAATGAGCATCTTTAAATAAGTAAAAATATAAGAGTCTTTTTCCTATTATAGCTCTTAAAATCACAAATTCACACAACTTTAATATTCTAATAGATTAAACATGTTTTACTACAATGGCTATTACTCCCTCCCCAGTAGTCCAAATGACCTGATTTAAATCTCATTATAAAGTGAAGATCCATACCTTTCTTTTCATATATGGATCATAGTCTAATTCAAAGTAAAAAAAATGGCATCAGTTTGAAGTGACATTAAAAATTTTGTCAGATACTCTGATAGATTAAACACTTTCTTCTAAAACAGCTATTACTCCCTCCACAGAAGCCCAAATGACCTGATTCAAAGCTCTTTTGAAAGCTAAGATCCGTACATTTATTTTCATCAATGGATCGTAGTCTAATTCGAAGAAAACTAAAATGGCATGCGTTTGAAGTGACATCAAAATTCTGTCAGATTCATCAATTTTTTTTACTCAATTTAAAGGTTTCTTTAATTATCATAAGAACCATTCAAGATCACATCTTTTATATTAATCAATCTGAAATTTTATTCAAGATCACATACTTTCCATATGAATCAATCTCATATATTATATGGGATTATAATCAAAATAACTTTATATAATATCATTCCCAAAATCCCATTTTTATGACTGAAATCCCTCCCTAATTGTCAATTTCAATTTCACCAAATCTAATATGAATTGAAATTAAGCAAGTTAATCACTTTACTTAAAATTGTTGTAAAGTTTGAATCCTCCTTGTGTTGATGAATCAAGCCTAGAAATCCCCAAAAATTCTTCTCCTAATTATTCTTTCTCGTGATTTTTTTCTTTTTTCTTTTATCTCTTCTCTCTATCTATTAGGTCTTTAGAATGAAGGTTTATAAGCCTAATCTAGAAATTAGGTCCTCGCCTAATTGTAAAATGACTCGTACACCCATATGTGGGCCTCGACTAGTCTAACATTCCCTCGAAACCCAATTACTACCCCCTGGGTACTTAATTTTGACTATTTTAACCCATTTCGGATAAACTATGCACTCGAAATCATCATCTAAGTCACCAATCATAAATGTCCCATCTCAACCTAATATAACCCACATGTGTCCCAGTTAAGATAAAGTAAAATCCCTTCGCTATTACCCACTCATGATGTAATACCATTTGTCATTATTTTATTTACTTTATCACACTAGTAATTATATAATCACATAAATATTAACCAATTTCTCGCGAATTAATATTAATTTTAAATTTCCATTATTTCTCAATTTATTTATATTCTGCACACATGTAATTTAAATGCTAAAAAAGTATTCAAAAATACGAGGTGTTACATACTTCCCCTTACAAAAGAATTTCTTCCTCGAAATTTAGGTAAACCTGGCATAAAGAGCTCGGGATATTTCACTCGCATATCATCGTCTAGCACCCACATCGACTCATCGGCATTGTGATACCCCCATTGAAAATGAACCAAGGGCACCACCTTAGATCGAAGGTTATGCTCACTATGATCCAAAATAACAATCGGTCTCTCCTCATATGAGATGTTAAGATGCAAATCTATCTCCTCTAATGGGATGTGACAATAAGCCATCTCACCCAACTAATATTTCTTTAATAATGACACATGAAACACATAGTGAATCCATGGAAGATACTTCGACAAGGCGAGTCTATACGCCACCGTACCTATCCTCTTGATGATCAGGAAAGGTCACACATACCATGGTGTGAGCATCCCTTTCTTCCCAATTCTCATAACTCCTTTCATAGGAGACAATCGCAACAATACCTGATCACACACATCCAGCTCTACATGCGTCATATTCACATCTGCAGAGGCCTACCCTAAGAAATCATTATGCAACCCTGAATAATCTCGATCTTAGAAGAAGTATCCATAATCATATCAGGTCCAAGGAGCTTATGAAAAATAATACCACTTAAGTTGTTTAAAATATTTAAGACAATTTAAATGGCTCCGAACAATTTGTTTGAGAAACTCCTTTTTTTTACAAAACAAGTACTAACACAAGATGTGTATAAAATGTTATGAAAGAGATATTTCAGTTATTATGTATCCAAGTTTTGAAAAACAAAACTAAATAAATTCTAAATCAGCACACAAGTAAAAGGTGATGAGAGGAAGATGAAACATGCAAGAACACAAGATTTTAATGGGGTAAAACCCCCACCCAATTGGGGAAACATCCATGTAGGTTTCTACACCTCAAAACAAAAATCCACTAAAAAATAAAATAGGTTACAAGATATATAACAAACTAAACACATAATCAGACCTACTCTAAGTCCAAAAACTATACTAGCTCCATTAGGTTATTCTGATTTCACTGAAGGCTCTGATATTGAAGTTGTTATCCCAGCTTTGTTCCTCTTCTCCGTTTTAGCTTTCAGTCGACTCCACGGTCAATGATCTCTCTACCAACACTTCTTTAGTATTGTAGTGTGAATAGTGTAAGTGGTGAAGTGCATAAACACATATATGCAACATACACACACACTTTAGACAATATACCTATCAAATTATAGATTTCGTTCTGAAATGCAGTTATTATTTCTTAATCTCAGTTTGTTTGAAAACCTCTGATCTTTATTTATATCCATAGATCTCGAGGAAACCTGGCTATCATAAAGAGACAAGGTCCTAAAAACTTCCTTATTATTTTATCTACACGGTTATTTCACAAATTGTGAAATATAAGTATGAAAATGTAAAATGCCATTTAAGATATTAATTTGATCTAAGTCTGGTTTTTCTCAAAACTGGAAATAGAAAAGGATTTGTTGGTAAGAGTTTTGACAAAAACATTTATGAGTAAAACAACCAACAAATCACACACATGTCAGATTTACACTTTCTATGAAAACAAAATGAAATCCAAACATCGTGACTAGTTTGACAAGAGATTAATGACAAGAGAGGATGGATATTCACACATGATCGAACACACTCAAACTCACAAGGTATTTTCTGAAGAAAAATCACAAGAGTTTTAGGGTTTGATATTCTCTCTCTTTCTTCTCTCTCTCTCTCTCTCTCTATCTCTTCTTATTTTCTCTCAAAACTCAACTGATCCAAAGATTGTAAATGTATAAGTCTTGGTCTCTATTTATATAGCCAAGAGAAGGATCTGGAAGGACGAACCAAATAAAAGGCTTGGATTAAATCTTATCAAATTGAAACAAATCCAAAGGCTATAAAACCACCGCTTTTAAAGTCCATTTGATTGGTCCAATTTATAATGATATGGACTGACATAAGAGACATACAGACCATAGATAACATAAAGATTGATTCTCAAGTTTGTGAGAGAGGAAAAACACAAATATGATGGGTAACTATCTAACACGTGTAGGGCAGGGATCAAACCAAAAACGCGAGTTTTGAAACTTTTTAAATACAATTTGTTACCACAAATGTTTCTGTCGATTTTGGATTCTACCCAGCCAAGTGTTTAGGAGATAAAAGTACTTACAAATAAGCCCAAAACATATTAAAACCAATTTTTAAAAGTTTTAAAAATGTTTATAAATTCCTAAAAATTATTTAAAAAATCCCAAAAATTATTAGAAAATTATTATAATGGGAATTAATACTCACACACCTAAATTAATATGAATGAAACATAGAAATGTAATCCTAGGTGAAGTATTGATATTATACCTTTGAGAGTAATAGAGGAAATACCATATAGAGTCTGAGGTTCTTTGGTAGACAAAGGTATGATTCAAATTTTGTCACTATTTCCAAACTAGACAAGCGCCTATATTATATAGACTCAAATGAGTCAAAGATATAGGATGATTCGTCTTATTTTCCCTCACCTCTAACTAACAAGCGAGAGAATGACTAGGTCATCCATATAATACCTCATAAGGCACTATACCGATAGTGAACTGGTAGGGATAATTATATGAAAACTTCAACAGTGGAAGTTACTGCTCCCAAACTCTCCTAAAATCAAGTATACACATCTTGAGAACATCTTCCAACATCTGATTAACCCACTCAATCTTCCCATCGGTCTACAGATGATAAGTCGTACTCAACTACAACTCAATCCCCATAGCCTAGTGGAAACTCTGTCGAAAATGGGATACAGAAATCTTGTCGCAATCAGACATAATTTTAATCAGTACCCTATGTAGACTCACAATAAAAAAAGAGTTGGGAATATTGTGTCTTCGTATGGTCCGTTCATACTGGCAAAAAGTGGGCCAC
Source organism: Sambucus nigra (assembly GCA_949130495.1). Lineage (NCBI taxonomy): Eukaryota > Viridiplantae > Streptophyta > Magnoliopsida > Dipsacales > Adoxaceae > Sambucus > Sambucus nigra. The sequence continues at coordinate 510,877,338 of OX422218.1, read as the reverse complement.
CTTGGTCAAACGATCCACAATGATCCATGTGGAATCATGGCCCTCTATGATGTCGATATCCCCATGATAAATTCCATCGATTTACTCTCACATTTCCACATTGAAATCTCTAATGGCTGCAACATCTTGATTAGCCTCTGGTGGTCTACCTTTACTAACTGGTAAGTGGCACACTTCGAGAAAAACTCAGCAATGTCCAGCTTCATTGCAGACCACCAATACTGTCTAGGAATGTCCTGGTACATCTTATCCTTGTAAGGATGTACCATAAATCTCAACCTGTGGGACTCTAACATAATAGCATGCCTCAAATCCCCATCATCGGGGACAATAAATCTCCTATTGAAGCATAAGCCTCCCTCAAAACTGATCGAGTAAGATTCTGCCCCCTCTGCCAATAGCTATCGTACCCTGGCTCGAAAAAACTAATCCTCAGCCGACGCCATCATAACCTGTATCATAATCTCGAGCATGATAGACAAAACCATCATACATGCTCCGACAACTGCTTCATCCAGGAAAATCTCACTCCACTTAGCTTTCCAGATTATCATTAACTCCTTCGTGGGTTATCATCTCAATGTATCTGCCATAATGCTATCCTTCCCCGGGTGGTACTAAATATCAAACTAATAGTCCTTCATGAATTCCAACCATCTACATTGTCGCATATAGAGATCGTTCCAAGTGAAGAGATACTGTAGCGACTTATGATCTGTGAATATACTAAATTTCTCCCCTAGAAGACAGTGCCTCCAAATCCTCAAGGCAAAGACTACCGCAGCTAAATCTAAATTGTGTGTGGGGTAATTCCTCTCACGGTGACTAAGCTAACGAGAAGAATACGCTATAACCCGATCCTCCTGCTGTAGCACGCTCCTAAGTTCCTCTAATGATGCATCCATAAATACAAGGCACTCCACTCCTCTCTTGGATAGTGTGAGTATAGGTGCTAAATTTAACTTCTCTTTTACCTCATCAAAAGCTAATCGACAGTAATCATCCCACACAAATGGCACCCCCTTACAACCCAAGTTCTTCAATGAATCCTCAATCTATGAAAAGCCCTTAATAAAACAACGATGATATCTTTCCAATCCTAAGAAACTATGAATATCTATCAATGTCGTGGGCTAACCCAACTCCCACACCACTATAACCTTACTCGTGTCCACTAAAATGCCTCTAACAGACACAATATAACCCAAGACCTACATTTCACGCAACTAGAACCCACATTTCTTGAACTTAGCGTACAACCGATGGTCCCGTAATGCCTACAGAACAATACACAAATGGTCTACATGTTTGACCTCAGTTTGAGAATAGACCAGAATATCATCTATGAACATAATCACGAACTGATCCAACAAGTTCCAGAACACCCTATTCATGAGATCCATGAATACTGATGGTGCGTTGGTTAGACCAAACGGCATAACCCTGAACTTGTACCACCCGTACCTCTCCCAAAAATAAGTCTTAGGTACATCTTGCTCCCTAATGTGCAAATGGTGATAACATGATCTCAATTATATCTTGGAGAAGTACGTAGCTCCTCTCAATTAGTCAAACAATCCATTGATTCGAGGCAACTTATATTTATTCCCAATCGTGACCTTGCTCAACTCTCAATAATCAATACATAGTCGAACATCCATATTTTTCACAAACAACACTAGATAATCTAACTCGCTCAAAATATTGATCACGGGAGTAACAAAAACTTGGTAAGACCGAAGTCGATTTCCACAGGGAATTATACAAAGTAACGAAGATATTCTTATTGGTATAGGTAAACAAATAAGAAGTATAAATAAAAGAAAAGATGATTTTGGTTTCGAGAGTTATAGCGCACCACAGCGAACCACAATTACTGGAACACTTAACTAAAGAGTAATTAGAAGCAAACGAGATTTATAAAACGGATGATAAAATGATTCTTAATAAAAGGATGAGGTGCATTACATAACCTCGGATATGAGATGAAGGTGTCATCCCAACAATAAGATATTATTCTCAATAATCCCACATGAAAGGTGTCATTTCAACAATACGAGATGGAGGTTTCAACATATTGTCGAACAAATGTGTTTATGTTGGAGTTAACTCTTAAAAATAACTGTTACATGATAAGAGAGGTTAGAATCCTATGAAACTCCAATATCAACACAAACACCCATTTATTGGATGCAAACATTAAACTAATCAAGAAGTTGAACCATCCAAGGTGGGTTTATTCTCCCAACCTAAGGAAACATGCTACTCATAGCTCTAACTATGAATAGACAACAAAGTACAACTAAAATGGAGCTTGGTAACTTATAAATAATGAAGTAAAAAATGGAAAGCAAGAAGAAATGCACAAGCCCTAGGAGAGAGAAGAGAGAAAAAATCCAAAAATATATATCTTCTCTTCTTTCACATGATTCCAAGCACACCTTGACAACTACAAACCACTTTCTATTTATAGTAAGTGGAAATAAACCACCAAACAAGATTGTTAAAAACAAAAGCCAAATATGGAAACCAAAAACTACTTAAACAAAAAATTGCACATGTGAGGGGGCTAATCGACCCCGAGTTTGATCCAGGTCGATGGGGGCTTCAAAAATGATCCTACCTTGATTCAAAGGCTAAACTTAAAAAATTTGTCGATCGCGGCTTCGAGGCCGATCGACTGGGGCCTTAATTTCTAGGGATTTTTCCTTCATCACATTCCACATAAAGGACCTCAGAGTAAATTTACCATAACTTGGTCGTTACGAACTAGATTGATGCACCTTCAGTGGCTACACGAAGTTAACTTGGAGAGATACAATTTCCATCAAGAGTTTGGGCACGATGCTCGAACCCAGAAATGACTAAATTGCCCCTGAAGTTTCATAATGTGTTGTAACTTTCCCAGCAAGCGCACACTTGCACCGTTTAGCATTTCAATCCCTACAAAAGCTAAAATAAACCTTTCAAAACATATATATATATATATATATATATATATATATATATATACACACACAAATGTGCATGCATGCATAAGTAACGGAAGCAAATATCAACATTCGTGACTAATCAACCCCCCCCCCCCCCCCCAAGTTAGACATTGTTAGTCCACACTGATTAAACAAAACAAGAACCGACACATAGAGTGGTAAGAATAATAAAAATATGTACTCAGAAAAAGTTCCACTTTCGCGGGTGCACAATTGCATTTAGCGAAGGCAACAAGTCGTTAAATTCCTAGGTTAACCTATTGAACGAGTGTTGCCTCGTGAAGGTTTTCAGGGATGAAACCCACAAACATCAAAATTTACTCAAAATATTCCCAACAACTAACATATCAGGCTCAACAACAACTAAATATTTCAACTCATTATTAACAAAGCAAACAAGAATGTTTCTCGATACTCCAAAACTATTAAGATTAAAAGAATAACAACATGGAATTAAAACCTCAAATGTTAGTGGTGTGCATGCACATGTAAAAATGTTGATTCGATAAAAATTCCAATAGTATGGATAAAAATTAGAGCATGCTTCCACTCAATCCTCTCCGAATATTACGCTCAGCAAATAGAAGCACTCGAAAGGGGTGTAACACACGAGACATGTGAGCATAATGAGTAAATGTAAAGGGAAACTAGGCTACACACATGTCATCAATGACAAACGCTATATATAAAATGAAAAAAATGCAATATCATGAAAGGATATCATTTAATAAAGGAGATGAAAAGCACTTTAACAGATTATCGCAACTATTTTGACTTTTGAATTAAACTCATCTTAAGTTCATATAGGACTTTAAAGGTTTTTAATATTGGTCCATGGTTGAGGTTGTGAAACAAGGGGGTATGCATGGATTCAAAGGTGTTTGGAGATGAAACACGTGGGATAATGAAAAATTTTGAAAAATTTCAAAATTTCAATACGAGTTCCATAGCAAGATTTAGATATAATAATGAAGAGAGTGAACAAAGCTTGTTGATCACTTTGTACAATATGAAAATACTTTCCATTTATTTATCTTTTGTTTTGTTTTTCTTCACTTTTTCTCTTTTTCTTTTCTTTTCACTCTCACTTGCTTAATTGCAACCACATAACAAGAGCATCATTCAATCTGAAGTATCGCTCCAAACAAAGGTATGGAGGTTAATATATCTATGGTTTAGAACTCCAATTCGTAGTTGGTTATAGGATTTTGGGTTTTGAAATAAAATGTTATTGTATAGGCTCAAAGGGGTTGACTTGGGAAATACATAAGGTGAGGTTAAGGTCAATATGGGTAATATAAAAAAGATGGCTTATGATCATTTCCTAAATTTTATGCAATTCTTTAGTCAAAATAACTTTAAAAATCATGCTCGGGTGATAAAATTCATAATATAATATAATATAATAATGAATGACTAATGAAAGAAAAGTGAGATTACAAATGAATTTAACGTTTCAAGGATGGAAGAGCAGTGCATACACACTCACAAATGAATAAAAGCACAAAGCTCACCAGGTTTTTCGTGTACATACAGAAATAAATGGATACCAAGTTATAATTGTCATACTAAATCGTTCATAAAATATGCTTAAGTGCTCATGGGTTTTCAAGGTTTAATTCATGCATTTATTCCCAACATTGAATAATTTGAGGACTAAAGTTTAATAACATGAAAGAAATAGAAAATGAATAATTGAATTAGCAATTGAGTGACTCAATTATTGAATTTATCATAGGAAATTGAGGCAAGAGGCCCAAGAAAGAGAAAATGAATAAAGAAAATAATTTTTGAATTTTTGTTTTTTTAATTAATAAACAAATTCGTGGCTCACAAAGAATAAAAAGAAACTGAGATGCCTAATCACACCCCCTAACTTGAATCGCACATGTCCTCAATGTAATTAAAGTGTAAGGACAAATTTCCAAACGAGTCATTTGTAGTATTAGCTACATTCCATTGGACAAAACTCTTTAAGGTCATTACTAATCAAGCTTTATACAACCTTAGAGAATCGGGCATTCAAAGTTCACACTAATCGGGCATTCAAAGTTCACGCTACATCAATATGCATTTCAATTCCATTCTCCTAAAAAGGTATATGACCAAAACCATTTTTATGTGTTGGAGTAATTTTAATTTTCCTAAATTTTTTTTTAAATTAATTTTGAATCTTTTTTAAAAGAAAAAGAATTCTCGTTCGAAAACTTTCCAAGTCGTTCGAACGACCTGGATCTAACGACCCAGCCCAGCTTGCACTGGTATCTTGTTAGAAGTTCATTTGAAATGTTATTCGAACGAACTCATTCGAATTATGTTTCTAAAGACTTACCTAACAATTGCACTGGACTATCGTTAGACATCTCATTTGAACTAAGGTCGTTCGAACGAGATTCTTCAGTTCTGAAATTTTTTTAAATTCTTTTATGCAGTTATTTTAAATAACTGCCCTTGTCCACTTCTTTTCCAGTTTTCATAATATGGACGAAAATCAGTTCTTCAAATGGGACTTTTGCACATTTTGAGAGAACAACTCTTATCTTCCTTTTTATGAAAAACTCTCCAACACAAACTTGATTTTTGAATTAACCAAAACCCCAATCTTTCAACCTAAATTTCATCATGGACATATGCGGTGGATTTTTGCATCCTCGTTAATTGGAGACGGTTCTTTGGCCTTTGATGGATACCGAGACACGAGCAGTGTTGTGCAGTGCATTGGAGCTTTGCGTACTACAAACGTAGGTATTGGAGACGGCATCAACGAGTCTTTATGAGTAAAGTCTGTAAGTCTTTTGAGTCTCTTTGTAAAACCATATTTGTAGTGGATTTGTCTAGGCCTAGCCAGCCGAGGTTTTTCCCATTTGGATTTTCCTCGTACATTGGCGCATTGTGGTTGTGATTTTTGCACTTTACTTTATTAAATCACCTAGATGTATGTGTAGGATAAAAAGGATAATATTGGATAATTTTATATCTCTTAATCAAGTTAACAATTCCATCACTTTAATTGTTAATTGTTCACGCTAACCTTCAAATTTGCGAAGGAAATTAAAATTAGAATATTTCTCCACTTGGCAAATTTTTATAGTGTTGTGTGTGTATTATACGAAATAACCTCAGTTCATATAACGTTACAACTTCAAATTGGTATCAGAGTTAGTCTCTAAAAGTTATTTAGATGAATCCTGGAGGTTATATTGAAAAATTTTCATCGAATAGACCACCTATGTTTGATGGAACTAATTACAACTATTGAAAAGAACGTATGAAATCTGCCTTTAAATCAGTTGATGAACGTGTTTGGATTGCTGATGAAAAAGGATGGTCCCCTCCTACTATGATCCTTGATGATGAAATTGTTTTAAAACCTGTAGAGAATTGGAGTGAGGATGAATTGAAATTATGTAACTTTAACTCTAAAGGTTTAAATGCATTATTTAGTGCCGTAACTCTCGATGAGTTTTTTTGTATCATGACTTGTGAAACTTCTAATGATGCTTGGTATATTCTACAAGTTACTCATGAGGCAACAAGTGCAGTTAAAGAATCTAAGATTCAAACCTAAACACTAAATTTGAAACCATCACTATGAAAGAAACTAAAACTTTTGATGAGTTTTATGCTCGTATATCTGATATTGTTAATTCTTGTTTTAACTTAGGTGATAAAATCCTTGAAGATCGTATTCTTAAGAAAATACTTAGATGCCTTCCTAAGAGATTCATTCCAAAAGTCACAGTTCTTAATTCCTTAGGAAATCTAAATACTTTAAAATTTGAAGAGCTTGTTGGTGATCTTCAAAAATATGAATTAGATATGTTTCCTAAAGATAACAAAACCAAAGATAAGGGAGTAGCCCTAAAAGCTAAGATAGAAGAATTGTCTGAATTCGAAGAGTCCAACATGGACCCTGATGATATAGCCTTATTTGCTAAAAAAATTACAAAATTTCTCAAGTTTAAAAAGCAAAATTCTATGTTTGAAAAACCTAAATTTGAGAAAAACAAAAACATGGCAAGTAGGAGTTTTAATAATTAGGAACAAAAGAAGTTTAAAAATGACAATATTAAAAGAGATAACTTCAAAAAGGATGATTCTGAGAGATGATTTAAGTGTGAGGGACGAGGTCATAGAGCATATAAGTGTCCTACTAAACTTAAGAGACAAGGTAAAGAAAAATTCGTTTACAATGCTACTCTAAGCGACAGTGATAATGAGTCCGAAGACTCTGATGACTCTACCCCATCTAGAAATAATTTCACTGCCTTTATAGTAAGTCATCCCAGTGATTCTAGTGAGTCACACCCTAATGTTAAAAATTTAGAGCATGATCTTGAGGTTGCTTCCACTCAATCAGCAAGTAGTGATGAAAAAGGAAGTGAGACTGAAGTAGATGAGAGTGAATTGCAATCAGCCAATTCTGAACTATACACTAAGTCTCTTTGTATTCAAAAGGTAGATAAAAGATTAACCTTTAAAGTTTTAACTTTATAAAAGGAGTTGAAAAGCCTGAAGGAGAAAGAGGCTTTAGTTAGTCAACTGGAGGCAATTAAGATATCCCTTTTTGAGAAGTTTATCTTGGTAGGTAAAGAAAAATGTGATTTAATTAACTCCTTAGAAGGTGTAAACAAAGATCTTCACGAGTCTTTAAAGATTAGAAAATCTCTTGAAGCTAAAATTGTCCAACTTGAAAAAGATCTCGAGTCCTCTAGGGAAGTTAAAGTCACTCTTGAAGATAATTCAGGAAAAATGGGTAAATTATTTCTAGGTCATGTTTTAGTATATAAGGAGAGAGGTTATCAAGAGAGAAAAGGTATAGGATATGAAGAAGGAGAGTCATCCAAAGTCAAATCTGAACCCGTAGCTAAGTTTGTTTTCAAATAAAATCCACCTAAACCTCATCTACCTAAAATAAGTCTACCTAACCAATCATCGAAAGAGAGTCCAAAACAACCCTATGTGTGCATTTATTGTCACAAATGGGGTCATCTTAGAGATTTTTGTTACAATTTTGGGAAGAAATCTTTTTCCACAACTTCCAAGGAACACTATAGCTCCTCGGCTAACCTTAAGAGCCAAGTTGAGTATCTAGTTAATACATCTAAAGGTCTAATGGAATACTACTCAAGCTTGGGTTAAGAAAAATGAGACCAATAAAGAGTTTTTCGTTCATGTTAAGCTTACGGATCAAAATACCTCCCAATGGTACCTTAATAGTGGTTGTTTGAGACATATGACCGGTGACAAATACCTATTTACCACTCTTGAAAACAATAAAGTTGGTAAGGTCACCTTTGGGGATGGAAGCAAATTGAATTATGGGTAGAGGGTCTACTGAAATTTTTGGGTTTCCTAAACTTGAAAATGTCCTATATGTTAATGGTCTCAAGGCTAATTTGATAAGTATTATCCAGTTATGTGATGAGAATCTTGATGTTAAGTTTAGTCAATCGGAGTGCACCATATATGATAAATCGGGAGAGGCTATTTTATAAGGTGTGAGAACTAGTGACAATTGCTACATAATAGTTCTTAAGTCTTCTTTAGTTTGCAATAGTACAAAAGCCTCATCTGACGATATTTGGCATCAACGATTTGGTCATGTTAACTTTAGAGATCTTGATCGTTTAGTAAGAAAAGAACTAGTTCGTGGAAAACCAACCTCCACTATTTGTGAGCCTTGTCAATTAGGAAAACAAATTAAGAATCCTCATAAAAAGTTGAACTCAATAACTACCTCTCGTGTCTTAGAATTGATACACATGGATCTTATGTGTCCCACATGTACCAAGATCATAGGAGGAAAAAGATATCTTTTAGTGATGGTGGATGATTTTTCAAGATACTCCATAGTAGGCTTTCTAAGAGAAAAATCTGAGCATGTTAGCTTTCTCACTGTTAAATGTAGAATTCTTCAAAATCAACACGGTGTTACCATAAACCACTTTAGGAGTGATAATGGGACTGAATTCAAGGAATCTAGGGTAAATGCCTTTTGTGATGAAATAAGAATTAAGCATGAATTCTCGACCGTTCGAACACCACAACAAAATGGTATAGTTGAAAGAAAAAAATGAACGATCTGAGAAATGGCAAGATCAATGCTCTCAGGAGGCCAAAGCAGTTAGCACCGCATGTCACATCGTAAGTAGGGTTTATTTGTGTCCTAATACTAACAAAACGCCCTATAAATTGTGGATTGTCAAGAAACCTAATTTGGCATATTTTAGAGTTTTTGGTAGTCCTTGTTATATCCTACGGGATAGAAAACTTCTAGGTAAATTTGACTCAGGGAGTGATGAAGGTATTTTCTTAAGATATTCTCAAAACAGTAGAGGTTTTAGAGTTCTCAACTTAAGTAGTTCAAAAGTCATGGAATCAATAAATGTTATAATAAAAGACGATGCTCCAGCCACATCTATTAAAAATAAGGAAGATTTGTCATGTGAGTGTGATGTTGTTCCCAGTGTAGAAAATATTGAATCTCACACTGACTTGGTTATTCCCACTACTGAGAGAAAGGATCATTCTCCTTTGGTTCGTAAAAGTCATGACCCTTCAAAAATTAGAGGAGATCCTGAGGTAGGTGTCAAGACTAGGGCTCAATTAGAAAATGAAGTTACCTATTTTTTCTATACTTATAAAATTGAACCTAAAAATTTTAAAGAAGCGTTAAAATATGAACATTGGATTAATTCCATACAAGAACAATTGTTTCAATTTAAGAAAAACAATGTTTGGGAATTAGTCCCTAGGCCCTCTAATACTAACGTCATTGGTACCAAACGTATTTTTAAAAATAAAATGGATGAACATGGTATCATTTTTTGTAAAAAATCTAGGTTGATTTACCAAGGATACACCCAAATAGAAGGTTTTGACTTTGAAGATACTTTTGCCCCAGTTGCTAGGTTAGAGTCGGTCTGCCTTTTACTTGTTATAGCATGTCATCTTAAATTTAAATTGTATCAAATGAATGTCAAAAGTGCATTATTAAATGGTATTCTTCAAGAATAAGTCTATGATGAACAACCTAAAGGGTTTGAGGACCCGAAACATCCTAATCATGTCTTCTTTTTAAAGAAAGCACTATATGGTTGAAACAAACACCCCGTGCTTGGTATGAAAGTGTCACACCCCAAACCCAAATTCCCTACTAATCATTTATTATTGGAATAATTAGATCATAATCTTGAGACTATTGGAAATATTATTCATTTATCAATAATTTACTACATAATGTGCATAATGAACATAACATTATTCTTATACCATACAAAAATAAATATCAGAGTCATAATTAAGCGAACATACCATACTGTGATTAACTATGATCAAATCAATCCATACTAAATCAATATATATATAATGTGTGACTATATTAAAATCTTCAGTGTGACAATGATAAGATCCCCATTTTTAAACCCCAACTCTCTCTAACAGTGCAACTCTCAAAGTTACTGATCATATGGTATCCTAGCTGGAAGCATACAAACTTGAAATTGTTAAAATATAAACCGTAAGCATTAAGCTTAGTGAGGTACTCCTTCCCTGCAATGGAATAACAATTCTATATCGAATCTGTGGATATAAAATCCCAACAATCCTGCCCATTGACAATAACAAATCCTGGATCATAAGATCCAAATAATTATGCCCATTGGCAATAACAAATCCTGGATCATAAGATCCAAATATTTCTACCCATTGGAAATAACAAATCCTGGATATTTGAATATCCAAACAAATCCTGAGTAACGAAGTATTCAAACAAATCCTACTCTTAGAGCTATATTTATATATTTGTATATATGAAACAATCATAAGTACACTCACCTTAATAGTTTAACTGGCTTTTCCCTTGCCTTTATCCTGTACTTATTGAATTAGCTCTTCTTCCATTCCTATCATTATTAGAATATTAGTATCATCATAAGAATATTAATAATCCAAAGAATGATTTAAACATAATTCAATCCATAAGCATCACATGATTCCATTTAAATCATTTATCACAAGTGAAGTTCCATCCAAATCCATGTTAATATATTTAACATATCCAAATCATAGACCAAATATACATTCATTTATTCTTGGAAATTCAATACTTATCATATTAGGATTCCAATACAAAATACAGTGTGATATTTCAAGTTTCCTTGAGCGAGATAGGCCCATTACTTTACTACCTCGCAAATCTGCCCTACAGGCTCCTCTATTGTTCAATCAACTTTCAATAATTTTCATAATTTTTATACATCATAACTTTCTATGATATTTCACCCAATTTCATAAAACATATCGAATAATACAAGATTAAAATTTCATAATTTTCAGAGTTCATTTTCTATGTCAAGTAAGACATCAAACATATGGTTTGCATACTATCACCCATGGGGCAGATTTCATACCCGAACATCCAACTCTCACCAAAGACTCATTTCTAGGTATTTTCACATGATTTTCATATATTTCATACATATATGAGTACAGGTTAATCTCCAATTCGAATCAATCAATTCTAGTAAGCATAAAAAAATATATGGAAGTTTGAATAAACAAAGTTTCTAAACAACGCAATTTTAGGTTTTTGTACATTCAACTTAACTTAAACTTTCATCTAACCACACACATATATCAAGGGCTGAAAGTTTAGTAAAAATGATGATTTATATCATCTAAAACATTAATATAAGAAAAATAACAAGATTTGTGGTTAGGATTACCTTTGGGACTTTTACGTAATTTCTACAGATTTTTCTCCAATTTTCTCCTCGCTTTTTCTTCCTAACTTCCTAATTCTCTTTCTTTAAGATTCAAATCTCTCATGGATTAATTTGGATGAATAAGGAGGTAATTCTAAGGGTTTTAAGTTGGACAAAGCCACCACTCTTCCCAACCAATGAAAACAAAACATTTGTTGCCATAATAAGACAAAATACTACTTAACGGATGGACTGTTTTGCCCTTGTTTCGTAGTTTTGGTATAACTTCTTACTTGGACCTCCGTTTAAAACACTATTTGTTGTGTTACAACCCTAAATCACCTGTATAAAAATATCTAGCGTTCACCTCAAGTCAATTATTACGTTATAAAGGTCAAAACTAGCCTTAAACATGAACATTCCTACCGAAAACTTCAAAATCTCACATTTGTAACTAATTCGATATTTCATGCTTTATGAAGCTAGGATTAGACTAAATATAATGACTTAAAATTATATATACTAATAACATATTATCCATATTACATAAGCTAATCATGATTTAAACATAATTTATCGTAGTTATATTCGGGTTGTCACAGAAAGGCTCACTTCTTATCTCCTTTCTCGTGGCTTTGTGAGAGGGGGAGTAGACATGACACTATTTCTCCGCCATGATGAGAAAGTTATTTTAGTTGCACAAGTATATGTAGACAATATAATTTTTGGTTCTACGTGTGATAAACATACTCGATTTTTTTTCAAAAGAAATGCAAGATGAATTTGAGATGAGTATGGTCGATGAACTTACCTTCTTCCTAGGTCTTTAAGTTCATCAATTCGATAGTGGGATATTTTTGTCCCAAACTAAGTATGCTAAAGATCTGATGAAGAAATTTAAACTAGAATCTGGTAAGTATGCATGTACTTCAATGAGTTCATCTTTTAAACTTAGTAAGGACACCGAAGAAAAGGATGTACAGCACACTCTCTTTAGGAGTATGATAGGTAGTCTACTTTACGTAACCGCTAGTCATCAGGATATTTCCTATAGTGTAGGAGTTTGTGCCCGCTATCAAGCCGAACCAAAATAGTCTCATTTACTTACCATTAAATGTATTATCAAATATGTTAGTGGGACCCTATCTTTTGGAATTTGGTATTCCTTCGATAGAAATGATTGTCTATCGACATATTTAGATGCTGATTGGGAAGGAGATGTTGATGGATGCAAAATTACATTTGGCGACTGTTTTTACTTTGGAAGTTCACTTGTCTCATGGATGAGCAAGAACCAAATTCTATTTCTTTATCCCCGACGGAGTCTGAATACATAATCGCCAGGAGTTGTTGCACTCAACTCATTTGGATGAAACAAATGTTGGAAGATTACGGTATTTCTCAAGGTACAATGACTATCTAATATGACAATACAAGTGCAATTTATATTTCCCATAATTACGTTCAACATTCTCGAACGAAGAATATTAGGATCCGTGAACATTTTATTCGTGAATTGGTTGAAGAGAAAATCATTTCCTTAAGCTTCGTAGGAACCGATCAACAATTGGCCAATATCTTTACCAAACCTCTAGATACCCTTAGGTTCAAAAACCTTAGGAATTGCATTGGGGTTTGCTCCATTGATTGAGATCGGATTCTTCTATCTAGTTTAGGTTATGTTTATTGTCTATCCTTTTACCTATGAACTAGATTATTTTTGTAAATATTTCATTCAAAATTTTAAAAATATTTTATCTTCTTTTCAAGTAAAACGGGAAAGGTTAGAAAATCTTTTACAAATTTTTGTCCATATGGTTTTATGTTCGATGTGTTCGGATCATTATTTCTTTTCATGTCCACGTGGCTTTCGATGAGTAGTTAATCCAGACTCTGTTTCTCTTGTGCACAATAATGCTCTTTTATGATATATATTTCTATGATTTCCTCATATATTTTCCATCTTGCACACATTTTTCACGAAATATTGAGGATATCTTCTTCTCATTGCTCTTGTGTGGTGAGATTTGATGTTGTCTTTTCAATCTTAGTCACCTCTTTTATAAGCAATCGAAATTGTGCATGATCATCTATTGCCCGGATTTAAAAAAAATGTAATTACATTCATCCGGTTGTTTGTTGTTTCTATCAATGGACTCGGGCTGCAAAAAACAAAAAGGTTTTGGTGAATAGACACCATTTGCATTATAAAATAAGGGCCTAAAAATTGAAGCATTGAAAAATTATATATATAATGCCAAGGCCAAAATTATTTAGCTTGATTGATTCTTCAAATGAAAAGTCTTAATCTAAAGATGCTAATGGGAGATATAAGTTGAAGATCAATGGGCATGCACATTTATTCGATACATTGCTTTCTATTTATGACAACATTGGCAAGAGAATCATAAATCTTGTATGCATGTTGCTTTAGTGATTGAGTGTCCTATGGTATTTCCTTGTTAACTCAAGGTTGATGTGAGTGCATATTGCATCTATATATTCTTTGGCATCTCGCACTTGTGCATTGTCTTAGGTAAAAGCTCTCAATCGTATTGTTCACACCCCTACATCTCCGCTCCCACGGTTTGGATATGTCATCACACCCTAGGACAGTTAAACACTTTCATTTTGGCAATTTTTTGGCTTTCCCTACTCCTTCATATATGTTATTTTCTTTTTAAATATTTTTCTTATGTTTTAACCTGTTTGAAGTTCGTCAGAAAAACTCGTTCAAATGAGTTTTTGAACGAAAATTACATATTCTAGACTGGAATATCGTTCGAATTATCGCCACAGTCCACTCTTGGATATCTGACTTAGGATGGGACCCTTTGTTCAACCTCACTGACATAATTTATCTCGACCTTATTCGAGAATTTTATTTTTGGACGTCTATTCATGAGGCTCATATTTTCTCTCGAGTGTGAGGTAGGTAAGTCATTGTGAGTCCTGACTCCATAGCTCGTCTTGTCACTTTACCTTGAGTCACAAATCCATCTTACCCTTGGGCTCCAAATTCTCATCCTGACTTCAGTCTGAATATAAGCAGTGTGTGTAGAATTATCCAATCCAGTACTGTTACCATTTTACATAAAAATTTACATCCGAATTTTATGGTCCTAAATTGGATTGTGTGTGCTTGCCTCATTCCTCGTGCAAACTCCACTCAAATTACTAAGATGCACGTGGATCTCATGTTTTCCATTAGCATTAGGGCTGCCATCGACCTACACACCTTCATTTATCTAGTCATTAAGTCTGTTAGAATCAACCCATCCAGTCCCGCTAAGAAAGCCCTCCCTTTTGTGATTATTATCACCCGACATTGTCTTGCTGTCGGTTGCCCTGGTCTTCCCATTGATGTCACTGTGACCCACTACCAAACCATTGATATGTCCTCTGTTGGTAGGTCTCGCGGTCACTTACCCCCCAATACTCCACAACTCTCTACCTTTTAATCCGCATCCTCACAATCTGTCACTGCCTCCACTCCTTCTCCTACTAGACCACCACCCTCTCGTGCTAACCCTATACCGTCATCTTCTCATGCTCCTGTACCCCCTTGAATTAGAGGATCTTAAGTTTGTTTGTACACAGGTGGAGCAAATTCAGGAAGACAGGCGCCAGGACAGGGCTATTCTGCACGAGCTACTGATCAATATGCAATAAGATAGGGAGGCTCAGGCTCATTGCGAAAAGGATCAAGCTCGTCCAGATGAAGCTCAAGATCATCGTGATTCTATGATTCTTGAGTACCTTGAGGTGATTCATCGCATGGAGATGCGCCGTGGAGATGGCTCATCCGGTACCGGGTCCTATCCGGATGATTCACCCAGCGATGCTCCAGCACCCTAATTTACTATTTCTTTTAGTTTATTTCATCTTTTGTACTTGTCCGGATCGCTTTATTTACATTTTCTCACCTGTACCTGTTTATATGGTTTTTGGTTAAATTTTCTTTATTGATGTATGAATATTTGGTTTTTGCCTCTATGGTTAATGATATCACTCTTCTGTTTATTCAATTGTTGCATATATGTATCTTGGATTGTGTTGCATATTTTGCTATTGTATTTTTCCCTTGTATCATCTACTCTAACCATGCAGACTAATTCTATCCCTTTGTCTTTTCCGGACTAAAAGGAAGAGAAACATTGATAGGGGAGTTAATTTTAATTTAACATATATCATACTCATGATTAATTAACTTGCTTTATATTCTCATGATTAGTTAACACCTGATTTGTATTCTCTATTGCCCCATGCGTTTTATGTATTTGTTATTTCATGTGTGTAGCATATATCGCCTACTTTTCTACAGCACACCATCAGTCGAGTTATTTAGTCTGTCATTTTTTGGGGGTTTTGGGATGGGCTTTTGAATCGGCTTGACGGCTGGCTTAGCAAATTCAGTCCTTTGATTCATTTTTTTTCATTTTTATTTTATTCCGGAGAAGTCAAAGGGGGAGATTTGTAAGGACAAATTTCCAATCGAGTCATTTTTAGTATTAGTTACATTCTGTTGGATAAAACTCTTTCGAGTCATTACTAATCAAGCTTCATAGAACCTTAGAGAATCATGCATTCAAAGTTCACGCTAATCGGGCATTTAAAGTTCACGCTACATCAATATGCATTTCAATTCCATTCTCCTAAAAAGTTATATGACCAAAACCATTTTTATGTGTTGGAGTAATTTTAATTTTCCTAAAATTTTTATGAATTTTTTTAAAATTAATTTTAAATCTTTTTTAAAAGAAAAAGAATTCTCGTTCGAAGTTTTTCCAAGTCGTTCGAATGACCTGGATCTAGCTCCCCAGCCCAACCTGCACTGGTATCTTATTAGAAGTTCATTAGAAATGTTGTTCGAATGAACTCATTTGGACGAGGTTTCTAACGACAAATCTAACAATTTTACTGGACTATCGTTAGATATCTCGTTCGAACCAAGGTCGTTCGAACGAGATTCGTCAGTTTTGAATTTTTTTTTTAAACTTCTTTTATGCAGTTATTTTAAATAACTGCCCTTGTCCACTTATTTTCTAGTTTTCATAATATGGACGAAAATCAGTTTTTCTAAAGGGACTTTTGCACATTTTGAGAAAACAACTCTTGTCTTCCTTTTTATGATAAACTCTCCAACACAAACTTTATTTTAGAATGAACCAAAACCCCAAGCTTTCAACCTAAATTTCATCATGGACATATGCGGTGGATTTCTGCACCCTCATTAACTGGAGATGGTTCTTTGGCCTTCGGTTGATACCGAGACACGAGCAGTATTTTGCAACAAGTTGGAGCTTCACGTACTACAAATGGAGGTATTGGAAACGGCATCAACGAGTCTTTATGACTCAAGTCTGTAAGTCTTTTGAGGCTCTTTATAAAATCATATTTGTAGTGGATTTGTCTAGGCCCAGTTGTCCAAGGTTTTTCCCATTTGGGTTTTTCTCATACATCGACGTGTTATGGTTGTTATTTTTGCACTTTACTTTATTAAATCACCTAGATATATGTGTAGGATAAAAAGGATAAAATTAGCTAATTTTATATCTCTTAATCAAGTCAACAATTCCGTCACTTTAATTGTTAATTGTTCATGCTAACCTTCCAATTTGCAAAGGAAATAAAAATTAGAATATTTCTCTACTTGGCAAAATTTTTATAGTGTAGTGTGTGTATTCTATAAAATAACCTCAGTCCATATAACCTTACAACTTCATAAAGACATTATGATATATAGATGGATAGAAAGAAATCACTCCAATTTGGAGTGATCCTCAAGGTAGCCAACATGCGCCCTATATAAACATAAGAAAAAGAAAAATATGTACATCAAGGATTAAGTTAAAATTAATAATGTCATAAGTCACAATTGTATAAAGGGGTTAAAGTGAAAATACTAAATTATTGATGGTGTACATTTGATTTTATAAAAGTGTATACGCATCAAAATCTAATATATTAACAACGACTAAATTATCATTCCAAATTTGATAATGATAAAAAAAACTTAATCAATAAAAAAATTATCCCACAACCATCCCACTATAACCGCATCAACACAAAAACTACTCCCAAATAAAGCCTGTCTAGAAACCAAAAACACCAGAGGGTCCCTAGGTAGTCGGATCATATGGACTCCTAAAATGTGTCTACTGCATATAAAGATCTCTCATCATAGCCTGCATCATAAGGAACTCTTGGCGCTGCTCGGCATGGTCCCTATCAAGGCAGGACTCCAAATATAGCCCACCTTAATTGAGTCTCCTCCCAAATTCGATCCTAATGTTCTTCGAACATCACAAAGCGTGAATCAAAAAATGTGGGAATCTGCTTGACACGCTGCTTCGTCCCCTAGTCAATTCTCCTCAGCTCCCTCTCCTCATCATTGTCCTCAATCACCACCCTCGGCTTCTTCTGGACTGCAGGCTCACCCTATAAATGTCCCAAACATTTCCTGATATTGTCTCTGGTTAGAAGACTTTTTGGTTCTTTGATTCTGTAAGTCGAAAGCTCTGAGCATTTTGAGAGACAGCAGATATGAGTGACCACCCCGGACAAAGGAAGGGAAAAATTCCACGGATTCTCCTTTGCTACAAAATACATATGGTCCATAAAATAGGTGGGTTGGTTGATGTCAATGACTATTTGAGCAAGGCATAAAGGAAGACGGAATGCTTGTGACAAACCTCACATTAGTTATTTGTCACCATTATATAGTGCACATTGATATAGTGAAGGAGCCTCGACAGGTCTTACATGAGGGCCAACTTAAACATTTTTTGTGTCCAAACTGCTCTCGGCGCTAGGAAGTCGATAAGTATGTCCATGTCAAAAGTAACCTCACCCAATAGGCTCACAAAAGGGGTTGGGTCCACAGCATTGCCCATTCAGAGGGCCAAATCCTTTCGTCAAAAAATGATCCGCACTCCCTCAATAGAGAACTCAAAAAAAATTCTCCCTCTTACATTGGATCAATGATGCGTGGAGAAACCGAAGAAAGTCCTCATTGATCAATCTTTGTTTCCATAGGAAGGAGTCTTAATTATACCTTTTAAATAGTGTCATCGCCTCGGGAGGAATGTCTTACATTTTCCACAAAAGGTTATGGGAAAGTGGGTGCTTTTGATTGGATAAGTATGTCTCGTACCACTATTTATCCTATTAGCTTCTAAACCCTTCAAAGGGTTGCATCGAAAATGGTTGTATTTTTCTACTTCACCCATGAATACCTGCAAAACAGAAATAGTAAAACAATGCAATTAAAAACTAAATTTCATAATGATAAGGCAGAAATGGAATAATGACATCCAATGTGATAAAGCAAGTGAAACTCATGCAAGAATATTCCCAAAGTGAGAAGTAAAAGCAAGTTAATCATCTATATATACACTTGGCGTGCATAGTGAAAAAAAAATGGTGCGAGCCACATTTGAACCAACAAGAAGCCCCCCATTCATGGAAATCCTAATAATGCAAAACAAGATACGTATATGAATGGGGTTTTAATAAAAACTCATTCTTAAAATGATTTCACAACAATTGCACAACTTGTGTAAAACATAACAACTCAAAACATCCCAATTTGCCACACAGATCTTGTCAATTTCAAAAAGGCACTAGCCTCATCATTCACCATCCAAAAATCAAGAGCACAAACATATGTTTAAGAATTTGCAAATTTTTTAGCCAACATCAACATATACTGGCACACTTTCAATAGCACAAAAATACTACTCAAGATAGTGTTCTTTAATCCCGTATACACCATAAGCAATTAATCAACAACGAAAGATGTGTGTGTATGAAGACGTAGATATGAAAAACATATATTCAAAGATTAAGTCAATTTTTCTTATTAATCCCAGAAAGAAATTATCCTAGCATCATGAAAAATTCACAGAAAGACTCCAAAAAATTTAAAAATTAAGTTGAGTAACCATACCATTGAAGTTGGATTGAAATATTATGGGGTTAATTGTGTTGGAAATTAAATAAAAGGGATCTAGGGTTTGAGTTTTGGATTTAGGATGGGGAGATAAGAGGAGAATGTGTGGTATTTTGAAAGGGTGAAAGGCAAAAGGAAAAGGATCGAGACTAATATTTGTTACCCCGGGTTGACCGCGCTCTAAGTCCCGGTCAATCGCGACTTATAAAAATGCCTTCGAACTATGACAGTGCGAGATTGGAGGGGGGGCGATCGATAGCGGTTTGGGGATCGGATAATTGGGTTTTAGGATTTTAACTTTTAACTTAAACATAACTTATTGAACCATTAAACCAATCGATCACGGCTAGGGACCGATTGATCGGGGCCCTATTTTTCTCAAACTTTTTGCTGCCCTCTTCTTCAATAGGAACAAGCACCCACAAAAAAAAATACAAAAAGGATGGGAAGGCCTAGGGATGATAAAAACATGCATGATTTCTATGAACTAAAAAAATGAGGCAATCCCTAAAAAAGTCCCGAACTCATTGTGCTACACCCAATGCAGGACCCACGGGGGGGTCCTCAAAAGGGATTTCAAGAAGCTCGGGGTTAAACCCCTCAATGAAAGACTTAAGCCTCTTACCTGTTCACCTTAGAAAAGGTTTCGGTCCTCGAGTTCAAAATCTTGATGGCTCCTAATCGTAGATCTTTTGTACTATGAATGGTCCGTTCAACCAGGATTGTAATTTCCCGAGAAAAAGGTGGAGGTGTGAATCATAGAGTAGGACTTTGTGTCCCACCTCAAAGTGCTTGCACACTATCCTTTCATCATGAAAGGCCTTGGTTTTGTCCTTGAAAATATGAAAGTTCTCGTATTAATCGTTCCTCAACTTGTTAAGCTTGTTGAGTTGGAACTTACGAAGGTCTCCGCCTTTGGTAACATCAAAATTGAGCTTTTTGACAGCCCAATATGCCCGATGCTCAAGCTCTACCGAAAAATGACATGCTTTCCCATACACTAACCGATAAGGGGACATACCAAGGTGTGTCTTATAAGCTGTTGGATATTCCTAAAGTGTATCAGTTAACCTATATGACCAATCCTTGGACAAAGGGTCTATAGTTTTTTCTAGAATCCCTTTCATCTTATTATTGGCCAATTCCACTTGGTCGTTTATTTTTGGGTGATATGTTGTGGAGAACTTATAGGTGACACCATATTGTGACATCAAGGCACTGAATATATCGTGGCAGAAATGAACGCCTTGGTCGCTTATGATTGCCTTTGGTATACCGAATCGATCTAAGATGTTCTCTCAGAGGAATTTCAACACCACTTTCGCAGTGTTATTCCCAGTAGTCACGACTTCCACCCATTGGATACATAGTCAACCACGACTAAGATGTATTCAAATTGATTGGATTTAGGGAAAGGACACATGACTTCTACTCCCTAACAATCGAAAACTTTGATTACAAGAATAGGGGTAAGAGGCATCATGTTCCTTTTGGTAATCTTCCCAATCGATTGGCAACGGGAGCAAGTTTTATTGAAAGCTTATACATCTTTGAAGAATGTAGGCCAATAAAAACCGCTATGTAACACTTTAAGGGAGGTCTTTTGAGAAGAAAAGTCCCCTACATGTGCTCTTTTGTGGAAAAACAACATGATACTCAGGATCTCATCATTTAGGACACATTTGCGAATGATTTAGTCCGAACAACATTTACACATGTATGGGTCAACGATGAAGAATGACCAGGACAAACTCAAAAGGATTTCCTTGTCCTTGGCAAAAAATTATGGTGGATAGGCCTCGGTGAGAAGGAGATTATCAATATCGTCATACTATGGCAATGTTGAGACGACCATGAGTTACTTATTCAGGAAACACTCTGGAATAGGGATATGATCGATATGATCGTGATAGAATGTAAGTTGGGATAGGTGACCCACGACTACATTTTCCACCCCCTTTTTGTCTTTTATTAAGAGGTTAAACTCTTGGAGGAGGAGCACCCAACAAATGAGCTTACTCTTAGCATCCTTCTTGGAACTAAGGTAATTAAGAGCTACATGAAAGGTGAAGCAGACTATGGGTGATCCTAGCAAGTAAGCACGGAATTTATCCAATGCGAATAGTACGGCTAGTAATTCCTTCTCCGTAGTGGATTAGTTCATTTACTCTCTATCAAGCATTCAATTAGCATAAGATATCATGTGAGGTTTATTGTCCCTTCGTTGACCAAGCACCACCCCTATGGCATAGTAACTTGCATCACACACATGAACACGAATGGAAGGTCCCAATCAGGAGATTGCATGATGGGGGTCGTGGTCAACATGGTTTTTAACTTATCAAACGATTCTTAGTATGCCTCACTCCACAGAAATGGAGCATCTTTAGCAAGAAGGGCACGGATGGGGCACATAATCAAGCTAAAGTCTTGAATGAAGCATCTGTAAAACCTAGTGTGGCTAATAAAAGACCTCACACCCTTGAGGTTTTTAAGAATAGGAAGGTTAGCAACAACATCAATCGTAGCCTTGTCCACTTGAATACCATCACTGGAGATATGGCCTAAGATGATCCCCTATGAAATCATGAAGTGACACTTCTCCCAATTGAGAATGAGGTTTTTATCAATGCACCTAGCTAGAACCTTTCTTATATTGTCTAGGCATCCCTCATAAGTATTACCGAAGACACTGAAATCATCCATGAAAACCACAATAAAGTCTTTGACCATGTCACGGAAGATGCTAAGCATGCACTGTTAAAAAATTGACGGTGTATTACAAAGCCAAAAAGACATTCTCCGAAAGGAAAAACTGTTGTACGGACACATGATTGTGGTCTTTTTATGATCTTCAGGGTCTATTTCAATTTGATTATGCCCCGAATAGCCCATCAAGAAAATAATAATAGGTATGCCCGGCTATGCTTTTGACAATTTGGGTAAGCAAAGGCAAGGGAAAGTGGTCTTTTCTAGTGACCACATTAAGCTTTCGAAAGTCGATAAAAATACGGTAGGCAATTGAAACGTCCGTATTTTTATGAGTATTAAATTGAAGTTATATTGATTTAATTGAAATTATGGGAATTATTATTTGAATGAAATAACGGTATTTATCTTGAATTAGGCATAATGATTAAATGAGTATGTTTAATTATACGGGAGTATTTAATTTCAATATAATACTTCATAGATATGATAAAAGTGTTATGATTTTATGGTATGACGGTATAGTGCGAATAATGGATATAGTCATGAATAAATTGATGACTCACTAATGTATTTAAGTTGTATTGAGGATATGCGTATCTGACAATGATGGAACATACAAATAAATGTGTAAAGCATTTATAAACTTTTTAATGTGATTAAAACACTTAATTATGCGTTTTAAGTGTTTAAAATTAGACCTATGGGTTGGATAGGACCTTGGGTAGAGTTTCAGGTCAAACCGGGCATGGATCGAAACGTTTTTAGAGGAATTAGTCTTGGCCCATTGGGGAACTCTGAATTTAACCCAATTAAAATGATATTTAAAAAAGGTTAGATCAGTCCTAGGGTTCCGTAATCACCTTGCACCACTTTTCGAGGCCACACACCTTGGGAAAAAGGAAGAACCACCCTATGAGGAAGAAAAAAGAGGTTCCTGTACTATTTTTAGGTAAGGATTCTCTTGCCATTTTTATTCAAAATGTTCTATTCTTGTATTAATGTTGAATCCATGTTTAGAATAGGATTTCAATCTTGATGTAAAGTAACCATATCTATGATTCCTGAGTTTTGATAGAACTTTAATGATATTCACATATTATAATCTTAGATCCATATTTCCTCCATGAAAATGAGATGAGATGAGACTTGTATACTCTAAGGTTCTTGAAAATCTTTGATTTAACTATTGATGTTTGAGGATGATTTAGATGAGAAATCTTGTTTAGAATGTTTGCATTACATGTTAGACCTCATTATCATATCATAAATTAGTTTGTTAAATCAGTAGAAAAAAAGTTTGACGCATTTAGAATTGATTAGAAAAATCATGTCTTAGAAGAATACCTATTCTCAGCTTACGGGGAGAACCAAATCGATTAGGCCTCACTACTGAATCGATTTGGTACACCTTCTTGTAGATGTTTTTGTTACGATTGCGTGGGTCCTGACCTTGTATTTTTCTTATTTTTTTAATTAGTTATGATTTTTCCACGAAATGGTGTACGAGACTAATTTTGTTCAAGTGGGAGATAGAGACTTATTCCAAGATATTAATGATATTGTTATGAACTTATACACGCTGTTAAACCCTAATGGATTCGTGGTATGGCGATGACTTAAAGTATAAGTTCACTATATGAACAAGATTATTTATGTGGGATTCTTAAATAAAGATATATGGAAGAAATATATTAAAAGGTTGGGATGTACCTAGATGATTGGATAATTTTGGTAGGGGCACATAGATGATAAGACCCTAAAAGATATGATGACAAATTTATGATTTAAAAAGGGATAAGTTTAAATAAAGGAATTATTTATTAGAAATATGTTGAATTCTTAAGAATATAATAAATGGTTAGCTCCCTCAAATTATTACCGTATAAGGATACTAAGTAGAAATGTATCCTAAGCCTAGTGGGCTAAGTCATGATTGTTAGCATCGATTTCGATAGTAGTTGGGGTGAAATTACTTGTCTAGATTAATGAATCTCTTATATATGTACATATAACCCTTATTCACTTTAGTTGACTCCTTATATATGTAGATATAAACCTTATTGTAAAGGTAACAAGAAGTGAATAGTTATTAAAATTTGAGAAGAATTTAATTCAAAGCCAATTATTAGACTATATGTAATCCGTACTGTAATTTCTTATTAATGAAATAAGAAAGTTTCTGGTTATCCAGTTGTGCCTTTCGATGAATTTTGTATTTTTGAATTATATATACAGATCGCTAAGGCATACATAGTCCTTTTGTTCAAGTATTTATTAGAATGAACTGTCGTTCTCAGAACTAAGAAAAGAATAGTATTTTATGAAAAAGAAAGGGTCATGCTAATGTAAGGTGTATGAGCTGCCTATGTACCTCTGGGGTTTTTTGGAAATTTTTTTCTTTCTTGAAAAAATGGTTTTCTTGTAGAGGATCGGGCCCACGTAGTTCTGGGTAGAGGGAAATGAAGATTCTTTTTTTTTTAGAATAGAAGGGGGATGAGAAGAGTCGTAGCACGCCGAGATTACGGACTAGTGGTAGAATTTCTTGTGACGGTCCAGGTTGACTGGACGAGCCATCTCTTCCCCATCTAGGTCAGTGAGCATGGCGGCACCGCCGGATAAGATTTTCTTCACAATGTAGGGGACGCTCTAATTGGGCTTGAAATTCCCTCTGGGGTCCCAGATGGGTTCTATTATCTCTTTGAGGGCTAAATCCCCTTCCCGGACACTGCGATCCTTGACTCTCTTGTTGAATGATTGCGCTATTCGGCGATGGTACCCTTATATGTGGTAAATATCTTTCAATCTCCTTTCATCTATTAGGGTCAGCTCATCAAGACAGCTTTGGCACCAGCCTTCTTCGCGAACTTTACCTTCGATCATGACGCGTAGTGAGGGTATTTCCAGCTCCACAGGTAAGACTGCTTCCATGCTGTAGACCAGAGAGTAAGGGGTAGCCCAAGTAGAGGTTAGGATTGGGGTTAGATAGCCCCAGAGGGCATACGGGATCTAGTCGGCCCAATCCCTGTAGCTTCATGTTATCTTGTTGATGATAGCTTTGAGGTTCTTATTAGTGGCTTGAATCGCACCATTGGTCTGAGGTCGGTAGGGAGAAGATTTTTATCTCTGAATCCCGTACTCATTGACTACTTTTGTGACTTATGCTTTGAAGTGCGAACCGTTATCTGACACTAGCTCGTGCGGGACTCCATATCGATAGATGATATTTTTCTTGAGGAATTTGGCTACTTTCTTGGAGTTCAATACTGCGTATGACTGATCTTTAACCCATTTGGTGACGTAATCAATGGCAACTAGTATGAACTCATGTCCGTTTGAAGCCTTTGGTGTAACCTTTCCTATGATGTCGACACCCCAGGTGGAGAACGGCTAGGGAGAGGTCATGTTATATAATTCTCGCGGAGGTAGGTGTTGAAGATTGGAGAACTGTTGGCATTTAAGGCATCTCTGGATATAGGCGGTGCAATCTTAGGTCATGGTGGTCCAGTAGTAACCCTATTGGATGATCTTCTTGGCAAGCATATGACCGTTCATGTGGGGCCCGCATTCCCCGTTGTGGATTTTTTGCATTATTTTCTCAATCTCAGCCCTTGCAATACATTGTAGATGAGTTCCATCGAAGTTCCTCTTGAGTAGAGATTTATGACAGATAATGTACTGGGCGACCAATCTTCAGAGGGTTGTTCGGTCTTTCTTGTTAGAACCTTCGAGATACCTACTATATTTGAGGAGGCACCAAATATCATAGTACCAGCAATCGGCTAGTTCGGGATCTTTGGTGGAGACAAGCTCAATATGGTAGAAGTGGGTTGGTTTATCTTTCTTTTGAACTAGGAAGGGGGACATTGTTGTTCCTTCGGGCATGTCGGCCATAGAGGCCAATGTAGCAAGAGCATCGGCTAGGTTATTCTTTGCTCGAGGTAGGTAATGGAAGGTGATATCTCGCAATCGGGAGGCTAACTCTTCTAAGTGGGCATGGAAGGGTTGGAGCTTTTCGTCCTTGACTTTCCACTTTCTGAGCACTTGACCGATGATTAGGGAAGAATCCCCGTAGACATCTAGGTATTGAATACCTTTTTTTAGAGCAATTTTGAGGCCTACTGTGCATGCCTCTTATTTCGTCATGTTGTTGGTGCAAGGGAAATCCAATTTGATGGCGATGGGAGTGTGGGAGTCATCTGGGGTGATCAGAAGTATCCCAATGCCATATCCCTTTTTGTTGGCAGTGCTGTCAAAGAACATTTTCCATCGAAGGTTGTCTTGAGTGGTGTAGAGGATATTTTCATCTGGGAATTCGTAGATCCAGACATCTGCTTCTTCTACGGGGTAATCAGCGAGGTAGTCAGAGATGGCTCTTCCTTTAATGGCTTTTTGCATCAAGTACATGATATTAAACTTGGTTAGGAGCATCAACTATCGGGCCATTCAACTAGATAAGGTGGATTTCTCAGGCAGGTATTTGATGGGATCCATTCGGGATACAAGTTTGATGGGGACGGAGAGTATGTAGTGTCACAACTTTTGGGTGACACAGACAAGTGTGACACACACCTTTTCCAAAGTGGTGTAGTTGACCTCATACCTGACCAATTTGCGACTGGTGTAATACATAGCTCTTTATTTGTGGGAGTCTTCAAGGTATTGGGCTAGCAAAGCCCCAGCTACAGTGTCGGTTATGGTTAGGTATAGGAGTAAAGGGAGATCAGGCTGTGGTGGCATGAGCACTGGAGGTTGGGTCAGATATTGTTTGATTCGGTCAAAATCTTCTTGGTAGGCTTCGTTCCAAACCCTGGTTGAATACTTTTGGAGGATCTTGAAGATCGGTTCGCAGATGGAGGTTAGCTGGCTGATGAATCGGCTGATATATTGAAATTTCCAAAGAAAACCTTGGAATTCTTTCTCTGTTTGGGGCGGTGTCATCTAAAGTATGGCCTTCAGCTTTGTAGGATCTGCTTCTATCCCCTTCTCATTGACCATGAATCCCAAGAGTTTTCCCTTCGTAATGCCGAAGACACATTTATGTGGATTGAGTCTCATCTGATACCGTCGCAGTCATTCGAAGAACTTCCGGAGAGCGGGAACATAACCTTCTCTAGTTTTGGACTTGATAATAATATCATCCACATAAACCTTGACCTCTTTGTGAATCAGATCGTGCAGGATGGTTATGAAAGCTCTTTGGTACCCCAGCATTCCTGAGCCCAAATGGCATAACAGTGTAGCAAAAGGTTCCCCATGGGGTGATGAATGCAATTTTTTCTTTGTGGTTTGGGTGCATCTTGATTTGGTTGTATCTGACAAACCCATCGACAAATGACTTGAGAGCATGACTGGCTATGTTGTCCACGATCATGTCGATTTTGGGTAGCGGATAATCATCCTTTGGAGAAGCTTTGTTTAAATCTCGGTAGTCCACACACATTCGAACCTTCCCCCTAATTTTGGCATAGGTACTATGTTGAATGTCCATATGGGATATTCGATCACACGAATGAAGCCCACGTTCAACTATTTGACAACCTCTTATTTGACCTTGAGCGACCATTCGGTGCGCAGTTTTCTCAATTTTTGTTTAACCGGCTTGTAATCTGGGAGAGTGGGGATCTCGTGCTGAGTTATTTAAGGATTAATGTCGGGCATATCATCCTACGACCATGCGAAGACATCCACAAATTCCTTTAGTAATTCTTTGAGTTGTGCGCGCTCATGCTCGTCAAGGGTGGACCCTATCCTAATCTCTCGCAGTTGTCTACTAGAATCGAGATTAATAATAGCAATCTCTTCTTCATTAACTTAAACGCGGTTATGTTGTTTATTATTAACCTTATTTAGATCAGTTAAGAATTTTTCATTTGCAAAATCATCATCATCAAAAGTTTGAGAATCCAAGCAGTTAATGTATGGCACAGCAAGATACTCAAAATCTTCGTTTATTTCATTAATAAGAAAAACAGCATTGAGAACCTTATCAAAAGAGGTCTCGATTACATTTGGACAAGGATAGAGAACAGAAGAAGAAATAGGGTAAACATTGGGGTTAGGGAAGATTTTAAGAGGTAGAACTGGTGCAGCATGCCAGTTGAGGAGGGGTGTATCAGAAGCTTTAATCAGATGGGATGGATCTATTGATGTAGTGCCTGAATGAACCATGCAGAGTGCCAGCCCCAATGTCTGTAAGTTGAAGGAATCTTCGGAATCACTTTCCTCGGTCTCTTCTCTATCTTTGATGAGTGGTTGTACTCGATGTTGGAAACTTTCGGCCCATGGGTAGCTATCTTGGAAAAAGATCTCCATTCTAGGCTTCATCTTTTTATCTGTGGGGTCATACCATGGTTCTGGAAAATCACAAAAGGGGAAGTCTTCGCCTTCTTTGATGAATCGTCCATTTAAGGAGTCTCCTGGGATTGTTCGGGTGCAATCTAATCTTCTCTTTGGTCGAGACTGGTGGATCATTCTGAGCTCTTGTTCTGATGGTTGATACCCCAAGCCACAAGGAGGAAAAGATTTATTCAGTTCGATGCGCTTAAGTATCCCTTGCTTACTTTACCCTAGCCCCAGTCCGGGCATGAAGTGAATGTTTTTGAACATCTTAATCACATTGACTTTTCCATGAGGGTCATATTCTGGAAAAACCCTTTCTCTGAAACCGTCCCCTGCTGGGAGTAGGGGTGACTCAACTCGAAATACTGATAGGAGCATATCATTTGACCCGTGCTGTATCTCAAGGATTGGATTGCTGGTGCTTGCACCCTAGATATTTTTGTCGTCACCCAAAATGGTGTTGACTCGCACATCAACGAAGAACTTCAATTTCTGATGGAGTGAGGAAGACACACCCTTGATACTGTGGAGCCGGGGTCGTCCGAGCAACAGGTTGAAACAAGCTGGGATGTCTATGACTTGGAATTCAATGATAGGGTTTATAGGGCTAACGCCTATTACAAGTTTTATGGATCCCATCACCTCCCGGTGGGTATTATCGTAGGCACGTACAGCGGCGGAGGTTGGAGCGAGGTCACTTTCTTTCAGGCCTAAACACTTGAAGGTTCTTAGTGGGCATACATTCAAGGCGGATTCGTTATCAGTAAGAGAGAGTAGCACAGCCTTCCATATAACTTCGACGGAGATGTTGAGTGCATGATTGTGATTTGGCCCAATTCTGGGGATTTATTCTTCTAAAAATGATAGCATTCGGGTGGAGGTCAAGGATCCGACTAGATTTACCGCTTCTTCTGGTGTGGTGGAAGGAGGAACTGTGGGTCCAGTGAGCAGCTTGATTAAAGCATTTCTATGCAGCTAGGAAGACATGAAAAACCCCCATAGGGTGATGTTAACTTGAGTTTTCTTCAGTTGATCGAGGATCTTACTCTCCTCAATGGTCATCTCTGGCATAGGAAGGTTTTCAACGCCCTTCCCCTTGTCATTTACTGGTAGTGATATTGGAACCTCATAATGTCTCCCTGATCTGGTCATGTGATTTACTGAAGAAGGGAAGAACATGAATCCTGTTTCCTCGTTAATCTCAGGTTATTTTGCCACCCTATTTATTTCTCCGAGGAGTTCTTCAAATGATATCATCCCACATATGTCGGCTACTGGGCCAGTTCTTCCTTAAGCTTGTTCTTCACTCGAATCTTCAAATTCTTCCCCCCATCCGGTGGCAACAATTATGCCCTTCCATGTAAAGTCAATGCATTCCACAACTTCAACGGCTTCTTCATACAGGTCTTCCCATTCGGTGGGGATATATATGGTTGAAGGGACCAAGCACCCTTGTAGCTTCAAAGTGTTAAGTAACCCGGTGATACGACAAATACTGTTGGTTTGCCAGAATAATTCTACCATAATCTGGACAACATCATCTAGGATGACTTCGTTGGTTGGTACCACCCACTTGTCTGAATCTCGGGCCCATTTCCGTGCTTCTAAGAACAGTTTACTGAATCTCTAGCAATCGATGACCATCTGTGAAGGAAATTTCATCCCGAACTCTAGGAGTTGGTTTAACACCTCTAACAATTCCATACTACCATTTTGAACGAGTACGGACAGCGATGCATGATTTGGTAAGGAGTGACAGTGCCTGATCAGTGAGGCTAGTAGGGTGTAGGAGGAAATATGGGAAAATTTAAAGAGGTTTAGGAGAGTATATGGGTGTGATTTGAGTTGAGGGATCAAAATCTGGGTTTTGTTCTAAGAAGAGGGCATTGACATGATTTGGGAGTGAGTTGTGAGTAGTGTTTGGCTTAGGATTGGATGGTGGGGCGATGGTACCTCGGCCAATGAGATCTTGGATTATATTTCGGAGGTGAAATAATTGGTCAGTGGTATGGCCGACAGTTTGGTGAAAAGCACAATGGGCATCGGCCTTGAAGTTTCTTGGGAGTGGATTTGGCAATGGACGGGGATCCAAAGGTTTAATGAGGTTTCGGCTTAATAGGGCTTAGTAAACTTTGGAGAGGGGAGCATGGAGCTCAGTGTATTCCCTTCGGATGGGGGTAGGGTGGCTTTCTAGTGCCCATGATGTGGTTGGTTGGGAGATATTGTTAATGGTTGAGACTATAGTACTCGCAGGCTTTTCATACTTTCTAGGGGTGAACTGTCCAGACACCTTCTTCGGTTCAACCTCTATTTTAACAAGGCTTTCCTCGATTTCTACTCCATCCTCTCTGAGAGCTCGAAAGTGTTGATAGTATTATCCTCCCATCGTCGCTCAGACATGGGGAAAAAAGTTCTTCTTCACTATGTTGACCTGTTCTTCTTCAGATGGCTGATTAGTCATGGTGGTTGCTTGCTCCCTCCACCGGGTTATGAAGTTACTGACTGATTCCCCAGGTTTCTGTTTGAGCAGCTCTAAATCATGATGGGTAACCTCAAGCTCTTCGTTATATTTATACTGCGACATGAATTCGCAGGCTACATCCTCCCAGCTACGGATTCTGGATTCCTCGAGAGACAAAAACCATCGGAGGGCACTATCCTTCAAAGTTTGCTGAAATAATTAGGCCATCACTTCTTTAGAATCCCCTAGTAGAGTCATGGAACGGTGATAACTGCGAATATGAACAATCGGGGGTCCACTCCCTCCAAAATACTCGATATTTGACATCTTAAACTTCTCGGGTAACCTCGCTTTAGGGTGAGGAGACATGTGGGTTTAGTCTATGTAATTCCCAGAGATCCTGACTTGGTCGAGATTCTTAGTGAGCATATTGAGATCCTCTTTGACTTTATTCAACTCCTCCTCTTTTGGATCAACGACCATAGGCCGGTTAGCCACAGGCTGGGCAATATTTGGCATCGGAAGCTGGGCAGGCGGCGACCCTTGGACAGGAGGGGCATGTGGAGCGTGCTAATATTCCTCGGGAACCCATATAGGCTCAGGTGGACCCATATCATGAGGGAATAGGGCATCGGTCTCTTGAGGAATAGGAACCTGGTTTCGTTACATCTCTGACCTCAGTTTGGAGGTTGTCAATAATGGACACGAGCTGAGCTAGGACTACCGTCAAATCTGGCTATATGACTGGCACTTGATCTGTATTCTCCATGGAAAGTGGATGGATCCCAAACTCAGAAGAAGTAGTAGAGGAACATATGAAACTCGGAGGTTATTTGACTGAAGACCGAAGCCAATAGGGAGCCAATCCAAGGACTTGCGATTGACCTGAGAAGGCGTAGAATGGTATTTATTTTTTAGAAAAAAGGGAAGAAACTATTTTTGTATTTTTGATAAAGAAGGGAGAAATGTTTTTGGATTTTTGATAAAAAAAGGGAGAAATGTTTTTGGAGACGGAACTCAGCATGATTAATATGATTATTATGCTCTCACTTGTATTTTATTCTCCTAAATGCAATGCTGGATGGGATCCGAGCCTGGAAAAATGGGTTTTTTTAATATATGCGAAGCTACGGTTGGACTTGTAACCATGCTCATGGACAGGGTCCTATTTTACAAATGTGCGAAAATTTGGGCGACAGGCCGACCAGGAATTTTGGGAGAGTTTCAGGTTGAAACCGGCAATCTAAAGTGCGTGTCCTAGGTTTGACACCTATATGCGGGTATGCAGTTGGTTGGGTGAAACGGAATGGGTTCCCCCTTTGGCGTGACTTCCACGATGTACATCTTTCTCTTGCAGGCAATCGATACGTGTGGACAAGCCATTTGATATACTTGAGTGTACGTGAATTACCTTACCATATACCTCGTGGGAACGGTACGTGTGAGCATAAATTTGATATACTCGGCATACGTGAACGAATTCCCTGCGATATACCTCCCGTCATGACTTCGGTAAAGTGTATGATGCGGGGGAACCGTTCGATATACATCGAAGGTACTTGAACAATGGAAGGTGAGAGTCATATCGCTTAGGCTGACAGCGCCCTGCCGAACCAACGCCCATCACGAAGTGACCCTCCAGTTACTGGGTAAAATTTGGTCAATAACAATGCTCTTTGGTGATGTCGTGTGAATCATGCGTAATTCTCTTATTAGTATCTTATGATGAGAATGCCTTTCTTTATTATGCCAAACAAGGAGCAAAGTACAAGTACCCAAAGTACACCAAGTAAGGATGGGTGATGCGTGCAACATGGGGATATATGTGATCCTAGGTGCAAGTGGTGTGAAGTGTACATGGAGAATTTTCTACAAGTGTGTGAACAGAAGCATAAGCATGGGATACACATGAAAAAGGGGAACATGAAGATATAGGGGAATATAAACAAATATAGCATCCATGTAAATAGAGTCAAGCCGTCAAAACCATACATGTCCCCAGCAGAGTCGCCACTATGGCCATCCCCGATCCTCGCCTGCAGGCGGGCGCACGAAGGAAGGATCCTCGGGTCCCGTGCATCCCTCTCAGGAGTGCTTCGACCGGCGTCGTTTAAGGTGAGGTGTAAAAATGTAGAGAGATTTAGAGTCGCCAGTCTATTTTACTCAAAACAGACAAAAAAAAAGGGGGAAGCCGTCCCGAAGGACGGCATCCAAAGACATACTAGTGCATACGAAACCAAAATGATTCGAGAAGTGTTCGGAGGCTAAGTTACGAAATGGGAAGGTCTTAGGCACCCATTCCGCCCTTTCGGTCTCTCATGGATATTTTCTATTTTCCTTTATTTTTCCCCCATGATATGTGTGCATGTGTGTATATATAGTGGAGATAGGAATCCTCGACTTGTATCATGGAAGAGATAAAGCGAGTCATCCATAGGAAGGTATAAGAATAATATTAGAAGATAAGATTTACGCGATTACCCTTACGTTGATCGTTATAATGGAACGATAACGCATATGGAGTAATACGTCACTAAGAACAAATATATAGAATATAAGAAAATTGGATTTAGAGAAGATAGAAAATGAGAGAAAAAGTGAGAAAAGGACTCGAGTCTCGGGTTTTACCCCGAGACGCCTACGTAGCCAATAAAGGGATAAAAGTCCACGTAGTTCTCATACAAAATGAGGGGTGGGGTTTATCCCATAAATCCAAATGAGGGATCTCTTATTTGTGAGAGTGTGTGTGTAGAAAAAAAGTGTTTAAGTGTGAGAAAAGTATGAGAATCCCTATTTGGAATTTATGAGCAAACCCTCTTTTTCTTGTTTTTTTAGGTTTTATTTATATGAAAATAAGAGATGTGCAATAATACTAAATAAAAAAAGTATATTAGGATGTGTGAAATGAGATAATAATAGTGTTAAGTAATAAAATAAGTTATTACGAATTTAAGAGAGTTTGAAGAGAGAGGTGAGAAAGTTGGACCTTCTTGGAGACCTTGAGCTTGATCCTGAATGTTGGAAAGAAGCCCTTGCACTTGGATGATGATGGAGAGTGGCTAATTCACCAATTTTGATGAAAATGATGATGAAAAGTGGAAGTTAGAAAGATATTTGGATGTTGAAATCGCGTTGCCTTCAAGAGAGGTTTTTGGGATACGCTGAGAGTGATTTTTATCAAATCTGGGCTCCCTTTACAAATGAGGTCAAGACCTCTTTTTATAGGCCCAGGTCACTACCGATCGGTATAGACCTGCTCCTGCCTATCGGCACCTACCTATAGGCAGGGTCTGGAACCTGCCACTTGGCAGTGTATTTCAGGCCTTTTCAGAAAATCGGCTGCCGAGGGTAAATAGTTGGTCAGAATTATGCACGAGGTAGACCGTTGCAAAGTTAATTCAGATACCTTTGAAATTGGACCACTCCCAGGTTTGGGGGTTGACTTTGGGTCAAATATGGCTCCGAAGCGTTTGTCGATCCATTAGACGGAGAATCGTTCAGACGCAAATGGATCGTTCGTCTGCATGATAAGTCTGAATCATGCACGGGGTGGACCGTTGGAAAGGTTAGGAGATGTACTTCGACATTCCAAAGAGTTTGACCAGGTGTGGAGAGTTGACTTTGGTCAATCGGGCCCCGAAAGCATTCGGTGACCTCTTGGAGTCAAACAGATCGTTCGTCCGTATGGTAAGTTGGAATCGTGCACGGTATGGACAGTTGGAAAGGGGCTTTAGTGCCCTTCAAAGATTCATTCAGTCCCGATCGAGATGAAGAGTTGACTTAGGTCAAATAGAGCCCGGGAGCACTCGATGGCCTTCGGATCAAGTTTTAGACGCAAATGGATTGTTCGTCCACCTGGTAAGTCAGAATTGCGCACAGACCGTTGGAAAGGGGATTTAGTGCCCTTCAAAGATTCATTCAGCCTTGGTCCAGCTAAAGAGTTTGACTTTTTGGTCAAACGGAGCTAGGGAGTGGCTTTCAGGTCGGTACTCGGGGTATTACTTAGGTTTGTAGTGATGATGGGAGGTACTAAGGACCTAAGGAGAGTTAGGGGCAATAGAATGGGGTGTGTACAAGGATGGTAGTGAAAAATGTAGTGAAAGAGAGAGCAGTGAGGAAGAAATAGCCCCTTCAAGGAGAAGAAATTTGATTTAGCATGATAACGTTGATGATAACATGTTGTCTAATAGGGTGAATTTTCGGAAGCAAAAATCTAGAGACTCCATTATTGGTTCCATGGTGAGAACTTGGGAGAATGAAGTGGAGAAACAAAAAAAAGAATAGGAGGAGAAGCGGGAGAAAGAAAGAAAAAGAGAAGAAGAGAGAAAGAGAGGGGAAGAAAAAAGATGGTCATATGCCTTAGAGGCCTTTATGGTGCCATCTGTTGTTGCTGTTAAGGCGTCTTCAGTGGCTTTTTCCCCCCATCTTAACCCTTTACTGCTAGAGAAGGTAGTGCTCACAGCTGATCGTGAGTGATCAGCGAGCATGGGGTCAGACAGTTGGCCCTTAAATCTACTCAGGGGCTTGCTTTGGTGAGTCTTTTCCTCTTTATATTCTTTATATTTATTCCTTATTCTCTTGAATTATCTCATGCTAACCTGTGTTTCTTCTGATTTGTAGTTTATTTCTAACTACACTATACTGCTTCGTGGTCGGTCCAACCCATCGAGAAGAAATGTAGAGTTAGGCAATGCTCTAAAATCTTCTGAGAAGGCTTTGGCAGATACAAAGGAGACATTTAAACGGGGAAAAGAATAGTCGGTAAAGGAGATGGTCGACCTCCGAGCTGCCTATAGCACCATGATTGCTGATAAATTGGCGGTGGATAAGGTGAACAAGGAGTTGGTCACCAAGGTGGACAAGCTGGAAGGGGAAGAGGTGACTGTCTAAGAGAGTGGGTAAAATAAAGGTTGGGAGTCGGTGTATGATGACGCTGAGCACCAAATCACCTATGTCCTGTGAGCATACTTTTATAAAGGCTTAGATCAAGCC
Source organism: Sambucus nigra (assembly GCA_949130495.1). Classification (NCBI taxonomy): domain Eukaryota; kingdom Viridiplantae; phylum Streptophyta; class Magnoliopsida; order Dipsacales; family Adoxaceae; genus Sambucus; species Sambucus nigra. Next base: position 510,841,179 of record OX422218.1, on the reverse strand, counting down.
TTGATTTCTACTAGGGTTATCGCTGAATCCCACCTACTCTCTCAGCATTATCCAAGCCCTAATCATGTTGAGGTATCCCTTAATGCTCAGAATTTTGTGGACCCCATTGTCCCTCCTGTATAACTTTCTTTGGACAATCCAATGGGGGTCATCGCTTCAGCTGAAGGAGTTGCCCCTACAAACCCAAGTGCTGGTGGAGGTGAAGTTACTGTAGATCAAGCTGCTGATAAGGGAAAGGGTCCCTCGACTTCTTACCAGGTTGAGGCCTCCTAAGTCGTGCTAGGAATTTTGGCTTCTTTTTGTTTTGTCCCATTGTTGTATCTTCAGTTTTTCCCTTTCTTTGTACTGGCTTCCGCCTCTCTTTTGATTAAATGAAAAGCAAACATTTTTTCATTATTGAAGTTTGTTGCCTTTGTTGCTTGTTCTGTTGATTGTAACCTGTTGATTTAGATGAATGCATTCCCACTAACTCCCGCTTAGGTCAGGTTCTTATCCTGAACATAAGCATTCAAGCGTGTACAGCCTTTAAAAGGATCTGTAAATCCATCAGGGAAAGAAACTAGGACTATAAAGATCAGTCTGAGGTTTTTGCTAGGCTTATAGATAGGCTCGAGGAGATTGGGGAAATTGGTGCCTCTGTGTAGGAGGATATGGATGCCTTGAAGGCAAAGCTTCTGGATGCGTCCGAAGTCAACCATGTGGGGGAGTTATTGCATAGAGAGAATGATGACTTGAGAAGAGAAATTATTCATTTTAAGGAAAACACTACATATGGTCCCCCTCTTGTGCTTCAAGGATCCTCTTCATCGTCAGTTATAGTCGCTCAAACTGATAATCAAGCTTCCAGGAGGGAGATTGTTGAGCTGAAAAAAGACGTTCGACGAGCATATGTGATCACTGCTGGTCTCTAAAGAGATATCACAGGATTAAGACATTTGTTTTGAAGGGTTCGTTGGTAGTTTTGAGATGCTGGTTATAACCAAGGTTGGATAGATGCCCCAGTAAGACTGAAAGAGGTCAAAAACCTCGCCTTTACTAGGGGATGGCTGAACGCTCTTACTAAATTAAAATTTCCTAAGAAATTTTCCTTGTGGTATAAGTATCAAACTATTCACCCATTCGATATGCAGAATCCTTTTTTAAGGGATTATCATTAGATCCCAATAGATGGCATTTCTTAATCTGTTGATGTAAATGTAATCATATGATTTTTAATAAAAGATGCAGCTGGTTCTTTATGTTTTGAGCTTGTGCTTACTAAACCTGTGTTGACCTCGTTTGTTGATTGCTTGACATCACTGTTTGACCAAAAATACTTGATAGAACTAAATGTAGTATGAACTGTACAAAGTTTTAATCATTTTGGGCTTTTTAACCGACTAAATGATGCTGAGTTTTTGTTATCTCGTGTTTGAACACTCTCCCAGTCCAATTTCCCTTGGCCATATCATTCCATTCACCTTTCCTTTTAGGTCATGTCATCATACTTCCCTAGGCCTAAGTAGGACGATAAAGAGAATGTACCTGCTTAATGGGACATCCACCCAAGTAGGATTTTTCAACCAACTTAAGTTAGCGACCAATCTGAGTTGGCTTTATTGCTTAAGGATCCCTTATAGGTCTTTTATTACTGCAGGAGCAACTCAAGAAGCCAATTGTGTTTTCAACAAAGACCTGAGGAAGGTTGAATGTAAACCTTGCTTCATATATTTTAGATCTCCTTGATTGGAATAGGTATAGCACACTGTTGTAATCATAGGAGCTTTATTTGTTCTTGGCATGTAAGATTCCTTGACAGGAGCAGGTTGATCAACTCGATGTAACCCAGGAATACTGTTATGCTTTGAGGGAAGTATATTTCTTGGAAAACGTGCATATTGAGGTGCTATCAAGAGACATTAGATAACCAAGATTTTCAAAATGCGTGGCCAATCGACCTTTATTGATTTAAATGATAAATAAAAGGCAACATCAGTTTGTAAATTAAAATTCACCTAAACTAATGATGCTAAAAATAAAAGACATGGAAGTCTAAAAGTTGAACTTCTTAAGGTTGGCTGCATGCCAGGCCCTTGGTATCTTCCTGCCCTCCAGCGTTTCCAAGTGATATGTTCCCTGTAGGTCGTCTATTATTACTATAACACCCCGCGCGCCTGAAAAGAGACACGCGTTATGCTACTACGATAAAAACTAAAATAAATCAACAATAATTAGTATAGAGCAACCATTTTCCACAAAATAAATATAACGAATTAATAGTTCTTCTATTTCCATAATAATGATTTACAATAACGCTTCTCTCAAAATACATAATTCTCCAACTATAATTACACCACCAATCTATACATAAAAAATCAATCTTCCAATCCAAGCTCTAAAATAATTCTCCAAAACTGTTCATAGCGTCTCAATCCACGCTAGCCTGCCACTAAAAGAAAATACGAGGAAGTACACAATATGACAGGAATAGATGCTCAAAAAATTATTAGCACAATGAATAAATCACAACAATACATAGGCGCATATATAAATCAAATGCAGTACTCAAGCATTATATCAATATTAATTTATCAACAACACATTAATGGCTCACCAGGCCTCACCTCACCTCCCATAGGCATCTCAAAGCCATATAACGGTTTTGGGACTATTGGTGGGTGTCCATTCTCCCTTCCATATTAAAATCTCATGAAATTATGCTCAAATCAACAATATAATATATCATAATGAATCAATATAATTTCAATTGAATATCACAATTCAACATGAGTGCAATCGACACAGAAATCAAACGAAATACTCTCGAGAGAATTTAGGAGCATATTGTGTAAGTCCCGTACCTCAAAATCATCATATGAAACATCACATAAATTCACCCTCTAAATCTGATCGAACCATCACGCTCCTCTCGCGAAAATAATCAAATCATGTTCTATCCCCAACACGAGATAACCCCAAATCGGCCTCCAAATCCAAGGTTGAACATTGAATAAAATAGGGGCTGGGGTTTGCATATAGAGGGAGAGGAAATATAAGGGTCTACTGCATTTTTTTTGCGATGAAAAGTAGGTTTAAAACTTCTACCCACGACCTCTTTTTATAAGGGAAAAGAATTTGTAAAGGCTCAAACTCTACAAAATCCAACAGTTGAACTGCCTCAAATTCTGGGATAGTCGATCGATCGATTGATCCCTCAGGAAAAAGCATTCTGCCTGCGCGAGGAAAATGAAACGGTTTAAAACTTAAAACTCTTTATAAACTTCATTTTTCTTCCAATTTCAAAACCGATTGAAATTTCACTTTTCAAAATTAAAACTCAACATATTTAATTATTAAAAAATAATTAAATCGAAATATTTATTTTCCTCAAATTTTCAGAATTAATTTAAAAATACCCATTAAAAATTCAGGTTGTTACAATTACCTTGAAGGGTCCTTCCCAATTAGGTTCCAGATTGTCATATGATGGTTTTATAGCACTATCGAGGACTTTTCTCAGGACGTAGTCCCCTATTAGAAACCTCCCCGGATTGAATTTTTGGTTGTATTGTTTGGCCAGTTTTTGTTAGTAGGATGTTAACTTAACTAGTGCCAATTCTCATCGCTCATCAACAAAGTTAAGTTCAGTGAGTAATGCTTCATTGTTAAGGCCTTAGTCAAATAAGGTGGTTCTCATAGTAGGGAGTCATGCTTCTAATGGGATGACTGCCTCCATCCCATTGGCGAGCGCAAAGGGAGTTTCTCCCGTTGCTCTCTTGGGAGTTCTACGATAAGCCCATAAATTTGGGGTAGTTTGTCTACCCAGGCACCTTTGGCTCTTTCTAGCCATTTTGTCAATTCGTCAATCATTATCTTGTTGGAAGCTCCATCTTAACCGTTGCTTTGGGGATATGCCACAGAACTAAAGAGATGCTTGATGCCATGATCATCATAAAATCCTTGAAAGAAGCCACTTTCGAACTGCGTGCTATTGCCAGTAATGATCGTTCTTAGTATCCTAAATCGGGTGATGATGTTCTTCCATATGAACTTCTTTATATCAAAGTCTAGGATGTTTGCAAGTGGTTCTGACTCTACCCATCTACTGAAGTAGTCAATGCCAACCACCAAATACTTGTAATTTCTAGATGCGATAGGCAGTGTCCCTACAATATCCAAACCCCACTGAGCAAAAGTCCACGGGATGGTTAATGACTTGAGGTCGCTAGATGACTGGTGGACCATAGGGGAGTGATTTTTGCATTTTTCACACTTGCGAACATAAATTCCACTATCCTTCTTCATGTACGGACACCAATACCCTTCTATAATAAAAACCAATGATCTTCCTCATGTATGACTCCCACAAATGCCTTCATTGAATTCACAATGAACCTGCTCGACATATTCTGGGTGAGTGCACTAGAGGTAGGGGCGAGTAAAAAACTTTTTGTAGAGTTTTCCCTCTGAAGATAAGTGAAAGCGAGAAACCTTGACTCTTATGTGGTGCATTGACCTCTTATCATCTAGCAGTGTGTCGCTTCGCAAATAGGTTATGATGGAATCCATCCAATTGGGTGCCCTATGTGGAGGACTTGCTCAGCTACGACTGATTGGTTGATGATAGAATGTTCAAGGAATTTTATTTGAATGGTTCTCTTCAAATTATAGTCAATGGAAGAACTTAGAGCTGCTAAGCGTCGATGTTACTGTTCTGCCCCCTAGGGAACTACTGAACATCAACTTTATCGAACTTTGCCATAAGTCCCCATACAATAGCAAGGTAAACTTCCATCCTCTCATCATTATCATTGAAATCTCCACTTACCTGCTTGGACACTAGCTTTAAGTCACCAAATACCTGAAGTCACTTTGCCCCCAGCAGTTGTGCTTTACTCTGGCCGACGATCAGTGCTTGGTATTTCACTTCGTTGTTGGAGGCTTCAAATCCCCACCTGATCCCTTGTTCAAGAACATTATTTTTGGGGATAACTAATACAATCCATATTCCTACTCCTTTGGAGTTGGAGGCTCCATCGACATAAAGGGTCCAGTCGAGGTATTTTGCTTCCTTTTCTCTTGGTTGCTAGATTTCTAACTAGGCAGTAGGCTGGTTTGTCGTAAATTCAACGATAAAATCTTCTAGAATTTACCCCTTAATAGTTGTTCTTGGTTGAAAGTGGATATCGATCTTCCAAGATCGACTGACCACTTTGATAGTTGGGCAGCTTTGAGGGGATATAAAGTGATCGCGAAGATGGAATAAGCCTCAAAGTGATGTTTCAGCTTCCTCGAGGCTACCAATAAGGCATAGGTGAGCTTCCCTAGGGGCAGATAATGTTGCTCAGCATCCAAAATCATCTTTCTTGCATATTAGATCAGGTGTTGGCCTCCTTCCTTATCGCATACCAAGGCGGAGCTCACAGCATGGTCTGACACGGTAAGGTAAAGATACAAGGGATCATCTTCTCTTAGAATCACTAGCAAGGGTGTCTTGTTGAGGTAAGACTTGTGTTATTCCAAGGCTTCGGAGCAATCGTTGTTACATACCAGGCTCTTATCTTTCTTCAGCAGATAAAAAAATAGCCGGCAGTACTCCAAAGACTTGGAGATTAAGCAATTGAGTAGAGATTAAGCAATTGAGTACGACAAGAATGTCGATGAGCTTTTGGACCTCCCTTATTTTCTGAGGGGGTTAGACCTTTCTGATGGCATCGATCTAATCAGTGTTTGCTCAATCTATCTTTTGTTGACCAGATATCCTAGGAACTTACCTGACTGGACACCAAATCAGCACTTTCTTACATTAAGTTTCATTTGGTACTTCCTCCGGATCTCAAAGGATCCTGCTAGGTCTGAGAGGTGGTAATCCTTATATTTGCTTTTGACGAGCATGTCATCGATGTACACCTCCATTCCTTCTCCCATCAATTTCTTGAATACACTGGTGACCAACCATTGATAAGTCGCTCCTACGTTCTTGAGGTCGAATGGCTTGACTTTGTAATAATATAACCCAATACAGGTTATGAAGGAGGTTTTATCCTGGTCAGGCTCATAAAGTGGGATCTGGTGGGTTCCAGAGTAAACTTATAAAAAACTCATCCTTTCATGCATTGTTGTAGCGTCGACCAACTGATCAATCTTTGGGAGGTGGAAAATGTTTTTGGGACAATCTTTATTGAGGTCGGTAAAATCAATACAAACTCTCCATCTTCCATTGCTCTTGGGCACTACGATTGGATTGCATATCCATTTGGGAAACTAAACTTCTCGAATGGAACCTGGATCTAGTAGCTTTCCAACCTCTTTTTTTATTACTTTTACCTTTTCTGGGGATGTTTGGAGAGCCTTTTGATAGACTACTTTGAAAGCTAGGTCAATGTGTAGTCGATGGCATGCAATAGTGAGATCTATCCCTAGCAGCTCGTATGGTTCTCAAGAAAAGATATCCATATTGCTTCGAAGGAACATGGTTAGCTCCCTCTTTTCTCAATCGGTGAGAGAGACGCCGATTAGAAATCTCCTTTCAGGTGAGTTGCTTTCATCTGTAACTTCTTCCAGGTCTTCAACGACCCTATTTATGGGGTGGGCCCTGGTTACCTCCACCCCTGGTTATTCATACCGTAATTTTTATTTAGAAAGCAATATCGTTCCTGGTATTCCTTGAGGACTTTCTTTTCATCTTTCTTTTTCTCTTGTTTGGGCCGATTGGCTATAATGAAGCAGTTTCTAGTCATAGCCTGGTCACTAAGAATCTAGACCAACCCTCGATCTATAATACACTTGAGTTTTGGATGATATGAAGATGGTACTGCCTTCATGGCATGGAGCCAACCTCTTCCTAGGATGGAGTGATAGAGGGATTCGATATCTACCAAAATAAACTCGATCATCTTTGAAATATTTCCCGCCCTGACTGGAAGAACTATCTTTCCTAGTGGCATGGTTATTTTTCCTAAAAAAGTCAACCAACGAAATGGTGAACTCCTTGAGGTCGGCGATATTTAGCTTCAATTTGTGGAACAGTTCTAGGTACATCACTTCGAAAGAGCTACCCTGGTTGACAAGCAACATGCTGATGTCCCAGTTAGCTATCCTAAGTGTGATAATTAATCCATCAAGATATTGAGTCCTTATCGTAACTAAATCATCTTTGGTAAACACAATGTGTTTTTTATAGTTGACGTCTTCTGGTCGTCGATGCTTTCTAGCCCGATTCTTAGTGGGATCTATCTACATAACAACAGTAAACTTTTTGACCTCCATCTGATTAGTATTTCCTTATAATTTTTTTAGGTTTGATGCCCCATGAATTACTACGAACTCGTGGCCCATCTCATCCTCGAGGACGTTATCCAGCTTCTGGTCTCCATTGGCTGCGACCTTATCTATTTGCTTATCTATGAACTCGTTGAGATGGACAGCCTAGGCTAACTCCTCGAGACGATACTTGAGTTCTTTACAGTGTTCATTCCTGTGACCACCCTCTTTGTGGAATGCACATCTCAGCGCGTTATTTCATATTGTTGGGTCTTCTCCCATCTTCTTGGGCCATTTGACAAATGGATCTTCCTTGATCGTGCTGAGGATTTTGTATATCGATTCTTTGAAGACTGTGTTGACAACCTCGAACGCTTTAGAGGGGTCATTCTTGTTTTTATTTTTAGAGCCATTCTTTCCCCCATTCTTGCTTCCTTTCTTTTGAGAATCAATTTTCTTTGTCCATTTATTCATCTTCGTACGACCACTGTCCACTGCATTAATATGGGTTACATTTTTTACCTTAGCTTATTTTTTAATAGGAACCATTAGGTCATCGATGGAATTATCCTCCTTCTTAGTTAGGGATTAGTGAAATAGAGATGTGCTTGGCAGACCGATCTTGAAGGACGTTATGATAACTTGCTCCGAGCAGTTCTCAATTTCATTAAAAATCTCCCACTACCTCTTGGCATACTCCCTGAGGTTCTCCTGTGGCTTTTTCTTCATTATGAGCAGTGTATCCATCCGCCTAGGGTGGGAGTTGATGGTTATGAAGCAAGTTATGAATAATTTAGCTAGAGCCTTAAAGCTCCTGATGAACCTGTGTGGCAGCCTCTCAAACCATTTTTGAGCCACATCGTGCAGATTGGAAGGAAAGATACGACATATCAATGCATTGTTGTTGCTTCACAAGGTCCTGGAATGCATGTATTGCCGGACATAGTCGATGGGATCAATTTTCCCATTATAGATCTTGAATCTTGGGATTATGAATTTCTTAGGGGGCTCCTCTTCTTCTATCGCCCTTGAAAAAGGGGACTTCATTTTAGTGTTAAGAGCTCTAATGGCTAGCTCTCGTGTGGATCTAGCTCTCAGTGGGCTGGATTCTGATCCGTCTCCCTTCAGACAGAGTTCTTGATTTCATCATCCTGTCAACCAGGACTCCTGTGGCATCGAGCTTAATGTAGTCATTCTGATCGACCATCCTCTAACATGTTCCTCTTATATATTTCTTGGTCGCTCTTGTGGCTCCTTCCTTGGCTATAAGATTTACTCACCTGAGGGTTAAGATTTCGATTGTGGCATCGCCTTGTGTTCCTTTAGAGATATCTCTCCATTATTTCCAGTCTACTTTTTAGGAGAACATTTTCTTCTTCTTGGAAACGCGTGGCTTCTTCTTGCTCCAAAATTCTAGCCTTATAGGCGTCGACCAATCTAGAAATCTATGTGGACCTAGGTTGTTCATGACTTTTTTCAGAAGGCTACCTTTCCTGGAGAATCCTGGGATTCAGTTGACAAATTTCAGAACTTACCCTAGGAGGGGCAGGTTCTTCCTGAACGTTACCGGCTTGAGGAATGTTACTGTTGTGGTGAGATATTGAAGGCTTTAAATTAGTGAGCCTTCTCGTAAGAATAACAATCGTTTCCCACATATGGCGCCAATTTTGGTATAAAAAAATATCACATTAAGGAATTTACGAAGGATAATCACAATTAAGCAAGAATGCATACAATTGCACACACAGCACAACTATGAATGTGGTACGGCAACTTGCCTATGTCCACGGAGAGGTTTATTATTTTATTAAGTATCTCTCAATATGCTTGGTTACATGCCCCTATGCCCCGGGCCAGGGGTTACAATTTCTAGATGTGGAATTTGAGTTGTGAAAGTAACTTTAAGATGACTATGATGGGATGAATCATTAATCCCCTAAATATATCCCCGAGATTCTTGGAGATTGACTTAATCTTTTCCCGGAGTGGTTAAGTGTATTGGATAATGCACGTACGTATCTGGGCAGCTTCTTAGGTCTATTAGGCTTGGCCGGACACTATCATGGGCTGAGAATAAATGGGTTCCCACAATATATTTAGTATTATATGTCTATATATATTATGCCTGCATGTAAATGTGTGTCCTAGTATTTTATTCTTATATATATATATGATACTTTGTTATATGTCTATATGTACATATATTATATGTGTATATGAGTATTACGTCTTAGTATTTTTAGTATTACCATTATATCAGCACATTATAATAAGAACCCAATCTATTGTGGGGTGGGTCTGCTTTTTTGTATGTACAATTGTACGTGACTATTTATGAAAGTATTCTTTCTAAGGTGCTTTTCAGTGATCAAAATTTTACTAGTTTGTTGACAAAAAAATGTTGACTTCATTAGCAACCCATAATAGAAAATGCTTACTTCACAAGCAACCCATATCTCAACCACTTCATATTAACAAACAAACTTCTCTATATAAGAACAAAATCCTATCAGGTCATTCTTGTTAAACTCTTTGTTATTCCATGTCAAGCATCAAAATCAAGGAGTATACATGCAGGTGACTCACAAAAACTACATAAATTCATTATATATTTATTTAGGGAGGGTCCGTTGGAAAGTCCGCATAAGAAAAATACATTTATCTACTTTACAGACATATTTGAAATAGCACCACAAAACAGTTGATAATAGCACCATATAATAGTTGATAATAGCTTTAAGAATCACAATATCATTTAAGCCATAAACTAAGCAAGCGTGACACATATAGCATCATAAAAACTTAACCATTTATAAAATAAACAATGGTTGACTTGGAACCAAACACAAACCAAAAACTTCAATTCAGAAACTTCAGATCATAACAACTCAATCAAGAACATTAACCCATATAGAAACACTCAATCAAATTAAAACAATCACAGTATAACAAACACACACCAAAAAAATGCATAGGGTCACAATTGTAAAATGTAAAATGGAATTTATGAATCATTATGGCAAAAATTGTTTTCATGGACTTTTCCAAGGAGAAAATTTTAGACACGGGAAGAAAAAGAAATGAGGAATTGAAAACAGAAACATAATGATTGTGAGAAGAACTGATGTAGTAGGAGGTGAATACAATAGTAAGAAGAATGCAATTGTATAACTCCTTCAAGATATGGTTTATATACAAGAGACCTAAATTACAACTAATTTGTGACATATTTGTAGCTATCATAACAGTTGGATACTAAATAACCTCAATTAACTGGAAAAAACAATGAAAAGATACGAACTACCATTCTCAAAATAATGGGCCTAATATTGATCTACTAGATCATCTATCATCGATATATAAGATGGAGATCAACATGTTCTTGGCCTCATTTACGAAATGACTTTTTTAACATAATTTCACTGTGCGTTCCAAAGCTTCCAATGCAATGAAATATTATAGAACCAAGACTTTCAACTTTAAGAAATACATCATATAAATGCATATTCTAACTTAAGAATGCAGTTTTAGAGAGGGAGAAAGTTTACATTAACATAGCCTAAAGGAAGTATTGTTGACAGTTTAATAGTTCATCATAAATATACTTGAAACATGCAAGCAAAACCAAAAGAGAAAGAAAATCACAAGTTGGTCTTGTATTCAAATACCAGTTTAAACAAATGGAACTTAAACAAAACTACGAACAACTAAAATACATATAAGGCCAACCTCTAACTAATTTATAAACAAGCTATGAATAATTAATCTTATAAGTAACACTAAAATAAGCAATTATATACACTTCAAGACCCAAATCAAACACATGTTAACAGATATACAGTAGCCAGTGATTGAGCAATAATTAAAAAAAAAACTTAAAACCTTTAGAACAAAAATCAAGGGCTAAACCTGATAAGATACAGATCCTAAATATAGTAGATACGAAACCAAACGTGACTCGAAAAACAAGCATAATTTATAAACCATATTAGTAAATCAACGAATAATTTAAAGCAAGCATAATTTAAAGAAAATGCTACCAAAACACATATCTTCCTAGACATACATGAGAAAAAACGATGAACATAGAAAGAAATCGATGAAGAGGGCTTAGAGAAGGGGTCTTACAGAAGAAAAATAGGAGACAAGAAAAATGAAGGTGTAAAATGTAGAAGAGCACCAAGAAGATATATGAGATCTGAAAATGGAGATGTAAAATGGATGCAATATGAGATCATAAAATGGAGGTGTAAAATGTAGAAGAGCACGAAAAGGAAAGAGGAAAGAGAAGAGGGAAATGAATTTTTAGTTACAAATTTGTGACTGCTCACAGCAGCCAAGCAGTCACAAATTAAGCCTAATGCCAAAATTTATGACTGCTCATGGTAGTTACAAATTTGTGATTGCTCATAACAATTACAAATTAAGTGTAATTGTAATACTTGTAATTACATGAGCAGTTACAAATTTGGGAGTAATCATAACAATCATAAATTAAGCCTAATGAAAAAAAATGTTATTGCTCCCACGGTGATAACGTTTGTCACCCCCATTAGCAGTTACAAGCAGGCAATCAAAAAATCAGTGTTTTGGTGTAGTGATTATTTAACCGTTTGCAATAAGTATGCCACTATCAACCTTGTTAGTGGATTCTATTTACTTTAAGTGACCCTGAAGATTGTTAAAATATAGAGTAATAAGATATAGGAACTCCAAATTCAAACCAATTGTTATTGTTATCTATTTACATTGCACATTAATTTGGTCTACTTAGAGTTTGTGAATAATTGTTTGACTCTATTACAATTAATATTTCAAAAAATTATATTAACAAATATTATAGAAAAATGCTTAGTCTCAAAGTCTCTAAGCAACCTCATGCCTTCCATCTTTTACATCATTGATCATTAGTATTGTTACATTGAGAACAGTTTTATTAATTGGTTGTATTTTGTAACACCCCGTAGATTTTTAATCAGTAATAATTTTAATTAATTTAGAATTCGCAAAAATCAATTTAATGGATTTAATTATTTTTAATAATTTAAAATGTTGGATTTCATTTATGAAAAGTAGGATTTTAATTATAAATTAAATCGAGGGAGAAATTGGGATTTTATAAACTTATGCACATTTTTGGGGAGACCTGACGACCTGAACAGGTTCGAATCGATTCGCCCTCAGCCTGGTCAGGACATACGGGTCTGAACGTTTTTGTTAGTTGCGTTTTTAACAAAAAAAACTTACACTTCTTTATATAATACTAATTCAGGGTAAGGCTTTTTAACACTCATTCTTATAAAGACAAAGAGCAGTAATCTCCTATAATTTCATCTTTTTCCACCCACAAACCCTAGCCCCAAATTATTTGAAGACTCGATTAGTGTTTTCTCAAGATTGTGCAAGAATCAATCTTTCTTAATTTTTCGACAGGATTACAGCCGTCTAATCAGAATTTCTAAATAACTTTTTAGCAGGCATGAATATCTCTATTCTCTCTCTTTAGTATCATGCATTTTAGAAATCGCCTAAACCTTAATTCATATGCTTTTTTTAAAATAAACTAGTAACCTAATTAGGAAAAATGAAAAGTAATTTTAGGACTATTTTTCTGAAAAATCTTAATTTAATTTAATACTTATAACCCTTGTGTGGTTAAGGTAGAGGTTGGATTTTGGGTAATTTTGGCAAAGGTTTGCATGTAGAAACCGTAGTAATTTGATTTAAATGAAAATTAGACTTGTATAATCACCTAAAATCAAGTAGGGTTGCCTAAAATAAATTATTGTTATGTGGTTCATATTTGCATGATGTTAAGATGATATTTTTTAAATAAAAATATTGGTGTTAATTATGACGATGGTCTTAATAAATAAAATTGAGATTAATTAGAGTGATATGAGAAATTGCGTAATTGTTGATAAAGTGAATTGTGCAATTTATTGTTATCATTGTATTTATCATCGCGGGGTAACGGGATTTTTAGGTAGATGCTCTCACCTTAATTTCTAGGAATACTTGCTAGGCATGGTAGTAGTGGGTATGACTTATCGCGATTAACACTTGCTAGGTATGGGACTAGTCTGTGTAGATTTTGACGGATGGGATATTCTGCGATTGGGCTGATTTTAATGTCATTCCATTAATTTGGATAACCTAATGTCACACTGCAATATTTTTTTAGCCTTAATTTAATTTTGGTGTGTAAAAATGTTGGTCTTTATATATAAAAATAAGGTTCTAAGTGGAATTTAAATCGGAATTAAAATTTGGAAATTCTAACTTTTTGTATCAAAAAAATAAGGGGAGGATGCAACCGATGAAAAAAAAATAAACAAAAATATTCGATCGTCCGATCGAGTTGAAATTTTTTCTACATCTTCATCTCGCCTTCAACTACTACACCTCTAAGCTTCAGCCAATTCCAACGGTCCGATCGTCCGAAATGTTTTCTTTAGTGTTTGTATCATATTAGGAGTCTAATTCTTTTGGTACATAAACATAAACTGACGGGTTCATGACTTTTAAAATACATTTTAGACTTCTAAAAAATTAGTAGCCTCCCATAATTTCATTCCCTTTCATCTTCAAAATCTAAACCCCATTGAACACAACTTTTAACCCAAGTTTTGAATATCTAAGTCAAGTTTTCTCAAGATTGTTCAGAATGAGTTTTTATCAATTTTTTGAGACGAACGCAACCGTCTAATTAGATTTTCTAAACATCTTTTCAGTAGACATTAATTCTTCTATTCTCTCTCTCTTTAATACTATGCATTTTAAGTGTCACCTAAATCTTAATTCATGTGTTTTTCTGAAAATAAATTAGCAACCTAATTAGGAAAAGTAAAAACTAATTCGAGACTGTTTTTCTTAGAAATCTTAATCTGATTTAATACTTATAACCCTTGTGTGCTTAGGGTAAAGGTTGGAATTTGGGTAAAATAGGTGTAGGTTGGCATGTAGAAACCGTAGAAATTATACTTAAATTAAAACAGGCCCTTGGACAATCACATAGAATTATGTGGGTTTAATAAGAACGGATATTATTTGGGTATGCCATATACTCGCACGTTGATTGAAATTATAATAGTCAAATAAAATAATTTGAGTTAATTATGCCGACGATTTGAAAGAATTAATATTAAAATTAATTGTGACCACATTTCAAATTTGTGTGATTATTGATAAATTGGATTTTATTAATTATTATGTTAATTATTTTATCATCGTGGGGATGACGGGATTTTGAGTTGTATGCTCTCACCTTAATTTTAGGAATACTTGTTAGGTATGGGACTAGTAGGTAGGCCTTAGTTGCAGTTAACACTTTCTAGGTATGTGACTACATAGCGTAGATTTTTCGGATGGGATATTCCGCAGTGGGGTTGACTTGGTGTCGTTCCATTAATTTGGTTACCCTAAGCGCGAGACTAGGGATAGATTAAATATAGAGATTCATCCTACAAAATAGGATAGGAGACGGTCATGTTTTGGAGACCTATAGGTATGGGACTGGGGGTACGTTTGAAGCTTATGCTCTATGGTAGGGTGAGGCTAAAATAAATAATAAGAATATGAGATTATGAGAAAATAAGAAATTGAGAATTAATGACTAAGATAATAAACAGGTATTAAAATGAATTGGCGTTGTTAATAAGTGCAGGACTAACAATTAAATAGGTTGGTTGGCGATTGCGACGTGTAGGTGTGTGACAGCGTAATAAGTGCAGGGCTGACAATTAAACGGGTTAGCTAGCCATTATGACGTGACGTGCGTGGAACCTCGTCAATAAGTGCAGGGTTGAAAAAATACAAACTGGTTGGCTATTATGAGGGGAATGGGTGTAGTGTAAAACTTGTAGTAAGAGTCCCACAAAATAAAATGGAGTAAAACTTTAAGCGGGAGTCCCGCAACTGATATTAATGATGGATATAGATAATTGGATAAATTGAACTAAATTATAAGGATAGCATTCGATAAGTTACATAATTGAAAATAAAACTTGCGGTAGCGTAATTACATGATTAGGTGTTCGCTATTTATTTTACTCGCACGTTAATATATCTCGTTTAATTTAAAATAATCTATTGTGATATTTATTATGTATAATGCTACTATCTGGGTCCATAAGCCCTAATTGGGGAGAGTAGCTTGGATTCATGCTGCATAGAAGTTCTTGGAGTTCTTTTGGAAGTACAGTTGGAGAATACTTTTAGATTATTAGTAGTTTAGATTATTTTACTTTTCGTCGCACTTTTATTGTGAGACTTTATTTATGGAGTTGGTGGGCCACTCGATTCCACGGTTGTTTATGGTTTATTCAAATATTTATAGTTGGATCATTTTATTCGGATTTATATTTATTGCAAATTGGATTTATATCGAGATCAGCATGGTGATGGATTTATTTATTACATTTTTACGAGTGTGTGCAGAGCTAACAGTAAACTGACTGACTGACCGTAGTGAAGGGAATGGATGTAGTGTAGAACTTTGAGCTTGCCAAGAGTGTGTGCAAGGCCGATAAGGGGTTGACTGGCCATATTGGTGTCGCATTCATTAAACTAATTAATTAGTTGAAATGAGTAATGACGAGAATAAGATTGTTAATAATAATATTACTGGAATATTTGGGCTTACACTTTAGGGTGCATTAGTTGTATTGTAGATAGTGGCACTTTACGTTTATTCGTTCGTTAATTAATTATCTCGTTTAATTTCAAATATTCTGTTGTAATATTTATTATGTATGATGCTATTGTCTGGGTTCACGGACCCTATTTGGGGAGAGTAGCTGGTATTTAGGCGGTGGGCTCTAACCCATTGCGTTGACTAACATTTCAGGTTTAACGCTAGAGTAGTTACACATGATTATTTGGAGATTTTTTTAGGAGTGGGTGGATTACATTTTAGATGCTTAGTAGTTTAGAATATTTTGTTTTCGTTACATTTTTATTATGAGACTTTGATTATGGATTTGGTGGGCCACTCGGTTCCACAGTTGTTTACGATTTTAATTGAGATTTATTTATTTGGAGATTGGACCATTTGGAGATTAGCATGGTAATGGATTGTATCATTGCATGAATGGCTATTATTATTGAAACAATTTAATTATTATCTTGTAGAATGAATTTTATGTCTCATATATGTCACATGCTAAGAATGATTACTTATTTAGTCACACCCGGCGTAGTTTGGCGGCGGCTGTCAACCTCTCCTGTCCACTAGAGCGGGGTGTTATATGTTTGAATTTCTTAAAATATTTGGTTGAAAACCCCTTATGCAGCGGTTTAATCAGAATTTCATTCTAAATTAAATTAAAAACCAAAAAAGTCAAAGGAACCGTTTAGCAGCCTAGGTAAATATCCTAAGGTTTTTTTAATGTTTAGATATTGCATTTTATAAATCTACTAAAGATGGTGAAAAATCCCTTAACTCTATGATAATCCATGTGAAGGACGCGTTTTTTAGACTTTTTAATAAGTCAAAATATGTTGTTATTCTTCGCACGCTAATTAATGTTTATATCATTACAACCGATGGAAGTGATATTTTTTCATGTTTTGCCACCATTATGTGACACCCCGCCTATTTTAACCACGAGTGATCAGTCCTTTATCAAAATAATCAGGAATCTCATTTGGTTCAATCTTAGTATCACTGTCGAAAACTTTTTAAATTATTAACCACCTATGTTAAATTAAGTTGGTGCCAAGTTTTATCTTTCATTAGTATAAAACAACATGCGACCATAAATCAACTGTCCACACAATTAATAGAAGTCTGAATCATCACAGGATAAATAGATAAATGATAAATACCAAATAAACCATTTGTTCCAAATATAATATTCAAACCATATGTCTACGAAAATAAAACTGAATCCAAATACATAGTTTGATAAATAAAATTGAATGAGTGTATTAACTGAATGGGTAACATGCCCAAAAAAAATACTGAATCATATATCCTAATTTAGGAATGAATAACAGAAGCATCTACACAAATCCTGCAAGCTTCCACAAGAGCTGCAGCTACGCATCCCTGGATTGAATCATTGGTGTCCATGTGGCTAGACATCTAAAATGTTTTAAAAATAGATTTGACATGGGTCCGAGTCCAAAATCTTTGAAAAACATTTAGAAAGTATTTAAATTACATTTTAAAAGAAGTTCTTAGATACACACATTAATTTCATGTACACTCCCTTGAATCCCTAACCTCTCATCTATAGTGCACACCTAACGTTCTCCTATTTTACTCACCAAGCTATGCTACCCATCCTAACTAGACACAAGTATCTAAATATCCACAACAGATTTAGCTCCCTTGTACCGTCTATACGATACGCATTCCTCAATTCGCCAATGATTAATATTAATCGAATATTATTATTGCATCATTGAATTAAGTTTCTCATACTTAAATTACTTGTAGATATACACTATTTATCCTTGCTACCATCAAACATAAGTAGGATAATCACATTTGTATATATTTATTACACTATAATATATACAACAACATCTCTCGGAATGGCCACAATAATGCAATGCATACTCTACTATCATGTCCATGTACCTCTCGTATCAAATCAAGGACTATCAGTTTGAAATGGTACCTCAAATCATAAATCAAACAACACACAATGGAGGTGGAAATAGTTCTAAGCCTTTAGGATACATAAACACCTAACTTACCCAAATGACCCGCCAGTCCCACTAATACACTGCACATAGTGAACCGCCATAAGTTCCATGATTTGGGGTACACATCTTGACCTCACTGAAACTGCCAAGGTGGGATCGCCCTCTACGCGGAACCTCCCGTGATAGCAGAAAGCGTAAATATGTTCACACATATAACAAAGCACATAATAAGTATTAAGACAACTTATAACACATATATATATTCAGTACAGGGATACACCCAACCTATAATATATTCAGTACGTAGTATTTATATCTCTCCAATACTCAACATACCAACGATTCTCACATAGTATTATTTTTTTTTTTTCGAGTATCACTCACTACCCGAAGGATCTCGATTATCCATTAAGAAACTTCAATTGTAAAACATCACTATTGTACTGGTATTGATCTTAGGTTATGGTTTACTCTTCCCATAACCTAATTTGCAAATTCTCGATACGCAACACAATCGGTGAACTATCGTTTCTCCTAATCCCAATTTTACCCTCATTAAGATTAAATCGGGACTTAACTATACGTCTATTGATATCCTCTAAGTCTTTATATAGTCAAAAATCGACAAAAGTTGGTCGATCGATCGACGTCCCACAATCGATCGATCGATCCTGGGTTTTGACAGCTTCACCCCGAACTCGTTTTTCTCCATGTTTAACACCTCAAACCTCCATGAAACTTTTCAAAACTCCCATCCAACATGCCCAAACCTCAAACATGTGTTTAGTGACAATTTCTAATGTAAATAATACATCAAATCTATAAGAAATCTACCCAAGAATAGATTAAATTCCTAAATTTATAAAACTCTAGTTCATGGTTTTCTTCAGGCATATTTATCAATATACCAAGATTTCTGTCACGCTACTCATCACATAATTTCAGATTTCGTATTATCTATATAGAGGGATTAATTCTACATGAATCATATACCAAATCATGAACTACACCCCAAAAAATCCTAAGAATACACCCAAATAACGAAATTTAAATCCTACACTACATGGGTATTATAACATGCTTAAAATAATTGCAAGATAACACTTGCCCGATGTGAGGATGCTCTTCCCTTGCTCCGATCTCAGTTTCGGCAACGTTGATGATGCGAAAAAGTGTGGAATAACCTAGGTTTCTTCTCTCCTTCCTCTCCTATGACCTCCTCTATTTCACAAGTGTTGTAACCCTAGCCTATAACTGAAGGGTGCTAATATAACACTCCCAAATTCGGAGTTCCTTCTACCCTAGCATCCAAAATGACCGAAATGTCCTTATGTGATGTCGGGTTGGTCTAAAATCGCTCTAGGACCCAATCAATACACCCGAGTACACTATTTCGCCTATTTTGATCCATTCGGAATCAAACGTGACCTCGAAATCGTCATCCGAGTCACTCTACATAAATTTCTTATCTTGACCTCAATATATTCTACATGCGACTCCCGATTGAGATATAACACAGGGACGTTGATACCACTCGCTACGACGTATAATAATTATTGCAAGTTATTTACTACTCACTTAGTATATTTATCTCATAAATATTAATCATTATCTCACCCGATTAATATTTTAAATAAACACAAAATATTTAATTTAATTGAACTATGACACGCGTAATTTAAAAATAACCAAATTAATTAAATTCTAAATACTCAGAAATACGGGGTGTTACACATTATTTTAACTTTAATTTTTACCATATTTTCGTCGTAATGAATTTTTGTATTCTCTTTACACGGATCATAATTTTTTCATTTCGTAGATTCATATCCATTATATCTATTATAATCATTTGTTTGCTTTCATAGATTCATATATACTACACATCATTGCATATATATATATATATATATATATATATATATATATATATACTGAATTCAAGCTACCGGTGCACAATATCCGTAACACTAGCCTAACACATTCAAGTCTATAATCCGACCCAAATTTTAATGAATCATACACTAATTAATTTCATTCTCTTAGCGTCACTCAACCATATATACCCGGACTAGCTCACTTGCCCGAAGTCATCATGTAGAACTTATCCCTCAATTCCACATATTATGGTTAACACCCCTTTTATATTCTAATATTCCTTATTTTATTATATACTCCTATAATAAATTAACTCGACTAAATCCGTGCGTAACTGCTCATAGCACTAGTCCAAATATCGCCCGAGTCCATATCCCGACTCAATTGAATTAATCACATATTAATTAATTCTCTTGGCGTCGCTCAACCAATACACCCGGACTCACTCGCTCGGCCCGAAAATCAGCATCCCCAAATTTATTATACAATTTCTATCAAATAAGTTTGCCCACTTAAAGTGCAAGGTTCACAATTACACCAATTAAACCTTAGATTTATTTTTGGATTATCCTCTACTAATCCATGAGTAATTTCTACCATTCAAACCCTAAATTATAACCCACAGTTCAGATTTACCCAAAACAGGAACCTTCTACCCAAAATTAACAATCAGGTTTGAAACAGGGAAGGGGAGAAACATGTCAGAACCAACTGCATCGTTTAAGCGACTGGCCATGTCGTTTGAACGACTCTGGTTGTCGTTTGAACGAGACACCAGGTCGTTCGAACGAGCCATATGTTCTCTCTCCCCCATCGTTGCCCAAAAAACACAGTCCGCCATCAAAGATTTAAAACCTTCAATTCTGTACAGATTTTATTCCCAAAACCTTCCAAGATTTATTCTAAATCCACCCATTTGAGTTACTCTATCTAACTACATCATATAAACAAATTGGGGAATTAAAGTCCACATATTCTTATCATCCCTACAGATTTTTAAATCACAACATGAAAGCCCCAAATTAAATGTATAACTAACCCAAACATATTAATCAGTTCACACCTTCTTTAATATGAAGAGGAAAAATGCAATTAATCAAATGCAAGTTAAACCACTTGCCTTAGGATTTGTAGAATCAGATCCTTTGATGAAGATGATGGGTTGATTCAAGGGTCTCATATATTATTCTTTGATTAATCTCCCAAAATCTCCTTTAATTATTCTCTTCTTTGCCTCTCCTCCATTTAGTCTTCCAAATATGAATTAAAGTCCCCTAACCCTTTAACAATTAGGGTTATTAACTCTAATTCCGTTTTTGGGCTTATGGGAGTTCAAATGTATCTAGAAAGGTCCCGAAACCCATATTATACCTATGGACACTCCTTTCCAACTATTTCGACCCATCCGGACTAAACCGTGCACTCTGAATTATCATCCGAATTAATCTATAACATTCTCCAAACTTTTGACCTCAAAATGCGACACAAAATAGTCCAAATGATTAAACCTCAATTCGCCAAATTAATAAATTCCTCAAGTTTAAAATTGTTCCAAATCACAAATTTAATTCCTCACAATAAAATAAATTCTCTCTCCAAAAATATTATTTAATTCAAGGTTCTTGAATTTATGGGGTGTTACATATATATATATATATATATATATATATATAGAGAGAGAGAGAGAGAGAGAGAGACAGACAGACAGACAGACAGAGACAGAGACTTCGTAATGTGCATACATATGAACCCTAAAATGGAGAACGAAATACCTATGATGAAAACCGTGTCACATTCGAAAGAGAGAGAAATCTATTCTAGGGATGAAAATAAAGATGTTGACGATGGTGAGAGTGAAGTCGCACCTCGAGTTGACAATGAGGAGACTGGAGATGAAGACGAAATTGGAGTTGGAGTTGAAAATGTGAAGACTGGAGGTAATGTTGCCTCATGTGGAACTGAGGAAGAAGTTGATATTTTCTCCATCTCCACTGAAATTGTTGATACTTCTCGGCCTCATTAGAATAAAAATCTAGGGATGAAATTTCGTTTGGGAATCTATGTATTTTCATTCGTATTGGTTGTAACGATTCTTAATATACTTATTTCCGTTCATAGTGGTTGTAGTGGTTAATGTACTTCGTTTACGTATTAGGATTTGTAGAATCAGATCCTTTGATGAAGATGATGGGTTGATTCAATGGCCTTATCTCTTGCTCTTGGATTAATCTCCCAAAATCTCCTTTAACTGATATCTTCTTTGGCTCTCCTCCATTTAGTCTTATAAAAATGAATTAAAGTCCCCTCACCCTTTCACAATTTGGGTTGTTAACTTTAATTCCGTTTTGGGGCTTATGGGCCTTCTAAAAAGGGCGCAAACACTTAGTTGGGAGCTCAAATGTGTCTAGAAAGGTCCCGAAACCCATATTATAACTATGGACACTCCTTTCCAACTATTTCGACCCATCCGGACTCAACCGTGCACTCTGAATTACCATCCGAATTAATCTAGAACATTCTCCGAACTTTTGACCTCAAAATGCGATACAAAATGGTCCAAATGATTAAACCTCAATTCGCCAAATTAATAAGTTCCTCAAATTTAAAAATTTCCCAAATCACGAATTAAATTCCTCATAATAAAATAAATTCTCTCTCCCAAAATATTATTTAATTAAAGGTCCTTGAATTTACGGAGTGTTATATATATATACATTAGAGAGAGAGAGAGAGAGAGAGAGAGAGACTTCGTAGTATGGCATACACATGAACCCTAAAATGGAGAAAGAAATACCTATGACGAAAACTGTGTCACATTCGAAAGAGAGGAATCGATTCTAGGGATGAAAATAAAGATGTCGACGATGGTGAAAGTGAAGTTGCACCTGGAGTTGACAATGAGGAGACTGGAGATGAAGTTGAAATTGGAGACAGAGTTGAAAATGTGAAGATTGGAGGTGATATTGCCTCAGGTGGAACTGAGGAAGAAGTTGATATTTTCTCCATCTCCACTGAAATTGTTGATACTTCTTGGCCTCATTAGAATAAAAATCTAGGGATGAAATTTCGTTTAGGAATCTATGTATTTTCATTCGTAGTGGTTGTAACGATCGTTAATATACTTATTTTCACTCATAACGGTTGTAGTGGTTAATGCACTTCTTTTACGTATTAGGATTTATAGAATCAAATCCTTTGATGAAGATGATGGGTTTATTTAAGGGTCTCATCTCTTGTTCTTAGATTAATCTCCCAAAATCTCCTCCAATTGCTCTCTTCTTTGGATCTCCTCCATTTAGTCTTCTAAAAATGAATTAAAGTCCTCTCACCTTTTCACAATTAGGGTTATTAACTCTAATTCCGTTTTGGAGCTTATGGGCCTTCTAAAAAGGGCACAAACGCTTATTTGGGAGCTCAAATGTGTATAGAAAGGTCCCGAAACCCATATTATAACTATGGACACTCCTTTCCAACTATTTCGACCCATCCGGACTCAACTGTGCACTCTAAATTACCATCTGAATTAATCTATAACACTCTCCAAACTTTTGACCTCAAAATGCGACACAAAATAGTCCAAATGGTTGAACCTCAATTCACCAAATTAATAAATTTCTCAAATTTAAAAAATTTCCAAATCACGAATTTAATTCCTTACAATAAAATAAATTCTCTCTCCCCCAAAATATTATTTAATTAAAGGTCCTTGAATTTACGAGGTGTTACACACGCACACACACACACACACACACACACACACATATATATATATATATATATATATATATATATATATATATATAGAGAGAGAGAGAGAGAGACTTCCTAGTGTGCATACATATGAACCCTAAAATGGAGAACGAAATACCTATGACGAAAACAGTGTCACATTCGATAGAGAGGAATCGATCCCAAGGATAAAAATAAAGATGTCGATGATGGTGAGAGTGAAGTTGAACTTGCAGTTGACAATGAGGAGACTGGAGATGAAGTTGAAATTGGAGTTGGAGTTGAAAATTTAAAGATTGGAGGAGATATTGCCTCAGGTGGAACTGAGGAAGAAGTTGATATTTTCTCCATCTCCACTGAAATTGTTGATACTTCTCGGCCTCATTAGAATAAAAATCTAGGGATGAAATTTCATTTGGGAATCTATGTATTTTCATTCGTAGTGGTAGTAACGATCGTTAATGAAGTCGTCGCCCGGAGGGCCCCCTTTTTAATTTCTGTAAGAAATATTATTTCCTTTTTATGAAACAGATGCGAAAGCGTTGTTGTGATGGTTCAACTTAAAACAAAATTTTAATTTCTTTTTCAAATTAAAATTAAACACAAGTGAAAAATGATGAACACACACACTAATTTAAATTTCACTTAAGCCATATTAATTAATCCAAGTCCTAGAATTTGCCTAAGTCATATTTATCAATATTACCAAATTAGGCCAAACCAGTTTTAATCAATAGACTTGAATTAAATAAACAATTATCCAAATTTAATTAGCACCAAATTAAATTAAGTGTGACAATTAAAACCAATTTTATCTTGAATTATCCTAAGCATGCGTTCTAAGTCATTGAACAAGATAAAATAAATCAATCACACTACGCCGCGATGTACGAGGAAAAACCCACAACGGGAAACAACCTCGGACGGCCCTAGCCTCAAATCCACTAAGTACGGAATTTACAATTACAAGACAAAAGACTTACATCACACGACTCGATCCCTCTCAAGCCTCGACGCTCCTTCTTGCAAACACCTCCACTTAGCGAATAACCCCGGAGCTCCACCGCGGTCTTGAAATCCACCGATCGGACTTTATGTGGTCACCGTCACCCGAATTAGGAGCCTTTCTCCAAGTGGGTAAATCACGAAAAACCTCTTCTTCTTTGCGGGATTTAGAAGCAAACCCAAACTTCTCTTCTTCAAAGGTGTAGAGAAAACCAGTGCCAAAACTCCAAGCAAGATGTATATATATATATATGAACTTGGATAAACTAAACTATGGGTGTAAAGAAGAGTGGTAAATGATTTTCTCTTTGAAAATTAACACTCAAAACTTGATCTTTTTCTCTTTATGATTTTTCTCTCTAAACACTCTCTAAGAGTTAGAAGGATATGAAAAAGATAGCTTAGAAAAATGGTTTCCCGCACATAGATATTCAGCAAAAAGTAGCGGGGAAAAACCAAGTGGGAAGGTGGGCAAAACTGCTTAAAACTGCCAAAAATCTGTTCCCGCCAAATCTCGTTCGAACGACATTTCGTTCGAACGACATTCTCGTTCGAATGACATTCTCGTTCGAACGAGTCTTCTAACGAAGTTCCAGAATGAACTCGTTAGAAGCTCGTTAGATTGACGATCTCGTTCGAACGACATTGCGAACGAAGTTCCAGTATGCCATAATGGGAAGTCGTTGGCAATCTCGTTCGAACGACTTATGGTTTGAACGACAATCTCGTTCGAATGACACTTCGAATGAACTCACAGAATGTTCAAAAATTCTTTTTAAGTCTAGAAACTTTTATATGCTTTATATATAAGTTTTAATAGAAAACATTCTGAAAACAAAACACAGTTTTAAAACTTAACACCCAATATAAACCGTTCCATGCTCCTATATATATATGTAATGCATTCATACCTTGGGAGCATGGAACCACTATTGATGACGTAGAAACGAGGCACTTAAACTCGGCATTTTGATGAAGCTTTTATACACTTAGCCAATACGTCTTCAACAAACATTTTTGTCCTACGACTCAAACGTTTTTGTCCGGAATTGAGCCAAAACTACAAATAACTCAATTGAAAATTTGCGTCCTTACAAATCTCCCCCTTTGGCTATTCCGGGACAAAAACTATACAAAAATCCTAAAGGGCTGTCAAGCTCACTAGACTCAAAAACAATGTCCCACCCAAAATAAAAATACAATGCTTGACTCACACAACCCAAGGATCAATATCTTTGCCGATGTTGAATGTTGCTATTTTGAAGTATTCATGCACACTTAAGCAAACTATCAAACGCATAGGGAATATCAAAATATTAAATGCAATTAAATAATTACTCCCCCTAAATTAATTCTCCCCTTTATCAAACAAATGACCTACTTAGAAAGACGTCTCCTCCTAAGATAAATCTCCCCCAAACTAAGATACGATAATAATAGGATTAGTTACCATTTCTCCCCCTCTCAATTCTCCCCCTTTTTGTTCAGGAATAGACAAAGGTTAAAGAATCAAAACAGTAACTTATCTCCCCCAAATAAAGCATATACACCCTCTAAACTAAGCAAGGGATAAAAGAATGGGATAACAAGCTAAAACATGTAATTGTGCATATAGTGATGAGAACGTTAAAGCATATGGGTAACAAAAGTTCAACTAATCCAAACAATAACATCAGATACCAACTAGGATGCAATAAAATGATACCAATATGATATATAAATTATTAAGCATGTGATATCAACAAAGATTGCAATAAGATGGATACCAAGTATGAATTAAAGCATATATAGAATAGAAATCAAAGCAAAGACTAAACAAAAATATCAAATATATGTATACATAATATATATCAAAGAGACTCAAGTACACATATATAGATATAAACACACAAATGACACACACAAAATATAATAGGAGTCTTTCACACTCGTATGGCAAAAATGTGTCATATGGAAATGGAAGTGTTGGGGTGTGAACTAGTAACGATTAAATTTACACCCAATCACTTAAAACATGTTCATGGAGTTCTCAATTGATTGCAAACTTCATCACATTTGAATATAACCTCATGTGACAATATAAATTGAACTCAATGAACAAACATACACAATGCATATAAGCCTAGAGTTTTGATGATTCTACAAACCAAATAGAGTCATGACATGAGATACGCAACTAGGATAAACGGACATTGTGCAAACCGTTGATATACCATCCAATCTCCCTCAATAAGCATTTATATTAATTT
This sequence comes from Sambucus nigra, assembly GCA_949130495.1. Taxonomy (NCBI): domain Eukaryota; kingdom Viridiplantae; phylum Streptophyta; class Magnoliopsida; order Dipsacales; family Adoxaceae; genus Sambucus; species Sambucus nigra. Next base: position 510,814,420 of record OX422218.1, on the reverse strand, counting down.
TGAATGAATATATCAATCAAACATAGGCCTTGGAATTATTTTTCTTTTAATGCCATATTTTCTATTTTTAGGCCTTTGGATCGCGTATTTCTTTTAGGTCCATTTCAAACGGTGGCTTACAATCGCAAAGGATTATTATTCCTTTCGGAGCCCTTCCCCATGCACATTTATATATATCATTTTTATATCTCACAAGCTCACGTGCAACGGATTTTGACATACGCTAGTCCTCCTAAGTCACAAATATGTAGATGACAAGATTGGAAGGAGAACACCTCACATAGCTCAAATATACATATGAAGTTAAAATTTCAAAAGAGCTCGTGCATGTGTGAATAGAGGCATATAAAAATAGAGTCCATTTAAACAACACAAAATCCAACTACTCCATAAAAATATGGTAAAGAACATTTTAAGGATTGACAATCTAAACCAAAAGTTCTAGCCACATGAGAGCGTAAAAGAAGGTATTCAAACACAAGTATATGCCACATAAAGTGTCAAACAAAAATACACACAAAGAAAAAAAAAATTGAGTTTTTGACATTTTTAACCAATATATATACTCAAAAGGATAAACAAAAATCAATTGTATTTTTCATTAAGCTTAAATGAAACAAATAAAACACAAATGAGAAACAAAAATATTTTTGTATTTTTCATTTAATGCAAACAAAATGAAGAAATAAAATACAAAAGATAAACAAAAATCATAATTCTAGCATGTTATTAAGTATGGAGCATAGACTAGAAAAAGATTAAACAAGCATACATTTAGCATGTGAATATATCATGAAGTACAAAAGCTAAAGTATGCAAATACTAACACATTCATCCTTTAGATTTAGCAAGGGAGGAATCTATGTATTTTCATCCGTATTGGTTGTAACGATTCTTAATATACTTATTTCCGTTTATAGTGGTTGTAGTGGTTAATGTACTTCGTTTACGTATTAGGATTTGTAGAACCAGATCCTTTGATGAAGATGATGGGTTGATTCAAGGGTCTCATCTCTTGTTCTTGGATTAATCTCCCAAAATCTCCTTTAATTGCTCCATTCTTTGGCTCTCCTCCATTTAGTCTTCTAAAAATGAATTAAAGTCCCCTCACCCTTTCACAATTAGGGTTATTAACTCTAATTTCGTTTTTGGGCTTACGAGCCTTCTAAAAAGGGCTCAAACACTTATTTGGGAGCTCAAATGTATCTAGAAAGGTCCCGAAACCCATATTATACCTATGGACACTCCTTTCCAACTATTTCGACCCATCCGGACTAAACCATGCACTCTGAATTATCATCCGAATTAGTCTATAACATTCTCCGAACTTTTGACCTCAAAATGCGACACAAAATGATCCAAATGATTAAAACTCAATTCGCCAAATTAATAAATTCCTTAAATTTAAAAATTTCCCAAATCACGAATTTAATTCCTCGCAATAAAATAAATTCTCTCTCCCAAAATAATATTTAATTAAAGGTCCTTGAATTTACGGAGTGTCATATATATATATATATATATATATATATATATATATATATATAGAGAGAGAGAGAGAGAGAGAGACTTCATAGTGTTGCATTAATGTGAACCCTAAAATGGAGAACGAAATACCTATGAGGAAAAATGTGTCACATTCGAAAGAGAGGAATCGACTCTAGGGATGAAAATAAAGATGTCGACGATGGTGAGAGGGAAGTTGCACCTGGAGTTGACAATGAGGAGACTGGAGATGAAGTTGAAATTGGAGTTGGAGTTGAAAATGTGAAGACTGAAGGTGATGTTGCCTCGGGTGGAACTGAGGAAGAAGTTGATATTTTCTCCATCTCCACTAAAATTGTTGATCCTTCTCGGCCTCATTAGAATCAAAATCTAGGGATGAAGTTTTCTTTGGGAATCTATGTATTTTCATTCGTGGTGGTTGTAATGATCTTTAATTTACTTATTTTAGTTCATAGTGGTTAATGTACTTCCTTTATGTATTACCTATCATCTCCACCCCCCACGGGCACACACAAAAAATAGCTTCAGAAAATTATGTTAAGCTGAGAAGATCAAATTTAAACCGATTTTTAACGAGATGGAAAATGGGGAATACAATAAAATTGGACCTTGTTTTTTTAATTGACGAATTTAAGACTATTAATGCAACAAAAAGTAACCTAATTGAGAAAAAATTTAAGAATATTAAATGTAATCACACTACACCAAATCTGCCTAATTGTCACGATCATTGACCTTGACAAGTTCAACTTGTCAAGGTCAATGACCGTGATAATTCGAGACGAGACAACTTTTTTTGTCACGGACTTGTCACCGTCATTGACCGTGACAAGTTCGTAAGAATTATCACGGTAATGTCACGGTCCCTGACCGTGACAAGTTTAGTCACGATTAATAACCGTGACAAAGCCTTGACCCTTTTTTAAAAAAATGTCACAGTTATTGACCGTGACAAGTCCGTGACAACTTTTATCACAATCAATGACCGTGACAATTCTGGACAGAATTTAAAAAAAATCTGTCGGTGATGAAGCAGCGAGGTCCACATCCTCGTCATCCTGCACCTCGTCCTCCCGCACCTTCTCCTTCCCTCTTCCCTTACGGTCTCCGCCCAACGTACGTTTCATGAATGAGAACATATCTTGGATCGTCCCCTCCAAACGGGACAGCTTCGCGTCATGTCAATCCACCGTTCGAGCCAACCCAGTGTCGCTCGTCTCCAATCCGATGAACCTAGATTTGGCCACCCGCGAGCTCACCCCCTTGTCCTCCCCTTGCGATCAGAGCCAAGCACTTGGCTGAGTGCGTCTGTGGACAAAGATGCCTTGTCGGCATCAGAGTGCGACTCATGCACTTCCTTAAGCTTTGCCTGAAACGACAAAAAGTACATAATTAGAAAAATAAGTGAACTAAAAAATTATAACGTAATTAACAAAAAGTAAACTGTCGGATTACTTACAATCGTGGCCGCGACGCTCGGAGACACCTCTTTGTCCTTCCCCTTCTTCGCCCGAAGAGCCACATAAGTATCGAGCCTATGTGGTTTACCCCAGGGCCACTCCCTATCCCCTGAAATAAAATAAAGTAAAATTAGTATCTGCCCCGCAAATTAAAATAATGCAAAATAATAAATTTATGTAGTTATAGAAAAATTAAATTTTACCATCATTCTATGCTCCAACTCGGTGTAATACGTCCGGCCGGAGTAGTGCACGTCCGTCTTTTTTGCCCGATTTTCCCTCCCCGATTTGCGAGATGCCAATTGTCGCTCCCCGATCTCATTATCAATAAACTTTTGCCATTGTGCCAATGAGATCGGCTCCTTCGGCGGGACGGACTCACGCCTTTGGATAATGGACTCTCGTGTTTTTCCAAAGTACCGTGTCCGCATATTTTTCTTCTACATCTTGTGTTGCTCCCTCAACTGCTCTAAGACGAAATCGCGTAGCTTTGGATCCAAGTTGAATTGTTCCTGTCCAACAAATACAATGTTAGTTGCGAATAAATATAAATATAAATGTAAAATGAAATTGAAATTGAAATCGAAATTGAAATATTCATATAAATATAAATATAAATATATTACCTGTAGTGCCGCCCAAACAGCTAACTTGAGCTCATATGACACCTCCTTCGAACTCATATACCCTGGGTCGATGACCGTCTTTATCAGCTCGAGTGATCTCACTAATAGCTCCGACTTGTTCTCGATGGTAATCCCAAATTTGTCATATTTGGGGAGCCTAGGGGTCGAGGAGCCCTCGTCGCCTCCGCAACAGCGAGCCCAGATGGCATCATCATCCTCGCCTTAATACCTGAAGGAGTCATTTGCTGTAAAAAAAAATATTATTAGTACAAATAAAAAAAATTAGAAGAAGACATGCAAATATGTACAATTACTACAAATAAAAATGAGCACTAATTATTAATTTACTTTCATACACCTCCTTCCCTATCACGCACACGAACACGTACACGCACACACCACCCCCACCACACAATAATTATTTTCACCAATTAAACTAACAATTAAAGTATACAATTATTAATTTACTAATTTACAATGAGGGGCAATCCTACTTTCATAATTAATCATATATTAATTTACTAATTTACAATAAGGGGCAATCATATATTAATTTACTAAAAAATTAATAATCAATCAATTCTTTCACAAGGGACACTACGCACATACACACACATAGACACACGCAGCCCACATCCCTACCCTACCACCCACCCCCCATCCCTGCCCCTACCCCCACCCTCCCCCACCACACACACGCACACACACTACCCCCTGCCCCCCCACCACACACACAATAATTATTAATAATACAACCATTTTCAGCCATACCAAAAGATCCCTACTTATCTTTATTAATAATATTTAGAATTAACTACTAAAGAATACTCACCAGATACACCTAAAACCCACATTGGTCAATCCACATATGGACAATAATTCAATAATTATTAATAATCATATATTGTTCGATATACAAAGTAATTTTCAAAAAAAATTAAAAAATCTCACCCCCATATGGACAATAATCTAATAGTAATGTCACTTTTACTTTTAACCAACCCAACATCGATCCACTATAATCTAACAGCAATGTCAACAACAAATATATATCCCGTGCTCCTAATTCATCTACTCAATTAATTCAATTCATCAATTAAAATAACAATTAAAGTATACAATTATTAATTTACTAATTTACAAAGAGGAGCAATCCTACTTTCATATGAAATGGGCACTAAATATTAATTTACTTTCATCTAAAACTATACAATTAAAATTACAATTAAAGCTATATAATTTATTAATTAAAGTTATACAATTGTTAAGATTTCCCCACCACACACACACATACCCCCACCCCCACCACACCATACACACGTACACACTCACACCACACATACCCCATCCCAGCCCCCCCCCCCCCTTCCCCCACTCTGCCCCCACCACAAACACGTACACGCACACACACCACCCTTTGCCGCCCACCACACACACAATAATTAGTAATAATATAGCCATTTTCAGCCATACCAAAAAATTCCTACTTATCTTTATTAATAATATCTAGAATTAACCACTAACGAATACCCACCAGATACACCTAAAAACCCACATTGGTCAACCCCCATATGGACAATAATCCAGTGGTAATGTCACTTTTACTGTTAACCAACCCAACATCGATCCACTATAATCCAACAGTAATGTCAACAACAAATGTGTATCCCGTACTCCTTCTAATTCATCTACTCAATTAATTCATTTCATCAGTTAAACTAGCAACTAAAGTATACAATTATTAATTTATTAATTTACAATGAGGGACAATCCTACTTTCATATGAAATGGGCACTAATTATTAATTTACTTTTATTTAAAACTATACAATTAAAATTATAATTAAAGCTATACAATTTATTAATTAAAGCTATACAATTGTTAAGATTGCCCCACCACACAAACACACTACCACCACCAACCCTCCCCCTGCCACACACACATGCACACAATAATCCAATGGTAATGTCACTTTTACTGTTAACCAACCCAACATCGGTCCACTATAATCCAACAGCAATGTCAATAACAAATGTGTATCCCGTACTCCTTCTAATTCATCTACTCAATTAATTCATTTCATCAATTAAACTAACAATTAAGGTATACAATTATTAATTTACTAATTTACAATGAGGGACAATCCTACTTTCATATGAAATGGGCACTAATTATTAATTTACTTTTATCTAAAACTATACAATTAAAATTACAATTAAAGCTATACAATTTATTAATTAAAGATATACAATTGTTAAGATTGCCCCACCACACAAACACACCCCCAACACACCCCTCCCCCCGCCACACACACATGCACACACCTGCACACACACACACACCCCACCCCCACCACCCCACCCCCAGCGCCCCTCACCCCCACCCCACCACACCTGAACACACACACACACACGTACACACACATCCCACCCCACCCCCACCACACACACACACACATATATACACACACATACACACACATATACGCATACATATACACACATATTCACAGACATACACACAAATATAGAAATGAAAGAGAGAGAGGAAAAAACATACCAGAGAGAGAGAGAGAGAGACCTCGAAATCGTTTAAAGAGAGAGGGAAAAAACAAAATCGGTGGGAAAAAAAGAAAGCATAGGGCTTTTTTGTTGTATAAATTGTCACAAAATCGGTGACAATTATTTTAAGTATTGTCACGGTCAATGACCGACGACCGTGACAACGGTCAATGACCGGAGACCGTGACAATACTTTGTTACGTGACAATTATTTTAAGTATTGTCATGGTCAATCGGGGACCGTGATAATACTTTGTTACGTGAGAATTATTTTAAGTATTGTCACGATCAATGAACGTGACAATACTTTGTTACGGTCTTGTCACGGTCAATATCCGTGATACAAAAAGCGTGTTTGTTGTCACGGTCAATAACCGTGACAAGGGTGGCCGACTGAAAGGTGATAATTTGACCATTTTAGTGTAGTGTCAAAAATATCCAATACTTCATAAATGAAAATTTAAATTCTAACCGTTTGTTTTTTCTTGCCTACACCACCCATACCAAGAGTTGAAACTAAGAACAGCACGATCCGCCATTACTCCATTGCTAACCTTGCAAATAAGAATTCAATTTATCATTGAAACGAATCTAGGAGAATTTATAAGTTAAAATATCATTACAAACTACTAAACATATAATAAACTTCTCCGTACATCCTAATTAATTAAGTAATGAAGAGATAAGAAATGCAAGCAACAATAAAAAAAAAAATTAACTAAATAATGACTTAGGGGTCGTTTGTTTTTACCTCTTAACTCTGAATCTGAACCATTCAGACTTAAGAGGTATCAAAAAGTGTTTGTTTTTTTAAATGATTAAGAGGTTAACGGTCATATTTGACTCTTAATGATTAAGAGATAGAGTTAGGTCTGAAGTCTGAATCTGAAGTCTGAATCAGTCTAAATACATTCATTTATAAGTATATTCAGACATAAAAACAAACACATTTTTCAGATTCAGATTTCAGATTTCAGACTTCAGATTCAGTCTTCAGATTTCAGATTTCAGATTTCAGATTTCAGATTTCAGATTCAGATTCAGATTCAGATTCAGATTCAGACTTCAGATAAAAAAACAAACGCAACCTTAGTATATAGATGTTACAACTCGCTTTATCTCAAAATCTCGTACACAACTACAGCATACTTAAAAAAAAAAAATTGAGTTCCTTTATTTCCTACATCCCAGACCTTCATTTACAAAGTGGAGAATGGTACGAACCAGGCTTGTCTTTTCTTCTGATTGTGTGTACGTGGGAGGAGAGTCAATACTCTCCAATACCCTTTATACCTTTTTCAACGTTACTCTAAAAGTTGGTTAAACATTGAAAAAAAAAAGGTCTAAAAGTTGGTTTATTACAATAACTAGATTAATACATTTATATTCTATTTAGAGGCAAAACGAGTTAGTAGCACGTGCAAATCATACCGTTCTTCCTTAAATTAGATTATATGAGTCTTATGAATGTAGATCTGACATATAAAGTTGTTCTATTGAGGTAATATAGGTACAAATCTGATTTTTTTTTACCTGAGTAGTGGCTGTATAAGAGATCCTTTATAGTTGGTGTTGGTACCTGTATAATTGCTCAGACTGTTCTAATGAAGGTTGAAGATGGTGTTTTTTAGTTTCAAATGTATGGTTTGAGTGTAGATATTGCAAATAAAGTTGTAATTGCGTGTGGGAGTTCAAAGCTATCCACGTTATTTTCCTCTGCACTGGCAAGAATGGTTGTGTTTGTTTTGTATGTGGTTTTAGTGTTTTGAGACGACTAGTTTGTGCTTTTGTGAGGTGGGTGGCTGTGTAGGGTTATTTCTAAGAAGTTTTGATGGGTTGGGCCGAATTTGGCTTTAGAGAGGTTTGGGCCTTTTAAGACTTACTTTTGACTTTGTGATTTACATATACTTTTTACATTTTATTAACAAAAAGTTTTTATATACAAGTAGCATAAGAATAGAGTTTTCTTAATTAAATTTTATTGACTTTTTAACCATTAATAGGTCTTATTACTAATTTTGGGATTGAATTCTTATTTTAATCTTCAAACAATCATAACTTTTAATTGATAAATTCGTTTTTCACAAAATTATTATTTTTGAAATTCGCTCGTCGAGATCTATCAAACAAGATCCATGAGGCGTATAAAATTTCAAAGAAAAAAATTGCGCAGACAGTAAACTTTACTGTATGTACCCAAAAATGAAATAATTTTATATCTGTGATATTTTCACAAATAGTAACATTTAGTGTGTTCACAAGAAAATGAAATTCAAATAATTGTCAAATAAGAATCAGGGAACACATAATATTTCAATAAAAAAAATTACACAGACAGTATTATTTGTTGTGTAAATCTTTAAAAATAGAATTTAATTAATGCTTGAATACTCAATAGGACTTAATTAAAAAAAACTCAAAATATGAATTACATATACTTATACGTATTAACTGGATTGTCACATTAGTTGTTAAGATTAAACAATAGTACAAACAAATTGGTTAAATAAATAGGTATATATATATATATATATATATATATAATGTTCGGACCACGCTCTTAAAATGTGGATGGGTTCGTACAAAAGCAGTACTATTATTTAGTTGATAATTTCTAGGTTCACCACGAAGTAACACATGTCTGGTCGCACTCTTAAAATGTGGATTGCTTCGCATTGTGTGTGTGTGTGTGCGCGCGCGCGCGCGTGTGGTATCAGATCTTTCGGTTTATAATCTCATGTTTTTCGTTAATGAAAACCCCCTTATAACAATTCTGATTTATGATCTTTTGAAAATCTAGAAATCTGGATTTTTGGTAAATCTGGAAATCTAGAATTTTTGGTAAATCTGGAAATCTGGAATTTTTAAGCAATTTGGTAATTATACATATGGTGATTCGAATTTGTGTTATGTATGATATTAAGAACGAAATTAATGTATACAGTCCTTATATTATGATAACTGTCACATTATTATTCAACCCCTTTTCGTGTTATTGGAACTCTAATATGCCGTTAGTATTATTCTATTGTTTCGAGTTGTGTAAGCGTTCTGATTTTTTTTTTATTCATCATGATAAGAAAACGAATATGTTTTTAAGATTAATTAAGTGAAAACTTCGATTTTATGCAAAACAGATTTCGGAATAATTTTTTTTTGCGTAATGAATAGTGTTTTTCAAAATTTTTGGTGTCCGATTGACTTGAAACTTGACATGTTGACTGAAAACGGGCCAACGGTCGAATTTCACAGCCTTTGGCTGTGATGTAATGTGTTTTTCGGCAATCCGAGTCCGTTAAGCCCCTCAAAATCCCGTTTTTGTCATTTTAGAAAATAATCTCGGGGCTTATAAATCTTTACAGAAAATTGATATTAACGTTCCGCAAAAAGTTCTAGTTTTCTGGCATGTTTTACTTCGATTCTATGGTGAAAAATAAGTTTTGTCATTTTTGAAAAAATTCATGAATTATGTATTTTTTACTATACCTGGGCAATTCGGTTTTTGAGGCATTTAAGTTACTATTGGTATCTTTGTCATTACTGATAGATTACATATTGTAGTTAATATTTAATGCATGATTAACTATATTTAAATTGGGACATGTAAGAAATTATTCATTTGAGTTAAGTCAAAGGCCAAACACAAGCTGAGACTGCATGTACGAATAATACACTTACATGCATTAAAGGTTTATTTTAATGTTAGTTATAAAATTTGATTGAGGAGCAACACATGCTAATTTCTGAATTGAAAAACATTAGAAATTTTTTTGTGAAAAACAGAATAGTTGACATTAAGTCCATTAATCATGGTATTAAATGTTTAGGAAACAAACACAGATGCCCAAATTATGGGACCATGATAAATGAATTATAGGGCAATATATCTTTACAATTTGAGCATTATGTGATGATTAACACAGATTCCGTGATATTCAGATTGTAAATGAAATATGCCGAAATTTTTAGTCAACAATTCAATATTTGACCCTTGCAATTTTTGTTGTGTGTGAAAATTTAATTTGTGAACATTGTTATTAATTGCAGTTCCCCTTAACCTGTATTCGTAAGCTCAGTCCTATTCCAAATTTGATGGAACTAATTTTTCTGAATGGAATAAGCAAATTGAGTTCAGCCTAGGGGTTCTCGACCTAGACATGGGAATTATGTGTGATGAACCCGCTGCTATTACTGATGCTAGTATCGAGGATGAAATTATTGTCCATGAAGCATGGTCTCGATCCAATAGGCTTGCCCTTATGTTTATGCGAATGTGCATTGTTGCTAACATTAAGACCTCCTTACCTGAAACTACGAAAGTGAAAGAGTATTTGAACAACATTAAGGAACGCTTTCGCACTTCTGATAAATCCCTTGCTGGGAAACTGCTGGCTGACATGACCACTATGAGGTTCGATGGTACTCGAACCATGAATGAGCACATTATAGAGATGACCAATTTGGCTACTAGACTTAGAGTTTTGGGCATGACAATGGATGAGTCTTTTCTCGTCCAATTCATCCTAAACTCCATACCTCCTAAATATGGGCCTTTCCAAATCAATTGCAACACTATAAAAGATAAGTGGAATGTAAATGATTTGCAAAGTATGTTGGTAAAGGAGGAAGGAAGGCTTAAGCAACGGAATGTCCATGTGACTAAGGGACAGATGGAAAATCTGACAGTCAAAGGAGTTGGTTTTAAGAAAAAGTTCGGCAAGGACATTAAGAACGGTCATGGGCTGTCTCATCAAGGTGAACCATCAACTGTTGATGTGAAGAAGGAAAAGAACGACAAGTGTCACTTCTATAAAAAGAAGGGCCATTTCCAAAGGGATTGTCATAAACGAAAGGCCTAGTTCGAGACAAGGGTAAGCCCTTTATTTATGTTTGTTTCGAATCAAACCTTATTAATGCTCCTTCTAACACTTGGTGGATTGATTCTAGTTCTATGTGTCATGTTTCTAATTCAATGCAGGGCTTCACTTCGATCCGCAAAATAAATCCAAACGAGAATTTTCTCTACATGGGCAATAAAGCAAAGGATAAAATAGAAGCTATTGAAGTCTTCCATCTGATTTTAAGCACTGGATTTATTTTAGATTTGCAAGAAACTTTTTATGTTCCCACAGTTTCTAGGAATTTAATTTTTGTTTCCAAACTTGCTTTAGGCGATTTTGCGATTGAATTTAAGTACAATGGTTTTAGTTTGATTAAAAATTCTAATAATGTTGGTTCTGGATTTTTATTAGATGGTTTATATCAATTGAATCTTGAAAATAATTTTTCTGAAACCCATGTGCCCTTGCATCCTAATGTTGGTACGAAATGTACACTTAATGATGAAAAATCTGCTTATTTGGGGCATAAAAAATTAGGCCACATATCCAAGCCAAGAATTGAAGGGCTCATTAAAGATGGAATACTCCATAACCTGGATTGGGCCAATTATGATGTATGTGTGGACTGTATTAAAGGAAAATAGACCAAACATACAAAGAAAGGAGCCACAAGAAGCACCCAACTACTTAAAATAATACATATAGACATATGTGGACCTTTTGATATTCCATCCATTGGTGGAGAAAAATACTTCATCACCTTTGTTGATGTAAAAAATTAGATCACTCTAATAATTCAATCACAGATAAATAAATGAGACAAAAGATTTTTAAAGTGGTTCAGCCTTATATGAATGCCCTACGTCCACTATTGTTTTATTGCTGAGTGTTTGGGAATTCTCGATTATAAGAAATTGCGTCCTGGATCCCAAAGTTTGGATTCAGAATCCGGTCCTTTACAATGAGGATTGTACAACGTATTTATAGCCTTGAGGCTGTCATATGAAAGGGTGATACATTAAATGATATACGTATGAAAGGGTAATACATTTAATGCCCTTTAAGCGTGTGCGTCTAAATGATAAGCATTTAATGAACCAGTTGTACTGTTGGTTATTCATCAATTAATGCTCTGTTCGAGATGCATCTCGGACCGCCTAAGCTTTCTGGTATTCAAGAGTTCCTCGGAGAGGTCTGTTCCTCGGAGCGTATGTGTTCCTCGGAATAACATGGTTCCTCGGAGCGTGTGATTATCTCGGAAGTGCTTGTTGTTGTCATGTAGATAGCCACGTGTCTTCATATGATTGATCCAAGTCAGCAGATTAAATTTGGTATCAACAGAAGCCCCTAATGTTTCATAGTTCGAAATTTGAGGAGTATTAACATTCTTTCTCGGAATACGATAGCTTTAAATAGTTCTTCCTGATTTTTAGGATCATCTCCCTTATATTTATTTCTCCTTCCCAATTCGTAGAATCATGCTTTTTTTGGACTTTTCTGCTCGCTTCGGTTCCCGCGCCACTTTTCGCCTTTTTAGCCACCGGTAGCGTAATAGTTTCTTTTTGTGTAATCATTTCTTTCACCGTTTCCCGAGGCAAAGTATTTAAGTTTCATAGACAATCTCATCGTCTTCTACTTTTTCCAATTTCTGCTTTCGAGTTTTCCATTGTCTCTCTCTTTCTTGTGCGTTCATCCTTTCATCCGTTCGTTGTCAACAGATCTCCCTTTTTCTATAAGATCTTCTTCCTTCTTCTTCATTTCTTTTATTCACCATGGTTTATGTTATTGAATCTCTTGAGAAATTCCGTTCTGATTTTTCTATCCCTTCTTGGGTAACTCTGGAGGATCTTTCTGAGCCTTCAGATTATTTTCACTTGGCTGAGGGACATTGGTTCCCTAGCCTATTTATTGCTGAGTGTGGATTTTCTTTTCCACCAAACCCCTTGTGCTTAGAATTTTGTCAGTATTTCGATGTTGTTCCTGCAAAAATAGCCCCCAACGCATGAAGAATAGTTAATGGGGTGTATAGGTTAAATCAAACTCATGGACCTCGTATAGGAATTCCTGAGATTATGTATTGTTACAGATGGACTATTCTAGATAATGTTTTTTATTTAAAAACTAGATTTTTGAATAGGGCTTTAGTAGTCAACCTCCCTGATGCCAATAGGGATTATTTTGAACATGGGTGTAATACCCCGTATTTTTGGTGATATTTATTTATGGGATTAATTGAATTAAGTGTATTAATTGGAAATTAATCCGGATTAAAAATACTAGCGAGATGCGAGTTGGTATTTGATATTAATGAGTATATATGGCTATATATGAATATTGAACTATGAGACTTGTCGTGAGATTGAAATACGACAATTTGGAAATTTTGTTGAGACGCGTGTGACAGTCGCGTCAGGAATATAATTATTTTAATTATAAAAGTGAATTTTATTTCAATTAACCGTATGGTCGTTTTGAGTGCGCCAACGCGTCCGGAAGGGTCGAAATAGTCAGAAAACACTAGCCGGGGATTTAGTTTGGGTCCCGGGGCATTTTTAGGCCATACCGGCAACGTATAAGGGTAGTTTGGTAATTTTGGATTTTTGGGAATTAAAACCCACGAAAATTAGGAATTAATATCTGATTTGGTAATTACCCACTAATAACCTAAGGGGCTACGGAGGTTATTGAAATTAGTTCCAAAAGAGTTCCTAAGGCAAACCCTAGCCACCATTGTTACTTTGGAGAAGAAGGCTTGTAGAGAGAGAGAAGAGAGGAGAATTCTGCAGAGAGAGAGAGAACACTTCAGCAATTCGTCATCAAAATCAGAGATACACATAAGGCAAGTGGTTTAATTACATATTTTGTAAAGAATTCTTCTTCCATGCGTAGGATATTTATAAAATTTCATTGTTCTTGGAGAATAATAAAAACCCATTGAATTGGATGTAGAGATTTATAATTTTATGAGGAGGTTGCATGTAGAACAATGTTAGGATGATTAGTCAGAGAAAAATACATCTTTTATACCATAAAAACGGATTTATTTATGTCTATGGATGAATTTAATTTCTAGGGTTCATGTTGTTGAGATTGGGGAAAAAGATGTAGAGATTTGATATGTGGATGAGATTTAGGATGAATTAATCCCACAAAAAACGTTAATTTATGACCTAAATATGTTTAGGAATGATTAGAACCCATGAACGATTGTTGTATTGAGGTTTAGATGAGATTAGAGGTGAAGAAAAGTTGGAAAAATGAAAATAGGAAATCTGGGCTCGAAACTGGCCTCTCGTTAGAATACCTGCCCAGGTCGTTCGAACGAGCTTGTTCGAACGAGCTTCTAACGAGTTGACAGTTTGACTTCTAACGAGAGGGAGGTTCGTTCGATGACTTTCGTTCGAACGAGATCTCGTTAGAAGGCCCACTTCGTTCGAACGAACTCTCGTTCGAACAGCCTCGTTCGAACGAGACTTGTAACGAGTTGACAGTTTAGTCTTTTTAGCCTGTTTTAATCCCGAGTGTTCCGTAACCTTGTTCATATGTAGAGATAACACTTCCTTGTGGATTAATTGATATATTTGGGATATTTGGGATATAATGAGAAGTAAAACCTAGAAGTGTAGTTTGAACCTAAGGGAAATTATGAATTAGGACGTGAGTGTCTATTACGATGCGAGAATTATTGACGGCCTAAATAATTATATTAACCGGGAACATATAAATTGTGTAGCATTATATGTCGGTACGAGAATGAGATGTGTACTATAAATAAATTATGGTGATTACTAAGATGCGTGCATACTTAGTATATGTATATGACTTTATGTGTATGACATACCTACCATACTTCCTATCACGGGAGGTTTACGTTCGCTTAGGGCCCTCTAATCCTTGTGTTGCCCGGATTTAGATTGGTACCTCGATGAACATAGGTCAGAGAAGGACTTATTGGGATGTTAATAAGTCTGCTGATCGTGGGAGCGTAGGTATGTGCGTGACCCATGTGATGTGACTGTGTTCGCCTCCATTGTTTGTGATTGTTGTTATCTGAGAACGATTCCTGAGAGATTCGGAATGCGTGATCCTTATATACGTGATGTACCGGGATGGATAGCAGAGTATGTGTGCACCGCAGCTAGTCTCAGGGTGCTTGTATTGTATATTTAAGACGTGAATAATATACACTTAATTAATGGGAACTTTCATGTTGGTATTGTGAATATACTTATGGTAATGTTTTGAGAAAACATAACGGGTTAACCGATAGTGAATTGTATTACTAATTGAGAATCTGAGTTTAAGTAAAGCATCTATTTAATTGATAACGCTAGAATGTATTATGGGAATCGAGTAGTAAGGGGTAGAACTTATTACGGTTTGGTTAGATATGTATGTTATTTAGATGGGTACGGTACGTTAGGAGTGCACATGTAGTCGAGAGGTGAGAATTTCATGTGAGTGCACGTCCTAACATGTATTTTGCATTTAATGTTTTAATGTTATTAAAACACTTGTTGTTTTTAAAATGATTTCCACTTTCGGGCTCTGACCCATTTGCTTTCAAATCTATTTTTGTAAAAACCATTTTAGGTGCCCAGCCACAAGGACACCATGCTTAGGATCCTCATTCAGGTGACGAGCTGTAGCTATTTGTGGAAGTGACAGGACTTTGCTTGTAGACGCTTCATCTATCTTGACTCTATATTCAACATTTATCAGTTATAGGGCATGTTGCCCATTTCTTTTAGAGACATTTAATTTATTTCAGTTATTCAGACTTCGGGCATGTAATTAATTCAGGATTCAGACTTGTCATATTATTTTCAGTTGTGGGATTGTTGTGAGGAGTTTTCCTCCGGACTTATTATTGTTGTTGGTTATTCTATTGTTTCGTTATGGTGAATGTTGTTATTCTATCATTATTCCTTTTATTGCATGTTAATCAGAGTTAACTTAAAATTTGGCAACTCACTTTTTAAATACTAGGTGGTTAGTAATCATTAAAATGTTTTCGACAGTGATGCTATTACTGGACCAACTTGACATTTTATATTAATTTAATAAATGAGTAGCTACCCGGTATTTAATTAGTCGGGGCGTCACAGGTGGTATCAGAGCATCAGGTTCTAGTGTCCTTTAGGATCTGTACGGCTTATTATGTTTCCGCTGAGCTTTCTTTGATGTAGAGCCCTATATTTTAGGACTGTTGTATTCTTTTGTTTATGCTACGTTCTTCAGCTATTTTGAGTTTATAACTGCGAACTTATAAACTTTATTCTTGTTTCAGAATGCCTCCACGACGTGCACAAAGGATTCCCAAGGATGCAATGCCAGAACCACAGCCCGCACCAGTTCAGGGCACGATGAATGCCGCCGAGGTTGCAGCCATTGTGGCCCAGGCGGTAAATGCCGCACTTGTCGTAGTTCAGCAGGCACCACCTCAGGCGCCGATAGCTGCGCCAGTTCAGGAACATGCATTCCCATCTGCTTGGGAACGTGTACGTGATGCTTTTCAGAAAGCACACCCTCCGGAGTTCACAAGTAGCTCCGATGTTGTGGTTTCTAGTCAGTGAAGGAAAGACATTCAGCGGCACTTGAGGATGTATGAGTGCACCGATGTCCAGAAGCATATACTAGCTACCTTTAAGCTAGTGGGGTCTGCACTACAGTGGTGGGAGTCTATTACCACCATGGAGGAGAGAGACACTCTCACTATCCAGGAGTTTTGGGTGCAGTTCGATCGCAAATACTTTCCGTCAGCTGTTCACACGGAGATGAGGAGGAAGTTGATGAGCCTCAAGCAGGAGGGTAAGACTGTGGCCGAGTATGAGGCCGAATTCACTAATCTTCTGAACATTGTTCCGGATGAGATACCGACAGAGGAGAAGAAAATACAGAAATTTACAGACGGGTTGACTTGGAGGATCCGTCAGCATTTGTTGGGGAACCTATCGTTAGCCACTTACTCTGATGTGGTTAACGCTGCACTGTTACATTGCCAGGATCACCGCTTTCATATGGCTGAGGGCAAGCGATCGGGAGAGTCCAGCCATCAGGGTAGGACTGGAGGAAATGGTGCCAGCGGGGCACAATCTGTTCAGGGGCAAAGACAGGGCGACCAGGGCTCCCAGCAGGGGGATCACAAGAGGTTCAGGTCGAGAAATTTCAGGCACGGACAGGGAGGTTTCCGGCAGGGCCATCAGGGTCCGAACGGCCATCAGAACCAGGAGGGTCAGAATGGTCAACAGCAGTTTCAGCAGGGCCAGCAGGGCCAGTGGAGGAACGGTAACGGCCACCAGGGCCGGGGGCAGCAGGGACAGAGAGGGGGGAACTTCCCGAGGAAGTGTTTCATTTGTGGCAAGACTGACCATAAATGCCAGGACTGTCCTGATAGGGGCAGGGCCCCGCAGTAGCAGCAGGGTGCTCGACATGAGCCACAGAGGCCACTTTTCCCACCTGCCCTCCCAGCTCCAGCCCAGGTGCCAGTACTTCCAGCCATTCCAGCAGTTCCTGTGCAGCAGGGGCAGTTACAGTATGGACGTGTCTATAACGTCCACCAGGCAGCAGCTCCATAGGCACCACCCGCGATTGAGGGTATGTTTCCTATCCATGGTACTATGGGTCGAGTTTTGTTTGATACGGGGGAAACACACTGTTTTATAGCTACACATTTTGCGAAAGCCTTAGGGTTGTTAGCCACAGCAGAGAGCACAGTGACCTGTGTAGACTCACTATTGGGGAGTGGGTCTCTTATTTTCTTTATATGCCGGGGAGTGGGGGTAGAGATTGGTAGTTTGGTATTACCTGCAGACATGTTGGTATTAGATATGCATGTACACGACGTGATTATCGGTATGGATTGGCTCGCAGATTATAGAGCCATGATTGATTGCTTCGGTGGGAGCATTATTTTTGCCATTCCGGGGCAAGAGATGTTTGTAGTGGCGATGCCTCGCCCAGAGGGAGGCTCGACCACTCATTTGTATTACATAGAGGAGGATACCTCTAAGGAGGTTGTGATTCCTTTAGATTCGATCCCAGTTGTCAGGGAGTACTCAGATGTGTTTCAGGAGATACCAGGCCTACCCCCCAGTCGAGAGATAGACTTTGTCATAAACTTATTACCAGATACGAGACCTATAGCACGCGCACCGTACCGTATGGCTCCGGTAGAGATGCGAGAGCTACGAGATCAGATTGAACAGTTATTGGGTCAGGGGTTTATACGGAGGAGTACTTCGCCGTGGGGTACCCCTGTGTTGTTCGTGAAGAAGAGAGATGGTTCACTGAGATTGTGTGTGGATTACCGAGAGTTGAATAAGGTCACGATACGGAATAAGTATCCGTTGCCTCAAATCGATGACCTATTCGACCAGTTGAGAGGAGCTTCTTTCTTCTCGAAGATTGATTTACGATAGGGATACCATCAGTTGCGTATCAGGGAAGAGGATGTCTCGAAGACTGCGTTCTTAACGAGATATGGTTCTTACGAGTTTCGGGTTATGCCTTTTGGTTTGACCAATGCTCCAGCTGTGTTTATGGACTTGATGAATAGGGTGTTCAGAGATTTCCTTGATCAGTTCGTCATTGTCTTCATCAATGATATTCTGGTTTACTCCCAGACTGAGGAGGAGCACGCAGAGCATTTGAGGCAGGTTTTGCAGACGCTACGTCAGAACGAGCTGTATGCAAAATATGAGAAGTGCGGGTTTTGGCTGAAGGAGGTCCAGTTTTTGGGACATATTATTTCTGACCGGGGGATATCTGTTGATCCGGGGAAAGTATCCGCGGTGAGGGAGTGGGGACAGCCCACGACACCGAAGGAGATCCGTAGTTTCTTGGGACTAGCAGGATACTACAGGAGGTTCCTTCGGGGATTTTCGAAGAGAGCGGGTCCTTTGACACATCTGACTCGTAAGGGTGTGCCATTCATCTGGAGTGATGCCTGTCAGTTGGCATTTGATGAGTTGAAGGATAAGTTTACCTCAGCACCTGTGTTAGCATTGCTGAGACCGGGAGTTGAGTATCTAGTTTACACCGATGCATCCTTACAAGGACTTGGAGGTGTATTATAGCAGGAGAGTCAGGCCATAGCTTATGCTTCCCGTAAGCTTAAGCCTCACGAGAAGAATTACCCCACTCATGACTTGGAGTTGGCGACAGTTGTATTTGCCCTTCGGATATGGAGACATTACCTTTTGGGGGAGAAGTTTCGATTGTTCACGGACCACAAGTCCCTACGGTACCTATTCACACAGAAGGAATTGAATATGTGGCAACGGAGGTGGCTTGAGTTCGTGAAGGATTATCAGTTCGATATCCAGTATCACCCGGGGAAGGCTAACGTGGTAGCAGACGCGTTGAGCCGTAGGCCATTAGATGAGGTGGCAGGGGTGTGCAAGGCCAAGTGGAAGGAGTTGGGACACCAGGATGCAGTGGCCCGATCATTCATGTCTGTGATGACTGTTACGCCGCAGATTGTCACGAAGGTGGTAAAGGCCCAAGCAGATGACTCATTCTGTCAGGAGCAAATAGTTCGATTATTAACCGAGGGAGCCGAGTCCTATACCGTTAGCTCAGACGGGGGATTACGCTTCAATGGGAGATTGGTAGTTCTGGAAGGGGAAGAATTGCGGCACGAGGTGATGGTAGAGTCGCACGGCTCACGGTTCGCGGTACATCCCGGAGGGGATAAAATGTACCAAGACATGAGATGACAGTATTGGTGGAGCGGGATGAAGAGAGATATTGCCGTGTTTGTTTCTAAATGCGCCACTTGTCAGCTAGTAAAAGTGGATCACCAGAGACCGGCAGGACTTCTACAGCCATTGGAGGTCCCGATGTGGATGTGGGAGAGCATATCCATGGATTTTATCACGGGGTTACCTACGTCACAGAGAGGTCACGACTCCGTTTGGGTGATTGTGGACAGGTTGACCAAAGTCGCTCATTTTCTACCCGTAAGGACAGACTACAGTACGAGATAGTATGCCCAACTCTTTATTGCAGAGATAGTGAGACTTCACGATGTGCCCCTAAATATCGTGTCTGACCGAGACAAGATATTTGTTGCGCGGTTTTGGGAGAGTTTTTAGGAGGCTATGGGCACGGAATTGCAATTGAGTACGGCGTATCACCCGCAGACCGATGGGCAAACCGAGCGTACAAACCAGATGTTGGAGGACATGCTACGTATGTGCATCATTGATTTTGGGGGTGGATGGGAGCAGTATCTTCCACTGGTGGAGTTTGCTTACAATAACTCCTACCAGTTCACCATTGGCATGGCTCTATTTGAGGCGTTGTACGGTAGACCTTGTCGTTCCCCAACATGTTGGTTGGAGGTGGGGGACAACAAACTACTTGGGCCGGAAGTGATTCAGGATACTTCGGCGAGGATAGAATTGATTCGGAGTTGCATTCGAGTAGCTCAGGATCGGCAGAAGAGCTATGCTGATGCGAAGAGGTTCTTCAGGGAGTTCCAAGTGGGGGACCAGGTTTTGCTCAGAGTATCTCCTATGAAGGGGATTATGCGTTTCGGGAAGAAAGGGAAGTTGGCACCGATATATGTGGGACCGTTTCCTATTATTAAGCGGATTGGACCGATTGCGTATAGACTTGGGTTACCGGAGCATTTGCATCGGATTCAAGATGTATTTCATATTTCCTCGCTAAGGAAATATCTTAGAGACGATTTGACTCATTCTCATATTGCTTTGGAGGACATCGATCTCCAGCCTGATAGCTCCTACGAGGAGGGGCCGATTACTATTTTGGACCGAAGTGAGCGGAAACTGCGGTCAAAGATAGTTCTGTTAGTACGTGTTCAGTGGCGACATCATAATGTCGAGGAGTCCACATGGGAGCGTGAGGATGAGATGCGCGAACATTATCCAGAGTTGTTCTTACCAGGTACTTTCTAGTTCCGAATTTCGGGACGAAATTCTGTTATTAAGGGGGAAGTATGTAATACCCCGTATTTTTGGTGATATTTATTTATGGGATTAATTGAATTAAGTGTATTAATTGGAAATTAATCCGGATTAAAAATACTAGCGAGATGCGAGTTGGTATTTGATATTAATGAGTATATATGGCTATATATGAATATTGAACTATGAGACTTGTCATGAGATTGAAATACGGCAATTTGGAAATTTTGTTGAGACGCGTGTGACAGTCGCGTCAGGAATATAATTATTTTAATTATAAAAGTGAATTTTATTTCTATTAACCGTATGGTCGTTTTGAGTGCGCCAACACGTCCTAAAGGGTCGAAATAGTCAGAAAACACTAGCCGGGGGTTTAGTTTGGGTCCCGGGGCATTTTTTGGAAAATACCGGCAACGTATAAGGGTAGTTTTGTAATTTTGGATTTTTGGGAATTAAAACCCTCGAAAATTAGGAATTAATATCTGATTTGGTAATTACCCACTAAATCCACTAATAACCTAAGGGGCTACGGAGGTTATTGAAATTAGTTCCAAAAGAGTTCCTAAGGCAAACCCTAACCACCATTGTCACTTTGGAGAAGAAGGCTTGTAGAGAGAGAGAAGAGAGGAGAATTCTGCAGAGAGAGAGAGAACACTTCAACAATTCGTCATCAAAATCAGAGATACACATAAGGCAAGTGGTTTAATTACATATTTTGCAAAGACTGCTTCTTCCATGCGTAGGAGATTTATAAAATTTCCTTGTTCTTGGAGAATAATAAAAACCCATTGAATTGGATGTAGAGATTTATAATTTTATGAGGAGGTTGCATGTAGAACAATGTTAGGATGATTAGTCAGAGAAAAATACATCTTTTATACCATAAAAACGGATTTATTTATGTCTATGGATGAATTTAATTTCTAGGGTTCATGTTGTTGAGATTGGGGAAAAAGATGTAGAGATTTGATATGTGGATGAGATTTAGGATGAATTATTCCCACAAAAAATGTTAATTTATGACCTAAATATGTTTAGGAATGATTAGAACCCATGAACGATTGTTGGATTGAGGTTTAGATGAGATTGGAGGTGAAGAAAAGTTGGAAAAACGAAAATAGGAAATCTGGGCTCGAAACTGGCCTCTCGTTAGAAGACCTGCCCAGGTCGTTCGAACGAGCTTGTTCGAACGAGCTTCTAACGAGTTAACAGTTTGACTTCTAACGAGAGGGAGGTTCATTCGATGACTTTCGTTCGAACGAGATCTCGTTAGAAGGCCCACTTCGTTCGAACGAACTCTCGTTCGAATAGCCTCGTTCGAACGAGACTTCTAACGAGTTGACAGTTTAGGCTTTTTAGCCTGTTTTGATCCCGAGTGTTCCGTAACCTTGTTTATATGTAGAGATAACACTTCCTTGTGGATTAATTGATATATTTGGGATATTTGGGATATAATGAGAAGTAAAACCTAGAAGTGTAGTTTGAACCTAAGGGAAATTATGAATTAGGACGTGAGTGTCTATTACGATGCGAGAATTATTGACGGCCTAAATAATTATATTAACCGGGAACATATAAATTGTGTAGCATTATATGTCGGTACGAGAATGAGATGTGTACTATAAATAAATTATGGTGATTACTAAGATGCGTGCATACTTAGTATATGTATATGACTTTATGTGTATGACATACCTACCATACTTGCTATCACGGGAGGTTTACGTTCGCTTAGGGCCCTCTAATCCTTGTGTTGCCCGGATTTAGATTGATACCTCGATGAACATAGGTCAGAGAAGGACTTATTGGGATGTTAATAAGTCTGCTGATCGTGAGAGCGTAGGTATGTGCGTGACCCATGTGATGTGACTGTGTTCGCCTCCATTGTTTGTGATTGTTGTTATCTGAGAACGATTCCTGAGAGATTCGGAATGCGTGATCCTTATATACGTGATGTACCGGGATAGATAGCAGAGTATGTGTGCACCGTAGCTAGTCTCGGGGTGCTTGTATTGTATATTTAAGACGTGAATAATATACACTTAATTAATGGGAACTTTCATGTTGGTATTGTGAATATACTTATGGTAATGTTTTGAGAAAACATAACGGGTTAACCGATAGTGAATTGTATTACTAATTGAGAATCTGAGTTTAAGTAAAGCCTCTATTTAATTGATAACGCTAGAATGTATTATGGGAATCGAGTAGTAAGGGGTAGAACTTATTACGGTTTGGTTAGATATGTATGTTATTTACATGGGTACGGTACGTTAGGAGTGCACATGTAGTCGAGAGGTGAGAATTTTATGTGAGTGCACGTCCTAACATGTATTTTGCATTTAATGTTTTAATGTTATTAAAACACTTGCTGTTTTTAAAATGATTTCCACTTTCGGGCTCTGACCCAGTTGCTTTCAATTATATTTTTGTAAAAACCATTTTAGGTTCCCAGCCACAAGGACACCATGCTTAGGATCCTCATTCAGGTGACGAGCTGTAGCTGCTTGTGGAAGTTACAGGACTTTACTTGTAGACGCTTCATCTATCTTGACTCTATATTCAGCATTTATCAGTTATAGGGCATGTTGCCCATTTCTTTTAGAGACATTTCATTTATTTCAGTTATTCAGACTTCGGGCATGTAATTAATTCAGGATTCAGACTTGTCATATTATTTTCAGTTGTGGGATTGTTGTGAGGAGTTTTCCTCCGGACTTATTATTATTGTTGGTTATTCTATTGTTTCGTTATGGTGAATGTTGTTATTCTATCATTATTCCTTTTATTGCATGTTAATCAGAGTTAACTTAAAATTTGGCAACTCACTTTTTAAATACTAGGTGGTTAGTAATCATTAAAATGTTTTCGACAGTGATGCTATTACTGGACCAACTTGACATTTTGTATTAATTTAATAAAGGAGTAGCTACCCGGTATTTAATTAGTCGGGGTGTTACAGGTGGTATCAGAGCATCAGGTGTCCAATGTAGCTCGTTAATCCAATTTTCTTTAGCCTCACTTAGCCTTTTCTTCAATCCGTTTAGCAATGTCCTTTTCGTCACTTCAGTTTGTCCATTACTTTGGGGATGACCTGGTGCCGAATGGAACTTTAAAATGTTGGATTGATGGCAGTAATCAACAAATTATTCATTATCAAATTGCGTTCCATGGTCGGTGATTAATGCATGAGGAAGACCATATCTGAAAATGATGTTTTTCCAGAAAAATTGATATACCTTCTCGTAAGTCATATCGATAAGAGGCTCAGCTTCTACCCACTTAGTAAAATAATCCACTGCGACGACGAGGTATTTAAATCTTCCCCTGGTCGTTGGCAATGGTCCTACCAAATCTACCCCCCACGTGGCAAATGGCCAAAGGGAAGTTATAGGTGTCAACAATGCTTGTGGAGTTCGTCGTATGGAGGAAAAATGCTAGCACTTGTCACATTTCTTAGCATAGGCTATACAATCAGCCCTCATCGTTGGCCAGTAGTATCCCTGTGTCATTACCCTTTGTAAAAGAGTACGACCTGCCATATAAGCTCCACATGACCCTTCATGGATCTCTTCAATCAATTCTTTCACCTCGGAGGGATGTACACATCTTTGCAATCCTGCCATGATTCCTCGTCTGTACAAAACACCATTAGTTAATACATACCGAGCAGCTTTGAATTTTAATTTCTTGGCAGCGAGCCTATCCCCCGGCAATTCTCCCTCCTCAATATATGCCCTGATGGGATCCATCCAAGATGGTCCCAAGTCAAGGGGGATATAATTCATCGTCGGCTCTTCATCTATGCTCTGACTTTCTAACACTTCAATTGGTATCGTTCTTTGCAGCTTGGTACGAGTAGCTGATGCTAGTCGGGCCAGTGCATCTGCTCGTGCATTCTCCATCCTCGGTATTCTGATCAATTGAATGGCAATAAATTCTGTCACCAACTTCATCACCTTTGCATGATACTTGACCATTAATTCTCCTTTATCAGCATATGTTCCCAACATCTGATTCACAATTAATTGAGAATCACTGAATACCATCACCTGCTGTGCTTCCATAGTCTTTGCTAAATTAAGACATGCTATCATGGCCTCATACTCAGCCTCATTATTGGAAGCTTTGAACTGAAATCGCAATGCATATTCCATGTCGACTTTATCTGGGCTACTTAAAATGATACCTGCTCCACAACCTGTAGTACAAGATGAGCCATCTACATACAATTTCCATATAGGTAACTTGTCTTCTAATTTCTCATCTAACAGAGTTCCTCGATGAAATATTTGTTGTTTCTTTTCACCATCCCCTGAGTTTTCTTTTTCTTTATCGACCATCTTTTCTTGCCCTTTTACCAACCTAAGTTGGTCTGAGCTCGAATTTGATGATCCTGTGACATCCACTTGCCTTTTTACCAACTTAAGTTGGTCTGAGCCAACGTCTGCTATTCCTGTAACATCTACTTGCCCTTTTACCAACTTAAGTTGGTCTGAGCCAGTGTCTGTTATTCCTGTAACATCCACAGGTTGATCGATAAGCTGCTTTTGCTCCTCGGGGGTATCAGGATAGGTGAATTCTGCTATAAAATCCGCTACTGCTTGCCTTTTAAGCGATGACCTGGGTTCATATATTATATCATATTCACCGAGCTCTATTGCCCAGTACATCAATCTCCCTGATTTTTCTGGCTTATGAAGGGCTTGTCTCAATGGCATGTCGGTGTATACAACTATGGTATGGGCCTGGAAATATGGCCTCATTCTTCTACTTGCCTCAATTAATGCCAATGCCAATTTTTCCAGCTTTGGATATCTGATTTCTGCACCTCAGAAAGCCTTACTTGTGTAATAAATTGGCTTCTGGATTCCATTCTCCATTCTGATCAATGCCGAGCTAACTGCATTCTCTGATACTACCAAGTACAAGTATAATTTTTCTCCCATTATTGGCCTGGATAATAGTGGAGGTGCTCCCAAATACTTCTTCAAGTCTTGAATTACCGGGGGATAAGCTCGCTGCCAAGAAATTGAAATTCAAAGCTGCTCGGTATGTATTAACTAATGGTGTTTTGTACAGACGAGGAATTATGGCAGGATTGCAGAGATGTGTACATCCCTCCGAGGTGAAAGAATTGATTGAAGAGATCCATGAAGGGTCATGTGGAGCTCATGTGGCAGGTCGTACTCTTTTACAAAAGGGTAATGACACAGGGATACTACTGGCCAACGATGAGGGATGATTGTATAGCCTATGCTAAGAAATGTGACAAGTGCTAGCGTTTTTCCTCCATACGACGAACTCCACAAGCATTGTTGACACCTATAACTTCCCCTTGGCCATTTGCCATGTGGGGGATAGATTTGGTTGGACCATTGCCAACGACCAGGGGAAGATTTAAATATGTCTACATACAATGAATCTCTTTATCTCCCATCACTATAAATACATGTATTCCCTTAGCCAAAGGGAGAGATCCGCCAACAATGAGAGACCATACACAAAATACACCCCTTTTCTCCCTCTCTCTACCACATTGTGCTATTGTAAACCCCTGGGAATAAAATAACAGTGGACGTAGGCTTCTTTCTTATAGCCGAACCACTTTAAAAATCTATGTCTCTCATGTGTGTGATTGAATTGCTTTTATCTATTTATCTGTTATCATAAAAATGGGATTCGGTCCAGTTTTTTTGCATCAACAACCTTTATAGATGATTTTTCACGTTATTGCATTTTGTACATGTTGCATGATAAATCTCAGTCTGTGAATGTTGTTGAAATATACATTAATGAGGTTGAGAGGCAACTAGGAAAAAAGGTGAAAATTATTAGGTCTGATAGAGGTGGTGAATATTATGGTAGATATGACGAGTCAGGGCAACGCCCTGGCACATTTGCCAAACTCCTTGAAAAATTAGGTATTTGCGTCTAATACACAATGCAAGGATCACCTTGGCAGAATGGTGTAGCTGAAAGGCGTAATCGTACCTTTATAGAAATGGTTAGAAGTATGATAAGTAGGACCCAATTGCCTACATTTTTATGGACACATGCATTAAAGACCGTTGTACACATCTTAAACAGGGTTCCCAGTAAGTCAGTTTCAAAAACCCAATTTTGAACTTTGGAAATGATGGAAACCCGATTTAAGGTATTTACGTGTGTGGGGCTGCCCAGCGAAAGCTAGAATATATAATCCCCATGAAAAGAAATTGGATCCTAGGACATTATCATGTCATTTCATTAGGTATCCAAAAAAGTCGAAGGGATACAGATTCTATTGTTTAAATCATACAACTAGAATCATAGAAAATGGAAATGCTAAATTCATTGAAGAAGGTGAAGTAAGTGGGAGCATAAAATAAAGGGAGGTAATCATTCAAGAAGTCAGGATACAAATCCCTATACCCAGCGTTCATAACATACTTGTTATTCCTAATGTAGTTGTTGAACCGGTCATTGATCCAATCAATAACAATGAACAACAAGTGAAGGATCAACCAACTGAACAACTACATAATGAGACTATAACCGATGAAACTTTTGAAGCACTATAGGAAGTGCTATTAAGAAGATCTCAAATAAAAAGGAGATCGGCAATTCCAGATGATTATGTGGTATACCTTCAAGAGATCAAATTTAACATAGGAAATATTAATGATCCAGTTTCTTATGAAAAAATTGTAAATAGTGATGATTCCGAAAAATGGACTGATGCCGTGAATGAAGAAATAAAATCTATGAATGACAATAAAGTTTGTGAGTTGGTCGAATTTCTAGAAGGAAAAAAACGAGTTGGGTGCAAGTGGATCTTTAAGGCCAAACTTGACTCAAAAGGCAATATCGAACGACATAAATCTAGACTTATTGCCAAAGGTTTTAATCAACGAGAAGGCATTGATTATAATGAGACATTCTCTCCTGTTTCAAAGAAGGACTCATTAAGAATCATATTAGCATTGGTGGCTCATTATGATTTGGATTTGCACCAAATGGACGTAAAAACAGCTTTTCTAAATGGGAGTTTAGAAGAAGAAGTCTACATGGCACAGCCACAAGGCTTCATAAAGGAAAGAAAGGAAAACATGGTCTGTATGTTAAAGAAGTCAATATATGGTCTAAAACAATCTTCTCGTCAATGGTACATTAAGTTCCACGATACCATTACATCCTTTGGGTTTAAGAAAAACATTCTTGATCGGTGTATATACCTGAAGATCAGTGGGAGTAAGTTTATGTTTTTAGTACTATATGTTGATGACTTACTTATCGCCAGCAGTGATCTTGGGTTATTATATGAAACTAAGAAGTACCTTTCTAAAAACTTTGAAATGAAAGATTTAGGCGAGGTATCCTTCGTGATAGGGATAGATCACGAGGAATCTTAGGATTGTCTCAGAAAGCTTACATTAATAAAGTTTTAGAAAGATTTAGCATGTAAAGTTGCAATCCCATTAATGTTCCACTTCAGAAAGGGGATAAGTTCAGCTTAAGTCAATGTCCCAGAAGTGGTTTAGAAAGGGAGCACATGAAAGGCATGCCTTATGCTTCGCTCGTAGGGAGCTTGTTGTATGCACAAGTCTGCACCAGATCGGATATCAGTTTTGTCATTGGGATGCTAGGCAGATATTAAAGCAATCTGGGGATTTACCATTGGAAAGTTGCAAAGAAAGTGCTGAGGTACCTGCAAGGGACCAAGGATTACATGCTCACATATCGAAAGACTGATCACCTCAAGGTGATTGGTTATTCAGACTCAGATTTTGGGGGATGCCTTGACAATAGGAAGAGCACTTCGGGTTATGTCTTCCTTATGGCTGGAGGAGCCGTTTCATGGAAAAGTTCTAAGCAAAGCGTCATTACATTATCTACTATAGAGGCTGAATACGTATCTTGCTTCGAAGCTACAAATCATGGATTATGGCTTCAGGACTTAGAATTATGGGGTCAATACTAAGCCGCTGAAAATTTATTGTGATAATATCGCAGCATTCTTCTTCTCGAAGAATGATAGGTATACTAAGGCTGCTAAGCATATTGAGATAAAATACCTAGCAGTTAAAGAAGAAGTTCAGAAACAAAGAGTGTCAATTGATCACATTAGTGCGCGTGATAACATAGCATATCCTCTTACGAAAGGACTATCTCCGAAGACCTTTATGGAACATGTCAAAGATATGGGTCTCGATTAGTTAGATTATGATTACTATTTTGGCTTAGTTGTTTGACACTATTACTTGAATTCAATAAAAGTATTTCTGATTTCTATTATTTCTGTCTTTTATGAATGCATGCATATAATTCTGAATTATTGTTGACAAAAATAGTCCTTATTCAAAAGGACATTATGAGGCCATTATGATACCCAATATTAAAGGCTCAGTTGAATGAAACATAGGTGTTGTGGTACATAGAAGGAACCATGCTCTTGAATATCATGGAACCGCCATAACTCGCATCCGTGAATCATTTGATTTAGCAAAATTTATCAATGATTGTACACCTTATGATACCTAATTTAATTATACGAATTATTAAGACCAAGTGGGAGACTATTGGAAATTAATGTTAAGTGACAAAATTAATTATTTAATTTCAATTGTATTAAATTCTGAATTTCCCATTTATATGGTTTTAATAAATGTCAGATAATTAATTAGGAATGTGATAAATAAAGATATTAAAAGATTGGGTAAAGCTTATCCGTTAGTCACATGATGGTTAGTGACATTAGTGGGAGACATGAAAGAGTCCCACCACCACTAGGATTCCGGCCCTCTTCCCCTTATAAATAGAGACCTCTACACCATCTAGAGTCATCTCAATACACACTGTTTCTAAGGAGGGAGAGAAAATTCGAAATTCTTATTTTTCGTATTTTTTCACAAATATTCCGGGCACATAAGAGAGTAATTATGGGCTATTCAAGAAGGGATTCAAAGGAAGCTTTGACAGGAGAATTTAAGTCACCTTATTCCAATCAATTGTAATGGACAAAGGTTAGTTTTGATCATAGTTATAAAGAACTTACGATTTTGTGATTACATGAAGAATTAAACATCCTGGATTCATAATAAAATTGTTTTAACGTGATGTAACATTATGGTTTATATCCGGTTTGTATGATTGACAAAACAATATTAATTAACACATCTCTCCATATGCCCATTGTATCTGCAGTAATGACAAACCCCCATCTCCCTCTTAAAAACTCAATCGTGCCAAACTCCTCTGCTTCGCCTTCTCCGTAACCCTCCCAAGGTACTGCCCTCTCTCTTCTCTCCCACTGCAATCTAAATAAATTTGAGAAATAACTTCGTTTAAACTTTTTTTTAATGCCAATTTTGTGAAGATTCCATCTAACTAAAAAAAGATCTAGGTTCCTGGATCTAAGTTTCTACAATATGTGCTTCAGAATTTTCTTCTCAAAATCCACGACCTTCAGAATTAATTAGTGCGTGGGACGGTTCTCTGAAAAACTTGATTGAATGAAATCATGGTTTCCATCAAGCGCTCTATGTATTTTTTATATTTCAACATCTGACATGAGTTTTTGAGATGGAATAAGTCAAAACTCCCCACTCTAATACCACTGAAGTGGATGAGAGTGAAAGCTTGAGAAACACAAAAAAGCATCCTCCAACAATTTCATCAAATAAAAAAAAACTATATGGATCTGTTAATGGTTGTCTTGGTTTTGCATATAAAATCCGATTTCTTGTGTTGACATGTCATTACTACAAAACTATATGGGTTTGTTAATGGTTGTCTTGGTTTTGCATATATGTTGTTTGTGAAAATGACCCTTACTATATTTTTGTTTATGGTGTTTATCAAAATAATTTTCTTGGATTCAAGCTAGAAATATAATTCTGCATTGGTTTGCAATTGACATATTTTAATTGTCTTAAATTTACACAATTGACATATTTAAAAGCTTTGTATAAAGTTGTCAAAATGTTAGAAAATGAATTGCGGAATGTGATTATATCAAGTAGAATTTAGTGGATTATTTACAATTTGGGATTCAATAATTACACATATTTTTACTTCAAGGATTGGAGTTTTACATATCTGCACTATGTTTCATTGAAATTTTAACAGAATACAAGCATGAAAACTATACAGAAACTTAGCTTTTGGTAACTGAACTGCCCTTCTTAGGAATAACTAAACAACAAACAGTCCAATTATAGCAGGCAATTTTTATATATCTTCATGGGTTTGGTATTAGTTGAAATATTAATGACTCATAAATAAACCCCGTAATTTTTAATTAATTTTTCATATTTTAACCAAACTACTTGGTTAAAAATTTGGTCGTTAATCTTTATTTAAGAGGGTCAATAAATTTGGACTCACACTTATTACACCCACACTACTTGGATGAAATTCTTTTAACCCGCCCCATCATTGGGATGAATATAAAAATTTGAATCCAAATGTCTGTAGATTTAAACTTATAAAGATTAAAAAAATAAAAATGAAAATAAAATCTCTCATTAACCAGGCTTTTTACATATAAATTACTAAAAGATAACATTTAAATAAGAGGGTATACAGAAATAAAGTGTGGGTCAGAATAAAAATACTATTTTTCAATATTTTATATGTAAAAAACATTTCTAAAGTTGAGTTGGTTGTCTATTGAGATAAAGATGAATAAATTGACCAAAATATAGCATATCCGATAACTGATAATTTAACAAATAAATAAACCAACGCAGTGACCCGTAAAAAAAAATTAATGACTAAATCAAAATTCTTACAGCTAATGCAATGGCAATGACTTCTTCCTCATTATCTTTCTTCCACCCCCCCCCCCCAAATCATCAGCTGGCCTTCAACATCTTCCAACAATTCATCATAATTATTTTTGTCATTTGATTCTAAAACACCTTTACTTTCCTTAATTTTCTTACCACTTACATTATTTATAAATTCAGACTCTCTCTTCTTGCCATTACACTTAATTAATCCCATAACCTCCTTGCTCTCTATCAACTTTTCACCTTCTTTCGAATCATCATCCAAAATCAATAATAGGAATAAAATCAGAAGACCCCACGGCACAAGGCAACATTCCAATTGGACACGTGTTCCAAGTTTTCGCCACAACCCACTTGTCATTTGTGTTCATGTTATTGCTCCTTATTCGGCCAAGTTTGAAAAAATCTAGCTTTGTTGTAGCTTGACAAATGAAAAGTGAGACTATGTGATAATTGATTAGATTAAATTAAATTCGCAAGTTTCCAATCAACCCTTATTTAGTTAGAGTCTACTTTTAAATCAAATAAATAAAGCTCCTAAACATACATCTAAATCAACCCATCAAATATAAAGCATGCGACACAGTAAATATGCTGAGACACAAATTTCAAGAAAAAAACATTTCGGGTAAAACCTTTATTTCACTATGAATATGTAAATCACAACTTACAATTACACAGAGAAATCTGCAATGGATCAACGCGCAGCCAACCCACAATGACACGCAGTCTTGAACTCAGCAAGAGAATACACGCAGCACCCTCCAAGGACTCGCAGTCTAAACAACAAAGGAAGAACCGTAGCTCTCCTCAATGACACGCAGCCATAACACTTTGTAGAGACTCCCTCAGCAATGACACGCAGCCCCTCGGATGCAAAGATCTCCCCACAAAGGTTGAACAATAGAAAAGATTGTGTTCTAGGGTTCTAAAAGATTCACAAAAGTAATTGAAATTTTCGTGTGTGAATGAAAAAGATGTTTGGCACATCAAAAATCGAAGCCTTGTTGTGTTTGAACTCTTAGAAATGTTTTCTCAAAGACTTGAAAAATACACCACCGAAATAGGTGTATATATATAGGAAATATGAGTCGGTGAGAAAAAATCTCACGGAACTGTTCGAATTTATCACAAGAGGATCGATTCGCTTTTGGAGGAGGATCGGTCCGACCTCGGATCGGTTCAGTTTTCAAAGGGCTTATTCGGTTTGCCTGCGATCCGGGGTAGACTATTTCTGGTGTAAAGCGGATTGGTCCGGTATAGAGGCAGATCGGTCCGGAGGCGGATCTGTTCGTTTTTAATATGGGCGGACCGGTCCGGTTATCCAGAAAAATGAAAAATCTTTTAAAAGCCTCATTTTGCTTGAAAAAAGTTACTTCTTATTTTTATAAAAAAACATTTCATAAAAATTTCCCAATACTAAGTATGAAACTTTAAGGGACTTAAAAAAAAACTTTACCAAGTTCATTCTTGCAGAGGTTATGATGTTGAAGATGCTTTGATATCCGGATCCGTTGATGTAGATGCGATCTTGAATTTCTTCAACGGTGTAAAGGCGTACGACATATCTATTGACAATGGACAAAAATGTCCTTACAAATCTCCCCCTATGTCTATGCCGGTACATACATAAAAAATCCGAATTATCAACTAATGACCTATACAAATCTACCCTCCCATGAACCCTAAATATGGAAAGATACAAATGTTTAAATCTTCATCGTTTGTTCTTGAATCTTCAACAATCATCAAATCTTAAAGCTTTTCTGATCAGGGTGTGCAACATATTTATCTTCAATCTTCGTACATACACACATGAGACAAAGCAAATACCACATGACATATCGAGTTTGAAATGAGATAAACATAGATACCAATTTAAGATAAAAACATAAGTTAAATCTCAAAAACTCCCCCAAAATTCAAACTCCCCCATAATATGATAATTCTTTCTCCCCCTTTTTATGATGTCCCCAAATAGACAAATGAGAAGAATGAAGCAAATAAGCAAAATCGAGGTGTCACAGTAAAATGCATAGCAAACCAGAATCAAGCTACGTGCATGCAAAGGAGTATCTAAAAAAATTTGACAAACTATTTTTGGATTTTTCAATTTTTCATACAAAAAATATACCATTTGAAAAAAAAATACACTACAAAAATCACACCATAGATTTAGACTCAAACAATCAAGTCATGGAAATGGAATGAATGGGTGTGAACACATTCGATAGGTAAATCAACTCAATCAATCATATGTGCACAATGCATATGTGTACCCCTAACGAATGAACATCAAAAGTATCCTTAGGTGAAAAGATTGTTGAATTTAGATTACATCGTCTTATGCAAATGAACAAATCAAAGTCAAAATGATTTCCACCCCAATAACGTCGAAAACTATTTAGCGCATTTGCAAGCATTTCAAGGACGTGCAAGCTCGTTATAAAATCTCCAACCAAACTCCCTCATATATATTTTCTTTTAGAGGTGAATAAACTAAATTCTCAAACTTTGGAGAATTGGTGCAAAAACTGTAATGGCCCATAATTGGCATGAATTTCTTTTTATTACCTTTAAATTTTTTTGGGCTCTTTTAACCTCTTTGGACCCCGAATAATAAAATTCCTCCATTTTTTAGATCCAATTTAACGGTGGCTTAGTATTGGCAAAGTCAAAATGAACCTTTCGCAGCCCTTCCCCGCTTTCAAACAAAGCACACAAACTCACAAAACGATTTTTATATGCACAATTTCCTTATCAAAATTTATTGCGCCTAGTTCGTTTTAAAGGACAGGATTGAAGTGAAAACACTCAACCAACATGTGATAAGGCAAGCACAATAATCAAACAAATTCGTGCATGTGTGCAATAAAGGAAACATGAGTTAAACATGTAGGAAGTAACGCTTAATTACATCTTAATGACTCCAAACATTATAAAGCACAAGGATGAATTGACATATTGTCTCAAAACACTATCAAATAGTCATATGAAAATAATGGAATGATGTTGTGACTTGGTTATCCTAAGTATTCATTCATAAACGGTGCAAAAAAAAAACAAAAATCTTTTTGTAATTTTTCAAAATTTTTCAAAACAAAAAAAATATACACAAATGATACATACTAGCAATAGGCATATAATGACATCATGAAAAGCATCCTATGCTAGTAAACAAGTCAAACCTCAATCGTTAGGTGCGGAGGGGTTTTTCAAAGGTGGTGTCAACTTATGAAAAACCTCCATCAATTCTTGTGAAGTTTTGACCAAAAACTTAACTTATTCACCTAAATGTGCAAACTCTCTCATGTAGTCTCCGGGAGCATGTAAAGTATCATGTGTGGGTGCATGTGTGCCAGAAACACATGTAGAAGCAAATGTGACACATACCCCAACTTAAAGCAAAATTCCCTAAGGTGTCCTCTCCTCTTTCAATGTGAGCAAACATAAATAGGCCTAGGAACACCTCTCTCAAAAACTCTAGGATGCACTCTCCTAATAGGAATGGGATGCCTAGGTGGATTAGGGTGAGACACGTGTGAAACTGTCACAAACGTGGGAACCGACTCGGGTGCTAATTGGTAAGTAGAAGCACCGTAATGACTTATTCCTAACTTCTCACCTTTACCCTTATAAACCACCTTTTCAAACTTCTTATGTGGGTTCACAAAATTGACTTTGACCTCCCTGGCACGTTCGAGATCACTCTCGAGTTGGGATACACGTGTCGTCAGACTAGACAACGTGTTGGTCAAATCACACTTCTCCTTTCTCAAAACCTCCTTCTCTCTCTCCAAATCTAAAACCCGACGACCAAAATCATGATTATACTTCTTTGTTTTCAAGGACTCGGTGTACAAATTTCTAAAAGCTTTTTGGAGCTCACTTTCATCTCCACTCTCAAAATCACTCTCATCTCCACTAGAAACACTCGAGTCATCACTGGTGATCTCATGACCTTTATCAACGTGAGACAAAATGTGTGGGCTCACATGACTAAAAAAATCTACAAACTTCTCACCACTAGTCTCATTACCCTCACCTTCACTACTATCACTAAGTGTGTCGGGCATGGCTAGTTTCTTTCCTTTCTTTCTAAGCCACGTAGGACACTCAAACGACTTATGCCCCTTACCCCCACATTCAAAACAAGTCACATTCTCAAAATCTTCCTTAAACTCCTCATCGCAGTCATTCTCTTTTTCCCTCTCATCGCTTTCTTTAGCCTTTCCTTTCTTTTTATTTTTCTCAAAAAATCTATTTTTGTTGGAAAAATTATTTTTCTTCTTGTTAAGAAACTTTATAAAATTCTTTGCAAACAAGGCCATATCATTAAAATCAAAGTCTCCCTCAGAATCGGACTCACAAACTTTTTCATTATTTTTCTTACAATGAGTCTTTAAAGCAATGCCATTATCCTTAGCCTTAATGGTTTTGGGAAACATGTCAATCTCATAGGTTTGAAGATCTCCTACAAGTTCTTCCAACTTAAGGGATTTCAAATTTCCCAAAGAGTTCAAAACAGCGACTTTAGGAATAAAGCGCTTTGGGAGAGATCTCAAAATCTTTTTAACGACACACGTGTTATCAATCACCTCACCCAAATTAAAACATGTGTTAACAATGTCCGAGAAACGTGCATAAAAAGCATCAAAGCATTCGGACTCAGACATGGTGATACTCAAATTGGGTGGCCAAATTTTGTAATTTTGATTCTTTAACTGTGTTCGTACCCTCATGTGTCAATTTCAAAAAAATCCCAATTCTCTTTAAATGTGGTGTTGGGAGAGATCTCAAAATCTTTTTAACAACACGCGTGTTATCAATCACCTCACCCAAATTAAAACATGTGTTAGCAATGTCCGACAAACGTGTATAAAAATCATCAAAGCATTCGGACTCAAACATGATGATAGTCTCAAATTGGGTGGCCAAATTTTGTAATTTTGATTCTTTAATTATGTTCGTACCCTCATGTGTCAATTTCAAAACATCCCAAGTCTCTTTAAACGTGGTGCACATCATAATTCGGTGAAACTCATCTGGAGTGACAACTCTAGAAATAGTACTTAGACCACAGGAATTAAAATTGGACAATTTATAATCATCTTCCGTCCATGCTGACACAGGTTTTAGAGAGGTGACGTTATTAACTGTGATCGTGGGAGGAGTCCAACCATTTTCTCAAAGCAACCAAACACGATCATCAATAGATTTTAAAATCGATTCCATACGAGCTTTTCAGTAGGCATAATTAGACCCGTTAAAAATAGGCATCTGATTATATAAGCGCTCCATAAGAAAAAATGCGAATTTTCAGAAAACTGATTTTTCAAAAAAAATCAATATCACACGATTTTGCGAAAAATAGGAATACGCGATAAATTAGCATAACCTTCTTTGATACCAATTTGAAAAGTGAGACTATGTGATAATAGATTAAATTAAATTAAATTCGCAAGTTTCCAATCAACCCTTATTTAATTAGAGTCTACTTTTAAATCAAATAAAAACAGCCCCTATACATGCATCTAAATCAACCCATCAAATATAAAGCATGCGACACAGTAAATATGTTGAGACACAGATTTCAAAAAAAAAACCTTTCGGGTAAAACCTTTATTTCACTATGAATATATAAATCACAACTTACAATTACACAGAGAAATCTGCAATGGATCAACGCGCAGCCAACCCACAAAGACACGCAGTCTTGAACTCAGCAAAAGAATACACGCAGCACCCTCCAAGGACTCGCAGTCCAAATAACAAAGGAAGAACCACAACTCTCCTCAATGACACGCAGCCATAACACTTTGTAGAGACTCCCTCAGCAATGACACGCAACCCCTCGATTGCAAAGATCTCCCCGCAAAGGTTGAACAATAGAAAAGCTTATGTTCTAGGGTTCCAAAGATTCACAAAAGTAATTGGGATTTTTGTGTGTGAATCAAAAAGATATTTGGCACATCAAAAATCGAAGCCTTGTTGTGTTTGAACTCTTAGAAACGTTTTCTCAAAGACTTGAAAAATACACCACCGAAATAGGTATATATATATATATATAAGAAATATGAGTCGGTGGTAAAAAATCTCACGGAACTGTTTGAATTTATCACAAGCGGATCGGTCCGCTTTTAGAGGCGGATCGGTCCGACCTCGGATTGGTTCATTTTTCAAAGGGGCTTCTTCGGTTTGCCTGTGATTAGGGGTATACTATTTCTGGTGCAAAGCGGATCGGTCTAGTATAGAGGCGGATTGGTTCATTTTTAATATGGGCAGACCGGTCCGATTATCCAGAAAAATAAAAAATCTTTTAAAAGCCTCATTTTGCTTGAAAAAAGTTACTTCTTATTTTTATAAAAAAAAAATCATAAAAATTTCCCAATACTAAGTATGAAACTTTAAGGGACTTAAAAATAAAACTTTACCAAGTTCATTCTTGCAGAGGTTATGATGTTGAAGATGCTTTGATATTCGAATCCGTTGATGTAGATGCTATCTTGAATTTCTTCAACGGTGTAACGGCGTATGACATACCTATTGACAATGGACAAAAATGTCCTTACAACAAATATAATCCTCTTGCTTAATAATGAAACTTTGGGACAAATGTTCTTCGTTGACATCGAGAGTTGATCAGTGTAGTAAAGCGAGCTTATTGAGTTTCTCAACTAGAGAGGTATTTTCAATCATGCGTGCGAGTGCTAGGGCCGAATATATTAGCTAGTTGTTCTCGGGTGACGAAATGAGAAGACATATGCGTACAAATTCGATAAGGGTTAATTTGGGGGGATTTGGTTTGGTTGAAGAAACATTAGTCTTAGGTTTGAGTCCCTTGAGATTCCCAACGAGACACTAAAACAGATGGGAAAGTTGCTCGATTTTAGACAACTCGACTCTGTTGTGGGATGTGGTTTGTTCTCTTAATGAACAATTAAAAACAATTTAAATTAAACATTATAAGAAATTTAATGAATAATTAAAAACGATTTTAACCAGATATAGACCGAATAAAATATAGAAAGATCATTCTAATATCGATAAATATGTATAATATTACACATAAAAAGATAATAAATACAAAGATGCTCGCCTACGTGCACATTTGCTCTCGGAAGTTGGGACACCTATCTAGAGATACAAATCAATTATTGCTAACGATGAAAGGATAATTTTGACAAAATCCCTTATTAATAATACGATATTACATTTTCCCCTTAGATGGTTGTAAATTAGACTTAAGCCCGGATGTGAGATGAATCATCTTTTCTGTTGAAATATAACTTTATTACCAAAATACCCTTATCTTAGCAGAAGGCAAGGCAAAAATTGTGAGCGACATTCGTACACAGCATTGAAAAAGAGGAACAATGTTTGTAACGGGTATGCTTTTAATGCGCTCTCCCCCTATTGGCTCCAATGAGGATTCTTTGCAGATTCAAGGTAGTATAGCATTCAAACCGTATTCTAATGTATATAGAATGTCTTAGTAACTTGCGATTTACTATTGCTAGTACACAGACGCACACATATCCATATATGCACAATAATTGATTTGATGTGTGTGTGTGTGTGTGTGTGTGTGTATATATATATATATATATATATATATAAATAATAAAGTAGCTTGGTTTTTGAAAATATACACATTTTTAACGGTGCGGATCGATGCCACCTCCTTGCACATTTTAATGGTTGAGATGAGATCTACTTTCTTTCTACAAACCTACCCCTCAAATATTTGGTTTCCCCCTCTTTTTTTACTTATCAAACTTGCACTTTAATTCAAAAAGTTTGGGTTGTTTGGTAATATACCCTCACACTCTCTGTCGTCCTCTTTTAACATAAACCTGCGCACTCCAAATCATCCTTTAGATTTTGGTTCCTAAGCTGGGGTTGTTCTCTCCTCTATGTTTTTCAAGATCTCAGGTGATCTCTCTCTCTCTCTCTCTCTCTCTCTCTCTCGATCATCTTCTAGGTTTAAGGATTTTGGTTCCGACATCATGGTTTCTTTGTTCAAATTTGTAATTCATTTTTATCATGTCTCTCACATTATAGTGTTTTGAGGTTTGGAATTTCGGGTTTCATATTTAATTTGTGCATCTTGTCTCAAAATTTTAGGTTGTCAAATTCGAGCTTAACTTACTTTGGTTTTTTATTTAATTTTGGGGTTTACTTTTGTATTTATTCTGCCAAGTTTTTTGAGATCTTAGGTACTCTCTCTCTTTCGCTGATCATCATCTAGGTTTAAGGGTTTTGGTTCTAATATCATGGTTCTTGATTTAAATGTAAATCAGTTTTATTTTACCTCTCACATTATAGTGTTTTGGGGTTTGAAATTTTTGGTTTCATATTTAAGTTATGCATCTCGACTCAAAATTTTAGGTTGTCAAATTCGTGCTTAACCTACTTTGGGGGTTTGATTTAATTTTGGGGTTAACTTTTGTGTTTATTTCGGTACTAATTTGGTGTTTATGGCTAAGAAAATAATTTGGTATTACTTTTAAGGTCATTTGGTGTTTATGGAATGCATATTGAAATTACTCGTGTAGGAGTAAGTACAAACACTTAACTGTTTCTTAACCATTTATAGGGTGATAGCAACAATTCAAGTGTAGGGCTCTTCCTTTCTAATTTTATTTTATGGCCCTTAAGGCGAGTTTTTTACGTTTTATTAATGGTATGTAGATATTGACTATTTTCTTTCCTGTAAAAGTGTATTAACACCTCTATATTTACTCCTACTTACACATGTAATATGTTATAGTCCCATTATGGTGATGAATGGGGTTATTTGGGTTAAGTTAGAGTGAGTGGTGATTGAGACTCTTATTTACAATGTAAGTTCTTGAGATAATTGGTGCATTGATGATACGTGCGA
The DNA here is from genome assembly GCA_949130495.1 of Sambucus nigra. NCBI lineage: Eukaryota > Viridiplantae > Streptophyta > Magnoliopsida > Dipsacales > Adoxaceae > Sambucus > Sambucus nigra. The sequence goes on along the minus strand of OX422218.1, from coordinate 510,773,829 downwards.
GTAAATTTTCCAAAGATATAAAGTGTTTTTTACGCCTCTTAGATGTTTGAGAAAAAGCCCATATGGTTGTTTTACCTTTACTTTTTTTTGGCTTATCTTATTGGTATTTGTTTTGAGTTGACAATGGGTTTTTTGGGCTTATCTTATTGCTATTCTTAATACCTGATGTAGAAAATACAAATTGATGCGTAACTGACGTAGTTTAAATGCTTTTCGATTGGTAACTGACATGAGTTTATAATATAATTGGACTCAACTTTTAGCACTCTTAGCATACAAGGGATTTATATATTTTGTAGCATTCCAAAATACTTATCGTGTTATGGTTTGTTTGTTGAGGTTAAATTCTTGAAAGTTGGGAGCAAAAAGCACAGTGGAAGGTTTAGAGGCAATTGCCAGAATGCAGTAGCTGACGTTTACGATTCTTTCTAAATTATTGTTGATTGAGTATGCTTTATTGGCATTTTGATTCTCTTATAAGTGTAGGAAATTATAAGATACTATATGATACCTAAAATTTGTTCTCACTTAAGCCTTTTAACCTGTGTTTATTTTCATTTGTTAATCTTGAAGTTTTCATCTTTTCGGCATTATTCAAGCTTCTGTATTTTCATAGTATCTAATTTCATCTCTCTTTCTCTATCTCTTAGTTTGTTTTCAATTGTAATAATGCACATGTTGGGTGTGTGCATTCTAAAGAGAAGATTTTTAATGATGTGAGAATGTGGAAATGGACAAAAAATGTGTTATTTTGTGGATAATTTGTAGATCGAAATTCAAAATTACATTTGTGTTTCACACATATTTTGTCATATGTTGTCGTTTGGTGTTGCATTCAAAATTATATTACAAAATCATTGTAAATTCATTCTGTTCAGGTACCAAAAAGTGGTATGTCTGTGTCTTAGGATTATTCCTGCTATTTAGTTTCATGTTTCTTCTTAGTGACTTATTGAAAATTTATATTGCAAATTCATTCTGTTCAGGTCCTTTAAAAATATTCATCAACTCAGGGGTAGCAGGGTATGGGTATGGGTTACGGCTTGGGTAGCAGCAGAGTATGGGTTACGACTTTGGTAGTAGCTGGGCATAATAGCAGGTAGCAGAACCCACACCCAAAGCCCACATGGTTTCTTTTCCTTCCCATTTATATTTATAATTTAATTCAATTGTTTTTCATTTTTACTATATTAACCATGCCAAAGAAACAATTGATTTGAGGTCTTTGAAACCTATTTCAATAAAAAAGTGGGGTATTCCTTATGTGAAGTCTATCATCGATAATTTTGTAAATTCTAAATTTTTTTATATATACAATTTAAGCATTTGTACTCACTAATCATCATGTGTATTCCTTTGTTTCCAGGTTCACCCATTAAGCATGTTTATATTACATGGTTGAACCGCAATTATAAATCTTATGCTGAAGTAAAGTGACAAACTTTTAGTAAGTTATGTATGTTTTGGTTTTCCTTTTTCTCCTCCTACATGTCTAAATTTTATAAAAAAAATCGTGTTTAAAAGCAAAACGTTATTTTTCGTTTCTCATACGTGCTTATAATTTAATTTGCTGATTCCATATTTTTCGTTTCTCACATGCGCTTATAGTTTTGGGAATGTTTACTTATGTTTTTTACTTTTTATTCATATAACTAGCAAATGATTTGTATATTAGACATATTCCACACTTTTAGATGTTTTTTTAATTCTTTAGTTAATGTGTTCTTGCTCAACACGAGCAACACCATATAGATATGAACATGACACAAGATCATGTTTTTAAGCTAAAACAAATACGAGCCCTTGAAAACACAACATGACTCATTTATAATTTTCACACCTAATTACATGCGACAATACACGACAACACAAGTAACACGACACAACACTAGAACACCACTGACAAAGAATGGTAATTTCAGTCAAATATGTTAAAAACCTGCATGCCCATTTTTTCAGAAGCTTCTAACATTTGTTTTCTATTTTATTTGTTTTGGAACTTATGAACAATTTTAATGTTCCATAGATTAACTGGTGATTAGAATGTTCACCCTCTGCTTAATAATTGGTAATTATTCTTTAAATATGTAGGTTCATGTTTTAAGTAATTATTCTTCACTATAACAAGAACATCAACCCTTGCACATTCATCTTAGAATGACCTCGGGTGGAATGACCTCTGTTTACTCCGTAATTTTGAGATCTTCTTCAACAAGTAAGGACCACACCATGAATATGTCTTCTTTGAACTCTACCCCTCTCTATAATACTGATAAGTCTCTCTCTCTCTCTCTCTTAAATATTATGAAAAAATTCTAACTTTTGCTTGATGGTGCTAATTGGATGGATATATTAATCAGAAGTTTTTTTGTTCTACATTGCTTCTTTCATGGATGGATATATTATGAAAAGCTGGTGTATATACACAACTTGAAGCGCAATTGCAATAGTCAGCAAAATGTACTCTTTAATTGTGTAAAATATAACACGCTTCTTTGTGTTCTCATTTGTATGACCATGGCGAGCATCACGTGCTTTCAAGTACTTATGTTCTGCAGTAACTGATTCCAATGCCTCTCTCAACTCAGAAATTTAACATTAATAGGGTCCAAATGTTCATCTTTGGCAAGGTCATGCTCATTGCTAAAGAAGTAGCAGCTACTATAGGGCTGCTATGATATTATCTATTACGGGGGCTTCTATGGGGCTCTCCGATTGCTGCTGCCCTCACCCTCCCTCTCCAAATTCGACAGATCTCCACCGGATCTGATCATATTTGTAATCTCCACCGATCTTCTAGGCAAATGATTAATCTTTTTTCAATTGTAAAATTATTTTTTCAACTATTATATTATGTTCACTTATGTTGATAAAGTGGAAGGTATAGTAGATGCTGAAGCAGTAGCCAAAAAAAGGTAGCATATATCTTTGCCTCTCTATTTAAATAGTTACTGCCTAATTTGGCATCTAACCCATATAATATGCTCTAACCACTTCATCACCACACCCCTACCCAATTAGTAAGTCACATTATAAGAGCTGCGGATTTCTTCTTTACTTAATTGAATTAAATTGAATTGAATTCATTTTTATATTTTTATATTTAAACCATTTGTTGTTTTGAAAATTTTATTTTTGTTAAGGTTTAAATTATATGGTAAAGGTAAAGGTAAAGGTATTGCTTCTTAAATGCATATGAGATGTGATGTTCCTTTTTTATGCTTCTGTGGTTTATCTTGGTCCTTAAATGCAGCTTCTAAGAAGCTTACTGTCAAGGAGATTGAGTGTGTTAGACTTGAAATTTTTTACCTCTGTTGTACTGAACCCTTCGGATCAAGAGACAATAAATCTTCTATCTCCAATGGTTCGTGGTTTTTTTCATGTTCTGCTATTTTTTCATGTTTTTTTAGGGATTTGTTTTCATGTTCTACTATTTTTTTCGTGGCTGTTGAGTTTCATAGCTGGATTGGAAAAGTGGCTTTTTTCGTGGCTGTTGAGTTCCATAGCTAGATAGGAAAAATGGCTTTGTTTCTTGGAATTTTTTTATGTTCGGCTATTAGGAAAAGTGAACATTTACAGCATCTAGATTTATTTGGGTTGTTTGGTTTTATGTAAAATAATCTTTTCTTGGACATATTCGGGTAAGAGATTGGATTGAAATGGGTTTCGGTAGGTCTGGGTATGGGTTTAGGGAGCTCGGGTCTAAGGGATGTTCATGCCGGAGGCGCTGGTGGGTGCATCAACTTTAAGGTAGTAAATTTATACTTCATTTTAGAACCAACCCTCACTGAAGCCTAAAATAGTTTTTTAATCATTTTTAATCTTTTTTATGCTGAATTTGTTTTGTCCAAGTTTTATAGACGTGTGTGAATTTATACGCATGAAGCTTGAACAATAACGAATCCAATAGTTCTATTTATTTCTTAAACAAATAGTGATGTGCGTCCTTTATTTTTTTGTCCTTTATTTTTGCTTATTTGACCTTTGTTCCCCATTCACGTTGCTATTAACTTGTTTTGACGATTAAACAAATAGTGATGTCATGTGTTTGTAAGACTAATTGACGTTATGTGTATACTGTATTTAAATTTTAATTGTCCAATATTTTGGTTTTGTAGGACTTAGTTGTCAGGATGATGTGACGGAGCACTGATGATTTAGTGGTATCGGGAGCATCGACATATATCGCATTTTGTTTTATTGATGGACCCATAAAGGGGATACATAACAGGCTATGAATATTTAATTTTGACTGATAAATTGTCTCTTTGAATATTGTTGTTGGGTTATTTTTTATTTCATAAACAGGATGGTTAGTCCTATAAATAAAGGAAACTCGGGCCAATTTTTTTAACATTGTTAATTGTTATTTATGTTATATAATAAATATTTTTAAAATATTTTGTCATTTTGCAATTACGTGCTTTTTAAAAATGTTCGTCGTGCCTTCAGGCACATGCATACCCTAGTATATATATATATATATATATAGGCCATCTCCTATAAGGACTCCTTATGGTGCAAACCTCGGTACATATTTTTTAAAATAGTAAAAAAAATGAGTTTTTTTATGAAACTTCATGGATATGATCTCCACGGTGGGAAGATCATCTCTAATTTTTTTCATCATAAAATTAAATAAAAAAAACCGTTGAGATGAGGTGATATATAATGGTTTAAGGCCTTGTTTGCGAGTTTTATTTTGGAGAGAAAAGAAAGGAAAGGAAGGGAAAGTGTGTTTCCTTTCCTTCATTTGGGAGTTTAAGTAGGAAAGAAAGTGACTTTCTCTCGTTTAGGAGTTTAAAAGGATATAAAAGAAAAGATTTTTTTAAAAAACTTTCCATTGCTTTATCTTCAAAACTTTCTTTCCAAACCGGAAAGAAATGGAGAGAAAGGAAATATTTTTAATGAATTGTACCTTCTTTCCATTAAAAAAAATTACTTTCCTTCCAAACTCCCAAACATAAGAAAGAAAGATATTTTCCTTTCTCTCCCAAACTCCTTTCTCTTCTTTTCTTTTCTTCTCTCTTATTAACTTTCTCTTCTTTTCTTTTCTATCCTAATAAAATTTTACTTTCCTTTCTTTTCTCTACACAACTCCCAAACAAGCCCTAAATATGCGTTTTCGATTATTGAAATATTGGCGACCATCTCACCCACTTTTTGATTGAATTTTTTGATGACACTTTATGTATATGATCTCGATAGTGAGAAGATCATATCCATGAAGTTTCATCAAAAAATTCAATCAATAAAGCGGTTGCCATCGACCCAACATTTCAACGGTTAAAAATGCATATTTATATAATTTTTTACATATCACCTCATCTCAATAGTTTTTTTATTGAATTTTTTGATGAAAAAAATTGGAGATGATCTCCTCACCATGGAAATCATATCCATAAAGTTTCATAAAAAATCGTTATTTTACTATTTTATAAAAATGGTATGTATTGGGGTCTGCACTATAAGGAGTCCTTACAAGAGACTATATATATATATATATATATATATAACATATGAAAACATATACAACTTAAAGGTTATCAATAACGCAGCTAAGAGCTTTCTCAGATAATTTGGTGCTCAAGTATGGAATCCTCTTGATTTCATTTGATGATGAGCAATGAAGCACAAACACTTTGCCATGGGCCCCATACATGTGTCGAACACTCAAGGGACACGGAGACGCATATGACATGCCTTGGACACATGTCCAATATGCCACATGGCTTGTCGTACATTTTCAGTGTTTTAAAAGAAGCGGGACATGCATGGGAAACGATGGGGATAAAAAAGGATAGAACTTTCCAAATAATGGGAACTGATTTGAGAAATCAATTTTTTTCATGATTTACTAAAGATTCAACACAAAGTAAAAAAGCTTTTAATATTTATTCACTTTTACGAACTTTGTCATAACCCTCTTCTTAAAACAAATTTAATTTACTTTTTAGGATGAATTAATTATTTGTTTGAACAAACTTAATTAACTTCTTAGGGATAATTTATTTATTGTTAAAACATATTTTATTTTGTTCTTTTCAATTCCTGTTATAACATTTTATGAAGGAATAATGTTTAATGTTTAGAATGGATTTAAGACTTGTGATTTATACATTTATATGAAATATATGACATTGTTAGTTTAGAACTTTAGATAAGTTAATTCTACTAATAGTTTTGTGTTAAAAGTGCATCATATAAGGAATTATTTAAAAATATATTTATTTGTAGCCTTGACTTCGACGCGTCGTGCCCAAATTTATTTAGATTTTTCGTGTTGGCATGTCCTTGTCATGTCCACATGACGCGCATGTCCATGTCCATTCTTCAGCTCTGTAACCTATGAAGCATGGATTCTTCAAATTGGTAAACGAATCAAAATCGCACCCAATTCTCACCCGATTCTCCTCCGATTCTCACCCACCGAGTATTAAATTATTTTAATTAAATTTAATTATAAGTATATATATTCTAGACTAGATGGAACTTTGAGAAGGAGATAGAGCAAGAGTTGGCCAAATAAAGAGAGATTCGAGAGTTAGAAAGATGCAAATTGAACTAAAAATCATTGATGTGGATCTTCAAGCTCAAGATTGTCGAGGGTACATTGAATAATAGTGATGAGTGCATTATTTTTTATATTTTATACCCAAAATTTTACATTGTTTGTTTCATTTTACTTTATTTAATAAGTTCTTGGGATCATTTTATTAAAAAAGGAAAACATTCAAGAATGATTGAATTTGGATTGAAAATGACAATTTTAAGCCAAAAATGGGCACTTCGATAATTTTATAATATTCTTGTGCTAATTTGTGAAAAAATTTGCCTAATGAAAATTTTGCATGTAATGATGGAATTTGGTGCAAATTGATGATCAACTAGAAAAACGCATGAAAATACTGATTTTTACGGTCATTCGAAAATAAAGTAGTTTACACTTAAAAAGACGAGAATTTTATTCTCCGATTTGGACCAAATTTGGCATGCGTGTTCAACAATCAAATCTAAGACTTTTAGAGTGGAGGGAAATTCGGTCCCTTATCCCCATCTAAAGATTGAAGAGGTGGAGTGATAAGTTTTAACAAGTTTCGATCATTCAGGAAGAGTTTCACCAAAGCCCTAATATCTTATTCCTAAGCCTATAAATAAGACCCTTGGGATCATCATTTCGGGGGGAGAAAAAAATTATAGAGAGCCACTTTAAAACAATTTTTTGTAGTTTTATTTTTAGAGTTTTTATTTATATTTGAGGGTTAAGAATTGTATCTTTGTGGGAGGAATTTTGTCAAGTTTATTTATGAGCCACAACAATTGTAAGTTGCTTTATTAATGAAAATTAGTATTCATTCTTGTAATTTTATTATGTCTTCAAGGATGATAGCATAATTTCTTTACTAGGACTAGGGAAAATTCATGTTTGATTAATACCGTGAATGATTTAAATTCATCTTTGTTCCCGACATGTGATAAAGGTTTTAAAATTTTGGTATTCATTTAAAATGACACGAGAGTGTCTTTTAAACCTTCGACTTTGTTTGAAAAAAACTATTTTTTTATTTAAGTGTGAGTACTTTTTGATGGATTATGCTTGCACTCGATTGTTTTGATAATCCATGCTTAAGAGTATACTTTAAAATTTAAAAGTGAATTTTTTGAGGGAATATGGATTTTAGCCGTCTAAATGTAGAGAAGTTAAATTTGATTGTGAACATAACCGTGTTATTTTTCGAATTAAATATGACGAGGGTTGGTTTAATTTGAGTTATAAAATCGGGAATGTCGAGTTTAAATTATTTCATAGTATTAATTAAAGGTGATAAATGGATCCAATGACCTAATTTCTCACACACTAGTTTATATCATTCGTAGTCACACTTTTTAAGTGTGTTAGGTTAGTTTAATATTACATCTCATCTCTAAACCTATTTCATCTAGTCAGACAGTCACAATTAATATGAATGAAAAATTGACAAATCTCTGTGGGTTCGACCCGTACTTACACTCGTTATTCTATAATAGCCCGTGCACTTGCGGTATTTTATAAATTGACAACATGTTTTTGGCACCGTTGCCAGGGATTTGTTCGATTTTTGTTAAAAGAAGTTGTGACTTTCGGACTAGTTTTTCTTACTTTCCGTATTTTTGTAAGTAAAAAAAAAGTTTCATAAAAAAAAATCCGAAAATTCAAAAAATAAATTTTATTCACAGCAGTAATTTTGTTTTTTTAGACTATAAAAAAAATATATCACAAAGTGTGCTTAGTTATTTTTTTTGTAGTAAATACACCACTAGTGCACATTTCATGTTTATTTTTTTCTTTTCTTTTCTTTATTATTATTTTTTTGTGTCGCGCTTTACGTTTGGTGTTGTTTTTTTTCTTTTCAGTAACACATTAAAAAAAAAAGAGAAAAAGGGAAAAAGTGAGGAAAAATTCGGTGTGCAATGGTGAGCGAACATAAAGAAAACTTATGCAATCTTTCCAAGAGCACAAGGAAGTCTCAGGTCAACTGAAACGTAGGCGATGTTTCACTCTGATCGACGTCAACTTAAACTTCAGCTCCGCATAAACAAGTGATCGTAAAATGTCCATACCGGAGGTACGTTTTTGTGTGCTCCTATGTGGTTTAATTTCACATTTAATTTAGCACGTTGCATAAATGGACTTAAGGGAAAAACCCATGTGAAAGGTAAGGTAGTGATTTCATCACCCTTCCTTGACCCAAAAATCACTAATTAACCAAGCATTTGCATATGCCAAGCCATCACATTTAATTTAAAATTAAGTAGACATTGACCTTAGGATATAACATAGCTCATAGGAAACCTCTTAATGAGGCTATAATTAAAAGCTTTCCAACACGAACTTGTTAAATCGATCCCGTTTCACCTTATCTAGGATTCGTGATTTTTAATGTGTCTTCGTACCGACCACCTACCGGGAGGAAAAAGCGGGATTTGAGGCGATAACCATAGTTGGTCATCTTTTAAATTCTCCATTGTCAAAGAGTAGGAACTGTTTAATTAGGGAGATTAATTCGGAGACCCCTGCTATCGTCGATTCATCTTGAGAAAATTAGATTTTAAAATTAAAATTTCCCTTACCTAAATTACATAATTCAAATTTCTTTCTGTTAGCTAGGAATTGCGTGGTTTGAGTCAAATATTTTTTTTTAAATTTTCTTCACAAAAAAAAGTGAGAGAAAAATTCGAGTGAGCTCAGTGTATGCGAAGTTGGTTTCAAGATCATACCAGTCGTTTGTCGAGTGTGGAGTCTAGCATTCTCAATATTTACGTAGGTAGATTTTCAATATTCACCAAGATGGAGACAATTTAGCACCACGTACCTTTAATGATTACCTTTATCTGACCATGTCTAGTCAACATTCCTGTATACGTCTACCCGAGTACACCATGAATAATTTCCAATTCCATTCGGGAACAATCCAATTGTTGCCCGTGTTTCATGGCACTGGAAAATAGGATCCCTAACTCCATGTTCATGAGTTTGGAGAAATTTGTGGGACCACTAAGTAACAACTCACTGACGAGATGTAAAACTTAAATTGTTTTGCTCTCGTTGAAAGACAAAGCTAAGAGTTGGTTAAACTCGTTAGAACCCGAATCCATCACCACTTGGAACCAAATAAGTGTCACCTTCCTGCAAAAATTCTTTCCCAACCAAAAGACGACGTCGATACGTCACGCCATCAACACATTTAGTCAAAAGGAGGGCAAAGCCTTGTGGATGTATTTGGAGCGATTCAAGAACTTTCTACATAAATGTCTGTACCATGGAATTGAGATGGGATGCCAAGTCCAACTTTTGTATGAGGGGCTCGATTGTATTACTCAAAATATTCTCGAATCTATACATAACGATGATTTTACTAAGAAAAGTGGGGTTGACGTGTGGGTATTCCTAGAAGCCACAGCGAAAAAGTCTAAGCAATGGGCACCCAATAGAGAATCTAGGTCCATCACGTCCAATGAGGGTATCACTTACCAAGTCGAACAGAGTCATGATATAATTGCCAAAGTGGCCAAATTGGCCCGACATTTAGAGGCTTTAGAGACGAGAAAAGAGGGCAATAGAACTGCACTTATGATTGTTCAACATGTAGGTTCCCCTATATGTACACTTTACGATGCATCCGACCACTTAGTCAAGAATTGCCCCGCCCTTTCGGCCCACAAGGCACTCACCCAGCAAATCAATGACCTCTATCAAAATAGCACAAAGTATGACCCATATTCCAATGCATACAATTCGAGGTGGTGAGCCCACCCCAATCTTTCATGGTCCAAGGGTCAATACCAAGGAATTGGAGGTCAATCTCCCGGTAATCGACTCTCAAGTTTCCAAAAGAATGCCACCGCACCATCATATCCCTCAACCCAAAAGATCCAATCTTTAAAGGATTCGATGAACCTTCTTGCCCAAAGTACCCTTTAATTCCAACAAACCAGTCAAAATGTCCTTCAATCCACCCAGCAAAGCATGCGAACATTCAAGCCATTACTAAAATCGAGGTTCAAATGCGCTAACTAGCTAATGCATTGAGTGAGAGGAACAAGGGAACATTCCCTAATCAACCCGAACCAAATCCAAAGGGCAACATGCCTAGGGGTCAACTTCTTATTCAAGAAGACATGATCACGTCACACACCCAAGAGCATGCGAAAGCCATCATAACGGTTAGGTTCGATAAGGAAGTAGAGAAAAATATTTCACCACCTACCGAGAGTGAATCCAAAAAATATAAGAAGAAGACAAATCCACCCGTGGATCCAACTTCCTCCTCACCCTCATCTTTCGATCCATCTGTAGAGACCTATGTCCCCAAAGCTCTGTTTACCCAATGGTTGGTGCCCCAAAAGAAAAAGGCACAAGTTGATAAGATGTTGGAAGTATTAAAGCAAGTTCAAATCAATATCCCATTTCTTGATGCTATTGAACAAGTGCCGTCCTATGCCAAATTTCTTAAGGACCTCTGTACCTTCAAGAGAAGCACCAACATACCCTAAAAATCTTTTCTTGCCGAGCAAGCAAACTCGATCATTTCTTATTGAACTCCCATCAAGTATAAGGATCTTGGTACTTTAATGATCTCTATCAAGATAGGGGAGCACATCATTGAGAAATACCTTATAGATTTAGGAGCAAGCGTGAACCTTCTGTCGTACATCGTGTATAAAAAACTAGGTTTGGGGGAGTTAAAGTTGACTAGGATTACCTTATCCTTAGCTGATCGTTTTGTGAAAGTTCTGAGAGGTATCGCCGAGGATGTCCTAATTAATGTGGGTGACTTTGTATTTCTCGTAGATTTCATTGTCTTGGACACCCAATAAGTGCAAAATCCTGTTGCACAAATTCCTGTTATTTTGGGTCATCCTTTCCTTACCACATTTGATGTCGTCATTAAGTGTCATAGTGGCCAATTGAACCTATCCTTTGGGAACATGACTATGGACCTTAACATGTTCAATTTGACCAAACAACCACCCAATGATGATGAACCCGTGGATGCCGACATGATTGATAGTATTGTCCAAGAGACTTTCGAGCAAAGTTATAATGACTACCCTTTAGCAACATGTCTTGCCTTTTTTGGGTAATTTAATGTTGAAGAGTCAATCGAAGAAGTCAACGCCTGCCTCGACTCTGCCCCTATCATGTAAGTAGGAAGTTGGAAGTATAAGCCTGAACTCCTCTCACTTTCCACGTCACCTATTCCACCCTCAAGTGAGAAAGCTCCTGTGCTTGAATTGAAGCCACTGCCTGAAACCCTCGAGTATAGGTTCTTATGACCTTCTGAATCCTTGCATGTTATCATTGCATCTGACTTGGATAAAAAACAGGAAGGTAAACTGTTGCATGTTCTCAAATAACACAAAGAAGCCATAGGATGGACCATAACCGACATTAAGGGGATAAGTCCCTCCGTGTGCATGTATAAGATACACTTAGAAGACGATGCTAAAAATTCCCGTAAAGCACAACGTAGACTTAATCCCAATATGAAAGAGATCGTCCGAGAAGAGGTGGTAAAATTGCTCGATGCGGGTATTATTTACCCCATCTATGATAGCCAATGGGTCAGTCCCATTCAAGTGGTCCCGAAGAAATTCAGTGTTATGGCGGTGAAAAATAACGACAATGAGTGAGTACCCACTAGGATTCAAACCGGTTGGCGAGTGTGTATTGATTATAGGAAGTTGAACGCTGTTACAAGGAAGGATCACTTTCATCTTCCTTTCATCGGCCAAATGCTAGAGAGATTATTCGATTATCCATATTACTATTTTTTTTTACGATTATTCTGGCTTCAATCAAATTTCCATGGCTCCTGAGGATCAAGAGAAAACCACTTTCACTTGTCCATTTGGTACTTTTGCTTACCGACGCATGCCCTTTAGGTTATGCAATGCACATGCTACCCTTCAGTAGTTTATGATGAGTATCTTTTTGGATATGGTGGAGCATTTTCTCGAAGTCTTTACGGATGATTTTTCTGTGTTTGGGTCTTATTTTGATGAGTGCCTTCATCACCTCACCCTCGTTTTGAAGTGGTTTCAGGAAAAGAACCTTGTGCTTAATTGGAAGAAATGTCACTTCATGGTCAAATAAGGGATAGTGCTAGGTCACATCATTTCTGAAAAGGGTATCGAGATAGATAAAGCTAAAATAGATCTCATTGCTCATCTCCCACCCCAAAAACTGTGCGGGATATTCGATCATTCTTAGGACACGCTGATTTCTATCTGAGATTTATTAAGGATTTTAGCAAAATCTTTCGACCCTTGTGCAATATTCTTGCTAAGAACACACCCTTCGATTTCACTGAAGAATGCCTTCAAGCTTTTGAAAGGCTAAAATAGGAATTGACCTCTGCACCTATTATGAGACCCCCCGACTAGAGTCAGCCATCTGAGATCATGTGTGATGCTTCTGACTATGCCATAGGTGCGGTTCTAGGTTAGTATAATGAGAAACTTCCTCATGTCATCTATTATGCCAGTAGGACTCTTACTGATGCCCAATTAAACTATTCCACGACTGAAAAAGAGTTCCTCGCTATTGCTTTTGCTCTTGAGAAGTTCAGGTCTTACTTGATAGGATCCAAAGTTGTCATTTTCACTTATCACTCGGTCCTGTGATACCTTTTGTTTAAAAAGGATGCTAACGCCCGTCTCATTAGGTGGATTCTATTACTACAAGAGTTTGACCTTGAAATTAGAGATGAGAAAGGGTGTGAGAATGTAGTGGCTGATCACTTATCTAATTTAATTATTGAATCATCCGATAACCTATTTTTGCTAAATGAGTCCTTTCTCAACGAGCAACTGATGTTTGTCTCTCAGCTTACATGGTTCGCTGATATTTTGAATTATCTTTAGATAGGTGAAATGCTTTTGCATTGATCTAAACAAGATCGTTCTAAATTTTTAAAGGAAGACAAACATTTCTTCTGGGATGGACCGTATCTTTTCAAGTATTGTCCTTCTCAAATCATTCAAAAGTGTGTACTCGATCACGAGATTCAAAGCATAATCTCTTTCTTCCATGACCAAGCCCGTGGAGGTCATTTCAGTGCGAAAAAGACTTCTTGCATAGATTTGTAGTGTGGATTCTATTGGTCCACCATTTTTCGCGACTCGAACGATTACAGTAGGAGCCGTGACCATTGCCAACGATTACGAAAGATTACAAGTTAAAACATGATGCCTATAAATCCCATTCTGATTATCGAGGTTTTTGACTATTAGGGCATTGATTTTATGGGTCCATTTCTAAATTCTTACAATAATCTCTACATTCTTTTGGCTGTTGATTATGCGTCAAAGTTGATAGAAGCCATACCGTGTAGGACGAATGACAGCCACGTGGTGGTCAAACTCATTCGAGAAAATATTTTCTTTCCTTTTGGTACACCTCGGGCCATCATTAGCGATTAAGGAACCTAATTCCGTACTCGATCCTTCGAGAGTCTCATGAAAAATTACTCGGTCACACACAAAGTAGGATGTTCTTATCACCCTAAAACCAGTGGCCAAGTAGAAGTTTCTAATAGGCAAATTAAGAAAATCATTGAGAAGACGATGAATCTAAACCGAAAAGATTGGTCCTTGAGGTTGTTGGATGTATTGTGGGTTTATCGCACTGCCTACAAAATTCCACTTGGTATATCCCTGTATAGTCTTGTCTATGAAAAATCCTGTCTCCTATCGGTAGAGTTAGAACACAAGGCCGATTGAGCCATTAAGATCTTCAATTTTGATTTGCGTACTGCGGGTAGGGATGGCCATGGGTTGGGTATGGGGCGGGTTTGTCAAAACCCAAACCCGCGTCCCGATTTATTTTTGCCCCCCCTGCCCCGTGACCCGCAACAGGTTATGATTTTAAACCCTGAACCTGTTTACCTATAACCTACTCAAACCCATTCCTACCCCACCATGCCCCGCCCCGCATGAATTAAATAAGTCAGAACCCTCCCCGCGAGTTAAAACCCGAAATTTATTTAAAAAAAAATAGATTTAATTACATAAAATTAAAGGTGACTTTATAAGCAAATAACAATGCCTCAACATCAATTTTTAAGTCTAAAACTTGAACATCAACTTTAAAAGTCTCAGAATACTTAAAATGCCTCAAATGACACGATTTAAAATGCCAAACTACTAAGTCTCGAACAATATCAAATTCAACGATTGAAAAATAAGTCCTAAATAACATAAAATTCAACGATTACAAAATAAGTCCTAAATAACATCAACTACCACAAAATAAGTTTCAAACAACACAAGTCTCAAAAGTCCCGAATATAGCAAATGTTACACAAAAGTCTCAAATAGCTCGACTATCATCTTCATCACCATCAATCAAACCTGAATAAAAAATCAAAACATATTAAGAAATTAAAGAGAATTTGAAGTATGGATTTGGAAATAAAAAAATCATAATAGTTTTTTTACTTGCATTACCTCTTCATTAAACTTCCATGGGATCCAACTCCTCATCACAAACTGTAGGCCTTGAATCCTCGGTAGAAGCATCATCTACAAAAAATATAAAAAAAATAACCATTCAATTAAGGAATTTTTTTTACATATTATTAAAGAAATTTATTTGAAAGAAATATACCTTGAATATCGTTCCATAAGCAATCTTGTGTGCACATTAACGCCTCTAAAATAATAGCACTAAGTCGACTATGACGAGGGATCACCATTCGACCACTTGTGCTAAATGCTGATTGGGAAGCCACGGTTGATACTGGAATAGCCAATACATCTCGTGCTATAAGTTGCAATGTGGGATACTGAATACAATTCGTTTTCCACCAATTTAAAATGTCAAAATCTGGAGTACGTGGAAAGATATTTTCCTCAAAATAGTGATCTAACTCTAACTTAACATTTATGCGCCCTGACATACCACTACAAGTTGGTCATATTCTGAAAAAATGTCAACACTCCACTCCCCACTAATGGTTTCCGAACAACAAACCGTTATAACTCCACTTACCCCACTCTCATTTGGTATCTCAGTCCTCAAATTTACCTTACATTGGTACTCATTTAGTAAGTCATAACATGTTGTCCGTACACTCTCAATATGTGTATCACACTCCTCGCCATAAATTTTTGGAAGAACATGTTCTACAAACTTCATTTTGTACCTAGGATCCAAAACAATCGCTATACCAGCAACCAAATGACACTCACTCCAATACTTATCAAAATTTTACAACACCCTAATTGCCATCATTTAATCACCACATTTGGAGATCTACACCAACTACGTAATTCTAATTTATTCTCACAAACTTTAGGAAATAAGTAATTTGTTGTTTGAAATTTAGTGCTAGAAAACACTCCAGTGATGGAAAAAAATAGTTTCAATCGTCCACATATTTCTTTGGCTAAGCTCCACTAATTCTCCGTAGGTAAAGATATATAATGTCTCTCATGTTGTTTCAAACGCGGAAACACATCCTTATAAGAAATGGTTGTCTCGAGCATCAAATAAGTGGAGTTCCACCTTGTTTTGCAATCTAAACACAACTTTTTAGCACGTGGAATTTTTAATTGCTGGGCAGTCTCCTCGAAATTTTCCTTCCTACTTTGAGTTGTCGTTAAAAATTCTACACTATCTCGGATTTTACCCATGATAACTACAATTATGTCTAAGCCATCCTTCACCACAAGATTTAATATATGTGCGGCACAACGCATGTGAAGCAATTCCCCCCCCCCCCCCCCCCCCCCCCAAACAAAATGTAATCATTAACAACAAACTTGTCCACAAGACTACCCATCAATGCATAATTAGTAGAACAATTGTCTACCATAATAGTAGACACTTTCCTATCCAAATTCCAATCTAGTAAATAATTCATCAACACATCACAAAGAACATCTTTCCTATGTGGAGCGGGCACATAAACAAACCTATACATGAATAATTATATCAAAATATTTAATTGTGACGAAACATGATTATTTAAAAAACAAAGTAAAAAGAAGAAAACATACCCAATTATCAAATTTCTCAATCACCAACATTCATCAACAAAATGTTCCGTTATATCCATATACCCTCTCTTTTGCCTCGAAGACCACATATCTGTGGTGATTCCAACTCGACAAGAAAGCTTATCAAATAACCTGTAAACTTTTGCTTTCTCCGATTGATACATTTTTAATATATCGCTTTTAATGTTGTTTAGAGATACATTTTTAAAAAGAGGTTGGAGGCTACTAACGAACTTCCTAAATTCGACATGCTCGACAATACTAAGGGGATATTCATGTAAAACAATTGCACTTACATGTTCTTTTCTAGACACATCTTGATCAAATGTAAAATTACCAAAGTGCACTTTTCCATCAGAAGTTTTTTGAGTATGAATCTGAATTGGATCACGAATATCAACATTTTGATGTTTCCTACACCTAGTCAAGTGATTTCGCAAATGGTTGGTTCCATTTCTACTTTCAGCCTTAAGTTTCGAATGGCAATGATGGCATATTGCAAATGTCCCCAAATTATCTTTAATCCTTTCAAAGTCATTCCAAACAGAAGATGTGAATTTTCATTTTTTAGGAGAAGATTGAACAACTGGATTAAGACCATGTGTTTGTGTGGATGGGGTGGAACTAGGCGCCGGTGTTGATTTAGTTTGTGCCCCGAAAACGTTATTTTTGCCTTGAATTGATTCACTCATTTTTTGAAATGAATATAAATTGATAACCTATTTTTTATTAAAGTATCGAAAAAAACAAAAAAAAACAAAAAAAAAATTCATAACAATATGTGAAACAAATTCAATTAATGGAGTCTTTGAATAAAAAAGACCCACATTAAGTTAACAAAAACTGTTATTATAACATTCGAGATAGTGTAGACACACATTGACTAAAGATTTCGTTATTATAACAAAAAGACCTAAGATGATTTAACAAATTGCTTTAACAAAATCTAACTTAAAAGTGAAAGAGAAGCTTATTTAAAAACAACATCAGTGTTGTTGTAACAAGCTGATTTCGTTATTAGATGTTTCAAAAAATACATCAATGCTGTTGTAACAAAAACTCACGCTTGGAATAATCCTTAAAAAATCTAACTTAAAAGTGAAAGAGAAGAGACATAGGTTTGAGGTTGCAAACCTTCTGCTGTGTGGCTGACCGCAAGAGAGAAATGATAGTTTGAAGTACGGTCGCTGCCCTGCTATGGAGGTTGAATGCTGCTGTGAAAGAGACACAACAGTGATGTGTGGGTGTGGCCGCTATGGCGCTGCGATGTGATGCGAGAGAAGCGAGGTTTGAAGTATGGGTGCTTCCCTGCTATGGAGGTGGCCTTGCAAGAGAAGCGAGGTTTGAAGTATGGCCGCTGCCCTGCTATGTGGCCAACGAGAGAGAACAAAACGAGAGAAATGGAGTGGGCAGCGATGGCTTGAGAGAAATGGGATTACCTAGGTTTTTTTCTTAGGTTTATTTATATATGTGGTGGGGAGTGTGATTAACTTAGTATAATAAGGGTATGTCAATAAATTTACTAAATGGGGCGTGTTGACGCCACTAAAATGGCAGTAAATGCGTAGTTATCCTTTGATCTTCCCTGTTGGTATGCCGACCAACTCTCCTCGGGTGCCGACTAACTCTCCTCGGGTGTCGACTAACTCTCCTCGGGTACCGACCAACTCTCCTCAGGTGTCGACTAACACTCCTCGGGTGCCGACCAACTCTCCTCGGGTGTCGAATATTGCCACGTAGGATGACATGTGCCCTTTTCTGATTGGTCCTCGTAGATGGAGAATTTTTGCGTTAACAGAAGCCCCCAATGCTCCATGCTTGATGGTTTACTTGAAAGGATGGAGTATTTATTCTGCAGTGTTGCTCGGTGCTCGTGAAATTCTTGATCTAGCTTCTTTATTTGTTTAACATAAAGTGCATTATCTCCTGGACGACATATGATGTAGGCTGATCGATGGTTATGTAACAACCCGTCCTTTTTGGAGACCATTAAATTCCATAATTGGATATAAATTGGAATTTGGAGAATTTCTCGAAATAGTGGTTTTTGGGATTCTCGAGGATTTAATGATTTTGGAACGGTGTTATCAATTATTTTGGGACCATATAGGTCGAAATATTTTATGTATGTGTCGCCGTGGAGTATAGCGACAAAGGAGGTGAGATTTTGAGTAGAACACCGCATTTAATTATTTTGGATTAGAATAGTGATTTGCGGTCAAGTACCTCGGATGGAAATTTCGACTGCGCCACGAGTCTCGGAATGTCCGAGATAGTCGGAAAAGAGTGTCCAATTGTCGAAATTAAGTTCCGGGTAATTTTGGAGTTAAATAGGCTCGTAATTGGGTAAACGAGTCGTTTTTGGGTTTTTAGGGTTAAAACCCTTTTTCTCTCTATATATAGAGGAAGAGAGGAAAGAAAGAAAAAAGAAAAGAAGGAAGAGAGAGAGAGAGGGAAGAAAAGGAGAAAAAGGGGGAGATTCCGGCCGGCCTCCGCGGGATTCGACTCGAGGACGTCGGATTGTATCCACGAGGCAAGTGTTTACTTGCTTTATTTATTTTTGAGCATAAATATCTCATATCATTGTTGGTATAACATACCCTAATGATTTTGGGTTGGGTATTCGTGAATAAAACAGGTTTTCGGGAGATAAAACGAATAAACCCCTAAAATTGGTAAATTGGAGATTTTAGTAATTAACCAAAAATATTGGGTGATTCCGGGTCCTGGGATGTTTAGGACCCGTATTATAGGTGTATTTATTGTTGGTAGAAGTTGTAGGCCGTTGGGTGAAGAGATGGAAGCTTGGGGGAAGCTTCCATGGCCGAACAGCTTCTCGGAGAAGAAGCTGCCCGACTTGATCGATCGATCGAGCCTCGGGGATCGACCGATCGAAGCCTTCGATCGATCGACGGTCATGGGTCGATCGATCGACCTCTACTGGAAAGGAACAATTTCGTTAGGGTGATTTGGATGGGATAGATTCCATTCCATTTTTGCTTTGAGGATAATTAGGTAATAACCTAAGGGACCTTTTAGGATTTCAGGGTCCATAAATTAAGACAATTGAGGAGGGTAAAGTTAGGGTTTTAAGTATATAACCCTTAATCTATATTTTCGAGGAAAATAGAGTAATTGTAGAAATTGATGGATTAGGGTTCCTAGTTTTAATTGGGGACTTCTAAATGATTATTTAGACTAGTTATAGTCTTGGGGTTTAAGGAAACGAAATCCTTAACCTATTAAGTTTAAAGTTGTTCGGGTGAGAGAAATCCTGAGGATATGTCTCGAAGGTTTATAAGCCTATATAATTATGCTTATAGAAGGCATAATTATATCGATTATCGTTAAGCATATCCTAAGAGATAATTAGGATAATTTGGGGGTATATATATATATATATATATATATATATATATATATATATACTTCTTTTAGAGAAGAATAGTATCATTGGAGATATCCAATAAATCCTTAGAATAGGATTTAAAGTATATAGTGATTATTAAAGTAAGAAATACTTTGGATTTAGAATCATGCTAATATCAATGCATGATTATGATTCCCGGAGGGAATCTTTGGGATTATTATCATCGTTAGATGCTATAGGCCACTAAGGCCGTTTATATATATATTCTAGGAAGAATATATAGGATATGTATATACTGTGTGTTTTAGGTATATATATATATATGATGATGGAAATGATTTTGAAAATATATAAATGAATATTTTCAAAATGGAAAGAGAAATGTTTTTCATAATTAATAAAAATATGGATTACACACCTCTCTAAATCGCTATCATAAGGGAAGTTGCGTTCGTATGGTGAAGCCCCCTGGCTAATGATGCAGGGTGGATATAGTCCTAGGCCATGGGAGCGCTTATGGTTGTATATTTTCTGCGGGGGTAGGGAGATTCCGGGTGTGGTCTTGGCTACCACGCAGGCTCATGGCCGCTTCCCGACGTGTTTCGATATAGGATCCCAGGTTGTCTTGGAGGCCCTGGAAGATGATAGCCATTTAGGGGCGCGCACAGTGGAGAAATCCGGACGTGCGGTCTTAGAACGCGTTTATTAAAGCGTTTCATAATAATGGATTTGCTTTAATTACATTTCCTGGATATAGGAAGGGAAATGGGTTATATATAAATTGGCTTCGGTAACACTTCCCGGATGGAAGAAGGGATGTGGAAGCATATGTTTTGATTAAAGCATTTTTATGATAATGAAAATGTCTTTGAATACATTTCCTGAGTATAAAAAGGGAAATGGGATATTTTGATAAGGAAAAGCATTTTATGATAATAAAACTGGCTTTTAAAAGGTATATGTTTTATCAAAGAAATTCATGATAATGAATTGGCTTTTAAATACATTTCCTGGATATGAGAAGGGAAATGGAAGTTTTTGAAATGAAAAGGATAAGTATTTATAAATACTTTATGTATCAAGTAATCCTCAGTCCGGGAGATATTTATATTATCCGGAAGTATATTGTAGATGTATGTATATGTATAAATTGGGTGCCGAGGGTCTAATGAATCCCGACGATCGACCGTGCCGCATAGTAGTGTATCGGGGGGGTTCCTTGTTTGGATTTCGCTTTGCGAGACACCCCACGCACGAATATGGCACTGTGTTGAGACTGGGGAGAAGTTTAATCCTTACTGCTCTTATATTATTATATGTTATGATATATATATTATATATCTTTCTGTACTGAGGGACTGGCGGATCTCAAAGATCGACCTTGCTGCATAGTAGTGTATCGGGGGGGTTCCTTGTTTGGATTTCGCTTCGCGAGACACCCCACGCACGAACATGGCATAGCGTCGAGATTAAAGTGAAGTTTGGCCCTTAGTACATTTGTTTGACTATCTAGGTTAGATAGTGGTTGGGTATTAGATTAGTTTAGCAGGGTAGCTTGACTAGAAAGTTTAAGGGATGCGCTAGGTGTGCACTGTTAGAGGAGAGGTGAGGGGTATCTCACGAGAGTGCGATACCAATTTAAATATGAGATAAAACTATTTTTCTAAAAATAAAGCATTTATGCACTTGCAAAATATTTTCTAAACATTCGGGCCCTGACCCGTTTGTCTACTCTCCTTTCTTTCTCTATACTGTATATATATAGGTGTCCAGACACAGGGACGCCTGGATGGAAACTCTTTCGAGTCAGACGTCTGCTGCAGCAGCTGTGGATGCTTGCAGGTTATCGGTAGACGTTTCTTTCCTTGTACTCTAGATAGGAGATATTGTATAAACACTCGAGCCAATGGCTCAATTGCATTTATTTATTCTTTCAGTACAACATTCGATATGGTTGTATTATTTGGACCGAGTGTTCGGTTATTTTAGTTCCTTTCTTTTCCATTTCAGTTCATTACGCATTTAATTGTGAATGTTTTAATTTGTGCGCTAAAAAGAGTAGTTAGATAAAAGTTTTTAACGGCCACCTAATAGGATATTAGTAATTAAATGGATTTTCGACAGTGATGTTAAGGATGATCCATTTGTGACTCCTGTTTTAATTTAATATTGGAGTGATCGCCCGGTATCTTATTAGGCGGGTTGTTACAGATGGTATCAGAGCATCAGGTTCTAGTGTCCTTAGGAATCTGTTCGGACGTACTACGCTTTCAGCGTTGCTCTCGATTTGTATAGAGCCTCAGGAATAGGATTGTTGATTTCTATTGCGAGATTTCGTTCTCCTGCCATATTATGAGATTATAGAAATCTTTTGCGCGCTCGTTTGAGAATCGTGTGCGGAGCTTGGATGGCAGCAGGAGGTGAGGCTTAGCTGGTGCAGCTGGTAGAAGGTTGGGATGAGTACCTTAGTAGAGGTCACTCTCTCTATGATAATTGTTAAGGATTATCTCAATGACTACTAAAGCATAGTAGTTACGAGTACCATAGTGCCGCTGTAATAGAGTGTGGTACTAAAGTTGGATTTCCACGTGGAGATAAGGATTAGAAAGGGACCTTACGGATAGTTCTAACCGTGAGTCCCCATGAATCAGCAGGATGAGAAGAATGCAGCTTTTGGAATTATTCGCCTAAGGTTCAGCAGAGGTATATGGTGTGAGTATTTGGCGTGACTAGATAAAGTCGCGGTATTAGTTATCCCTAGACTCGTGTGTGTGTTTTGAGTTGTGGCGGTATCGACAACATTATATCATGCATGCCTATGTGTTTTCCGCAATAGCGGAATTTTATTTCCCTTCATTCGCCATAGAGGCGGGTGCTTATATTTTGTATATATACGTATACGGTATATGGTGTAACGGAGCGATAGAAGGCTAATAATGGCAAGTCTATCGTGTCCGCAGTTCTTGGAGGGAACAAGTTGTTATTCTGGTGTCTCACCTTGATACAGGTTGAGTACACCTTTGCTATTATGGATTTATGGAACCTCGATGAGCAGAGGCTTCCTTATTTTGGGTGGTATATGTGGCAACCTTATAGATATAATTTAAGGCCCACAAAATCGTTGTTGAGCTGTAAGGTTTAGCTCAGTATTAGCTTGCGCAAGGACTTAGGAATGAGTGCGAGCGTAGGGTGGTATGACTCTTAGTTTGAGATTGGAGTTCAGACCATTTTTGTTGGATTAGGGGATAGGGTTATCCCGGTTGCATGTTTAAATGACAGAACTCCATAACCAACGAAGTCAAGGGTTAATGTGTGGAGGGGTTCCTTGTTTGGATTTCGCTTTGCGAGACACTCCACACATGACTCTTAACGGCGTCGGGAGTGGGGAGCTGTTATGAGATGCAAGGATGTTGATCATGTGGAACGGTCGTATAGTGTGGATGAACCACTATAGACTATGAGCCACATAATGTCAAAATACTTATAGAAAATTGTGCTATGGAAAAGCACTAAAATGATCCCTTCGCCACAAATGGGTGGGTGAGGTCGGACTTAGAGAAATTGATTTAAGGACAATAGTCAGGCCTTAATGAAAAGGCAAGTTTTGAGGAGCTACATTTTGGGTATTATGTTCGTGACACTTTCCACAGAAAGTGGGCACTTGATTAGTTAGGTTTCCTTCTGTATGGGCTAAAGGATAAGATAGTAGGAATGTGTTCGTAGGTTAGCAAGGTAGGATTTAGAACGTCCCGCTGGTGTGCCTTAGGTCGTTATATCTCGATGACCGACAACGCGAGGGAGTAGTGTAACGGGAGGGTTCCTTGTTTGGATTTCGCCTTGGCGAGACGTCCCACGCACGAAACCAAGCAAACGTCGGGAGTTGAGAGAGGCCTTGGGCACTAGGGATAATTAGGAGACTCGTTTCGCTTAGGTAGGGTAACGCATAGATAATAGCACTATAGGATGTAGGCTCGATAGAGTCGGTAATGCCGAGGTTAGGAGTATTGAAATGTGCGGGTTCGGAGGACCCATAGGTGAGTATTACACCGAGGAGAGGAGACCCTTACTGGGAGAGAGTGATGTGTGTCAGACGTTCGTAATGTTTGTGCTGATATGCACAAGTTGGAAAGGTGTATGGGCACCTTTGGTAAGGTGGGTTGATAAACCGCCTAGTTACGATAGGAGTGGTACACAAGATTGAAATTCATGCCGATAGGCATTATAGATGATGGGTATTCTGTGACGTATTAGAGTCACTTTATGATTTCGGTAGCCGCATAGTGTATGGTTGGGAACCGTTGGGTCAGTATTGTTTCCCTTAAGGTATTAGGAGTTGAAGTGATCCTAAGATTGGTGGTGTAGGTCGCATCTGAATTTCGAGGACGAAATTCCGTTGTAAGGGGGGGAGTGTAACAACCCGTCCTTTTTGGAGACCATTAAATTCCATAATTGGATATAAATTGGAATTTGGAGAATTTCTCGAAATAGTGGTTTTTGGGATTCTCGAGGATTTAATGATTTTGGAACGGTGTTATCAATTATTTTGGGACCATATAGGTCGAAATATTTTATGTATGTGTCGCCGTGGAGTATAGCGACAAAGGAGGTGAGATTTTGAGTAGAACACCGCATTTAATTATTTTGGATTAGAATAGTGATTTGCGGTCAAGTACCTCGGATGGAAATTTCGACTGCGCCACGAGTCTCGGAATGTCCGAGATAGTCGGAAAAGAGTGTCCAATTGTCAAAATTAAGTTCCGGGTAATTTTGGAGTTAAATAGGCTCGTAATTGGGTAAACGAGTCGTTTTTGGGTTTTTAGGGTTAAAACCCTTTTTCTCTCTATATATAGAGGAAGAGAGGAAAGAAAGAAAAAAGAAAAGAAGGAAGAGAGAGAGAGAGGGAAGAAAAGGAGAAAAAGGGGGAGATTCCGGCCGGCCTCCGCGGGATTCGACTCGAGGACGTCGGATTGTATCCACGAGGCAAGTGTTTACTTGCTTTATTTATTTTTGAGCATAAATATCTCATATCATTGTTGGTATAACATACCCTAATGATTTTGGGTTGGGTATTCGTGAATAAAACAGGTTTTCGGGAGATAAAACGAATAAACCCCTAAAATTGGTAAATTGGAGATTTTAGTAATTAACCAAAAATATTGGGTGATTCCGGGTCCTGGGATGTTTAGGACCCGTATTATAGGTGTATTTATTGTTGGTAGAAGTTGTAGGCCGTTGGGTGAAGAGATGGAAGCTTGGGGGAAGCTTCCATGGCCGAACAGCTTCTCGGAGAAGAAGCTGCCCGACTTGATCGATCGATCGAGCCTCGGGGATCGACCGATCGAAGCCTTCGATCGATCGACGGTCATGGGTCGATCGATCGACCTCTGCTGGAAAGGAACAATTTCGTTAGGGTGATTTGGATGGGATAGATTCCATTCCATTTTTGCTTTGAGGATAATTAGGTAATAACCTAAGGGACCTTTTAGGATTTCAGGGTCCATAAATTAAGACAATTGAGGAGGGTAAAGTTAGGGTTTTAAGTATATAACCCTTAATCTATATTTTCGAGGAAAATAGAGTAATTGTAGAAATTGATGGATTAGGGTTCCTAGTTTTAATTGGGGACTTCTAAATGATTATTTAGACTAGGTATAGTCTTGGGGTTTAAGGAAACGAAATCCTTAACCTATTAAGTTTAAAGTTGTTCGGGTGAGAGAAATCCTGAGGATATGTCTCGAAGGTTTATAAGCCTATATAATTATGCTTATAGAAGGCATAATTATATCGATTATCGTTAAGCATATCCTAAGAGATAATTAGGATAATTTGGGGGTATATATATATATATATATATATATATATATATATATATATATATATATATATACTTCTTTTAGAGAAGAATAGTATCATTGGAGATATCCAATAAATCCTTAGAATAGGATTTAAAGTATATAGTGATTATTAAAGTAAGAAATACTTTGGATTTAGAATCATGCTAATATCAATGCATGATTATGATTCCCGGAGGGAATCTTTGGGATTATTATCATCGTTAGATGCTATAGGCCACTAAGGCCGTTTATATATATATTCTAGGAAGAATATATAGGATATGTATATACTGTGTGTTTTAGGTATATATATATATATGATGATGGAAATGATTTTGAAAATATATAAATGAATATTTTCAAAATGGAAAGAGAAATGTTTTTCATAATTAATAAAAATATGGATTACACACCTCTCTAAATCACTATCATAAGGGAAGTTGCGTTCGTATGGTGAAGCCCCCTGGCTAATGATGCAGGGTGGATATAGTCCTAGGCCATGGGAGCGCTTATGGTTGTATATTTTCTGCGGGGGTAGGGAGATTCCGGGTGTGGTCTTGGCTACCACGCAGGCTCATGGCCGCTTCCCGACGTGTTTCGATATAGGATCCCAGGTTGTCTTGGAGGCCCTGGAAGATGATAGCCATTTAGGGGCGCGCACAGTGGAGAAATCCGGACGTGCGGTCTTAGAACGCGTTTATTAAAGCGTTTCATAATAATGGATTTGCTTTAATTACATTTCCTGGATATAGGAAGGGAAATGGGTTATATATAAATTGGCTTCGGTAACACTTCCCGGATGGAAGAAGGGATGTGGAAGCATATGTTTTGATTAAAGCATTTTTATGATAATGAAAATGTCTTTGAATACATTTCCTGAGTATAAAAAGGGAAATGGGATATTTTGATAAGGAAAAGCATTTTATGATAATAAAACTGGCTTTTAAAAGGTATATGTTTTATCAAAGCAATTCATGATAATGAATTGGCTTTTAAATACATTTCCTGGATATGAGAAGGGAAATGGAAGTTTTTGAAATGAAAAGGATAAGTATTTATAAATACTTTATGTATCAAGTAATCCTCAGTCCGGGAGATATTTATATTATCCGGAAGTATATTGTAGATGTATGTATATGTATAAATTGGGTGCCGAGGGTCTAATGAATCCCGACGATCGACCGTGCCGCATAGTAGTGTATCGGGGGGGTTCCTTGTTTGGATTTCGCTTTGCGAGACACCCCACGCACGAATATGGCACTGTGTTGAGACTGGGGAGAAGTTTAATCCTTACTGCTCTTATATTATTATATGTTATGATATATATATTATATATCTTTCTGTACTGAGGGACTGGCGGATCTCAAAGATCGACCTTGCTGCATAGTAGTGTATCGGGGGGGTTCCTTGTTTGGATTTCGCTTCGCGAGACACCCCACGCACGAACATGGCATAGCGTCGAGATTAAAGTGAAGTTTGGCCCTTAGTACATTTGTTTGACTATCTAGGTTAGATAGTGGTTGGGTATTAGATTAGTTTAGCAGGGTAGCTTGACTAGAAAGTTTAAGGGATGCGCTAGGTGTGCACTGTTAGAGGAGAGGTGAGGGGTATCTCACGAGAGTGCGATACCAATTTAAATATGAGATAAAACTATTTTTCTAAAAATAAAGCATTTATGCACTTGCAAAATATTTTCTAAACATTCGGGCCCTGACCCGTTTGTCTACTCTCCTTTCTTTCTCTATACTGTATATATATAGGTGTCCAGACACAGGGACGCCTGGATGGAAACTCTTTCGAGTCAGACGTCTGCTGCAGCAGCTGTGGATGCTTGCAGGTTATCGATAGACGTTTCTTTCCTTGTACTCTAGATAGGAGATATTGTATAAACACTCGAGCCAATGGCTCAATTGCATTTATTTATTCTTTCAGTACAACATTCGATATGGTTGTATTATTTGGACCGAGTGTTCGGTTATTTTAGTTCCTTTCTTTTCCATTTCAGTTCATTACGCATTTAATTGTGAATGTTTTAATTTGTGCGCTAAAAAGAGTAGTTAGATAAAAGTTTTTAACGGCCACCTAATAGGATATTAGTAATTAAATGGATTTTCGACAGTGATGTTAAGGATGATCCATTTGTGACTCCTGTTTTAATTTAATATTGGAGTGATCGCCCGGTATCTTATTAGGCGGGTTGTTACAGGTTACTAATCTTTTTTTTGAGGAACTCCATGTGCTATGTATCACCCCTGGGAATTTGGATACAGCTAT
Organism: Sambucus nigra; assembly: GCA_949130495.1. Taxonomy (NCBI): domain Eukaryota; kingdom Viridiplantae; phylum Streptophyta; class Magnoliopsida; order Dipsacales; family Adoxaceae; genus Sambucus; species Sambucus nigra. The sequence continues at coordinate 510,745,806 of OX422218.1, read as the reverse complement.
GCTATAGTATGCAGCTTGTAGCTTGTAGCTTGTCATAATCTTCAAGTATGTTGATTGGTTTGCTAGCCGACCAACTGCCTCCTGTGCCGAGTAACTGAGTGCTAACTTCACGTGCTTGATTCTTCTGATTTATGATCCTCTGAATACTTTGTCGAGTAACATACTATCTTTTGAACCCAACTCTTCAATATGATTAGTACCAAGCTAGTGGTGGACTTCGAAACATTTTCACACAACTTCTCTTCATTATTGGTCAAGACAGTAATAGCAAAGATCTCAGTGCTGTAGATGCTGATTTTGACTTCTACCTCTGCTCGGGGACGAGCAAGAGGTTCTCGGGGACGAGCAAGAGCTGCTCGGACAGACCATCTGTGATGAACATCAGAATTCTACATCACCTTTGAATGATACTTGATAATTAATTCTCCTTTGACTGCATATGTTCCCAACATCTGGTTCACAATTAATTATGAATCACTCAATACAATAACCTATTTCGCCTCCATAATTTTTGCCAAATTAAGACCTGCAATCATGGCCTCATACTCAGACTAATTATTGGAAGCTTTGAATTGAAATCGTAGTGCATATTCCATGTCGACTTCGTTTGGGCTGTTCAAAATGATCCCTGTCCCACAGCCTGTAGTGCAAGATGAGCCATCTACATATAGTCTCCATATAGGCAACTCGTCTTCTAATTTGTAATCTGACAGAGTTCCTTGGTGGAATATTTGTTGTTTCTTTTCACCCTCCCCTGATTTTTTTTGTTCTTCGTCGACCATCTTTTCTTGCCCTTTTACCAACCTAAGTTGGTCTGAGCTCGAATTTGATGATCCTGTCACATCCACTTGCCCTTTTACCAAACTAACTTGGTCTGAGCCAATATTTGATGATCCTATCACATCCACTTGCCCTTTTACCAAACTAAGTTGGTCTGAGCCAGTATTTGATGATCCTGTCACATCCACTTACCCTTTTACCAAACTAAGTTGGTCTGAGCCAGTGTTTGTTGATCCTGTAATATCCACAGGTTGATCAGCGAGCTGCTTTTACTCCTCGGGGGTATCAAGATAGGTGAATTCTGCTATTGCTTGCCCTTTAAGCGATGACCTGGGTTCATAAATTATATCATATTCACCGAGCTCTATTACCCAGTACATTAATCTCCCTGATTTTTCTGGCTTATGAAGGGCTTGTCTCAATGGCATGTCAGTATATACGACTATGGTATGGGCCTGGAAATATGGCCTCATTCTCCTACTCGCCTCAATCAGCACCAGTGCCAATTTTTCCAGCTTTGGATACCTAATCTCTGCTCCTCGAAAGGCCTTACTTGTGTAATAAATTGGCTTTTGCACTCCATTCTCCATTCTGATCAATGCCGAGTTAACGACATTTTCTGATACTGCTAGATACAAGTATAATTTTTCTCCCATCACTGGCCTGGACAACAGCGGAGGTGCTTCTAGATACTTATTCAAATCTTGAAAGGCCTTCTCACATTCATCATTCCACTCAAAAGTTGTTCGGAGTGTTTTGAAGAACGGGAGACATCTATCAGTTGCTCGGGATACAAATCTGTTGAGTGCTGCAACTCATCCTGTAAGGCTTTGCACTTCTTTTTTCATCGTTGGAGATCGCAACCCTAATAAAGCTTTGATCTTTTCAGTATTTGCTTCTACGCCTCGTTGATTGACAATGTACCCGAGAAACATGCCTTCTCGTACTCCAAATATGCACTTCGTCGGGTTCGGCTTCATTTGATATTTATCCAGTTGATCAAAGGTCTGGCCTAAGTCAACTAGAAGATCGGCAGCTTTCTTGCCCTTTGTCAGCATATCGTCAACATAGACTTCCATATGGCAACTGATTTGCTTTGCAAAGACCTTGTTCATTAGCCGCTGATAGGTTGCTATGAAATTTTAATAGGCTGCCCGAGCACCTGTCGAGACTAGGGAAAATAATTATTATCATGAGAATAATTATTCAGCCAAACAATATGTGATGTGTATTAGCATAAAATAATAAAAATTTCAAAATATGAAATAATATTTTTGTGCCAAATGTGTGTGAGATGGACAAATTTTTATCAGATATGCATCATAAATAAGATGTAGAGTTATTTAATCTCCAACAACTAATCAGGTATAAGTTGCTGTTTGAAAATTATTTATCACTTGGTTTTAAAAATATTTTTGGGGTGATCACAAATTAAAAAAGACTTAAGCCCCCTGCTTGTCCCCAAGTTGAACTCGTGTTTAAAGAAATATCTAGGGTGCTTCGCATTTTTTAATACCCCAAGATTCTACTGCTACCGACAAACAACATGGATGTTGCCGACCAACATTTAAGGATATCTCAAATTATAGAATATATGGTTGGATGATCAGAATATCTCGAATCTTTAGATAAAAAAAATAACATTCGATGTAAAATTTAAGCCTTAAGAATGTTAATTAAATGAATAATTATATAATCCCCTAGATCGTGTGATTTTGACAAAGAAACCTTGTGATGAACGAGGGGCCAACATATCAAATTTGTGCCCAAAGTCTTGATATGGTCATGATTGTTTTACTGATCCTCTTTTACAAGAGGTGAGTAATGATTTTTCAGGTGAGAGAAAATTATTTTTTATATTGATCCCTTCCTATTCCCTATTTGGAGAGATAAAAATATGCTAAATGATAGAAGTTATTACCAAATTTATATAAAAAATCAATCAATTTGACTTAATTGACATAGATGGAAGATGAACCAAATTAAGTATATAGTTCATAAAAGTGAATGCAAAGAGACTCAAACTTGAAGAGAGAGAAAATAGATATGGGTCATGATTTCCATGAGAAAACTTTTTATTGTCTTTAACCTTTTCCCATTCTTTTATTAAAAATATGATGGGAATTTGAATAGACATCAAAGATCTTACAAAATTTATAATGAAAATTATCAAATCTTATCATCTTCGTATATATTGGTATATGTAATCATTTAAAATATTTATTCCATGATATAAAATTGAAACTTGAGAATCAAGCAAAGAGTTATGATTTATGAAATCCACTATTTTTCAGATTTCTAAATAAGAATTAATCTAATAGTTATGATTTAAAAATCATGATATGCAACATTTTGCAGATAAAAATTGGACAATTAATTTATGTATATAAACATGAAAATCATGATTGAATCAAAAGATGTATGTATAATTGATTGTACGTAGAGAAAATAAAAACTTAGCTTTTGATGGAGAACAATGCTTGTAACACGTTCCCACAGACGGCGCCAATCTGTTGAAGACAGAACATGGCCACCGCCATTTTAGTGGCGTCAACAGCAGATAAATGATGAGGATAAGATTGAAGATGAAGATAAACATTCACATCAAACATATAAGAGACAAAGATTTTTAAAGTGGTTTGGCTATAAGGAAAAGCCTACGCCCACTGTTATTTTATTACTAGGGGTTTACAATAGCACAATGTGGTAGAGAGAGAAAAAGGTGTGGATCTTGTGTATGGTGTCTCTCGGTTCTTGGTTTTCTTGGATCTCTTGGATCTCCCCCTTTTGTCTAAGGGAATACATGTATTTATAGTGATGGGAAATAAAGAGATTCATTGTATGTAGACATTTATACATTATGTCTACATTCAACGAATCTAATTGTTGAATTGCTTGGTATGCTATGTGTTGTCATCTACAGTATAAATGTACATTAATGATCATTAAATGCGTAGTTATCTTTTGATCTTCCCCGTTGGTATGCCGACCAACTCTCCTCGGGTGCCGACTAACTCTCCTCCGGTGTCGACTAACTCTCCTCGGGTGCCGACTAACACTCCTCGGGTGCCGACCAACTCTCATCGAGTGTCGAATATTGCCACATAGGATGACATGTGTCCTTTTTTGATTGGTCCTCGTAGATGGAGAATTTTTGCGTTAACAGGGCGGGTCAAGCATAGTTTGATAAAACCCAAGCCTGCCCCATTTAATAAACGGTTTATTTTTAAAACCCATACCCCCTATTATTTCAAATAGGTTTTTAACCCGCCCCATTAGGGTCAGGTCGGGTCGAAAACTTGTGGGTCGGGTTAAATTTCCATCCCAGAGGTCCAAAAACTCCAACTCAATGAGTTGGAAAGGACTAGGAATGATGAGTACAAAAATGACAAATTGTATAAAGAGAAAACGAAAATTTTCCATGACAAGTTCATCCTATGAAAGTCATTTTAGCCTGGATAGAAAGTTCTCTTGTAAAATTCTAGGTTGCATCTCTTTCTCGATAAGTTGAGGTCTAGATTGTACGATCCCTTTATTATTAAGACAATCTACCCACATGGGCGGTTGAGATAGAAAGTCCTAAAAATGGTGAAATTTTCAAAGTTAATGGTAAAAGGTTGAAGCCAAATATGGAATTACGAGATTAGGAAGTGGAGGACATTCTCCAACGAGACCCTGTGTACCAAGAGTGAACATTAAAATTGGGTCATTATTGTTGTATCATAATTTTTGTTTTACAGGAATTGTGCGTTGGAAAAAGTCCATCATTACGGTAATATCTTTTATATCTTTCCCTCCTTTTTAAATTTTTGTCTTGTACATTGAGGACAATGTCTAACTTAGGTTTGTGGGTATTGAGGTCATTTTTATCCGCTTTGAAAAAAAATAAATTTTTTTTAAAAATCCAAAAAGATTTTCAATATAATTGAGTTCTAAAACGAGTTTTTAATATAGCATTAATTCATAGATCTCTCAACTTATGATTTTTTTTACACATTAGCCATACTATATGATCGAAAATGGATATTGAGGTGAAAGTTAATGTCACCCCCTAACCCCATTAGGATTTCATTAACTAAATAGTTCACAAACCACATTTATTATTTATTTATTTAGTAATAGATATTGAAACAACTTCAAGGTTAAAATGCGAAATACTAAAAATCCAATCATTTAAGGAGACATAATTTAAACACAACTCACATACCATTTAACTTAATTATAACTAGTACAATGTATAAAACAAAACTAATAAGACCTTACTACTATTTACTCAACCTCCTAGACCTGGCAGTGGCAGCGTCAGAACCTAAAAATGTAAACATATAAAACCATGAATTTAAGAACTCAGTGAATGTACTACATCTCTATATAGTAAAAGTACTATTTTAACATCTCAACATCTCAATATATATCCATATCTATGCCAAATTAGTCCATATACATATCTGGAGTTAATAAACCCGACATCTCCTGCCTGTAGGCAATAATCATATCCAAAGGTTTTAATAACCTAACATCTCCTGAATTGCATAGTAACTCAACATATCTTGACTTTTATAAAGCCATAACATCTCAACATCTCTTGACTTTTAAGAAGCCATAGCATCTCAATATATAATACATACACATCATATCCATAATCAACTCAGTAAGTACACTCACATTGGGTTGTTAACTATGTATTCACGTTTCGTTCCGATGTTGCTGAACTGGATTGATTTGACCTTACACCTGCCAATCCAACTAAATCAGTACTAAATCTCAATCATAAGTATTATCTTAATATATATATATATATATATATATAACTTTCAATGACTATATATATATATATATATATATATATATATATATATATATATGTAACTTTCAATGACTATACAAAAACAATATAATTCTATACTATAGTCACATTCCATGAAACATGTGTAAAGACTAAACAATGGTATATATGTTGATAAGGTTATGAACATTCAACCATAGAAAATACCTCATAAGGAATTTATAACTGAAATCAAGTAAACATATGCTTATCAATGTATATACACATGAAACATGTACTTAAAATACCCTTGGGAAAGAGCAGATAAAAACATTCTTTCATGGGGTATCCAGTATGGCCTCAAATTATTGTCCTCCATACATAACCATCCCATATTCATAAATTGTACAAATACAAGTGTCCAAGATTATCAATATGAAAACATATCTGAATATAATTCCCAATACAAGTGACGGTGTAATTTTTCAAGCTTCCTAGAGCAATATGTGACCATTTCTTTACAACATCATAAATCTTCCCTACAAACTCCCTATTGTCCCTTTAACTTCCATGAATTTTCATAATTTTTCTCCAGCATAACTTTCCATGATTTTCCACCCATTTTCAATAAACATACTGAATAATACAGAATTAAAGTTTCATAATCTTTTGTCTTTATTTGCTATGTCAAAATCTTGACAAAACTCAGGGTATACTGAAATGAAATATACAAATAACAACTATATACCAACTTGCAACCATCACTAAGGCCTAACCATAAGGAGTTAAATTCTAATTTTCGGATATGATTTGAATATATGAGTCTACGTTCATATCCAATTGGAATTTCTGAATTCTATTAAGCACACAAAAATGTATACAAGTTTTAATACAAGGGGTTTCAATAGAAACCAATATGGCCTATAAACACCACTTACCTTACATATGAACCACTACATATTATCACAACGGGTGATGGAGTTTTAATCCATAATTCATGATTTATATACTTTGAAATAAGTATAATACAAGATTAAAACAATATTAATCACAAAATTATACCTTGGAAACACTTTAAGGATTTTCTTCGAATTTTCCTAGCTTTTCTTGTACTCTTTCTTCCTTAAACTTCTACTTTCTCTTTCCTTAAGCTTAAATCTCTCAAAACTGAACCTAGGGTTATATTTACTGAATAAATAAGTTAAAGGGAGAGGTTTAAGTCAGCCAAGACTGCCTCCCATGCCAACCAATCTAATTAAAACATTTGATTTACTAAAAGACAATTTACCACTTAAAGGAAATGGACAGATTTGCCCCTTGTTCATAAATTCGACCTAACTTTTTACTCGGACATCCGTTTAATGCACCGTTTATTGTGTTATAATCCTCACTCATATGTCTACAACTATCTAGTTTTCACCTCAAGTCATTTGTAATGTTATAAGGGTCAAAACTAGTCTTAAACAGGAACATTTCTATCGAAAATAACAAAATTTTGTTTTCGTACAGAACTCGATATTTCACGATTTATGAAAGTAGGATTAGACTAAAAATAATCACATAATAGTAGATATACTAATAACACGTTATTCATATCACATAAGATATGCATGATTTAAATATAATTTATCGTAATTATATCTGGGTTGTCACAACTTCCCCCCTTAGAAAATTTCGTCCCCAAAAGTTAATATAAGGGTCACTTACCAAACAAATGGGGATACTGTTTCTTCATGTTATCCTCCGTTTCCCAAGTTGCTTCTTTAATTCCATGGCTCATCCACACAACTTTAACTACGGGAATAACTTTGTTCCTTAATAATTGCTCTTTACGATCAATAATTTCCACCGTTTCCTCGATATATGACAAGTCTTCTTTTAGTTTAATAGGTTGGGTTTTCAGCTGATGAGATGGATCCTCCCAATACTTATGAAGCATCGATACATGAAACACATCATGTAAACGGGATAAATCTGGAGGTAATGCTAATCTATATGCCAGATTCCCAATCCTTTCCAACACCTCATATGGTCTAATGTATCTTGGACTTAGTTTCCCCTTCTTACCAAATCTCATAACGCCTTTCCATGGTGAAATGCGTAGGAATAGAAAATCCCCCTTTTTAAATTCCAATGAATACTTCCTCTTATCTGCATAAAATTTCTGCCTTCTTTGTGCTATCTTTATCCGTTCCCGAATCATTTTGATCTTTTTAATCGTCATATCTATCAATTCAGGACCCAAAATTTTCTTTTCACCCACTTCATCCCAACACAAAGGCATTCTACATCTCCTCATATATAAAGCTTCATAAGGAGCCATACCAATGGTGGACTGATAACTATTGGTATATGCGAATTTCATCAATGGAAAATGATTATCCCAACTACCTTTGAAGTCAAATACACAGTCTCGTAGCATGTCTTCTAATATTTGAATCGTTCTTTCTGATTGCCCATCGGTTTGTGGATGAAATGCGGTACTAAACTTCAAAGTTGTGCCCAAGGCATTCTGTAAACGAGGCTATAATTTAAAAGGGAACGTTGGATCTCTATCTGATATAATTGACACTGGTGACCCATGTAAACGGATAATATCATCAACGTACATACGTGCATACTTGTCAACAGTGTAGGTGGTCTTAACTGGAAGAAAATGAGATGACTTCGTCAATCTGTCTACAATCACCCAAATAGAATCACACCCCTTTGGTGACCGGGATAATCTTGTAACAAAGTCCATCATTATATGCTCCCACTTCCATTTCAGAATAGGCAATGACTATAATAATCCCGTCGGCTTTTGATGCTCCGCTTTCACTTGCTGACATACTAAACATTTAGCTACAAATTCTGCAATCTCACATTTCATATTGTTCCATCAGTAATACTCTTTTAAATATCTTTACATTTTTCTACCTCTCAGATGCATAGAGTAAATATAACTATGTGCCTATTCTAATATATCCTTCTTTAAGGGTGGATCATTCGGTACACAAAACCTATTTTTATAACACAACGATTCATCATTCTTAATCTTAAAGTCACTCTCTTTACCATCCAGGATTTCTCATTTCTTCTTCTCAAGGAATGGATCATTGATTTTCAAATTCCGTATGCATTCTGCCAGTAAAGGTCTCACTATAACGTGTGCAATTAATGCCCCTGTTTCAGTTAAGTTCAACTCTACTCCCATTAGTCTTAATTCCATAATATTGCCAACCTGTGCATATTGAATACAAGATAACCTCCCCAATGACTTCCTACTTAGAGCATTTGCAATAACATTGGCCCTCCTAGGATGATGGTGAATGGTACAGTCATAGTCTTTAATTAACTCCATCCAACGTCTTCGTCTCAAATTCAAGTCTCTGTGTGTAAATAAATACTTCAAACTTCGACGATCAGTGAAAATTTCACACGTCTCTCCATATAAATGATGTCTCCATAATTTCAAGGAAAAAATAATAGCCGCAAGTTCTAAATCGTGTGTAGGATAATTACGTTCATGAGTCTTTAACTGTCTAGATGCATAAGAAATTACCTTTCCACGTTATATGAAAACACAACCCGGACCTTGATGTGAAGCGTCAGTATAAATTACAAAACCTTATCCACTAGATGGAATGGTGAGAACTGGAGCTGATACTAGCCTATTTTTCAACTTTTCAAAACTGTGCTGACATTCATCACTCCACTCAAATTTCACTTCCTTTCGGGTTAATTTAGTCAACGGTAAGGCTATAGATGAAAATCCTTTTATGATTCTTCTATAATATCCAACCAATCCTAGGAAAATCCTTATCTCCGTTACATTTCTTGGTCTTTCCCATTGCTCAATTGCCTCTACCTTCTTAGGGTCAATATAAATTCCATCTCCTGAACAACATGCCCCAGAAATACTAACCGATTTAACCAAAACTCACATTTGCTAAACTTAGCAAACAATTGACTGTCTCGTAAAACTTGCAATACAACTCTTAGATGCTTCTCATGTTCCTCTTGGCTAGGTGAGTATATCAAAACATCATCGATAAAGACACTCATAAACAAATCCATGAAAGGATGAATTACCCAATTCATTAAATCCATAAAGACTGCAGGAGAATTTGTTAACCCAAATGGCATTACCAAAAATTCATAATGACCATAGAGAGAACGAAAAGCTGTCTTAGAAATGTCACAATCTCTCACCTTTAATTGATGATAACCAAATCTCAAATCAAATTTTGAAAACACTTTATCACCCTGTAATTGATCAAACAAATCATCAATACGAGACAATGGATATTTATTTCGAATAGTTACCTTGTTCAACTACCGATAATAAATACAAAGTCGCATGGTGTCGTCTTTCTTCTTCACAAATAATACTGGAGCACCATATGGTGATACACTGGGTCGAATAAAACCCTTTGTCTAGCAATTCTTATAGTTGAACCTTTAACTCCTTTAGTTCCACATGTGCCATTCTATATGGAGAAATAGAAACTGGAGATGTATCAGACACTAAATCGATAGTAAACTCTACCTCTCTGCTAGGTGGCAATCCTGGTAATTCATCTGAGAACACATCCGCAAAATCCTTAACTACTGGGATATCTTCTAATTTTTGCAATTCCCTATTTGTATCCACAATATATGCTAAAAATCCTTGACAACCCTTATTTAACAATCTCCTCGCCCAGAGGGAAGAAATAAGACAGTTTCGAACCACATTTCTTTCCCTAGTAAATTCGAATTCTTCCTCCACGGCATATTAAATGTAACCTCCTTATGAAAATAATCAATCGATGTATGGTATGAAGATAACCAGCCCATACCCAAGATAATATCAAAATCTCGAATATCTAGTGGAATTAAATCAATGGTCAACTCCCTCTCCCCCACATACAATACACAATTTTTATACACAAGCTCCACTAACATCACATCCCCCATCGGTGTAGAAATATATAAACCACAATCTAGATAAGAACATGGTCTACCTAAATGCACGGTAAATTACAGTGCTACAAATGAATGAGTAGAACCTGGATCAATAAGCACGTAAGCATGTTTGTTCATGGCAGAATATGTACCTGTCACAACCTCTGAAGTAGCCTGAGCATCCTGTAAAGTCATAGCAAATATCCTTCCCGGGGCCCTAGATCCACTAGCCTGTCCTCTACCTCCTCCTCTCCCTAGGCTTCCAGGTGATGAACCTCGACTACCAGTAGCTGATTAAGACCCTCTTATTAGCATAGGATAGTTCTTTTTGGTATGACCAATTTGATGACAGTGATAACATTCTAACCCTTTTACTTGGGATAATATGGACTAATATGGCCCTCAGTTTTGCAAAAATAGCATGTAACAGGATTAGACTGGACATTGTCATTCTCATGCTGTTTATTATGTTGGCCCATCGATCCTGCACCTCAAAAACTACTTGGTGTCCTATTCTGAACATAATTTCCTGTCCCTTTATAACGCTAAAATCTTTAACTCCCATGTTTTGAGTATTCTATATTTCCTTCCTTTTGCTGATATGGATCAAATCTACTTCTCTTTCCCCTTTGTTCCTTATTCTTTATTTCATCATTAACATCTCCTTCAACCATCATATCCTTGTTAACTAAAGAAGTATAATCTACCATTTCAAGTGCAGTGAGTCTAGACTTGATAACCAAATTCAACCCATCCTGAAATCTGGTGTATTTGTCCTCCTCATTGTGTAAGAAACGTAATGAAAATCGAGACAAAGGTATAAATTTAGTTTCATAATCCCTAACCGACATATTCCCCTGAGTTAATGATAAAAATTATCTCTCCTTTTGCTTTCGATACTTACGAGGAAAATACTTTTCATATAAGAATATAATAAAGGAATCCAAAGTAATTACCTCCCCTCCCCTCGGAGTAAGCAATAAATGTTTGGAAGACTCCCACCAATATTTAGCTTCACTCTTTAACATGATATTAGCCAAAATTACCTTATGCGCACTAGGTACATTCATCACCCCTAAGATAGTTTTTGTGTCTCTGACCTAAGCCTCAACTTCTAAAGGATCTACAGAACCTAAGAATGTTACGGGTTTCAATTTGATAAACTTCTCGTACAGAGTATTCTTCTCCTCTCGTTGTATTTACCTTTCTCTCCTGGCCAAAGTCTGATCCTCCAAGTACTTGTCTTGTTGTTCTGTTATTTGCGTCATAAATAAGTTTTGTTGTTCTGCCACTAAAGTCATGGCACGAGCCATTCTCTGCATATATGTAAGTTGTTTAGGAGCCCCCTCTACAATATTTGGATTTTGTTAGTTTACTGTATTTGAAGACTCCTCATCCACCCTCTCATGAACACTTGCTCCTTCCATATCTTACTATCTGTCATAAAACATAATTCCATAAACAAGAGTACAACATTTATATCTAACATAATGGTTAGTATTTCTCACAAGTTAATATAAATGACTCACACCACACTATTTCTACCACTGCCACATCAAGACTCTCTAATCCCAAAATATAAAAACCTAAAGCTCTGATACCAAATTGTCACCCCCGAACCCCATTAAGATTTCATTAACTAAATAGTTCACAAACAACATTTATTATTTATTTATTTATTTAGTAATACATATTGAAACAACTTCAAGGTTAAAATGTGGAATACTAAAAATCCAATCGTTTAAGGAAACATAATTTAAACACAACTCACATACCATTTAGCTTAATTACAACTAGTACAATGTATAAAACAAAACTAATAAGACCTTACTACTATTTACTCAACCTCCTAGACCTAGCAGTGGCAGCTTCAGAACTTGAAAATGTAAACATATAAAACCATGTGTTTAAAAACTCAGTGAATGTTCTACATCTCTATATAGTAAAAGTACTATTTTAACATATCAACATCTCAATATATATCCATCTCTGTTCCAAATTAGGCCATATACATAGCCAGAGTTAATAAACCCCACATCTCCTGCCCATAGGCAATAATCATATCCATAGGTTTTAATAACCTAACATCTCCTGAATTGTATAGTAGCTCAACATATCTTGACTTTTATAAATCCATAAAATATCAACATATCTTTAATTTTAATAAGCCATAACATCTCAATATATAATACATACACATCATGTCCATAATCAACTCAGTAAGTACACTCATATTGGGTTGTTAACTATGTATTCACGTTTCGTTCCGGTGGAGCTGAATTGGGTTGATTTGACCTTACACCTATGAATAAAACTAAATTAGTACTAAATCTCAATGATAAGTATTATCTTAATATATCTATGTAACTTTCAATGACTATACAACAACAATATAATTCTACTTAAGTCAGATTCCATGAAACGTGTGTAAAGACTAAACAATGGTATATATGTTGATAAGGTTATGAACATTCAACCATGGAAAATACCTCGTAAGGAATTTATAACTAAAATCAAGTAAACATAAATGTATACTTATCAATGTATATACACATGAAACATGTACTCAAAATACCCTTGGGAAAGAGCAGATAAAAACATTCTTTCATGGGGTATCCAGTATGGCCTCAAATTATTGTCCTCCATACATAACCATCCCATATTCATAAATTGTACAAATACAGGTGTCCAAGCTTATCAATATGAAAACATACCTGAATATAATTTCCAATACAAGTGACGGTGTAATTTTTCAAGCTTCCTAGAGCAATATGTGAGAATTTCTTTACAACATCATAAATCTTCCCTACAAACTCCTCTATTGTTACTTCAATTTCCATGAATTTTCATAATTTTTCTCGAACATAACATTCTATGATTTTCCTCCCATTTTCAATAAACATACTGAATAATACATAATTAAAGTTTCACAATCTTTGGACTTCATTTGCTATATCAAAAGCTTGACCAAACTTAGGGTATACCGAAATGAAATATACAAACAACAACTATATACCAACTTGCAATCATCACTAAGGCCTAAACACAAGGATTTAAATTATAATTTTCGGGTCTAATTTCAAATCCAATTGGAATTTCTGAATTCCAGTAAGCATACAAAAATATATGCAAGTTTTAATACAAAGGGGTTTCAATACAAACCAATATGGCCTGTAAACACCACTTACCTTACATATGAACCAATACATATTATCACAAAGGGTGATGGAATTTTAATCAATAATTCATGATTTATATACTTTGAAATAAGTATAATATAAGATTAAAACAATATTTATCACAAAATTATACCTTGGAAACACTTTAAGGATTTTCTTGGAATTTTCCTAGCTTTTCTTGTACTCTTTCTTCCTTAAACTTCTACTTTCTCTTTCCTTAAGCTTAAATCCCTCAAAACTGAACCTAGGGTTATATTTACTGAAGAAATAAGTTAAAGGGAGAGGTTTAAGTCAGCCAAGGCTGCCTCCCATGCCAACCAATCAAATTAAAACATTTGGTTTACTAAAAGACAATTTACCACTTAAAGGAAACGGATAGATTTGACCCTTGTTCGTAAATTCAGCCTAACTTCTTACTCAGACATCCGTTTGATGCACCTTTTGTTGTGTTACAACCCTAACTAATATGTATACAACTATCTAGTATTCACCTCAAGTCATTTGTAATGTTATAAGGGTCAAAACTTGTCTTAAACAGGAACATTTTTATCAAAAATAACAAAATTGTGTGTTAGTACATGACTAGATATTTCACGATTTATGAAAGTAGGATTAGACTAAACATAATCACTTAACATTAGATATACTAATAACACGTTATTCATATCACATAAGATATGCATGATTTAAATATAATTTATCATAATTATATCCGGGTTGTCACAATTAATATGCTTGACAAATAAAAGTGGAGATTTTAGCTCGGTGAGATTTGTTGTGCCATTTATCATTTTTGAGAGATTTAAATCAATCCGAGTTAAAATAACTCAAACTTTCCTTCAGTGATGCATTTGTTGATGATCTCAAATTCATTGTTTTGTTCGATCACTGAAAACAAAAAGTCAAAATGTGAATCTTAAAGCACTAGAAGTAAGTCGTCTTGAGACACAAATTAACTCGATGAAAATTGATAAATGAGATTAAGTCATCTTTTGAAAGCCCAAAATTATGCCTAACTTTGCCATTTTTACATTATTCAGTTGCAAGCCCATTTGAGCCAAAAAGAAAATAATCCTTTTATTGAAAATCTATTATCCTACCCAACTCCAACTGGGAGTTTGAAGCCCATAAAAAGAATCCATACCCATTTTTTGAGAATATTAGGGTCCAATTACGATTGAAAAAAAAAGTTTGCAAAAGAATGATGTGTGAAAAAAAGGAATGGTGGAAGAATGAAAAAAAAAGATAAAAAGAAATGTGAGTTGAAAAGAAAAATGGAGGTAAGAAAAAGTACCTAAAAGTCAAAATACCAAAAAATCTCTATATTCTCAGAAATTTTGAACTCCAAAAACCATTTTTCTAGCCAAACTCGAGCCTGTAATACAACCAAAGAAAGTCCTAATTGATCTCAAGTGAAGTTAGTCATAGTGTGGAGAGAAGATGAATATGATCTATTGTGCGATTCAATGTTTTCAATAAGTAATCGATTTTCCATTCATGAGATCATATTTATCCATTATAAAAAAAAGTCCATTTTTTTTATCATGTATATGTAAAATTTGTTCATTTAAATTTACTTTTTTATTCACATATAACGAGAGAAAATAATCCATTTTTGAGTGTTCGATTTTAAGTGCATTTCGTGAGATTTTGAATTCAAAACAAACTTTTGGATAAGAAATATAATGATCAAATCTTTTGAAATGGACGGTTTTAATGGCTATGCACACACACACACACATGATACTTAAGGTTGAAAAGTGAAGTTCTACTATATTTATGAAATTTGCATTCAAACTTGGTTATATTACTTTTGAGTCTTTTGTATTGAGTCAAGTTTTTGAATTTTATGGGTATATTCACTACAAATCCTCACGAGACAAAATTCAACCACTAGGGTAACCTAGGGGTTTAACAGCTTGTTGCACATGCTAAGTGCAATCGTGATCTCTACGAAAGTGAGTTAGATTTTAAAATTTTAGTTTTGCTCTCGAGGACTAGCAAAGTTTAGGTTTGAGGTTATTTGATGAGTGCATTATTTTGTATATTTTATACCCAAATTTATACTTTGTTAGTCTCATTTTATTTAATTTAATAAGTTCTTAGGATCATTTTATTAAAAAAGGAAAAAAATGCAAGGATGATTGAATTTCGATTGAAAATGGCAATTTTAAACCAGAAATGGGCACTTAGATAATTTTATAATATTCTTATGCTAATTTGTGAAAAAATTTGCCTAGTGAAAATTTTACAGGTAATGATGGAATTTTGTACAAATTGACGATCAACTCGAAAAAGGCGTGAAAAAAGTGATTTTTCGATCATTCGAAAATAAAGTTGTCTTACCCTTAAAAAGACGGGAATTTTTATTCTCCGATTTAGACAAAATTTAGCATTCGTGTTCAGCAAGAAAATCTAAAACTTTTCGAGTGGAGGGAAATTCGGCCCCTTATCCCCATCTAAAGATTGAAGAGGTGGAGTGATAAGTTTCAACACATTTCGGCCAATCAGGAAGAGTTTCACTAAAACCCTAATACGTCATTCCTAAGCCTATAAATAAAACCCTTGGGATCATCATTTCGGGGGGAGAAAAAAATTGTAGAGTCCACTTTAGAACAATTTTTTGTAGTTTTCTTTTGAGAATTTTTATTTATATTTGAGGGCCAAGAATTGTATCTTTGTGGGAGGAATTTTGTGAAGTTTATTTGTGAGGCACTACGATTGTAAGTTGCTTTATTAATGAAAATTAATATTCGTTCTTGCGATGCTAGCGTAATTTCTTTACTAGAACTAGGTGAAATTTTTCATGTTTGATTAATATTATGCATGATTTAAATTCATCTTTATTCCCGATATGTGATAAAGGTCTTAAAAATTCAGTATTCATTCAGAGACGTTGAAGTCAGGATAGTTGGGGTTATAAAACAACATTAATAATGACATCGGGAAAAATAATTTATTTGTTTTAATAATTTGTAGTGTCCAAGTATAAGATTAGGTGTTGAACAGAAAACACAAGGCTTGGTTCAATAAATGATTAATGTCAATATTGATATAAGTGTTGCATGCTTGAGTATTTTTTTTTATCTGCAATGTTAATGTTGTAATCACATGTATCGGTACCATTGCATTTAAAGTATTTGGGCATGATTATTGTTAATGACTAAATATGTATACTTGATTTTCAAAGCACGTTCTAGAACATGTGGCATCCTTTAAACAAGTTGTATTGTTACGTTAGACACACACCACATAATTTATAACCCTATATAAGCACAATAAATTTATTTTCTTAAAAGGCATGTCTTTCGAAAAGCAATGAGTAAAATTCATGTATTTCGATTTCTATATTTTTTAAATGACAGTATTTACATGTGAAATGCAATAGGCACAATAGGTCATAGGATAAATAATTAGTGTCCACCACACTAGATAGGCGGATGGTCACGACAGCTTAGTCACGATCTTTGTCAGTGACCAGCAAGTCACAACCCAAAGTCGTGACCACAGTGAACAAACACGTGACCAGTTTCATGACCATAGTCTGTTGTGACCTTAACTAAAGCTAGTCACGGCCAACGACCGTGACTATGTCGTGACTAGTGCGTGACCATCATGAAGTTAAAATTGTGCCAAAATTCCCTCTAACTATGGTTATGGTCTTTCGCTGTGACAATGGCCAAAATTCCCTCCAATGTGGTCATGGCTTTGGGTCTTCAGCATTTTAAATTGGTCACAACAGTTGGTCATGACCATGGGTCGTGACCAATTCAATTATAATGAGATGATTACGGGTGATGATGTGGAAAAAAGGGTCACATCATGTGATCACGACTATGAGCCATGACCAGCCTCTTTATTCTTAAACACCTAAACCCTTCAGCCATTTCACGTAGACTCACTCTCTATCTCTCTCTCTCTCTCTCTCACTTCAGTTTCCTCTCTCTCTCTCTCCAACTTTATCTCTCACTCTCTTAGGTAACATTTTGTCTCTATACATGTTTTAGTGTGTGTGTATGTGTATATGTGTGTATTGGTGTATGTAGATACTGCATCGATATGTGTGTATTAGTGTGTGTGTGTGTATACATGTATATATATGTATATGTGTGTTTATATATGTAGTGTGTGTATATACTGTGTGCATATATGTTTATGTGTGTTTTTAACCCTAATTTAACAAGAAACTACCCCAATTTAGTGAGATATTGTTATTATTCATATGTATTTTATCATGTAGATGATAGAAGGAGTACGAGATAATTATTGGTTATTAGATGGTGATGTTGGATTGTTTGGATTGATAATACACATAGACTTTCAAACTGTCTCATAATAAATTGTAACAAAATGTGTCTTAACAGTTACGGCGGGTTCTTGTTTGTATTTCACCTCAATGAGATCTAATACACACATGCTTGAGAGAAGGGTAGTGCCGCTCGTGGGATAAAATCCTAAACAACCCAAAACGACCCCTTAAGGGGGACGAACACCTCGCACGTGACCAACATAACTTGTAGCAACCTACCTCGTAGTCGCGGGACTCCCGATTTGAGAACATGACCTAAATTTACAATTAGGTACACTTAGGCTTGAAAACGTGCAACTCATGGGCCAAAATACAAAATAGCCCCCAAACAGCCCGTAAGGGGAACGAACACCTCGCACTTGACCAACGTAACTCATAGCAACTGATTGCATAGTCACGGGACTCCCGATTTAAGAACATGATCAAAATTTGCAAATAGACAGAGTCTTGAAAACATTCTACTTGTGGACAAAACCCCGAACAACCCAAAAATGGTCCCCTAAGGGGTACGAAGACCTCGCACATGACTAGCACAACTCGTATTAACCGACTGCGTAGACGTGGGACTCTCGGTTTGAGAACATGACCGTGAATAGTGCATATATTTTTTCATATAAATATGTTCACGGACTTAAATCGTGACCATATTTCATATTTTTATTCATAATAAATATGTGGTCGTTAATTTGGTCCATGACCATGTGTAGAAGAGGGTCACAACTTAGATTCTTAACCACATTGCATAATGTGGAGAAGATGGGTCATGACTTTCATCTGTGACCATATTAAACCATGTGAGGAAGGTGGGTCACGACGTTATTCCATGACTAAATTTTCAAAGCTGGTCACGGATGGGGTCCGTGACTAGCTGGTCACGACCCTTGTCAGTGACCGGCGTGCCTTATACTGCCCACGCTCTGGTACATAACTGCTCCTCTTGGTCAGGGATAAGGTCCTTGACCAAAGATTTTGGTCTCTCTATTTTTTGTCATGGGTGGGATCCATAACTCAGAGGCCTAGTCTCGGCCCAAATCTGTGACCATCCACCTATTTTGGTATACGGGTCTCTCTTCCTTGCTTTAACTTTTTGGTAGTGCCATTAAACATTGACTTTGGGTAGTTCGAGTTAATGTTGTTGCCATTATTAACTCATTACAACTATTATAACTCACACTAAATCATAACTATTTTTCTTCGTTTTATGAAATTCGTACACACTTCTAATGATACATAGTACAAAGCATGCATAATTTCCTGAACTAGAGAAGAGATTTGGTACTAGATATTGGATTAACGATCCAAATCCTAAAAAGTAGTACATCCCAATATTGGATGAAAGGATCTAAATCATTACAGAGAATAAAAAAATATGATGTGACTCAATACATGTACGATGCATGCATATCATTGATAAGAGGTATGTCGTAGGCATTACATATTGGCAATGCGCACAACATGGCCTATGGCTCATGTGGTAATTTTGTTGATAGGAATTCATGACATAACATTACACTGAAGGTATAATTAGGATCGTTCCATTGGCACGAGAATCCTCTAGTGTGTGTGTGTGTGTGTGTGTATATATATATATATATATATCAAACTATGGTTCTATGTTATCAAATTAAACTCAAGTAGAGTCTGTGAAGAAAGGTAGTCATAATAATTCACATTCAATAGTAATTTTAAAACCACATTTGAATACTAATAGAAATGGAAACCCTACTTGAAAGTTAATATACTAAAATTGGAATTGTCCATGTTTTTCCAATTCAAATTTGCAAGTAGCAACTTGGATTGATTCGCATCATTGAACACATGGAAATTAATCATGTTTTTATTAGAGTTTCCATAACAGACCATTAGAATCTAATATATCTAACTAATACATGTTTCCCTCTCATCTAAACAACTCTTTGCACATAGCAAAATAATCCTTACCACAGTCAACCGAAATATTATAGCTGTAAATTTTTTGTTTTAGATATAAAAATTTATGCTGAATGTTGATGCTTTAAAAAGTGTACTATTTTTATTTTGTTATAATCCTGCATTTAATACTTTCTTTTACTTTTTGTTACTTCAAATAAATATTTTGTGATTTTTAAAATTTTTGAACATCTTTCGGATCGTTAATACTTAACCATGTTTTAAGTATTAAAGTGTTCAAATAATGTAAAACATTGAAAAACATATGTAAAGTGTGAAAGTCAACACTAAATAAGTCACCGTTGATACCATAGATACAAATGGGAGGTTGAACATTAATTGGTTACTATGAGAAGTGTCACCATCAAGGTAATTGGCTGAAAATTCATTAGTCTTGTTCATATTGATTGCCATTAATTTTCACATAGCCTACTAGAAGAACATTCACAATCTTATAAACTTATTGATTCTCTTTATTACCTTTTTGTAAGGAACATATTCATTTTAGAATAATTTTATATTACAGTTAATATGTTTGTCTATGTGA
This sequence comes from Sambucus nigra, assembly GCA_949130495.1. Taxonomy (NCBI): domain Eukaryota; kingdom Viridiplantae; phylum Streptophyta; class Magnoliopsida; order Dipsacales; family Adoxaceae; genus Sambucus; species Sambucus nigra. The sequence continues at coordinate 510,725,368 of OX422218.1, read as the reverse complement.
TTGCCAAATGTACTCTTCAAGAGCGACAAACTCATGTGGTGTGATTAGATATCTATTAATAGGATTTATGATTTAAAATTCAGATCATGCGCTTTAATGACTGATTTAAAGATGGTAGGATTAAATCATAGATCCATATAAATGATCAAGGGTTTTAAAACCAAGCTTTCTCAGGACTACTTTGAAGAAGGTATAATCAAATTATTAACTTAATGAAGACTTTGGTGTAATCTCACTTTGATAATGGAATTGAGGATTACTAAAGACAAATGGGTCTTAAAATGACAACATTAAGTAAAAATAATTTAGTTAATCATACTTTGAAGGTTAATACATATTCATAAAATTATATTAAAACAGTTTCGATGAAAATATAATATGAGTGACAAACTTCAGCATAATGCTAATAATTGCCACAACTTCATTCGTAGGTCTATGGACCAATATGAAATTATCAAACTGACAAATGTATAGAAATATATTAAAGTTTCTCTACTAAACCTTTCTTCTCAGCGTTAAAATATTGACTTACCTTTTAAATCGATGTGTGATAGCCATGTAAACATTAAATGAAGCGGTACATTATTTTATGCGCTTCGGTCATTGTACTTTCATGAATAATTGAAGCCTTCATGATTCACGTTGAATTAAATATAGCAAATAAATTTTGATTTTTCTTAAAATTTCGATTATATGATTGAAATTGTGGGGAAGTATTATATTTTATTAGATATATTCATATTGACCCAGATATTCTCAAAGTATTAACCCACAAAACGTTTTATGGGATATGGAAAACATTAAAACCAATGTATAAATTATTATAAATATGGTGGTGTTTATCTAAGGCAATAATTCCTATCCATAATAGTAATAAGACATCATTCCTATAGAAAATACAAAATAGAGCATTGAACATGTATTCATTGATTGTATAAGTGCATTTAATATACTGTACTATTTTCATTGTGCATTTTTCTAGAGAAGAGAATACTCAATTGATAGAACGTTAAGTAATAATTAAGTCCTTTGATCGTAATCCAAGTTTGGAAAAGGACTACGCGTGTACACAAATCTTCATAACGAAGATAATGCATCGAACATTTTAAGTGAAAATTAGTCATTCAGTATCTTCGTTTGGTTACTAAGATATTAGTGACAAATGACATAAACATTAGGAAATTATGAATATTTTGTAAACGAGATATATGATTCTTGAGGCTCGTAGTTTCGATTGGACATGTTATCACACTTGGAAGTGCTTATGTTTGGAAATCCTCTTAATAACTGTTCGTACCAAACTAACGATGGAATAAGAACTTAATTATTAGAAAAAGAAAGCTACCTAGGACGTTTATAAAGAGGATATTCCTAGCTAATAGTTCTGATGCCTGTTATTGCGATCGACAATCATTATTTGAAAAGGCATACAATAATATGGCAAGTCACAACTCAGTAGTAATGACATAAGACAATAGAGAAATCTCTCTATTTAGTTGATAGAATTAGGTCTAAAAAATAACTGCAGATCTTCTAATGACAGAGTAAGGAAAATTCATCAAGGGAAATAGGCTTAAGCCTGTAAAAATACGTAAGAGCACCATAATGGAAACCCAACCTAAATGATTGGAGATCCCAAGAAATAGGTTCAATTGGACAACCTAATTATGTGTGACTCAATTAGCACTGAGAAGATAACTACTTCTTCTTCTCATTCCTAGGACTAGTCAGTGCACATGTGCTGCATGTAACATTATGAACTTTGTTTTGATGATTTTCATAGCTTTAATGTAAGGGTCGAGTAGGGTATTAGTAGGATACTCTTAATGTAAATCACCCATGTGAGTGAAAAAAGCCCGCTTTTATGAGAATAACGAAAGTCAAAATTTTCTACCACACACATGAAACATTGACGTGTTACAGGTCAAACTAGACACAAGAATAGAAACCCGAATGTTAGGAGAAGGATTGATTTAATTCTATTGTCTCAATTTACACAAAAAGGTTCATCAATTCAAAACATCGCGTTCATTTATTAGTTAGAAAACCCAATAGTCTCTCACTAGGAAATATTCAAAGCCCAAAGCTATATATACGGATGCATCTATTTTCCATCCGTACTCCCTATAATTTTGTATTTATGTTCATTTGATTCTTCACCAAAATATCATTCAAGCGGGGGATTGTTGGAAAATATTGCATTTTTAGTCAAATTAATATTTTGAACAAATTAATTTTTGGTCAACTTTGAGCCATTTTAAAAGTGGGACCAACACATCGAACGTATTGAGGCCGAGTATGTATGCGTTCCTTCTGGTAAGACGAGTCACATGGTATATTCATTCATTATAAACGGACAAATGATGAATGAGAAATTTGGTTTCAAAGTAATCCATTTATTTATGAAATTATTATGAATTTTATTCAATTTTTCGGGACGATATTTGAAAACTATCATTAAAGGTGGTTATTATTCTCTATACAGTGAGAGTTTTGCAGAACCGTAGCTGAAGGTCATGAATTTTCACCATTACACTACACCAAATCCTGCGAATGGTCACGCCTAGTGGGTCACGGCCCAAGTCCGCGACCAGCTGGTCGCGGACTTGGGCCGTGACCCACTCAATATTTGGCGTGACCATGTTTATTATCACACTAAATTATCTATGTTCTGGAAGTGGTCACGGCCCAAGTCCGCGACCACTGTGGTCGCGGATTTGGGCCGTGACCAGGTCGTGACCATCTTGGCGCCAAACTCGCGCCAAAATTCCCTCCAAGCTTGGTCGCGGATGGGTCACGGCCCAAGTCCGTGACCCATGGCATGGCAAAGAAGAAAGTACACACATTGAGGGTCACGGCTTAGGGCCGTGACCATTTCTGGGTGTGGGTCACGGCTATGGGCCGTGACCATCCCTGATTCAAGCACTAGTGTTGATAAAAAGGGTCGCGCATCACAGATTGAGGGTCACGGCTATGGGCCGTGACCATTTCTTGGTATGGGTCACGGCTATGGGCCGTGACCAATAGGCAGTACACATCCCACTTAGCTTCATTAATGGGTCGCGGTGGGTGGGTCACGGCTCTAGGCCGTGACCAGTGTGAATCCTAAAACAACTTCAAGCGCCTCATCTTTTTCATTTCCCCGCTCATTTCTTTTTTTTTTCTTCCCAAAACGTTGGTACTAGGTCGGGATTAGTTATGGAGAAGTTGCGTATGGAGTAAGAAACGGTGGGTAACAGGTGCGGTGGGTTGAAGGTGCGGTGGGTAGCAGGTGCGGTGGGTTTCTTCCCCAAATGTTGGTAGCATTCATGGAGATTTCTTCCCCAATCTGTATGGAGGTTTAATGCTATGGAGGTTTAATGCTATTGAGCCTTTAACTATGGACGACATAGTTCCAATCAAAACTGGTAAGGTTTGCTTCAAAAGTGTCGCCACCTCGTCCAACAGTATATGGACTCCACCCGCGGCATCGGATGGGGCAAGGACGGCCGCCATCCCCAACAACACGGTCCCTCCCATTTTCTCCTTTTCTCTTTCTTACATTTTATTTATTATTACCCCCTTTTCTCATTCTAGGCTTTCTTCATCACAGCTCCCAAGCCTTGATTCATTTGGTAATATAATTTTATTTAATAGTAAAGTAGATGTATAAGGGATTTTTCTATATTATTTCAGCTCGTGAAGCCTCGTTTTGGAGCTTTTGGTTTACAAATTGGGAAGAGCACAACTGATGCGGCGATATCTATGAAGGATGAATCTACATTTGAGTTTGCTCAACCTTCCAAACTTGTAATTTGCTGCTCCCTTAATGTACATAGTTTAATTTTCAGTACCTCCCATTATTACCATGCTAGGTTCTAATAATGAAAAAACATAAAAAATTCACTTTTTCGAAATTTCTTGGAAGCATAAGAAGATGATATAAAAAAGGCATTCACCTAGTTTTAATAAATTATCAATAAACCTCCTTTATTCATGAAAATCTGTTAGTCAATACTTAAATTTTAAATAAGAATTTGTAAATACCAATACTACCCATGTTGACCACCTTTTGATTATGCAAAATATTTTTAAGCTTCTCTCACTCTACACTCCGACAAATCAACAAGGTTGCAAAATGCTTGTTGGGGATAGAGAATCGACCACGCGGGGTGACTAATTCCGTCCGGCTTGACATTGATGAAGGGAAATCTCTACTCTTGAGATTTATGTCACGTATAAATTTTTGAACCATGTGATATCAGACACCATGACCAAGGGCATTCGGGGAGAGTTATAAGCGATATATTTGGGAAAATCTTTGTTGCTTACACTTTCCCTTTAGAATAATATTATCAAACTAGAAATGAAGGATGGAGGACATGTAATGAAACATATGAATATTTTTAGTCCTTTGATCAATGATTGAGAACTTTAATTTTGTGAAGAAGATAGAGCCTTGTTGCTTGTATAATTTCCAAATTCGGATGAGCACACCACTCCCCTATTTGGGAAGATAACCCTCAATTTCGACGAGGTTGTGCAAGACATCATGTGACCATGAAGAAGAATAATGGAAATAGTGTTGGGAGCACATCTTCTCAAGGCAAAGGCTTGGTAGCCATGGTTAGTAATATTAGTTAAAGGTGAAGGTCACGAGGTGTCAAAGGTTAGGGCACCAATAGGTCTCAATCTTGAGGCCATCACAATGTTGAGAGGTTTAGATGCCACAAGAAGAGCCACATTAAAAAGAATTGCCCGGAAAAAAGGAGGGATGATAATAAAGGAGATGAAACAAAGTATGTCGCTTCAACTAAATGTTACTCTCATTATCATATACCATTTTCTTCTGAAATAATTTTGGTTTTGAATCTCAATTACCATGTTGATATATAATTTGTTGTTAACTATGATTCTTCTTATGGACTTGTCGAGTAAATAGTGTCTCGCCTAATTTTATATTCATCTCCATAATAACTGAAAATTAACATTTTTGATATTTCTGATTTTGTAGAAATTGTGAAAATGAAGAAAACTGTGTTCATCTCTTCTTTGGAGATCAAGGGAATATATTGACCAAGCCTTTCTTAGATGTTTGCAAGCTAACATTTCCTATTCTAGGTGCGGTGGGTAGCATTCGTGGGTAGCAGGTGCGATGGAGGAAAACGAAAAAAAAAAACGAGGTGCGATGTTCATATATAAGCTTCATTCATCAATCAAGACCCTACAATTATTGATAAGTTTGTATTTACGCCTTTTTTGTAATGTTTTTACTAGATTTTGATAATTTTGGGGGTTTTCTCTTTGCCTTGAGGTATCTTTAATCATTTTTTGTATCTAGATTATTGGAGTATTTTTTTGTGTTTGGAATGTGTATTTTTCTTCTAATTAGTTCTATTTTGTAGGTGTACACCCTTGGTGTCCTCTCGCTCAAACAGTTTGATTTGGCTTTCTCCGTATTTGAGAGGTATCGAATTTTTTATTTTTTTGTATCCGAGTTTGGGTTCTAATCTACAATCATTTGTTTCTCGCTGGCATCACTGTCAACATTGATATTTCATTTATTATTTATTCAGAATGTATGAATTTTACATTTGGTGTGAAAAATGGTTTGATCTTTTAGTCTTGCTAACTTTATTCAGTTCATTCACTATTTTTCGGTTCATGGTTTGCTTTTTGGCAAAAAGAATATAATTTATTCAATTCATTCACTATTTTTCAGCTCAAACAATTTATGTTGTTTTTGTTCATTTAGTTTCTATGGCTCATTACCCTAGAAATGATTTAAGTGTATAAGAGTTATATTGGCTCAATGATTCAAGTGCATACGAGTTATATTGGCCGTTCGGTGGCTGTTTCAAGTTATAGTTTCATAACACATTGTTTACGTATTGCAGATCTAACCAATTGGATACCAGTTCTTCATTACATACCAGTACTTCATTACACACCAGGTACTCTGTACATTAACTAAAGTAGTTATATAATTGATATGCATTTTCTATTAAATCTTTTAGATGACAGAAGGAGTACGGGATAGTTATTGGTTTTGTTTGGTTTGGCTGTTGGATAATTATTGGTTGTTGGAATGTTGTTGGATAGTATTTTAGAAGGAGTATGGGATAATTAGAAGGAGTACGGGATAATGATTGGTTTCACTGTTGGATAATATGTTGAAAATATTTTAAACTCCCGGTTTCAGAATACGATGATAGGATAACTTGCAAATGTCGAGACTTAAACTTAAAAACATGGCACCAACACCTCACACGGGACCAATGAATCTCGTACGAACTGACCGCGAGATCACGGGACCCCCGGTTTGAGAATACGACGATAATTAAAAAATATTAGGACTTAAGCTTAAAAATAAGGTGTTAGATAGCAAAAACACGAAACAACCCTCGTACGGACCCGTGAGAGGCACTAACACCTCTCACGGGACCAATGTAACATATAGGAATAGACTGCGTAATCACGGGACTCTCGATTTGAGAATACGACGATAATTTTAAAATATGAGACCTTAAGCTTAAAAACAAGGCGTTAGAGGGTGAAAACTGGAAACAGAGCCCGAATGGCCCCGTGAGAGGCACCAACACCTCCCACGGGACCAATGTAACTCGTAGGAACTGACCCCGCAGCCGCGGGACTCCCGATTTTAGAATACGACGATAATTTGCATATTTCTAGACTTAGGCTTAAAAACATGGCGTTAGAGGATGGGAACTCCAAATAGCCCCCGAACGACCCCGTGGGTGCCACCAACACCTACCACGGGACCAATGTAACTCGTAGGAACTGACCCCGCAGCCGCGGGACTCCCGGTTGTAGAGTACGACGATAATTTGCATATTTATAGACCTAGGCTTAAAAACATGGCGTTTGAAGGTGAAAACTCGAAACAGCCCCCGAACGGCACCGTGGGTGGCACCAACACCTCCCACGGGACCAATGTAACTCGTAGGAACTGAACCCGCAGCCGCGGGACTTCCGGTTTGAGAATACGACGATAATTTGTGAATTTCTAGACTTAGGCTTAAAAACATGGCGTTAGAGGGTGGGAACTCGAAACAGCCCCCGAACGGCCCCGTGGGTGGCACCAACACCTCCCACGGGACCAATGTAACTCGTAGGAACTGACCCCATAGCCGCGGGTCTCCCGATTATAGCGTACGGCGTTAATTTGCATATTTCTAGACTTAATCAAAACATGGCGTTAGAGGGTGAGAACTCGAAATAGCCCCCGAAAGGCCCCGTGGGTGGCACCAACACCTCCCACGGGACCAACGTAACTCGTAGGAACTGACCCCACAGCTGTGGGACTCCCGATTTGAGAATACGATGATAATTTGCATATTTCTTGACTTAGGCTTAAAAACATGGCATTAGAGGATGAAAACTCGAAAGAGCCCTCTAAAGGTCCTGTGGGTGGCACCAACACCTCCCACGGGACCAATGTAACTCGTAGGAACTGATCCCGCAGCCGCGGGTCTCCCGGTTTGAGAGTACGACGGTAATTTGCTTATTTCCACACTTAGGTTTAAAAACATGGCGTTAGGGGGTGAGAACTCGAAACAGCCCCCGAACGGCCCCGTGGGTGGCACCAACACCTCCCACGGGACCAACGTAACTCGTAGGAACTGACCCCGCAGCCGCGGGTCTCCCGGTTTGAGAGTACGACGATAATTTGCTTATTTCCACACTTAAGCTTAAAAACATGGCGTTAGAGGATGAGAACTCGAAACAGTCCCCGAACGGCCCCGTGGGTGGCACCAACACCTCCCACGGGACCAACGTAACTCGTAGGAACTGACCCCGCAGCCGCGGGTCTCCCGGTTTAAGAGTACGACGGTAATTTGTTTATTTCCACACTTAGGCTTAAAAACATGGCGTTAGAGGGTGAGAACTCGAAACAGCCCCCGAACGGCCCCGTGGGCGGCACCAACACCTCCCATAGGACCAACGTAACTCGTAGGAACTGACCCCGCAGCCGCGGGTCTCCCGGTTTGAGAGTACGACGGTAATTTTCTTATTTCCACACTTAGGCTTAAAAACATGGTGTTAGAGGGTGAGAACTCGAAAACAAACCCCGAACGGCTCCGTGGGTGGAACCAACACCTCCCACGGGACCAACGTAACTCGTAGGAACGGACCCCGCAGCCGCGGGTCTCCCGGTTTGAGAGTACGATGATAATTTGCTTATTTCCACACTTAGGCTTAAAAACATGGCGTTAGAGGGTGAGAACTCGAAACAGCCCCCGAACGGCCCCGTGGGTGGCACCAACACCTCCCACGGGACCAACGTAACTCGTGGGAACGGACCCCGCAGCCGCGGGTCTCCCAGTTTGAGAGTACGACGGTAGTTTTCTCATTTCCACACTTAGGCTTGAAAACATGGCGTTAGAGGGTGAGAACTCGAAACAGCCCCCGAACGGCCCCGTGGGAGGCACCAACGCCTCCCACGGGACCAACGTAACTCGTAGGAACGGACCCCGCAACCGCGGGTCTCCCGGTTTGAGAGTACGACGATAATTTGCTTATTTCCACACTTAGGCTTAAAAACATGGCGTTAGAGGGTGAGAACTCGAAACAGCCCCCGAACGGCCCCGTGGGTGGTACCAACGCCTCCCACGGGACCAACGTAACTCGTAGGACCCGACGCCACATCCGCGGGTCTCCCGGTTTGAGAGTACGACGGTAATTTGCGTATTTCTACACTTAAGCAAAACATGGCGTTAGAGGGTGAAAACTCGAAACAGCCCCCGAACGGCCCCGTGGGTGGCACCAACACCTCCCACGGGACCAACGTAACTTGTGGGAACGGACCCCGCAGCCGCGGGTCTCCCGGTTTGAGAGTACGACGATAATTTGTTTATTTTCACACTTAGGCTTGAAACCATGGCGTTAGAGGGTGAGAACTCGAAACAGCCCCCGAACGGCACCGTGGGTGGCACCAACGCCTCCCACGGGACAAACTTAACTCGTGGGAATGGACCCCGCAGCCGCGGGTCTCCCGGTTTGAGAGTACGATGATAATTTGGTTATTTCCACACTTAGGCTTCAAAACATGGCGTTAGAGGGTGAAAACCCGAAACAGCCCCCGAACGGCCCCGTGGGTGGCACCAACACCTCCCACGGGACCAACGTAACTCGTGGGAACGGTCCCCGCAGCCGCGGGTCTCCCGGTTTGAGAGTACGACGGTAGTTTGCTTATTTCCACACTTAGGCTTAAAAACATGGCGTTAGAGGGTGAGAACTCGAAACAGCCCCGAACGGCCTTGTGGGTGGCACCAACACCTCCCACGGGACCAACGTAACTCGTAGGAACTGACCCCGCAGCCGCGGGTCTCCCGGTTTCAGAGTACGACGATAATTTGCTTATTTCCACACTTAGGCTTAAAAACATGGCGTTAGAGGGTGAAAACTCGAAACAACCCCCGAACGGCCCCGTGGGTGGCACCAACGCCTCCCACGGGACCAACGTAACTCGTAGGAACCGACCCCGCAGCCGCGGGTCTCCCGGTTTGAGAGTACGACGGTAATTTGCGTATTTCTACACTTAAGCAAAACATGGCGTTAGAGGGTGAAAACTCGAAACAGCCCCCGAACGGCCCCGTGGGTGGCACCAACACCTCCCACGGGACCAACGTAACTCGTGGCAATGGACCCCGCAGCCGCGGGTCTCCCGGTTTGAGAGTACGACGGTAGTTTGCTTATTTCCACACTTAGGCTTGAAAAAATGGGGTTAGAGGGTGAGAACTCGAAACAGCCCCCGAACGGCCCCGTGGATGGCCGCAACGCCTCCCACGGGACCAACGTAACTCGTAGGAACCGACCCCGCAGCCGCGGGTCTCCCGGTTTGAGAGTACGATGATAATTTGCTTATTTCCACACTTAGGCTTAAAAACATGGCGTTAGAGGGTGAGAACTCGAAACAGCCCCCGAACGGCCCCGTGGGTGGCACCAACGCCTCCCACGGGACCAACGTAACTCGTAGGAACCGACCCCGCAGCCGCGGGTCTCCCGGTTTGAGAGTACGACGATAATTTGGTTATTTCCACACTTAGGCTTAAAAACATGGCGTTAGAGGGTGAAAACTCGAAACAGCCCCCGAACGGCCCCGTGGGTGGCACCAACGCCTCCCACGGGACCAACGTAACTCGTAGGAACCGACCCCGTAGCCGCGGGTCTCCCGGTTTGAGAGTACGACGGTAGTTTGCTTATTTCCACACTTAGGCTTGAAAACAGGTCGTTAGAGGGTGAGAACTCGAAACAGCCCCCGAACGGCCCCGTGGGTGGCACCAACACCTCCCACGGGACCAACGTAACTCGTAGGAACCGACCCCGCAGCCGCGGGTCTCCCGGTTTGAGAGTACGACGATAATTTGCTTATTTCCACACTTAAGCAAAACATGGCGTTAGAGGGTGAAAACTCGAAACAGCCCCCGAACGGCCCCGCGGGTGGCACCAACGCCTTCCACGGGACCAACGTAACTCGTTGGAACGGACCCCGCAGCCGCGGGTCTCCCGGTTTGAGAGTACGACGATAATTTGCTTATTTCCACACTTAGGCTTGAAAACATGGCGTTAGAGGGTGAGAACTCGAAACAGCCCCCGAACGGCACCGTGGGTGGCACCAACGCCTCCCACGGGACCAACGTAACTCGTGGGAATGGACCCCGCTGCCGCGGGTCTCCCGGTTTGAGAGTACGACGGTAGTTTGCTTATTTCCACACTTAGGCTTAAAAACATGGCGTTAGAGGGTGAAAACTCGAAACAGCCCCCGAACGGCCCCGTGGGTGGCACCAACACCTCCCACGGGACCAACGTAACTCGTTGGAACGGACCCCGCAGCCGCGGGTCTCCCGGTTTGAGAGTACGACGATAATTTGCTTATTTCCACACTTAGGCTTGAAAACATGGCGTTAGAGGGTGAGAACTCGAAACAGCCCCCGAACGGCACCGTGGGTGGCACCAACGCCTCCCACGGGACCAACGTAACTCGTGGGAACCGACCCCGCAGCCGCGGGTCTCCCGGTTTGAGAGTACGACTGTAGTTTGCTTATTTCTACACTTAGGCTTAAAAACATGGCGTTAGAGGGTGACAACTCGAAACAGCTCTCGAACGGCCCCGTAGGTGGCACCAACACCTCCCACGGGACCAACGTAACTCGTGGGAACGGACCCCGCAGCCGCGGGTCTCCCGGTTTGAGAGTACGACGGTAGTTTGCTTATTTCCACACTTAGGCTTGAAAACATGGCGTTAGAGGGTGAAAACTCGAAACAGCCCCCGAACGGCCCCGTGGGTGGCACCAACGCCTCCCACGGGACCAACGTAACTCGTACGAACCGACCCCGCAGCCGCGGGTCTCCCGGTTTGAGAGTACGACGGTAATTTGCGTATTTCTACACTTAAGCAAAACATGGCGTCAGAGGGTGAAAACTCGAAACAGCCCCCGAACGGCCCCGTGGGTGGCACCAACACCTCCCACGGGACCAACGTAACTCGTGGGAACCGACCCCGCAGCCGTGGGTCTCCCGGTTTGAGAGTACGACGGTAATTTGCGTATTTCTACACTTAAGCAAAACATGGCGTCAGAGGGTGAAAACTCGAAACAGCCCCCGAACGGCCCTGTGGGTGGCACCAACGCCTCCCACGGGACCAACGTAACTCGTAGGAACCGACCCCGCAGCCGCGGGTCTCCCGGTTTGAGAGTACGACGGTAGTTTGATTATTTCCACACTTAGGCTTGAAAACATGGCGTTAGAGGGTGATAACTGGAAACAGCCCCCGAACGGCCCCATGGGTGGCACCAACGCCTCCCACGGGACTAACGTAACTCGTAGGAACCGACCCCGCAGCCGCGGGTCTCCCGGTTTGAGAGTACGACGATAATTTGGTTATTTCCACACTTAGGCTTAAAAACACGGCGTTAGAGGGTGAAAACTCGAAACAGCCCCCGAACGGCCCCGTGGGTGGCACCAACACCTCCCACGGGACCAACGTAACTCGTGGGAACGGACCCCGCAGCCGCGGGCCTCCCGGTTTGAGAGTACGACGAGAATTTGCTTATTTCCACACTTAGGCTTAAAAACATGGCGTTAGAGGGTGAGAACTCGAAACAGCCCCCGAACGGCCCCGTGGGTGGCACCAACGCCTCCCACGGGACCAACGTAACTCGTAGGAACCGACCCCGCAGTCGTGGGTCTCCCGGTTTGAGAGTACGACGGTAATTTGCGTATTTCTACACTTAAGTAAAACATGGCGTCAGAGGGTGAAAACTCGAAACAGCCCCCGAACGGCCCCGTGGGTGGCACCAACACCTCCCACGGGACCAACGTAACTCGTGGGAATGGACCCCGCAGCCGCGGGTCTCCCGGTTTGAGAGTACGACGGTAGTTTGCTTATTTTCACACTTAGGCTTGAAAACATGGCGTTAGAGGGTGAGAACTCGAAACAGCCCCCGAACGGCCCCGTGGGTGGCACCAACGCCTCCCACGGGACCAACGTAACTCGTAGGAACCGACTCAACGGCCGCGGGTCTCCCTGTTTGAGAGTACGACGATAATTTGCTTATTTCCACACTTAGGCTTAAAAACATGGCGTTAGAGGGTGAGAACTCGAAACAGCCCCCGAACGGCCCCGTGGGTCGCACCAACGCCTCCCACGGGACCAACGTAACTCGTAGGAATCGACCCCGCAGCCGCGGGTATCCCGGTTTGAGAGTACGACGATAATTTGCTTATTTCCACACTTAGGCTTAAAAACATGGCGTTAGAGGGTGAAAACTCGAAACAGCCCCCGAACGGCCCCGTGGGTGGCACCAACGCCTCCCACGGGACCAACGTAACTCGTAGGAACCGACCCCGCAGCCGCGGGTCTCCCGGTTTGAGAGTACGACGATAATTTGGTTATTTCCACACTTAGGCTTAAAAACACGGCGTTAGAAGGTGAAAACTCGAAACAGCCCCCGAACGGCCCCGTGGGTGGCACCAACACCTCCCACGGGACCAACCTAACTCGTGGGAACGGACCCCGCAGCCGCGGGTCTCCCGGTTTGAGAGTACGACGGTAGTTTGCTTATTTCCACACTTAGGCTTAAAAACATGGCGTTAGAGGGTGAGAACTCGAAACAGCCCCCGAACGGCCCTGTGGGTGGCACCAACACCTCCCACGGGACCAACGTAACTCGTAGGAACCGACCCCGCAGCCGCGGGTCTCCCGGTTTTAGAGTACGACGATAATTTGCTTATTTCCACACTTAGGCTTAAAAACAAGGCGTTAGAGAGTGAGAACTCGAAACAGCCCCCGAACGGCCCCGTGGGTGGCACCAACGCCTCCCACGGGACCAACGTAACTCGTAGGAACCGACCCCGCAGCCGCGGGTCTCCCGGTTTGAGAGTACGACGGTAATTTGCGTATTTATACACTTAAGCAAAACATGGCGTTAGAGGGTGAGAACTCGAAACAGCCCCCGAAGGGCCCCGTGGGTGGCACCAACACCTCCCACGGGACCAACGTAACTCGTGGGAACGGACCCCGCAGCCGCGGGTCTCCCGGTTTGAGAGTACGACGGTAGTTTACTTATTTCCACACTTAGGCTTGAAAACATGGTGTGAGAGGGTGAGAACTCGAAACAGCCCCCGAACGGCCCCGTGGGTGGCACCAACGCCTCCCACGGGACCAACGTAACTCGTAGGAACCGACCCCGCAGCCGCGGGTCTCCCGGTTTGAGAGTACGAAGATAATTTGCTTATTTCCACACTTAGGCTTAAAAACATGGCGTTAGAGGGTGAGAACTCGAAACAGCCCCCGAACGGCCCCATGGGTGGCACCAACGCCTCCCACGGGACCAACGTAACTCGTATGAACCGACCCCACAGCCGTGGGTCTCCCGGTTTGAGAGTACGACGATAATTTGCTTATTTCCACACTTAGGCTTGAAAACATGGCGTTAGAGGGTGAAAACTCGAAACAGCCCCCGAACGGCCCCGTGGGTGGCACCAACGCCTCCCACGGGACCAACATAACTCGTAGGAACCGACCCCGCAGCCGCGGGTCTCCCGGTTTGAGAGTACGACGATAATTTGCTTATTTCCACACTTAGGCTTAAAAACATGACGTTAGAGGGTGAGAACTCGAAACAGCCCCCGAACGGCCCCGTGGGTGGCACCAACGCCTCCCACGGGACCAACGTAACTCGTAGGAACCGACCCCGCAGCCGCGGGTCTCCTGGTTTGAGAGTACGACGATAATTTGCTTATTTCCACACTTAGGCTTAAAAACATGGCGTTAGAGGGTGAAAACTCGAAACAGTCCCCGAACGGCCCCGTGGGTGGCACCAACACCTCCCACGGGACCAACGTAACTCGTGGGAATGGACCCCGCAGCCGCGGGTCTCCCGGTTTGAGAGTACGACGGTAGTTTGCTTATTTCCACACTTAGGCTTGAAAACATGGCGTTAGAGGGTGAGAACTCGAAACAGCCCCCGAAAGGCCCCGTGGGTGGCACCAACGCCTCCCACGAGACCAACGTAACTCGTAGGAACCGACCCAGCAGCCGCGGATCTCCCGGTTTGAGAGTACGACGATAATTTGCTTATTTTCACACTTAGGCTTAAAAACATTGCGTTAGAGGGTGAGAACTCGAAACTGCCCCCGAACGGCTCCGTGGGTCGCACCAACGCCTCCCACGGGACCAACGTAACTCGTAGGAACCGACCCCGCAGCCGCGGGTCTCCCGGTTTGAGAGTACGACGATAATTTGCTTATTTCCACACTTGGGCTTAAAAACATGGCGTTAGAGGGTGAAAACTCGAAACAGCCCCCGAACAGCCCCGTGGGTGGCACCAACGCCTCCCACGGGACCAACGTAACTCGTAGGAACCGACCCCGCAGCCGCGGGTCTCCCGGTTTGAGAGTACGATGATAATTTGGTTATTTCCACACTTAGGCTTAAAAACATGGCGTTAGAGGGTGAAAACTCGAAACAGCCCCCGAACGGCCCCGTGGGTGGTACCAACGCCTCCCACGGGACCAACGTAACTCGTGAGAACGGACCCCGCAGCCGCGGGTCTCCCGGTTTGAGAGTACGACGATAATTTGCTTATTTCCACACTTAGGCTTAAAAACATGGCTTTAGAGGATGAGAACTCGAAACAGCCCCCGAACGGCCCCGTGGGTGGCACCAACGCCTCCCACGGGACCAACGTAACTCGTAGGAACCGACCCCGCAGCCGCGGGTCTCCCGGTTTGAGAGTACGACGATAATTTGCTTATTTCCACACTTAGGCTTAAAAACATGGCGTTAGAGGGTGAGAACTCGAAACAGCCCCCGAATGGCCCCGTGGGTGGCACCAACGCCTCCCACGGGACCAACGTAACTCGTAGGAACCGACCCCGCAGCCACGAGTCTCCCGGTTTGAGAGTACGACGGTAATTTGCGTATTTCTACACTTAAGCAAAACATGGCGTTAGAGGGTGAAAACTCGAAACAGCCCCCGAACGGCCCCGTGGGTGGCACCAACTCCTCCCACGGGACCAACGTAACTCGTAGGAACCGACCCCGCAGCCGCGGGTCTCCCGGTTTGAGAGTACGACGATAATTTGCTAATTTCCACACTTAGGCTTAAAAACATGGCGTTAGAGGGTGAAAACTCGAAACAGCCCCCGAACGGCCCCGTGGGTGGCACCAACGCCTCCCACGGGACCAACGTAACTCGTGGGCGCGGGTCTCCCGGTTTGAGAGTACGACGGTAGTTTGCTTATTTCCACACTTAGGCTTGAAAACATGGCGTTAGAGGGTGAGAACTCGAAACAGCCCCTGAACGGCCCCGTGGGAGGCACCAACGCCTCCCACGGGACCAACGTAACTCGTAGGAACCGACCCCGCAGTCGCGGGTCTCCCGGTTTGAGAGTACGACGATAATTTGCTTATTTCTATACTTAATTTTCATATTTCTACTTGGTTACTGATAATTTTAACTCATATATGCAATTTTTCAGCTTGATTAATTTTTTTGTAAAACTACTTGGTTACTGATATTTTTGTTTTTTGTATCCTATCATTTGTAGGATTTTTGCACGTGGATCAAATGAAGGAGGCAATGGTTTACAACATGATGATTATTTATATGTTGTGGACATTCAGGATAATGTTTTTTATGTGTTATAGCCGTGCAGGCTTTTATTGTTTAGTTTTATGGCCGTGCGGGCTTTTATAATTTGATTGTTGAATTTTATAGCCGTGCGGGCGTTATAATAAGCAGGTTTTTCATTTACAGGTTTTGGAATGTCAAGAAAATAGAGGAAACTCTGCCCAATTTTTTTTTGGTCTGTGAATTATTAAGACGTGTAATATTTTTAACTTTGTATATATATTTGTTTATTAACAACATTCTCAATTCGCAATTTGTGATTTTTTTTTATTGTTTTGCCTATAATAAATATTTGTAACACCTCGTAGCAACCGACGATGCACTCACAGGAACCCCTATTTTAGGATTGGACAAAAAAAAAAATACATTTTTTTTAAATTATAGATAAATATGGTCATGGACTTTGTCCATGACCATTTTTATTTTTTTTTGTCGCGCTTAAAAATGGTCGCGGCCAAAGTCCGCGACCATTTTTTTTATTTTTTGTCACGGTAATGCGTCGCGGACTAGGGCCGCGACCAATTTTTTTAATTTTTTTTTGTCACGCACATGGGTCGCGGCCAAAGTCCGCGACCAATTTGTCACGGTTATCAGTCATGGACAAAGGCCGCGACCAATTTTTTTAATTCTTTTTGTCACGCACATGGGTCGCGGACTTTGGCCGTGACCAATTTGTCACGGTTATGGGCAATGGACAAGGGCCGCGACCAATTTTTTCAATTTTTTTTTGTCACGCACATGGGTCGCGGCCAATGGCCGCGACCAATTTGTCACGGTTATGGGTCACGGATTAAGGCCGCGACTCGTCACGGCATGGGTCACGGTCAAAGTCCGCGACCATCTGCCGTGACCCCTCTTGGCCGTGACCAAAAAATGGTCACGGACTTGGGCCGCGACCCACGAAAATGGTTACGCCAGAAATGGTCACGGCCCAAGTCCGCGACCCACAGTTTTGGTCAGGGATTTTGGCCATGACCAATCGCCAGTTTTGGTGTAGTGTTAGTTGTGATTTTTCATGAAAAACGTCCCTAAAGTGCTTGTTTACAAAAAAAAGACACATATTTTCATGAAAGAACACATTATTTCATATAAATACAAGACTTGTCCTCATGTTATATAAGAGAAAAACTTTTTTTCAATATTTTCCATTCCTAATCGTGTTGGTGTGAGTATCAAACATGATTGGTCAGTGGGATATGCACATTGAAGTGTTTTTTGCACGTATCGAGATCATTTTATCCCTGGGGCGAATTCTGTAAACACCATTAGCGGGGGCGAATTTTGTCTTAAGGAGAGAGTGTCTAACATTAGACTTGATCTGTTTATCTTATTTGTTTTAAGTTTTTTATTGGCCTAATTTTTTGTTGCACTAATATATTTTATTTCATAATTTAAATTGATAAAATAACAAAGCACATATTATAGATAACACCACATGTTACACACACACTCCCTTTGTTTTCCCCTTCCATCTCCTTCTCTCTAACAAAGAAAGAGGAATCAAAAAGTTGTTTCGGGTGGCTGCTCTTAGGGGGCTTTTTGTAACAGCCAGGTTTTTGAGCGGCTATTTTATAATATTTTGCCTGATGGGCTAATTTTATAAAATAGGGATAGTTGGAGTAAATATTATTTCCGTGATATTTAGGGATAATATTTACTATGTTTTGTCTATTTACCGTATGAGAAGGTAAATAGCTTTATATTGTGTTTTATTGCGTTGTTATATGTTAGACGACGGTTATGACTCATATTGAAATAGGAATATAACTAATAAAATAAAATGAAATTAGAACATAAAAGTAGTTCACGTTTTTTCGAATGCCATAATAGGGGGTACAATTGTTTTTAAAATAGTCGAGATAGTCGAAATAAGTGCCATGTTGTATTTTTGAGTTTCGGGCACTTTTGACGCGTTATGACTCAATTAAGTGGATACGAGTCATTTGAATGGTGTATTAGAAATTAAAAGAGTGCACTTGTGTTTTAAGACCCGGTTAAGTCCCCCACCCCTTTTTATTTTCTCAATCTTATGAGAGAAGCCAAAGGAGAGAGAGAGAAGAGAGAGAGTTGGGAGAAAATGGGAGAAAGGACAGAAAATGGAAGATTGGAGCCGTAATCCGTTGCTTCGGGGAGAGAATCCGAGACTATGAACTAGAGGCAAGTTTCTTACTTGCTAGATATTGATTTAATGTGATAAATTGCATGTTTAGTTAAGTTTTGGGAGATTTAAACCATAATTGGGTTTTTGTTGATTTTGATGATTAAACCCTTAATCTTGTGTTTTTATTTGATTTGAGGTAAAAATATTAGTTAGTAATTGTGTAGAAATGATTTGGGAACAATTGTTTTTGTTGATGTTGGGAGAAAACAAGGATTTGGGGTATTTGGAATTTTAGGGTTCATACAAATCGATTCGGATAAGGGGAAACTTACAGGTCTGGGCAAACCAAATCGATTTGGGTTGGGACGAATTGATTCATATTTTGCAGAAAGTCAGTTTTTACCCACCGAATTGATTCGGCTTTTTGGCGAATCGATTCGCAAGGGCGAATCGATTCGGCCCAAGGGGGGAATCGATTCGGTTCCCCTGTTTTTATGGGATTTTTTCCTAGTTTGATGTTTAGCCCTTTTTCTTTTAGATCCAAGGTTTAGGGACCTTCCTTTGGGAAGTAATGGGGAGTCCTAGAGGGTGGTTTTGGGTAGACTAATGCCCTAGGATTAAATGGGATGTTTAGGCTTACCCGGAGGGCTAGTTTGTGTAGGTTAATTTCCGAATGATATAGGAGTTAACCTAAAGATGAATTGGAGATAAAAATGTTTATGATGAGACTTTTGGGAGACACTCCTTGAGGGATATTCATCTTAATGGTTTATGATATTATATTGAAGTCTTGGGGACTAGTTGAGGTTGATGGCACTTCGGGTCTTAAGTCATTAATAAAGTATGACGTTAAGAACAATAAATGCATAATATGAAATGTGGTACTAATAAATAAGTACAAATGATTTTGAGAATGTAAAAATGGATGTTTTCAAATGAAAAGGAAGATGATTTTCATAAATGTTAAAAGGTATGGATACACACCCTCTCTAAATCGCTATCTTAAGGGAAGTTCGCGCGTTGTGGTGAAGCCCCCTGGCTAGCGAATGCAGGGTGGATATATCCCTAGGCCATATGAGCGTTTATTGTATGTTTCTGCAATGGGTAGGTAATTCCGGGTGTGGTTATGACTTACCCGCATGCATATGGCCGCTTCCCGACGTTTCGGTAGGATCCCAGGTTGTTTAAATGATAGGCCCTAGAAGATGATAGCCATTTAGGGGCGCGCACAGTGGGGAAACTGGACAGGCGGTCTTAGAATCGTTATATATATATATATATATATATATATATATATATATATATATATATATATATATATATATATATATATAATTATAATTATTCAAAATCAAGTTGGACTTGATGTTCGAAATGCCATAAAGAGCATGATGAGGTGCCATAAAGAGCATGATGAGGTGCCATAAAGAGCACAATGAAATGCCACAAAGAGCATATGATAACGATTATATTCCTGATAAGGAAGGGATTTTTACAAAGTGTATAATTGAGATAATATGCCACAAAGAGCATAAAAAGTGTGATTATATTTCCTGATAAAGAAAGGAACTATGAAATGAATAAGTGTATATGATGAAATTGTATGGTAAACATTTGATAAAATGTTGTACCATTTATATATGTTCCTAAAGAAAGAAATGGGAATTATGTTTTAGATGGAGAATGGATTTAATTATGTATCCTTGAGTAGCTATAGATGAGACCTCTCATTTATATGTATACATTAATAATGTGATGAGGGTCTAATGTATCTCGACGATCAATCTTGCCTAGTAGTAGTGTATCGAGGGGGTTCCTTGTTTGGATTTCGCTTTGCGAGACACCCCACGCACGAATAAGGGCATAGTGTTGTGACTGGGGAGAAGTTAACCTTTAGTACTTGGATTAATTAGAACAGGGTCTAATGTATCTCGACGATCAACCTTGCTTAGTAGTAGTGTATCGGAGGGGTTCCTTATTTGGATTTCGCTTTGCGAGACACCCCACGCATGAATAAGGGCATAGTGTTATGACTGAGGAGAAGTTGGGCCTCTGTTCCTTGTTTAACTATAGTATCATCATTGATATTGCGCTAGGTTACTTTTAGACTAAGAGGTGAGAACTATTATTATTAACTGCGAGAGAATTACGCACTTAACTGTCATGCATTTTATTCACATGGGAATCATATCAAATCGGGCCGTGACCCATATCTATATTTCTTTTCATTGCATATTCTCTTTGCCGTATAGGTGCTCTACAACATGGACACCCGTATTTACATTTCCATTTCGATTGTTATGGAGCCACGGCATATTGCGGATGTCGTAAGGTATTATTTAGACGCTTCTTTCTATTGTACTCTAGTTATGTTCCGTTTTTTATTCGGGCGCGTTTGCCCAAGTGATGTACTCATTTATTATATTGTAAATATTGAAAATGTAATACTCGGTGTAACTATTTGTATTGGTCTATTCACCGACAGCTTATTCGGTGATTATTTATGATATTGTCGTTCTTTATTTATCGATTTTTGATATCCACCATTTTTGCAAATGGGATTGTCTAAGTGTTTTCTTTTATTTACAAATTTTCTTTGTATTGACAGTCCGTTTTCTAAAATGATTGGTGGTTATCTCGTACTATTATTTTGATCGATAGTGATGCTGAGAATGGACCATCTATGATTCCTATAATTATTAGAGTATTGGGCTGGCCACCTATTATTTTTGTAGGCGGGTTGTCACAGATGGTATCAGAGCATTAGTTTCTAGAGTCCTTAGAAATATGTGCGAATGTAGTACGCTTTCAGCGTTACTCCTGATTTGATATAGAGCCCTAAGATTAAGATCGTTGATTTCTCTTGTGAGAATTCGTTCTCCTGTTATAATATGAGAACCCTAAAAATCCTTTGTGCATTCGTGTGAGACTAGTAAGTCGTCAGATGATTGGCATCAAGGGAGGTTATCGTGAAGGCGTCGCAAGACGGGATTTCTAAGAGCTGTAAGTTGTAGTCGGGGAGGAGGGCCACTTTAGAGGTCGCTCCCTTTGTAGCATTATCCTATATTGCTACCGTGACTACTAAGTATAGTAGATATAGTTTTTCCAAGTGCCGCTGCCATTAGAGAGTGGCACTAAACTTGGGATTCCAAGCGACGTTGAGTTGAAGATGGGTGGTCCTTAATGAGGACCATATGTTGAAGTTCGGTCGGATTGGAGATAGTGTAATCTCATTCGGTGGAAGTATTAGGTCGGGGAGTTTTGGCTTAGAGAGGGGTATAGAAGTGCCCAGGTGCGAAGATTAGAGGAAAATCTTTCACCGTTGGAGTAAGGTAGAAGTGGCAGAAATGGTAGTCGCCATAGTAGGGTGGTGCAAGAATTTTTGCCCAAAGAGAGAGAGCCCTTCGATAGAATGATAGGCTCACGAGTAAGTGTTGTTAACACTTCAGGAGAAGTAGTATTCACGAGGCCCCATCGGTGGACATCCACCCGGGGAAGGCTCATTAAACTAAGGCAGAGGAGGCCAGTATGATCTTCTCTTTGCTAAAGAAGTTAAGGGAACTATGTGAGTGATTGCTAAAGTAGCTTGAGATTGGAGTAGTTTGGTTCGGTTAAGACTAGAATGATGTGTCTAGGAACCATTGGTAGTGGCCAAAGATTTGCAAGTATGTTGGCGGGAATTTCCACCGTAGATGAGGGTGGAGTGTTCCTTATAATAAGATGGAGTAGTTTTGTATTTACCCTAGATTCGGGTGTGTATATCGAGCTTGTGGTAATATCGATATTTTTATAGTAAGTATACCTATATGACTTTCGTGGAAGGGAGGTCCTATATTTTCCTTCGCTCGTTATGAGGCGGGTGATGATATTTTAAGTATATGTGTGGTATGTGCTACTTGTATTATATGTAATATACGAGTATAGATATTCTCGGTTTGGTTGGTGCGATAACAAGTGAATAAATCGCGAGGCTATCCTATTTCTAGTTCTAGAGAGGAACTAGTTGTTCTATAATAGCTCACCTAAATATGGGATTGAGACTTTATAGAGATGGTTTACGGTATGTAGGCAGTTTTCATTTTTATTTGTCTTGCTTCAATTATTTTGCTTGATTGTTAGCTTACTTTGTTTGTTTTGCTTATGTATGATGTTGGCTTATCTCCACGACCAACCTAGTTAAGTAGTAATGCACTGTAGGGGTTCCTTGTTTGGATTTCTCGTTTGCGAGACGCTCCACGTGTGAACCTTAACGAAGTTGGAAGTGGATAGATGGTGTAGTTTCCTTTCTTTCTTTTTCTTTCTTTTCTTTTTCTGTTGGTTGAGATGTTGGATTGGAAGGTTTAGCCAAGAATCACGTAAATGAGTGATTAAGGGCTAAGTTGATGTGCAATATATGATCACTATGATAGTTCTTCCTCTGATCTATGTGGGGGAGACCAAGATATGAAAGTCAAATAGAGACTTATGGTTATGCCTTAATGAGAAGGCCATTTATAAAGATGTATGTGTGTATATTGGGATAAAGTATTGGTAGCGCCTTACAGAAAGTAAGCGGTCGATCAGTTAAAATTTTCATTTTTCTTGTAGTGGTAAGACTTAGAGTTAGGATTTTAGCGATCCCGATTATGTATCTTCGACCGTTACTTCTCGACGACCGACGATGCGAGGTAGTAGTGTAATGGGAGGGTTCCTTGTTTGGATTTTGCTTCGGCGAGACATCCCATGCACAAAATCGAACTAATGTCAGTAGTTGGGAAAGGTCTTGGACACTAGGGATATAATTAGGATATACTTATACGACTAGATTAGGATAGATAGATTGATTTTAGGATTATTAGGATGTAAGGCCCTTAAGGCATGTAGTGTTATTTTAGGAAGGTGGTAAGGAGTGGACCACAATAGGTTTGTGGGTTAACTTTAAGTGGGACTAGGTTCCTAGAACGAAGAAGTGTGGGATCTCGAGTGATTCCGAAGGTTAGGCCGAAGGAGTTGGGTCCTTTCTTAGATAGAGTGTTGCGTCGGTAACCTATCTTCTCAGGAGTTGAAGTATGAGTTGACTTTTTCTCCTGCACTCGTGTTGTTAGGATCGAGAGTGGAGTTGACGAACGAGTCTTTTCCGGGAACGGAAAGTATTAATACTAGAGCATGAACCCATTATTTATGCGTATCACATACTTAAATTCTATGAGAAGTACTATCCCCCACTTGATGTAGAGTTCGTAGCGATAGTATTCGCCTTAAAGAATATAGGCACTACTTCCTGGGTAGGAAATTGGATATTCCCTTTTCACTAAGGACATGCGGATGGGAGTAGTAGCTTGTATGGATGGAAATTTCCGTTCGATAGTTCGGATCGTTTTATAAGTACGGTGCCATCTGTATGTGGCCTGGTGTAGTTGGATGAACAATTTGCCTGTTCGCTGGAATAGAAACCGCGGATAATATATTCTTTGGAATTGGAGGGGTCCAAGAATATTTCTTTAATGATTGCGCTCGTTGAGCCACATACTTTTAAGGGCTACGCCAATGCGAATAGGAGTAAGTAGTGTTGGGGTGAGCGATTATAAGTTAGTACAGTTATTCCCTAGTAAGGGTGTAACGTATTTCGGGATGAAAGGCATTTTATGCCGAGGTGTAGGTATCTCCTTCCGTAGTAGATAGGTAGGATCGATAGTTCATAAGGAACGGTTTGGTGCTAGGTTCGAGCACGAAAATGTAGACTGAGATCGAATAGTGATGACCTTAGTCCGAGTCCAATAGGGACGTCGCACTGCTAAGGGGTTTGCTAGGAATGATAGAACGATAGTTTAATGTAGTATACCTTTAGATGGTATTACTATATGCCTGAATTTTGAGGGAAAAATTCCCTTCTAAGGGGGGGGGGGGGGGGGGGGAGTATGTAACAACCCAGGTTTTTGAGCGACTATTTTATAATATTTTGCCTGATGGGCTAATTTTATAACATAGGGATAGTTGGAGTAAATATTATTTTCGTGATATTTAGGGATAATATTTACTATGTTTTGTCTATTTACTGAATGAGAAGGAAAATAGCATTATATTGTGTTTTATTGCGTCGTTATATATACGACGACGGTTATGACTCATATTGAAATTGGAATATAATTAATAAAATAAAATGAAATTAGAACATAAAAATAGTTCACATTTTTCCAAATGCCATAATAGGGGGTACGGTTGTTTTTATAATAGTCGAGAGAGTCGAAATAAGTGCCATGTTGTATTTTTGAGTTTCGGGCACTTTTGACGCTTTATGACTCAATTAAGTGGATACGAGTCATTTTAATGGTGTATTAGAAATTAAAAGAGGGCACTTGTGTTTTAAGACCCGGTTAAGTCCCCCACCCCTTTTTATTTTCTCAATCTTATGAGAGAAACCAAAGGAGAGAGAGAGAGAGAAGAGAGAGTTGGGAGAAAATGGGAGAAAGGACAGAAAATGGAAGATTGGAGCCAGAATCCATTGCTTCGGGAAGAGAATCCGAGACTACGAACTAGAGGCAAGTTTCTTACTTGTTAGATATTGATTTAATGTGATAAATTGCATGTTTAGTTAAGTTTTAGGAGATTTAAACCATAAATGGGTTTTTGTTGATTTTGATGATTAAACCCTTAATCTTGTGTTTTTATTTGATTTGAGGTAAAAATATTAGTTAGTAATTGTGTAGAAATGATTTGGGAACAATTGTTATTGTTGATGTTGGGAGAAAACAAGGATTTGGGGTATTTGGAATTTTAGGGTTCATACAACCCGTAGCCCAAATTGGGCATTTTCTCAGGACCAAATCGATTCGGCCCAAGGGGCGAATCAATTCGGATAAGGGGAAACTTACAGGTCTGGGAAAACTGAATCGATTTGGGTTGGGACGAATTGATTCATATTTTGCAGAAAGTCAGTTTTTACCCACTGAATCGATTCGGCTTTTTGGCGAATCGATTCGCAAGGGCGAATCGATTCAACCCAAGGGGGGAATCGATTTGGTTCCCTTGGGATTTTTTCCTAGTTTGATTTTTAGCCCTTTTTCTTTTAGGTCCAAGGTTTAGGGACCTTCCTTTGGGAAGTAATGGGGAGTCCTAGAGGGTGGTTTTGGGTAGACTAATGCCCTAGGATTAAATGGGATGTTTAGGCTTACCCAGAGGGCTAGTTTGTGTAGGTTAATTTCCGAATGATATAGGAGTTAACCTAAAGATGAATTGAAGATAAAAATGTTTACGATGAGACTTTTGGGAGACACTCCTTGAGGGAGATTCATCTTAACGGTTTATGATATTATATTGAAGTCTTGGGGACTAGTTGAGGTTGATGGCACTTCGGGTCTTAAGTCATTAATAAAATATGACGTTAAGAACAATATATGCATAATATGAAATGTGGTACTAATAATAAGTACAGATGATTTTGAGAATGTAAAAATGGATGTTTTCAAATGAAAAGGAAGATGATTTTCATAAATGTTAAAAGGTATGGATACACACCCTCTCTAAATCGCTATCTTAAGGGAAGTTCGCGCATTGTGGTGAAGCCCCCTGGCTAGTGAATGCAGGGTGGATATATCCCTAGGCCATATGAGCGTTTATTGTATGTTTCTACGATGGGTAGGTAATTCCGAGTGTGGTTATGACTACCCCGCAGGCATATGGCCGCTTCCCGATGTTTCGGTAGGATCCCAGGTTGTCTAAATGATAGGCCCTGGAAGATTATAGCCACTTAGGGGCACGCACAGTGGGAAAATCGAACGGGCGGTCTTAGAATCGTTATATATATATATATATAACTATTCTAAATCAAGTTGGAGTTGATGTTCGAAATGCCATAAAGAGCATGATGAGGTGCCATAAAGAGCACAATAAAATGCCACAAAGAGCATATGATAATGATTATATTCCTGATAAGGAAGGGATTTTTACAAAGTGTATAATTGAGATAATATGCCACAAAGAGCATAAAAACTGTGATTATATTTCCTGATAAGGAATGGAACTATGAAATGAATAAGTGTATATGATGAAATTGTATGGTAAACATTTGATAAAATATTGTACCATTTATATATGTTCCTAAAGAAAGAAATGGGAATTATGTTTTAGATGGAGAATGGATTTAATTATGTATACTTGAGTAGCTTTAGATGAGACCTCTCATTTATATGTATACATTAACAATGTGCTGAGGGTATAATGTATCTCGACGATCAACCTTGCCTAGTAGTAGTGTATCGGGGGGGGGGGGGGTTCCTTGTTTGGATTTCGCTTTGCGAGACACCCCACGCACGAATAAGGGCATAGTGTTGTGACTGGGGAGAAGTTAATCTTTAGTACTTGGATTAATTAGAACAGGGTCTATTGTATCTCGACGATCAACCTTGCTTAGTAGTAGTGTATCGGGGGGGTTCCTTGTTTAGTTTTCGCTTTGCGAGACACCCCACGCACGAATAAGGGCATAGTGTTGTGACTGGGGAGAAGTTAGCCTTCTGTTCCTTGTTTAACTATAGTATCATCATTGATATTGCTCTAGGTTGCTTTTAGACTGAGAGGTGAGAACTATTATTGTTAACTGCGAGAGAGTTACACACTTAGCTGTCATGCATTTTATTCACATAGGAATCATTTCAAATTGGGCCCTGACCCGTATCTATATTTTTTTGCTTTGCATATGCTCTTTGCCGTACAGGTGCTCTACCGCATGGACACCCGTATTTACATTTCCATTTCGGTTGTTATGGAGCTACGGCATATTGCGGATGTCGTAGGGTATTGTTTAGACGCTTCTTTCTATTGTACTCTAGTTATGTTCAGTTATTTATTCGGGCGTGTTTGCCCAAGCGTTGCACTCATTTATGATATTGTAAATATTGAAAATGTAATACTCGGTGTAACTATTTGTATTGGTCTGTTCACCGACAGCTTATTCGGTGATTATTTATGATATTGTTGTTCTTTATCGATTTTTGATATCCACCGTTTTCGCAAATGGGATTGTCTAAGTGTTTTCTTTTAATTATAATTTTTTTTTTATTGACAGTCCGTTTTCTATTAAAGATGAAAGTAATTTTTATTTGAATAAAATATGAAAGTAATTTTTATTAAAGATGTTTTAATTCTAAAATTAGAGATCGAATCTAACCATTCGGTCAATTGTCCGGTTTTAAGCCCCGGCTAAAATAAAGTCCAACTTTTAGAATATTTTCTTAAATAATACATAATTTTCATTTTTAAACACCTGCAAAATTCTTCTCTTTGATAAATATTCTTTCCAAAAAATTTCTTCTTGGAAGTTTTCTTTCCCAGTGAGATTAATTAATATGATGATATGAAGTAGTATATTTTTGAATGAGCGATAGGATACCAAGTATTTAATGTGAATATGTATTCGCCACATAGTTATAATTGGTTTTGGGTGGTTTTTTATATGGCAAGTAGCAGGGCAATTGGAAAACTGCTACACATAATGATTAATCGCAAAACATGTCAATAAGAGTGACATAATCCATGACTCAACCTATTGAATTTCTATTTAATATTCTATAATTGATTTGTTTCTCATTTAGTTCTGCATCAACACTATAGTTAACCAGTAAAATCGAAAAAGAATTGACAGGTTTTAGGTAGTAAAAGCTTCTAGAATTGCATGACTTGTTGTAACAAAACTTGTATGCAAAGACTTGGTTCATAACTCCTAAGATGAAACCCTCTCAAGAAATCTCTCTCCTCTCTAACTTCCCCCCTCAAGACCACCAAATCATACCGTGCTTTCTTCCATGTCATATGTTTTTCCCATCTTCGTAGATGGAAATTTATCATGAAGAGTATGACTCGAAAGATGAAGCATGAGAAGGTGAAACAATATTGATAAATACACCAGTGGTAGAGATAGAATGTAATAAGTTACAAAAAATCCGATAAAAGTGGAAAAATGAACTCATCATAAAATTACTGAGGAAGTTCCTCTCATCTCAAAGGCTTACGTTGTGTTTGCCTCACCTTTGGAAATTAAGATAAGGTATCTTTATAACCCATTTAGGTAATAATTTTTACCTAGTAAATTTATTTTCACCAAAAGATTACATGTCAGTTATTGCCGGAGGGCCCTGGTTTTTAGAGGGCCATTATTTATTCATGCAACGGTGGTGGAAAAAATTTAAGCTGTAAATGGCGAATATTATACATATGAGTTTATGGATCCAAATTTATGAACTCCCAGTTGAATATTATGATCGGGGTATTTTGCAACATATTGTGGAAGCTTTGGGTAAGCCTTTAAAAATTGACTTACATGCTGAATCCCGGACAGGCTAGGTATGCCCGGATTTGTGTATAATTTAATATTGAACAACCTTGGCCACAAAGCATCAAAATAGGATGCATTCTATGAAATATTGTATATGAGTTAAAAATAGATATTTTTTCTCATGTGGGATTGTGGGACATAATAGAGGAATGTTTAGAAAATCTTATGTTGTTAACAAAGTTGCAAAGGAGATCGGGTCCGAAACAAAGAGAAATGAGCATATATGGCATGTGGTGTCATGTAGACCTCCTCAAAGGACACCCATGCAGGCAAATGGAGTTTTAAAAAATATTAGCACACTTCATGGTACCACAGTAAAGAGAGGGGAGGACTATTTCATGGTGTTGCATGGCAACACGGCAGGACCGATAATGGGGAAACTGCCACGTGATGGAGTGTTAAATTCAAATTCATCTTCTTGCAATCCATCTATTGTTGCTAGCCGAGGCCCACCAATAACAAGCGTCCAAGTTACGAAGTCGGAGGATGAAAAAAACAAAAATAAAAGCTTGGAACAATCTCGATTAGCTTTTTTAACCGCCCTTGTTGAAGGAGCGAACGGCTACACGTGTCCTCCTGTAGTGACATGTGGTAGTGGGGCAGACATTATCACTAAGCCGTCGTATGCTGCTAAGACATGCACGTTCCTTATAAATGATTTACCGCCCTCGTATGCAAACCTACCTACAGTGGGAGAGATTTTAACTAAAATAAAGAGGCAAGACGACTGCCCGAGCCCAGACTTTCCGACCATAACCTAGAGCCCACGAGACTCACCGACTTTCGAACTATTACAACGACCACCTCTGAGGCCAGGGACATTGCCACCTATTATTAAAACTCTGATACCACACGGTTTTGAGTTTTCTCCCTAGAAACTACCCTACCTAGCTTCGTCTTCCACAGTTAAATGCAACTTTCAACGAAAGCCAACCAGTGCCAAGGCCAAACCTCAACCACCACAGAGTTATTCAATGCGGTCCAAACGATCTCTTAATTTAACCAGTTTGCACAATTTCGTACCTCTTCCATTACCAACTTCAAAGACACCTTTAGAAGTCACACAACATTGCGACAAGTCTCAGTAGGAACCGGAGTCCATTTACACCTTTCACGCTCACTAAGTTCCAAACGAAGCTCAGCTTATGATAAATCCATTGCAACCAAATGAATATGTTTATATCCTACCAGATAGAAGACTGAGAAGGACACATACACACCCATACATCTAATATGGATACTCATGTGGAATGCTAGGGGAGCGGGTCGCCCTAATTTCTACCCGAAACTAATGAGTTTTGTTACTCATCACCATCCCCACCTCATGGTTATTTTGGATATAAGAATGGATGCGAGAAGGTATCTCAGTAAGATAGGTCGATTTGCCCTTTAAAATAATATAGTGTCTCCGGCATTGGGGAAGTCAAGGGTTATTTGAATTTTGTGGCTAAATAGACCAGTTACAGCACATGAACTAGTAGTCTAGCCCCGTTTTATTCATCTTTTGGATAAGCATGACTAGGAAGCGGGTTCGTCGGAGTTCACAATTGTGTACATGCCACCATAACCAGTAGAACAAACTCAGGTATGGCTTGGGTTAAATCATTTATCTTCTTCTGTTCAACACCCCTGGATTCTTTTAGGGGTTTTCAATACTATTTTAGACAAAACGAGCACGATCGCTATGCAATTTTAATTCTACTTGTAATATCCATGATTTAGGTTTTTGTGTCCCATCATACACTTGGAAAGCTAATACTTCATTTGGACATCATGTGCGTGAAAGATAGGGGTCTTGCCAAAATGAGATGATTAGACCTATATCCACATACATAAGTCATGCATTTACCCCATGCTGATTCTGACCATTGTCCTTTGTTATTGGACACTTGGCCTCAATGATCCAAATATCCGAAACATTTTATTTACTGTAAGGAATGGGCACAGCATTCTTCATTTCATGAGTTGCTACACTCACAGTGGAGAAGTCGTGTGCTTAGTTCACTTGTATTTCGGTTCTTGGAAAAAACTCATTTTTTCAGACAGGTGGCTACTGCATGGGAACGTACCTTATTTGGTAATAAGGCTTATAAAATTTCAAACATTTAGAAAGAACTCAAACATGTGAGGAAATTCCTTGAGCAATCTCCTGCTCACCACTCTCGTGCTAGAGAGTCATAAATCCAGAAGTTGTTGTCGCGCTTTCTTCTATAGGAATCCCAATATTAGAAAAATAAATATAAACTCATGTCAATTATTGAAAAATAAATATAAACTCATGACTTGGAAGATAACAATTATCATATTTTCACTGAGTGCCCTGCTTTCTTCCAAGTTTGCATGCCAAATGACCTGACGGATTTTTTCAACGATCCTCATTTTTTAGCCATTGTCTGCATTACGAGAATCATCTTAAGATACATACAATTCCCTCAAACCATTTTTCTCCTTCGCGTTCTATTGATTATGCTAAATGAGGCCATTTTTAAACATAAACCAGTTCTCAAAGCAATGGTACTGCACTCTCTGTCTGACTAATTCCTTAATTCCATATGTGTGTATCACCCCCCACAAAGGCCCCCACCAAAGTCGGTTCATATATTTCATATTTCCTGGTCCCGATCGGTGTCTTCGTTTTTTTAAATGCAATACAAACGGTACGAATCCCACATATCGGGACAAGCATCTTTTGGTGGAATTATTCAAAATTCCCAAGGTGCCTTCCTCTTTGCGTTTTCCAGAAATATTGGGTATGCGTCTTCAGTTTTAGCAGAAATTTGTGCCATTAAAACTAGTTTAGATCTGGATTATTATGTGGGCATTAAATGTATAGGAATTGAAACAGATTATCAAATTGTATTTCATATGGTCTATAAGAACTCCTCCCATCACCCAGTCCATAACACTTTGATCCAAGCCATCCATGAAGGATTGCAGCGATTTCACCATGTGACTCTTTATGTTTGTTTTAGAGAAGCTAATTAGTGTGCTGATGTCCTTGCTGCCTTTTCACTATCGCATCTGTTTTTTCCAAAATGTTTGTTTCTGTTCCTAGTTTTTTACTTCCCTTCTTGTTTACTGATATTTGTACTAGTTCTTAGTCCCAATCAGTAGCAAGGGACATCAATTGTAAAATACCTCTGTTTTGAATAAAGCTTTTACTTTTGATTAAAAAAGGCTTTTAGAAAAAAATGGATCTGACAACTACACTATCTACATTTTTATTGTTTACTTGTATGCTTTATCATATAAACTAGTACATCATGAACAACATGTATACCATAGCCTGTCATTGTTAGCAATTTTAATGTCATTGGAAGCATGACAATGCATTAAACTAAGGGTGTGAGAGCAAGGGAGAGATACTATTAAGTGAAAGATGTGAGAAAAAAAGGGTGAAACGTTTTGAGTCATATTTTTATCAAAGAAATGTTGATCACGCATGTGAGAGTAAGCCTCATCTTTGTCTACTTATTCCAAAATAAATTTATCTGACAATTTCACAGACATATATCTGTCCAATAACCACTAAGATGGATGGCTAACAATAATAATAATAATATTTTAAAAGTTCGGGGTGACCACGTCTCTCAACCTACAACCACATAGCTCCAGGTGCAAGACATACCCTAACCTTTTTCTTTATGGAAGTTGTAGAATATCTATGTCACAACAAGGGCTATACAGAGGGAATGAAAATTCTTATTATATTTCCACACAAGAGGCTCAAAACCTCAGCAAAAGGTGTGAAAATACATCCAAAAATCACTACTATTCTAACCATTGGTGTTAGCTTATTAGTTTTCCTGTTACTTTATGACAAGTAATTTATGCTCACTGACAAGGCATGTATACTTATTACGTCGGATAATTATATATCCCCACCATCAATTTTTGTTTCCATTTTTCTTTTTTTAACTTTGGTGACACATACCAACTTCCTCTGATTAACTAGAAATGTTTGGGTTATATATTTGTTAAAAGACATTATCAAAAGTGTAACCGATGTGAGTGAGATTAATATTAAAAATTTAGATGGACAAAAATACACATGCGTATCAATTTTACATTTTACACGCTTTAGATTTAAATCTTTCGATAATATTTTTGTAGTTAATTTTCCCACTAAGAGCATCCGCATATATTGATCCTCACACGCGCGCACACATGCACACACAAAGAGTATGTGCCATATAAAATCAAGAACAAAAAGGTTCAATCAAACTAGTCCAAAAATATAATTAAGACTTTGTAATATATCATAAAATATTATAACGAATAATCCTCACAAAATAAAGAAAACGAAAATATCATAAATAATGCTAAAACAAATCTAAAAAATAATCTCGTAAGGAGATTATCGTGGTGTATTCACATGTTCAAAACCATTAAGTGGCGAATGAGAAATTGGCCTCAAAGTGCCCCATTTTAAGTGGGTAAACTAGTATGTAGTTGGAAGAAATGGGTTTGTCCCACATAAAAAAATTAGAAGCTATGTGTGTAGTATATATACACATAAAAATTAGAAGAAATGGGTATTGACGCTCCTTCTGATCTTCAACCGTTCTTCAATATGGCCCACGTAAAAATTCCGTCTTCCACGATACCAGTCCAAAACACACGCCTCCACGTATGTCTCGGTGTCCACCGATATGGTTTTGATACGTCTACGATGTCGAACACGATGTCCGTCGCTTCTTCACCGCAAAACTTTTTATGTTCAATGTGTAGAACAAACAACTTTGGTGCAACAAGATCACTTAAACATATAAGAATGCTAACTCGGATCTTTGCAAACTCTAAGGATGTGTTTAAGACTTTTAAACCTTAGAAAACATGTGCAAAACAAGTTTCTGGTCAAATACTATTTTCCATAATGCACACCTTCGAAACTATGATGCAAACACTGTTTAAATAGGATTTAAACACTGCCTCGAAAAATGTGTCGTTCGAACGACTTGAGGAACTCGTTCGAGTGACATCCCATCTCGTTCGAACGAGATTGGATCTCGTTTGAACGACAGCGCGAAAGTTTGACTTTTTGACTTTTTGATTAAAACGTCTCTTCCAATGAGAGATCCAAAAATGTCAATCTCTTTTACGAGATTATCATCATAAAACGTACTGTAAACCTTTAAAACACTTTTAAAACATTTAAAAACATTTTTCTTTATAAAAAATTACATCCTTATAATTTATAAAATAATTTCGAGCACCATTAATTATACGCATTCATACCTGAGTGATCTCGAAATGAAATTAACTTTGAAGACGATTAAAATTGCACCAATGAAACTTCGGCATGATTTAATTCTTTGAAGGCTTGCCGCAATGCCTTCAATTTCTTCAATACGTCATAGATCAAGTAGGATCGTGACAAAATAAAATTCTCCCTATGACATATTACAAACACAGTTTTGTTCACGGAATTAAGTCAAAACAATACAGGGATTGAATTGAAAATTTATGTCCTTACAATCCGAATTGGCACTACACCAAAATTGGTGAATTTTCACGACTAATGACTGTGACATAGATGGGATTGACAATAAAACTTTTCACGGTCCGTGACAACCCCCCATTCACGGTCATTTTTTTCACTAGAATATTTTGAAAAATGTGGTGACTAAGGGACTTGTCACGGTCATGAACCATGTCAAGGATTAAGGGGTGACCGTATTAGTCACGGTCTTGGTCCATGAGAAGTCTTGACCAATATTATGATCATGGACTCTGAAAAGACCAAAACATATTATCACGGATGACCATGAAAAAGACCCAAGATAGTTTGCTAGGGCTTTGTGTGCACAGTTTCGAAACAACCCCTTGTGCACAGATCTAAGCATAAGTTTTTCTAATAGAACTAGTGCACATGGCTACAAAACAACCCCACGTGCATAACTGCAAAATAGTCTCGTGCGCATAGATCAAGGTAGAAGGTTTTCTAATGGAACACCATGCGCACTGCCTAGTAGCAAAATCTTCTTCATAAACTCGCCAAATAAATATGCCCAATAATTACATTTTTAATCACAACCACAACCACAACCACAACCACAACTAAAAGATAGTTTTAATGAGAACAAATAATAAAATCAAGAACAACCATAAACAATATAATGAAACACAACATTTAAATCAAATACATTAAATTCACAATATTTTTTATTCATTACTTAAACAAAAATACAAATATCAAATCTTCTCAAGGAGATTCGTCGGCTAAACGATATATGAACCAATTATGTCGGCAGTATGCCAAACACCCCTTTGTTAGTTTAGACAAAAAAACTTCATAATCTTTCCCCTCCAAGACCGAAATGATACTACCCGAGACACGTAAGGCTGCAAGAGGAGATTATGCACCTTAGTCCCTGGACTTGCACACAAATATTTGATCCCCATTGAAATCTTATCCCCTCCCCGTATGTTTAGGAGATAAATCCTCAACTCGAGGTCAAATTCTTTCGATAGAGTAGGGCTTGGAGCAAAATAAATATCAAAGGGTGGTGAGAATCCTCCATTAGTGATGGAGATGGAGTAACCGTCCCATCACCAACCTTTTCCTTCCCCTTTCCCTTACCTTTCCCCATTGATTTTCTTCCACCAATTCCCTCTCATCACCACAACCCATTTTTACATACTCGAACATATAATTTAATTATTTTTGGAGATTATCAAGCTTCGAATTTGTTTCTGATTGATATGTATCGAGGCGTTTTCCAAACGAGCATACTGTAATTTTGCTGCTAGCCAAGGCTATCAACTTCGATTTGGGCACGCGTGAGATAACACTCTGATTACAACCTTTTTTGTCCCTTTCCAACACTAGGCTCAATACATCTATCCTCAAAAATTCCTTATCAACATCATTCTTGTTGATATGTACCTCCTTCAATGTCTCATAAAACATTATATAATATGTCATTACCTTAAAAGTGAACGTTATTAAATTCACACGTAATTTAAATTAAAACTCACTAGAGTTTCGATGATGGTAGGATTATCAATCGTGCCACATTTGAGGTAAAACTACACATAGGAATCAATCCCATGCACATTACCCCCGATTCCATTCCTTACCTCTTTCACATATTAAAATTATTATGCCAATACATATTCAGTAAACACTATACTCTTTCATTATAAAAAGACCGTGACTAACTTTAGCCCACATCACATACTATTCTATGATCTACCTATGCTTAAGATTTTTGGTTAAAGTAGTGGATGTAGACACCTTATTCTTCAACCTAATAATCATAAAGTATATGACACAATCCGTCAAACCTCTCAATCCTAAATAAAGGTCCATAACTTTAGTCACACTAAGGGTGACCCAAATATCACCAAAATAAATGCCCAAATCTTTGGTTAGAAAAAAAAAGAATAATGCAAAAGACCCGAAACTGGCCCCAAATTAGACCCAAAAGAAAAACCACATGTCCATGACCTATCGGTCCTGGGTGAACTATGCCATTATCGATCAATCCTATCATAGGACCTATCAATCATGAAACCATGCAGCTTTCCTATAAAAGGAGCCTTTCACCTACCATTGCTGGATATAATAACTCTGCCACTTAAAGGTTGCCTTTTTGTTTCGAAGATCTTTGTCTCTAAAAATTCCTTAAAACTATCCTATTTTGTTTTGTAAGCTGCCTTTAAGCCAAGATCCCAGCCCATAACCTAAATTTCTAACCTTTCTCTTTTTCACATAAACCCCAAAAGATTGAAAAACCTATTTTTTCCTTTTTTTTCTTCCTTTTCTTCTAAAAGGGTACTTTCCTTTAAAGAAAAATTAGATCTACAAGTTGATTTCAAACTGGAACACTACCAAAACGGAAAGGTGCACGTGTAAAATTGCATGTATATTTCTTTTTACTCTTTTATTTTGAACTCTAGACCTAAAAAGAGTGGTGTTATGTAGCAACAACACCTTCAACTGTCTCATCTTTCATCTCCTTCTTCTTTGGGAATGAATTTTTTCTAAAGGTATGCTCGAACTAAGTCGACTTTGATTTCACTTATGGTGGATACGTAGTCGTGTTAGAGAAACCATATCTCTAAAATTCAAATAAAATCTTATACATATTTAACTATTTCTACTCTTTGTTTATATAAATATTATAGAACCCCAAAAAGTGCTTCAACCATTAAATACACCTATATATGTTGGAGGATCACTAGATCCGAGGATTCCACATATTATTTTTTTCATAGTGTTGGATGTTACGGCATTCTTTCTTCAGCAAAGTGGTAGTATGAGTAAAACCATTTGATCCCATTCTTTTGATTAACATAAATCATTTTCATATCTATTCATTTTTCACTCTAAAATACATTGAAAGATCAAAGAAAGTTTAGATCTCTTACATTGAGCCTCTATAAAACTTTGAATCCTTCTCGTTTTCACAAAACAACGTGGATATTGAATCGCTCCATGCAAGTATAAAGACTCACTCGGATTGTCATCTAAGTGAACAAGTCCGACTTTGTATATAAGTTATCCTTTGTCTATATTATTCATACACACACATCAAACATTTCACAACACATTTAATTTACAAATAACTTCATTCACTTTATTATTTATTTTTCACATTATAACATTCTAATATGAATACTATATATGTATATTTTTTATCAAAAGGGTGGAGTGGGAGCCTAACACCTTCACAATATATAACCCAGCCCCTAAACTTTTGACTCTCTGGTTAAACATGTAGATCACTTGCTTTCACTAGGTCTCTACGGAGCATACCCCATCTTTTATTTATTTTTTGTAAAATAGACCGACAACTTCATTCTTCTATCAAAAGAGAATGAGGCGATCGCCACACAGCACTGCCAATGACCACTGTCTCCATATTATGTCCTAAAAGGATGTGCGCAAGTGCACGAGAGGCGTGTCACCTCGAAACCGGGTTCTTATAGTGGACACCAACTTTCTTGGCCTTGTGGTCCTTGACTACTCTCTAGTGGCCCACTGGATATCAAATATTTGTATTCCACAAAGTTTTTACAAATGGATACTTTCACTTTCTCCTCCCTCACGACATTGTCTTTTCATGCCATAAGGAATCTTTGTCCTTCATAAAATAATGTCCACATTGATTTTTGTTCCACATTTTCTATTTCTATCTTATAATGGCCAAGACACTTTCCCTTTCTTCAAGGGGTAAGTCAATTTTTTCTATCCAAGAAAAATATAGTAAGAAAGTTAGTACATCATCATTCAACAAGCATATCATTACCTCTAAAATCATGATCATATTTTTACATTAATAGTGACATTTTCATACATGTGTTTCGTTGGCTAGGTTGATTTGTGTGTGTTCTAATGTGTACGAGCATTCCAGACAAGGTTGTTGTCTTTCCAACGAATTCATTATCATAGCCTGAGATACTCAGGTGATTGTGTACCATTCGATGCTTCAATTAAGAAGACTTTTTATGTAGTGTGAAATAAGTTTATAAACTAAATAAAATAGAACTACACAAATAGTTAAAATAAAGAGGAACTAAAGGTGAAAAGGAGGTTCGAATTAACTAAAATAGTAAAGTAAAATTGTTAACACGAAATGAAATTGAAATTTTGATAGGAAGAAAATTACTCGAAGGTATGTAAACAAATGATACTAAGAAAAGTAAAGACGATTCAAATGTAAAGCCAGAGGAAATTTTCATAAACATAAAAGAGAGTTATAATGATTCTACCTTACAAACTAATTCGAAGAGAAAGGTTAAACTATGCTAGAAAAATTATGAGGAAAAGGAAAAGTTTGACTGAGTAATTGCATTTTTTGGGTGAGGGAGTCCTCTCTACTTTCGTACTTTGGTTTCTAATTTATAGAATCCATTGCCATGTAACTATTATTAATAACTGTTTGGAGGTTACGCATTTTAAAGTTCCCACCTAGGTGTAAATCATATATTTAAGTAGTTACCCCATGTTCAAGGCCTTGATAAGTTCTAATCGCTTGTGTAGCCATTTGCATTAATTTGGCATGGGGTATTCCTCAACCATAATAACCGTTTTGTATTTCCATGTGGTGATACTTTAGTGCTTGGTAATAATGTTGTGTAAATATACCCCTAATACTAATTGATTTTTTAGCAAAATTAATCATTGGATTGTTTAACTTCACACGCCATATCCCTACAGTCAATCATCATTACGTCGTGGTTAATACTGCTTAAATAGTTATGTTTGGTGGTGAAAGGATCTTTCTATATTGTCCATTCCGTCCCTTGGTATTCTAGCCTGAGATCGTATCTTTTCTCATTCCATCTTCTTTGCTATCTCAAAAATTAATTCCAATGGGGACGATAATGAAGATATAAAGAACACTTAGGAGTTTGGATCATCTTCGTCTACAAAATCAGTTAGTAATGATGTTGATCCTTGGGCTGTTGTTGTTGCCTCTGTAAACCCTTTTTTTATGATGAATGGGGAAACGCTGGCGATTGGGGCACTTTGGAAAAAATGGTACTAGTAAGTGCGCCTCCACTCCATACTTTGATGTTCTTCCTCCTCCCCCATTTTTCTTGGATTTTGCTTTGATAGAACTGAAAATGCTAATCAAACTTTGAGAGATTAATGTGAGCCTTCCATATATGATGATGGTCCATACCAATTTAGATTCTTGAATGGTTGGGCTGACTAAATCTTCCATTTTCCTCTTCTTAAAAGGAAATTATTGCATCTATTGAGGAACTTATTGATGAAGGAGCTTCAGGTTAAAGATGTTGTCATGTTAAAATTTAACAATCATAAGAACATGAATTGTTTTATAGTATAAAATGCAAGAACTGGGTCGAGCCCACAAGGACTATGAAAAATATATGTTTATTTAATAAATAACTCAATTTATCTTAAAATTATATCCCTAATCTAGTTGACAAAACATTTTGAAATTTTTTACTTAATTCAAATGGCTAAATTGAAAGTGAAATAAGAGTTCTAGTAATTAAATATCACACGGCAATTTATATTATGGAGCGTATTCATATTTTTTAATTTTCTAAACCTATCTCGTAATAATCTAGCGAGTAAACATGTTATTACTTAAAATATGTTCATTAGAATCCAAATAAACATTAATGTAAGATAAGTTTTCATGAGTTACATCCAAATTTAATTACAAGATAACTTGAATCCAAATCACCACTATCTAGATTTAATTATTTAAAACTTTAATCGTTAAACGTCTTTTTTTGTTGGAAAAATTTAGTCAATAATCATACAAATAATCATCACTAACATGTTCCATCATCACCCCAGAAACAACTAAATTAAACAATTATAGTTAAAAGTAAAGTAAAAAAATAAAATAAATACTTTAATAAAACCAGCAAAAGAAAAAAAAACCCTAAAAAGGTAAAAGAATGGTGAGAGGAAGAAAGTGGCCAAAAATTGGCCTTCGAGGCTCCCCTTTATGATCTATATGCTGTTTTTTTTTTATATTTGCTATAGGCGGAATTTGATAAACATCTAGTACCCATGCCTCCAACTCTTAAAATCTTTAATAAACATCTAGTACCAATGGATCGAGTCTTCCTTTGTTGCATATTCTTCATATTTCAGGTGTACCTCTAAACATGGAAAATAATGCACTCATCAGCTATATAAGCCATGGATGCAGATGAATATGTCAAGATCTATGATGAATAGGTGTCTAAGGTTGAGGTAACTAAATCTAGCAACAAAATGTTGGTTTAGCCTACTAATGAAAGCCGTCATCTTGCATTGCTTCACAGTGGATCTTTACCAACTTATATTCCTGATAACTCAGGTGTATGTTATGGACATATTCTCCTTCACCCTAGTTTCACACTTGAATATCTACCTCAAGTCACTTATCCCATTTTCACCATGATCTTAGGGGGGCTTATGCTTGGTGTCAATGTAGAACCTTTTTGACTTTCAATGCCAATTCAATTGTGTGCTTGAAACTTTTGTCCTCTTAGCGTTGTGTCACTTACACGGCTCCTAGGTATTGCATTGTTGGTTCCATCTTCCACACTTTTGTATAGGCCTTATACCATCTCGTCTCTAATGATATGCATACTTTATTTATCCTTTCTAAAAATTTCTTCTACTTGGGTGCCTTCGAAGCTTTTCTTGATGAATTCACATTTTCTAGTGGTCTTCTATCTGACCTGATCGTCTACCCACACATGCTAAGAAAGGATACAATCCATGATCTGGAGTAATGTACTCAACATGTTTTAGACATTGGTCGACCGTCATTGTGGTACCCTTTCACTTCCATTGACGTTGGAAAATCTTTGGAAGTTATTCATTGTTTCTCTCATCTTTCCCCTTTTATCTTATTGAAAGTTCAAGACCAAAATAATTTTATTTGTTTTTGTTGGTCATTCAAAACTGTGAAAACTATCTATCCATTCTCAAAGCTTAAATTTACTTTTCCTATACCAATTTATTATGAAGGTAAGTCTACTTTTCGTTGAACTAGATTTCTATGAAGTTTGTGTTGTTTACCAGATTACGAAAAAATAATATTTCACTAAATAATTAAACAGTAATGAAAATTTAATTAATTAATTACTCTAGGAAAAACAGTAACCGTAAAGAGAGCCAAGAAGAACATACAGTTTGTGATTAAAAAAATCACTTGCAGAGTTTTAACCTAGTCGAAAGTTGAACTATATCTCCTTAAGACAGAATACGCCCCCGCTATGGTGCTGACGCCAAATTCAAGGGGCGTCTGCCTCCCAGGATGAAATGGCCAACGACTGTTACAAGAAGCACTTCAGTGCAACAATCCCACGAACCAATAAGGGAAAATTTCTCTCAAGCAGTAAGATGGGAACAAGGACAATAGTAGGGAATTTGGGTAGATTTTCTAGTGTATTAAATGGATTGCATATGGTCCTTTTTATAAGTGGTGAAGGGCTGCAACTCATGTCTTTTCCCAGAAAAAGATGTGACTGTTTGTACAATCATATCTCTCTAACAAAGCAATTCAACGTTTTAATTAAATAATTAAAAATCGACATCGTTTTTAAATAATTAAAAAATGACAGCATTTTTTAAATAATTAAATAGTGCGGAAAATAATTAACGCATAATTAATTATTTTGTTTCGAAAAACTAGATTTTTTGGTTCAGAAAATAAATTTTAAATCCCAAAGGTCAATTAAAATTTGTCCAAAAAATTTAATAGTTTCTCAAGCACGACCCACGACCTAGACCCGAACACGGGCAAGGGCCGGGCCAGACGAATGGCGGCGACGCGCGCGTGTGTGGGCTTTTATTCCAAACCCAACACATGCATAGTGTAGACCATCTCCCCTTCAAAGAGTTGGGATAGCCTAAGGTATCTAAGCCTTAGTCCCATAACTTGGGTATATTAACTCTAAGTATTTCTACCACTTTTCCAATGTGGGACAAAACCACTTAACTATGTTACACCATCTAGCTTAAACTCAAATGGATCACTTTAAGTCCAAATTTCTCATTCATTACTTCACTATTTTGAACAAGCGAGTATACCAAATTAATCTCCTTGCTATAAGGAACACATTGGTACTAAGACACGTCACTTTCAACATATGTGTCTTAATGAAAATTGACTCTAAAGTTTAGCCTAATAAGCTGTCATTTAATAAAATATACAACAATCCCCCACATGAATGAAATTTGGAAGAATCAAATGAATATAGATGTAAACAGAGAGTTTTTCTAGGAAAAACATTTCATCGAAAAAGATAGCTTGTGGCTTTGAATTTTTCCTAGTGAGATACTATCGAGCTTACTAGCTAATCAATGAACGTGATGTCTTGAATTGATCGACCATTTATGTAAACTGAGACACTAGTATTCACACAATGTCTTTCCAACCTTATCGGTTCTCATTGTTGTGTCCATTTTGGCCTTGGACACCTCTTGATTTCATTACTGTGCTAGAGAAATAGCCTTTGTTATTCTCATAGAAGAGGCCCCTTCTCACTCACATAGGTGATTTCTATAAAGAGTATCCTGCTAACACCCCACTTGACCTATACATTCAAGATATAAAAATCATTAAAAACATAGTTTATCCTTATACACACGACAGTTTGTGCACTGACTCATCTTCCAAATGGGAGGAAGTAATTAAAATATTACTAATTAAAGTATTACTTCTCAGTGCAAACTGAGTAATCATAATTAGGTTGTCCCTTTGAACCTATTTCTTGGGATCTCAAGTCATTTAGGTAGGGTTTCCATTAAGACAACTCTTTTGAATTTACAGGCTTTAGGCCTATTCCACGTGATGAACTTGCAACTTGCTCTCCAGGTATACCTTTAGTTAGTGGATCCACAATATTTTGCTTTGACTTTACATAGTCAACAAAAATAATTCCATTTGAGAGAAATTGTCTAACGGTTTGGTGTCG
This sequence comes from Sambucus nigra, assembly GCA_949130495.1. Taxonomy (NCBI): domain Eukaryota; kingdom Viridiplantae; phylum Streptophyta; class Magnoliopsida; order Dipsacales; family Adoxaceae; genus Sambucus; species Sambucus nigra. Next base: position 510,682,413 of record OX422218.1, on the reverse strand, counting down.
ATGACATATATGTCATGATTTATCATTTTAGTAATTATTTTCAGCCCTAGAAATTGCCGATTGATAATCACAATGTATTATGATCAGTGACATGGGCTTTGACCATATTGGAATATCCTCTAAGAAGTTTCTAAGTCATTCAACTTCTCCCCATCTTTATCTAAAACAATAAATTCAGATTCCATAGTGGATCTTGCAATACACATTTGCTTCAAGGATTTCTAAGATACGGCTGCACCTCCAAGAGTAAATACATATCCACTTGTGGATTTCGAATCGTTTGAGTCAGATATCCAATTTGCATCACTATAACCTTCAAGTACAGCTGGATATCGTTCGTAGTGCAACCATCCCCCAAAGAGTATCAAAGATATCGAAGAACTCTTATAGAGGCTTTCTAATGATCTTTCCCTGGATTACTCGTATATCGACTGAGCTTGCTAATCGAGTATGCTATATCAGGTCGAGTACAATTTGATAAATACATCAAACTTTAAATAATACGAGAATACTCTAATTGAGATATACCTTCACCTTTATTTTTAAGGAGGTGATGACTTGGATCTACAGGTGTTCTCACCGGGCTTTGATCATATTTATTATACTTTTGAAGTAATTTTTCAACGTAATGTGATTGAGATAAGCTAATTTCTTGAGGGGTTATAGTAATTTTAATTCCTAGGATGACATCATCCAATCCCATGTCCTTCATTTGAAATCTACTAGTCAACATTTATTTAGTAGAATTGGTAACATTATTATTATTACCAATTATTAGCATATCATCTACATATAGACATACAATCACATGTCCCGCTTGAGTGCTTTCGATGTAAACACATTTGTCACACTCATTTATTTTGAAATCATTTGACTTCATGACATTGTCAATGTTTTCATGCCATTTTTTAGGTGCTTGTTTCAACCCATATAATGACTTCACAAGTTTACATACTTTCCTTCCATTTCCAGGAGATCTAAAACCTTTCGTTTGTTCCATATATATTTCTTCATCTAATTCACCATTTAAAAATTTCGTTTTAACATCCATTTAGTGTATTTCCAATTTATATATTGCTGTAATTGCAATTAACATTCTAATGGATGTAATCCTTGTAACAAGTGAATAGTGTCAAAATAATCTATTCCTTTTTTTGCTTGTATCCTTTAGCTACAAGTCTAGCCTTATATTTATCAATGGTTCCATCAACTTTCATTTTTCATTTGAATATCCATTTACACCCTAACGGTTTTGTCCCTAGTGGTAGGTCCACTGGTTCCATGTATGATTTTGCATAATGGATTCAATTTCACTATTGATAGCTTCTTTTCAATATGAGGCTTCCGGAGTGGATAGAGATTCTTTTACTATTTGAGGTTCACTTTCTAACATATATGTTAGAAAATTCGAACCGAAAGATTTTGAAATCTTAGTTCTTTTTCTACATATAGGTTCTTCCTCAATAATATTTATAGGTACACCATTTATAACTTCAAGCATTCTTTTTTTAGAACATGTTTCTTGTGTATTCTTACAAGGAAAGATATTTTCAAAGAATGATGCATTCCTCGATTCGATGATTGTATTTTCATAAATTTCAGGAATGTCAGACTTATGCACAAGAAATCGATATGCACTACTATTATGTGCATAACCAATGAATATGCTGTTAATAGTCTTTGGACCAATTTTTATCTTTTTAGGTTAAGGAATTAGTACTTTTCCAAGACACCCCCACACATTTAAGTATTTGTAGGAAGGCTTGCGTCCTTTTCATAACTCATAGGGTTATGTTTAGGGACTTCACTGATATGATTAAGGAGGTATTGAGGTTACTGGTGAGTCGAGATATTAAGTTTGTGATCGACTTAGCGCTAGGGACTAGGCGATAGTGCGAGACCTGTATTGTATGACTCCTTTAGAGATATGGGAGTTTAGAGTTCAGATTTCACAGCCTTTGGGGCAGGGTTTTATTCATTGGTGTACCCTAGTACTGTGTCTTGGGCCAATCGATCTCGATAACCGTGGATCTTGATGACAGTGCATCGAGATGGTAATTTTTTTGGATTTTGCTTGCGAGACATCCTTTCCTTGAAGCTTAGAAAGTGTCGAGAGTTGAGAGGCATTGGGCTTTAAGGCATTAGTTTGATACGATAGACATTACATGTGTAAAGATGTAACGCATCAAGCAGTGAGCTATTATATTATTTAAGGCTAGTGGATCCAAGAACTACAACATTGGGAGCACTCGGGGATGTTTAGACCACTTATTGAATAAGTGGGGAAATCTAAAAAAGAGTTGACTCGCGATTAGTAGGGTAACTAAGTATACCTTTAGTGTTTATGTGTGGTTGATATTTAGGATTCATAATAGTTGCACACGAGATAATTGTGTGTGTGTGCACGTGGTATAAGGTGTATGGTGATCCTAGTCAGTTTGATATTTAGTACCATTCGGTAAAGGCTAATGTGGTGGAAGATGTGTTAAGACGTATACCTATAGGATAGTTGCCTATATTGTAGTGATAACCATCATAATTGAGATCATTCTGAAGGTTTTGAAGGCACATGTAGGGTATCCTTCTTCTCAAGAGAGGATAAAGTTATTGGCTAGCGGAGCGGTGTCCTACTCTGTAAGTTTTGAAGGTGGATTGCGCTTTAATGGGTGATTGATTATCCCAGATGATGAGGACCTACGACGTGAAGTTACAGAGGAGGTGCATGGGTCATGGTGTTTTATGCATCTCGAAGGGGATAAGATGTACCATGACATGAGGAGACAATATTAGTGGGTCAGTATGAAGTAGGACATAAAAGAGTTTATCTTAAAGCGCATAACTTGTCAGATGGCTAAGGTTGATCATCAGAGACTAGTCAGGGTTCTACGATTGTTGGATAATCTAGTGTGGAAAAGAGATAGTATTTCGATGGACTTTATCAGAGGGTTACCGATGACGCATAAGGGTCACGATTCCATATGGGTAATTGTGGATCGATTGACCAAGGTAGTCCATTTCTTTCTAGTTCGGGTGGATTAAATTACAGGGCAATATGCATAACAGTTCATAGCAGAGACAGTGAGATTGCATGGGGTGCAGCTTAACATTGTTTCAGATTGGGATAAGATCTTTATGTCCCATTTCTGGCAGAGCTTTCAAGAGGCGATGGGGAGAGAGTTGCATTTGATCACGTCATATCATGCGTAGATTAATGAGCAGACTAAGAGGGTAAATTAGACATTAGAGGATATATTGAGGATGTGTATTCTGGACTTTAAGGGTAGTTGGGAGAAGTATTTTCCCTTAGTAGAGTTTACGTATAATAACTCGTACCAGTTCATGGTTGTCATAAAACCATTATAGGATTTGTATAGGAGACCTTGTTATTCACTTTCTTGTTGGTTAGAAGTGGGGTACATCAATCTTCTTGGGCCAAACTTGATTCAGGAGATGTCACCGAAAATTGAGTTGATCAAGAGTCGCATATGGGTAGCTTAGGAGAGGCAGAAGAGTTGCTCCAATAAGAACCAGAGATTTTTGGATTTTGACGTGGGGGATCAGGTGTTGTTGCGAGTATCTCCCATAAAGGGAGTGATGCATTTTGGGAAGAAGGGAAAGTTGGCATCAAGGTATGTGGGTCCTTTTCCCATCATCGAGATAGTTGGGTCGGCTGCATATAGGCTCACCTTATCGGAGCATTTTCAGTGAATTCACGACGTGTTCCATGTGTCGTCATTGAGGAGGAATCTAAGGGATGACGTGGCTTACTGACACATATCATTTGAGGTGATTGGCTTACAGTCGAATATTTTTTACGAGGAGAGACCTGTTGCCATTTTGGGTCATAGCGAGTGGAACCTTCAGTCAAAGGTGCTACCATTAGTGCGTGTATAAGGGGCACCACAATGTTGTCGAGTCGATGTGGGAGCATCAGGATGACATGCAATAAATATATCTAGAGCTTTTTGTGGCAGGTACATTCAAATTTCGGGGATGAAATTCCATTATTAGTGGGAAGAATATAATACTCCATGCTTTTGTGATTATTGAATTTCCATGTGCTCATAATTATTAATTTAATTGGTTTTTGCTAAATATTAACAAGAGAGTTAAGAATTAATATTTATTATTATTATTATTTACTTGCGTGTGACAATTAAATAGATTCACAAATTAGTATATGTCGCGTATGAGTGAAAATGAATGTTTATTAGTATATGTCGATAGAGAGTTACATCGACGAATCGGTATATTTTATGGGTGACGCATACGTTTCACATGTATTGGGCCCGATTAATGAGATGTTATCATATTTTTAGATGGGTGTCTCGGATGACATTTTTGAGCACCCAAGTGATCTGGAAAGGATCGATATTGTCCTGAATAGGTACTCGAGTGCTACGATTGGGTTCCAAGAGCTTTTTAGACATAACAGGACCCGTATAAGGGTAGTGTGCTCTTTTTACACATAGGTTTTGATGGGAAAATGGGATCAAGGTGTATTTTGGAGGCATTTAAGGGTAGGGAATATGGATGGCAGCCCACCTTTAAAATTTTCCATAATTGAGTTTGAGAGAGAGAGTTCAAGAGAAGAGAAAAAGACGGAAAAAAGGAAGAAAAAGGCTTGGAGAAGAGAATAAAGAGTCTACCTTCGGATTCAACCCATCACAAATGTAGAACTTAGGATCTAAATCCACAAAGGCAAGTAGTTACTTGCTTTAAATTACATGATTAAGTAGTTAATCACTTTTAAAGTTAATGATGAAGAAATTTTATGGCTTAAATGTTTAAAAGTTAAAACTTTAATTTCTAAATTAAGAAATGTAGCTCATAATTAGTCTCAAATTAGAATTGATAGTTAGTTGAAGTTGATCATGTAAGAATTTTGAAATTAATTCTGGGTCTATAATGATGAGCATGTAGAACTTTGATGGGAAGGTTGAATTAACAAAAATTCAATTTGGGTAAATTCTAGGTATGTTAGAATTGATGTTTGATTTGGAATCATAGGGTTTTGATTACTGTTTCGAGATTAATTATGTGTTATAATACTTCTGGGATTTTAGTATAATGATATATGAGGTTAATTTTATGTTTGGGGCTGTTTGGGACCTCCATTGGAGGGTTTGGGAGAGAAATACTTGACGAAGAAGAAGATAGGTAGCCTAGTGAACCAATCCATTGCGTTGGGGGTGTGAACCAGTTCTTTCAAACGAATCGGTTCGATCTTACAATTGAACATGTTCGATTTGCTGGCCTTCTTAGATTTTGTTCGTGTGCGGTTTTGACCCAGTAGAGATTGGGGAATCACCGTATGGGCTTCTGAGGTAGAGTGGGAATACTGGGGAATATTTACAGGGCTTGGTAAGTGTGTTAGGAGAAAGGATAGATCGGTTGGGGTGAGGATAACTGGTAATTCAATTGAGTGAACACTTATATGTACACTCAAAAAGTTAGCTTACACTTTGGGATTTAGGATACTCGTTCGTTGTGGGATTTTGCACGAGTTCAGTACTCTCTCTCTCTCTATATATATATATATGTGTGTGTGTGTGTGATTTCTGTGTGTTTACATTAAACATACCTACTTAGTAATGCTATTGTAGGAGGTTGCGTGTAGTGGGTAGTCCACCCTGGCATTGACCACCATGTGTTGAATTGATTCCCTAGGTCATATTACTGTTGCATGACCACTATCCACATGTGAGGATTGGTATTGGTTTGGAGACCGGTTGGGTGCAAAGTGGTATGGTTTTGACCCCAGGACGTATGTTTATGACCGTCTCCGTTGTATGTGTTTATGTTTGAGTTCGGTGGTGAGATTTTGACCCGATGACTCAGTGCGATGCATGATGCCTGGAGCCAGATAGCACACAAGGGATGCATCCACGAGGTCTCAAATCTGGGGATGCGGTGATATATATCTTTATGTACATGATAAGCACTGTTCTAAAAAACCCGCCTAGGCTCCGCCTAGGCACGCCTAGGCTTAAGGCTTAGGAGAAACGCCTCGCCTTACGCTTTTCACGCCTTATTCTTGGTAAAACCTTTACGGCGCACTTTTTTCTAAAAACAACAATGCCTTAGTGAAATGATGTCGCCTTTTAAAGAATTTGTTTACAAACCGGACCATTATCTTTTCCAAAATAATCAGATAGTATTTTAATTTGCATATATTCAGACATATTTTCATGATATGTGCAAATTTTGTATTTTAATAGCCTTGTTATGGTTAAAAAATATTAAAATATATTAAGAAGGCCTAAACGCCTTTTCACGCCTTTTTATGCCTAGGCCCGCCTAGGCTTCTAAGGCTTAAGGCTTGGCGTCCACGCCTCAATCACGCCCCGCGTTTTTTAGAACCTTGATGATAAGATATGTATATCTATTTATAACACGGGAGCAATTATGTTGTTATATTGTGTGAATATCTATTTATAGCACTAGTTTAGATATGTTATATTTACTGTGGGAATATTTATCTATAACACATGTCGTCGGGATATGGTTTGTGAGCGTATACCTATTTAGGGTAGTTTATACTTAGCTAATAGAAAGTATTTGGGGGATTGGGCTTGGATAGTAGTTATATGTCCTAGTTAGACTAGGTAGTTTAATTAGGATAATAAAATGAATGCATTAGGTGCTCACTGTAGATGGGAGGTGAGGTTTTATGTCATTTGAGTGCGAACAGTTAATTAATTATGAAAGTAATATATAACATGTTTTAATGGCTGAAAATAATTAATTATTTGCAAAATATTGTCAAACATTTCTTGCTTTGACCCATGGGAAGATTTTTTTTTCTTGCTTTTCTTTTTAAAATCCCAAGTATGCAGCAGTAGCATCTAGGACCATAGGGATAGTCATTTCTTGACGTGGATATATATCCTTTCTAAACGTGCAATAGCTGTGGACGCTATATGATTTGATGTAGATGCCTTAGTTGTTTCTATTTGGATAAGGTCTTTATTATTTCAAGTATTTCATTTTGGATGTGTTGCCATAGTTGGTTAGGAGTTTATTTTATGTCCGAAAGATATTTCAGTATTCAGTTTTATTGTGGTGGATGATTACTATTTGTTTACTGATGTTTTATTTTGTTCAATTTTATTATTTATTTATGCATGATGATTATTTCTATTCACTTAATTATATGGTTTTTATTCGTATCATATTTATATTGCTTGTTGCGATAGAGATGCTGAGAATGAAATCATACTGAGATTTTTGTTTTATTTTAGTAGAGTATTGACTACTCAGTATTAGAATAGGCTTATTGTCACAATATTATATTTTTGAAACCCTACATTTATTCTTTAAACCTATTTCTTGTTTTTCTTTCCACTACATAATTAATCAAAGGGGATGAAATACTTTCACGTTTTAATATGTTAATCCCAAATTATCTCCCCTATAGGAGGATGATATAAAAGGATGAACATTTTCCCCAACAACTTTAAAGCTAGTCAATTAGAAATATTCAACATTTTAGGACCAACCATCTCAAAATTGAGTTCGAAGTAGTTGAATTTTGGATTCTAAAACCGAATGGCATTGGAAATGACAAATGGATCATATTTGATATCCATTAAGATGAGTCTGACAGTGCTAAAATGCCATATTTTCCATCTCTTTGGTTTTGGATTTAGGGCACGATTTACTCATTGCGATCATCCATCATTGTCCAGTTGTTTAGGAGAGGAGGAAGGTGCTCTGAGGAAGGTGGATTCTTAGATACAAAGAGTTCGTTCCCCTAAATCGGGATATAAAACATAAAGCTTTAATGGGAGTTAATCTCAGAAAAATGGACTAACATTGAAGCGAGAAGCTCTAAATAGCAGCTGGATGGGGCAACCAATGTCTCCAACAATGACGCAACCATTAAAGTTGAACTCTTTAATAGTTTTGTCAAACTGTGTATACACATCCATGTTTTCAGAACTAGAAGCCATTGACTACAAGATAGTTTGGAAAAGATAGAGAAAGTTGAAAGAAGAGTTGAGAAAGTTCTTGGAAAGAAGGTTAACGACATGAAAAGGAAATAGAAAAATAAAAGGCTAATTTAAATAGATCAAAAATACTATTTAAAATGAAAGAAATGCAAAGTAAAAGCCAACATATATATATGAGGATGTTCCCTAAAAAAGGTTAATTATGGGGAAGTGGATAGACACCAAGCACCTTTAGTGGCTCTATTAATTAAAATGCACTCATGATTAGATTTACAGTTTGTTAATAACTTAAGAAATTGTAATCATTAAGAAATTGAAATCACGTAACGAGAGTTCCGAGATAACCACATATATTGGTTGAAAAGGGGGATAACAAAAGTTATTCATTTACTGGATTAAATTATTCCACTAAAGAATAAAAAGTGGATATTTGTACACTTCCACACATGAAATATGATTTTGTTGTGTTACTACCAATAATAAAACATGCATGATAAATATACCAAAATTTTAGTATTTTTAGGTCTAAAAGCACAAAAAATGGTTACAAATGCATTTTACATACCAAACTTAGTTATAACATAATGCTAATCGAATGGCAAGAATATATGTTATGCTTGATGACAAAATTGGTTTAATTAAAGTTACCATAAAAGGTTAAAGATATCATAAGAAATAAGACAATTTATAAACCACTGGCACATACATAGGCCTTCAAACTAGAAATTGGAGGTCATAAAAAATTGGAAAAAATAATAATATCACTATCTCTGGAATGAGTAATAATGCTAAAATGCATAAGTAACAATTCAATGGAACATATTCCACAAGAAAATAATTTGATTCTACTTTGAATCGAAATAGACATCATCTTAAGCGATCTTAGAAAAATGTCTCAATGTGTTGGAAGGTTCAGATTACCTTTTGATATTTCTTATTCAGCTCCATGTATCTAAAGGAAATCCTCTCCCCTGAAAGATCTTGAAGGCCATAATCCTTTGGGTCACCTTATCCATGAACAAAAATGTAAGAGAATTCTGTCTAATCCTCCAAGACACTATTGGTTCTCTTATAAAGATCGTCATATAAGGCCATTTAAATGTTATAATCTTCAAACTCATAAATATTTTACCGTAACCACCAAATTTAAGAAAGATAATATTTAAACAAAAAGATCATTTGAGCCTTAGGAGTTTAAGGAGAGTCTTCAAAGTTTTGGATGTTCAAATTGGCCCAAATAAAGTTATTTCGAGTGTGACATTTCAATAAGACCCAAGGGGAAAGATGAGAGAAGGCATGAAAAACTTACAAAACTCTACCAACATTGATGGTAGTGCATGGATAATATAGATAAGGATAATCAATGTCCAGTTCATCATGGACATACTTATTTAAGTAATAAATTGGATCCCCAAATAATGTGTGTGGGAAAATAATCATGTTAGAGAGAAAAATATCATAGAAGCTTAACTCAATAGCCCAAGCTTCAAAGGCAGTCAAATTAAAGCTATCCCCAATCGAGACATAAGAGGTGTAAAGGCCATTTATGAGGAAATAAATTATATTATGCACAAAGGTGTGGTATGGGGAGTTAGAGTTAATGGTGCCATACTTCAGGACCTTAAAAATTACATAGTTCTGTACATCCAAGAGTTTAAAAAAAGCAATCTTGCTAGTATCAAAAGGGAAGAAGGGCTGATCTGGTTTAGAACAGGTGTGAGCTCTCCTAGGATAACATGTAAAAGTGGGGTAAGTCACTTGTTCCGATACTCAATTAGAAAATGAGGAAGAGTAAGAGTATCATCATAACCAATCCCCATTGCATCATGGGACCATTGTACATGTTCTTTCCACACAAATTAAAAAGTAAAAGTTGTAAGGGGACCATTAAGAACCACAATGGGGGCTGGAGAAAGTCATTTGACTTGATACATAGGTTGAAGTTGGGTTTGTATTCATTAACTTCTGTCATGTAGTCACCACTAATCCAAACATCCATAACATCCTCGCAATATTCTTCATCTACAAAGTGAGGCGATGTGATTGTAACGACTAGCCAACTAGCAGCACTATAATAGATTCCACCTTAAAAGAGTGGAGCAAGGACAATAGAATGCGAGGACGACTCACGATTAGTTACATGAGTTTTTCCTTGGATGTGTCAACACCAGCTGAATGGCATTCATCGTCAAAAAACTTATCAAATGAGGCAATAATAATCATCCAATAATAATAATAATAATAATAATAATAATAATAATAATAATAATAATAATAATAATAATAATAATAATAATAATAATAATAATAATAATATTATTACATCTTCCTCTCGTATTTTAGGTTGTTTTAAGTTATTCTAACCCAAACAACTTAAATAAATCATGTTAATACCAAACCCAAGTGAACTTATGATATATAATTATATCTCTTCTCGAGTGTGAATTATTTACATGGTTCCCAAAATACAATATTTCATATATACGAAATGATCCCCCAGTAGTCCCACTTGGGAGATGGGTACGTCACCACGTAGGACTGAGGTAAATAGGACCAAGGTAAAGTACATATCAATCACCAGGTACTCGTGCGATAAAAGTTATATGTGCCCCATCAAATCCTTTAAGTACCTCACCCAAGAGAACAAATCAACCGTTAGTATTATTGCACATAAACAATTGTCAATCCTACTTTAAGGACTCTTATAATACACCAGTGATTTCCTTGCATTTATTCAATTATTTAAGTTAATTATTTATATTGCCTATCGTGACATGTGAGATATGTCACTTAGTTAGTTAGTTAGTGTGTGTGTGTTGTTATGTGATTCTTATATGTGCATGAATTCACATCCCTTAGAAATCGAAAAAGCACACGATAATTTACGAAGTAAATAATTTATGTGACTTAGTATTATGGGTGACTACGGAATGATCATGGAGTAAGGTACACACACACATACACAAACACACACACACACACACACACACACACACACACACACACACATATATATATATATATATATTTGTTTTGTGATTCTTATATGTGCATGAATTCATATCCCTTAGAAATCGAAAAACCACACGATAATTTACGAAGTAAATAATTTATGTGACTTAGTATTATGGGTGACTATGGAATGAGCATGGAGTAGGGTTGGGTTTTTCCTTATTTGAATTACCCCGATGTCGAATCCCACCGATCATAAAGTACTTTCTTATAATGTTGAGTCACACCTAACTAATTAATAATTAAGTATTAACTTAATCAACTCGTATCGATTAATAAGCTGATAAATTAAGATAATGAATTTATTAAAACATGTTACTTTGGGTTTTTATTTTTTGAACATTTAAAAAGTCCATTTTAGCTTAAAATAGTGTAATTTAAGTCTTTTGGCTTAATATATGGTTTGGGCTAAGTTTCGAGTTTGGGTTAAGGTTATTTTTGGGACTAGGATGGATTTCATATTTAGTGCCATTTACAACTTAATTAAGAAAACCTAAAAACACATAAAATATTAGAGAACAATACTAGAAACTAAGGAGAAGAGGCGGCAAAAAGGATTGAAGAAAATAGGCGATTTAGGGATTTAAGTCGTACAATCGATCCAAGGCAAGATTAATTTGATTAAGAATCTAATTAAGTTTATGTTAGAATAATATTTGTTAATTGGAATTTGAAATTAAACCATGTAATATAATTTGAAATCATATTAAAACTTAATTATGTAATTAAATTGATTGCATGTTTAATCTTTAATCATATATTGAGGAACTAGTTTAGTTTTGATATTGGATCCTTCAATTGAACCACAAACTCTTGTAATCCGAGCCCTAAAACTTTAGATATGTAATCTAATAACAATAATATATAACCCATTAAAACTTAATGTAAATTGATATCAGTGATTATTGTAAGGACAAATTTCCAATCGAGTCAATTTGTAATATTGTCTTAATTCCGAACAAAACAATTTGAGTCATAGGATAGATGTTCTTGTTGTATCCTCAAAGCCTAGGACCAGTTTATGTTGAAGACGTAACGACTAGAAATTGAAGATTATAAACTTATCGGTTTTTGTGCCAAGTTTCATGTCATTAACATTAGGATTCCAATGTCTCCAAATGTATGAATGCATTTAAGTATATATAGAGACTTGGAATATTTTTTTATGGGTGTCATTTTTATAAAATCTTGTCATTACAACTTTTTTATTTTTCTCAAGAAATCATTTTGATACTTTTAATACAAGCTGTAAGCTTAAAAGGAAATTTTGGGTTTTCTGAAATGTCGTTTGAATGACATTTCTAAAAAGAATCTTTACGAGTTTTCATTAGAAGTTTTGTTAGAATGACATATCAAACGACTTTAACTATGAATTTTCGTTAGTAATCTCGTTCGATTTTCTCGTTCGAACAATGTAGTTCGAACGACCTAGAAAATTTGTTCGAACGACCTGACAGTTTTTCTTAAAAAATTTTGTGACACCCCGCCTAATAAAATACCGGGCGATCTCTCCTATATCAAATTAAAAGAGGAGTCTCATATGGATCATTTTTAGCATCACCGTCGAAAATCCATTTTAATTACTAATAACCTATTAGGTTGGCGTCAAAATTTTACTTAACGACTTTTTTTAAACAACTAAAATTAAAACATCCACACAGTTTGTGTAAATGAAACTGAAATGGAATAAAATAACCGAACACTCGGTCAAAATATACAACCATATCGAATGCCACACTAAAAGGTGATAAAGAATAAATAAATGCAATTGGGCCATTGGCCCGAATGTTTATACAGTACCTCCTATATAGAGTATAGTGATAGAAGCGTCTATCGAGAACCTGCACGCATCCACAGCTGTTGCAGCTGACGTCTGACCCGAAAGAAGTGCCATCAGGGCGTCCCTGTGTCTGGACACACACACATATATATATATATATATATATATATATATATATATATATATATATATAGCAAGAGAGGAAAAGTAGATAAACGGGTCAGAGCCCGAGTTTTAAAAATATTTAGCAAGTGCATAAATGCCTTATTTTTAGAAAAAGGTTTTATCTCATATTTAAATTTGGTATCGCACTCCCATGAGATACCCATCACCTCTCTTCTAACAGTGCACTCCAAGCGCATCCCTCTAAACATCCTAGTCAAGCTACCCTGCTAAACTAGTCTATCACCCAACTACTATCAACCCTAGATAGTCCAAGTACTAAGGGCTAAACTTCTCCCCAATCTCAACACTGTACCAAGTTCGTGCGTGGGGTGTCTCGCAAGCAAAACCCAAGCAAGGAACTCCCCCGATACACTACTGCAAGGCAAGGCAGATCGTCGAGATCCATTAGACCCTCAGTACATAACATATATATATAAGAATTACTAATATTAGAGCACTAAGGGTTAAACTTCTCCCCAGTCTCAACACTAAGCAATATTCCTGCGTGGGGTGTTTCGCAAACCAAAATTCAAACAAGGAACCCCCCCGATACACTACTATGCGGCAAGGTCAATCGTCGGGATCCATTAGACCCTCAGTAGTCGATTTATACATACATATTCATATTTTATATACTGTTCATGTTACACGTTCGGATATATCTCCCGGAATGAGAATTCATTTACCACATATATACCAATTTCATTTTCATTTTCTTTTTATCTCAAAACTTCCCATTTCCCTTCTTCCATCCAGGAAATGTATTTAAAAGCCAATTCATTATCATGAATTGCTTTAACATATCATATAACTTTTTAAAAGCCAGTTTTATTATCATAAAAATGGTTTTTCGTTTTATAACATCCCATTTCCCTTCTTCCATCCGGGAAATGTATGCAAAAGCCATTTTTATTATCATAAAAATGCCTTTTTCCATATCACATGCTTCCATTTCCCTTCTTCCATCCGGGAAATGTATCCAAAGCCAAATCGTTTATCCCATTTCCCTTCTTCCATCTGAGAAATATATTTAAAGCCAATTCATTATCATGAATTGCTTTAACATATCTAAGACCGTCCCTCCGGGTTTCCCCACTGGACGCGCCCCTAAATGACTATCATCTTCCAGGGCCTATCAAACAAGACAACATGGGAACCTACCGAAACGTAGGGAAGCGACCATATGCCTGCGGGAGAGTCATAACTACACCCAGAATTACCTCACCAGCGCCGAAAACATATAATAATCGTTCATATGGCCTATAGGACTATATCACCCTGCATTCATTAGCCAGGGGGCTTCACCATACGCACACAACTTCCCTTATGATAGCGATTTAGAGAGGTGTGTATCCATAAATTATTATTTATGAAAATCATTTCTTTTTCCATTTGAAAACATTCATTTTTATATTTTCAAAAGTCATTTACATCATATCATATATATACTTTATTCACATAGTATATACATATACCATATATTCCTCCTCGAATATATATATGGCCATATTTGCCAATTACATCTAGCGATGACCAATAATCCAAAAGATTCTCTCAAAGAATCATAACCATGCATTCATATATGCATGATACTAAACCCAAAGTATTTCCTTACTTTGATAAGTAATTCATACTATAATCCCTCTCTAAGGATTTATTGGATATCTCCAATTATAACACTCCGCACTAAGTGAATATATATCTATATTCCCAATTTATCCTAACTATATCGTAGGATATACTCAATCGACCATCGATTACAATTATGCTCCCTATACGCATAATTATATAGGCCTAATTGCCCACTTATAAATCCTAGGGATTTATCTTTCCCGAACAACCTTAAATTTAGTGGGTTATGGATTTCATTTCCATGAACCCAAGGACTACATCTTGTCCATATAATTACTGAAAGGTACCCACCCTAACTTAGGAACCTTAAACCTTCAACCTCTACCATTTTTCCATTTTTCTCAAAAATATAGTTTAAGGGTTATACCTTTAAAACCCTCACTTTGCCCTCCTAAATTACCTTAATTAGAGGACCATATAGTCTTAAAAGTTCCCTTATGTTATCATATAAATAACCTAGAATCAATTTAAATTGGAATTCATCCCATCCAATTCACCCTAGGAAAATTGCCTACTTTCAGCAGGGGTCGATCGATCGACCCTTGGCCGTCGATCGATCGATGGCTTCCATCGATCAATCCCCCATGATCGATCGATCGATCTTAGCGGGCAGCTTCTTCTTCGATAAGCTGTTTCGGCCATTAAAGCTTCTCCCAAGCTTTTATCTCCGTCTCTAATGGCCTACAACTTCAACCAACAACAACTACACATATAATAAGGGTTCTAAACATCCTAGAACCCGAAATCACCAATTAATTTCTAGGTTCCTCAAATTTAAATATTATTGGGGTTTATTCGTTTTAACTCCCGAAAACCCGTTTTATCCACGAAAACTCAACCCAAAATCTTTAGAGTTTATTGTTACCAAACTACGATATGATATTTATGATCAAAATAAATAAAGCAAGTAAACACTTGCCTCGTGGATATAATCTGACGATCCCGAGTCGAGTCCGACGGAGTTTGGCCCGAGATCTCCCTTTTCTCCTCCTTTTCTTCCTCCCTCTCTCTCTTCTCTCTCTTTTCCTTCTCTTTTCTCCCTCTCTCCCTCTTTATATAGAAAGAATAAGGTTTTTAACCCTTAAAACCCCAAAACGACTCGTTTACTCAAGTACGAGCCCTTTTAACTCCAAAATTCCTCGAAACTCAATTTCGACAACCGGACACTCTTTTTCGACTATCTCGGCCATTTCGATACTCATGGCGCAGTCAAAGTTTTCATCCGAGGTACTTGACCGCAAATCACTATTTTAACCCAAAATAACTTAATGCGGGTTTTCCCATTAAAGTATCATCTTCTGTCGCTTTACCCAATGGCGACATATTTAAAGTAAATATACCATCCATCGAAAATCATCAAATCCTCAAAAATCCCAAAAATCACTATTTCGAGAAATTCCTCAAAATTCCAATTTATTCTAAATTATGGAATTTAATTTCCTCCAAAAGGACGGGTTGTTACAACTTCCCACCTTCCGCACTTGCCCACTATCTTTTTACATGATAAATTTAGTGCGGGAAAAACTTTTATGATAGAACTTTTTCCTTATCTTAGAGAGTTTTTGAGAGCTAAATTATTCCAAGAAAAATTCTCCTTGGTGTTTGTTAAAAAATGTTTAATCTTTAGAACAAAACCAAGTGTTTTACACTGAATTGAGTTTAAAATCCATGATCCTTTATATATGTACTTGCTTGGAGAGTTTTTTTACACTAGGTTTTCATCTCTACACATTAGAGAGTGTTTGGGTTATTCTCTACCCAACAAAGGAGATAGTTTGGTATTTGCTGCTGCGTGCTCATACGGTGCCAGGCACCGCATGTAGATTGACGGTGACCGATCCCCATAGATGGATTTTGAGACTGCGGTGGAGTCCGTGGTTGTCTACTAGGCGGAGGTTGAAGAGCAAAGGAGCGTCAAGGCTTGGACATTGTCAAGTTGTTGTTGTAAGTTTCTCATGTTGTGTCTTTTGTAAAAAAAACCATACTTAGTGGACTTGTAAGCAGGGTCGTCCGAGGACTTTTCCCATTTAGGTTTTCCTCGTACATCGTGGCGTAGTGTTTTTGTGATTTACTTTATCTTGCAAAAATATCACTTAGATGCTTGCTAGGATTAATCAAGATAAAATAGGTTTAAATTACAATTTTAGTTTAATTTGGTGCTAGTTTAATCTGGGTAAGTTTGGTGTAATTAATTCAAGTCGGCATAAAATAATATGGCTTTATTAATATTTGGTTTGTTTAGCCTATCTTAGAACTTGAATTAATTTTGTTTAAGTGAAAATTAAAATGTTTGTGTAGTCTAATTTCACTTTTAGTTTAAGTTAATTTTAAATGTGAAGAAATTAAAATTTGAATTTTATAAGTGTCAAAATTTGAAAATAAGTTTTAATTTCACTTTAAGGTTAATTTAATTTTTTAATTTTTTTGATTGTGCTTTTAAAGTAAAGAAAATTAAATTCTTTCTGAAAATTTTTAGTTTGGAATATCACTGAACGATATCATAATTTAAGAAATTAAAATTTGAGGGTTTCCGCACCAACAAGTTGTATCAGAGCCGGAGTGCTAAGTTACTACATTAAGATCCTTATTTTTGTTTGGTTTAAAAATGGAAAATATGCCTTAGACTAAATTTCCTATTTTTGATGGTTCCCACATGCTAGCACCTGACACGTCACTTGCTATATCTTATGAGAAATTGCTTGCATGTTTGCATATTTTAGCTTTTGTGCTATATGTCATATATTCTTACTAGTTGAATGCTTGTTTAATATTTTCTAGTCCATCCTCCATTAAATATGCTTTGATAGAATTATGACCTGTTTTTCTTTTGTATTTTATCTTGTACATTTTTGGGTATATAATGAAAAAATTGTTTATCTTTTGAGGTTAATTTTTGGTGTTTGGTTAAAAAAATTGGGAAAACTCAAAAAGATTTTTGTGTGTGTATATTTGAGTTTTACCCATTTTTTGTGGCATATACTTGCATTGAGTCCTCATTTCCCGCTTCCATGTGACTAGAACTTTTGGTTGTGTATTCCAATTCCAAAATTGTTCTATATCATGGTTACATGAAGTAGTTTGATTTTGAATTGATCAAAGAATTATTATTTTTATGCCGCTTTTGCACACATGCACGAGCTCTTTGAATTTTAACTTTACATGAATATTTGAGCTAAGTGAGATGTTCTCCTACCAATTTAGTCATCTAGATGTTTTGTGACTGTGGAGGATTTGTGCATGTTATTCTGTTGCACGTGAGATTTCTGTTGGAAAAGAAAAATACAATTTATGAAAGTGCATGGGGAAGGGCTACGAAAGGAGCAATCATCCTTTGCGATTAAGCCACAGTTAGCAATGGACCTAAAAGAAATATGTGGTCCAAAGTCCTAAAAGAAAAATGTGTCATTTAAAAAGAAAAATTAGCCAAGGCCTATTTTATTTATTGATATTTTCATTTAGAAGAAAATAAAAGTATAATATTATATTTGAGGGAGTTTGGATGGAATATCAACAGCTTTGCACAATGACTTTGTATCCTAGTTGCGCTATCCTGTCATGACTCTATTTATTTTAGAATCATTAATATGCTAGGCTTGTATGCATTGTACTCGTTTTGTTCATTGAGTTCACTTTATCTTGTCACATAATGCTAAACCTTAGTTGATAAAGTTTTCAATCAAATGGAAGTCCTTGAACATGTTTAAGTGATTAGGTCATAATTTAATTGTCTCTAGTTCACACCCCTTCACTTCTATTTCCATGTGACGCATTATGCCATAAGAGCGTGGAAAGCTTATGTTGTTTTGTGTTCTGTCATTTGTGTTGTTTATATCTATATATATGTGCTTGTGCTTCCTTAATATCATTTGTGTGTGTGTGTATATATATGGTATTTTATTTGATTTGAGTCTTTGCCTTGCTAGCTAGTCCATAAATTCTTTGAATTCAAAATTGGTATCAATATTGTTATGAATTTTTTGGTTTGATATCCCGTTCTTAGCCCAATACATTTTAAGTGGTGTCTTTTTTTTTATCGCATAATAGTTGGTATCCATTAATATTTTGTATGGATTAGTTGTATTTCATTATTGCCATATGCTTTATTGTTCCTATTTATACAACATTGCATGTTTAACTTATTTTTCCTTAATTCATATCCCTTGTTTAGACTTAAGGGGGAGAAATGGCATTTGCCTTAATTAGGGGAGAAATAAGTAATTTTATAACTATTTGACTTTTGTATATTCCTAAACAAAAAGGCGGAGAAATAGTATCTAATCGTTTCAAATTTGGGGAGATTTACCTTAGGGGAGATGTCTTTTTAGGTAGATCATTGCTAGATAAAGGGGGAGAATTAATTAAGGGAGAAAAATTATTTTTATCCCATTTAATCTTTTTATATTCCCTATGCGTTTAATGGTTTGTTTAAGTATGAAGGAATTTATCTTTTAGTGGCATTCTTAAAGCGTCAAAGCTTCTAAGAGTCGTGACAAGCGTCTATATTTTTATTTTTTTGGGTGGGATGTTGTGTCTAGACGTGCTTGATGGCCCTTAGGATTTTTGGTTTTGTTTTGTCCCAGAATAGACGAAGGGGGAGATTTGTAAGGACAAATTTCTAATCGAGTCAATTTGTAGTATTGGCTTAATTCTAGACAAAAAAAATTGAGTAATAGGATAGATGTTCATGTTGTATCCTTCCAAGCCTATGACCAATTTATGTTGAAGACTTAGCGGCCAAAAATTGAAGATTATATCCTTGCCGGTTTTCGTGCCAAGTTTCATGTCATCAACATGTTGATTTCAATGTCTCAACAGGTAATAATGCATTTAAGTATATATAGAGGCTTGGAATATTTTTTTATGAATGTTCTTTTTATAAACTTTTGTCATAACGACATTTTATTTTTCTCATAAAATAATTTTAAAACTTTTCATAAAATATTTAAGCTTAAAATAAAATTTTGGGTTTTCTGAAATGTCGTTCGAACGACATTTTTTTTTCCGAACGACATATGTAATGAGAATCTTTCTAATTTTTCTTTAGAAGCTTTCTTGAAACGACATATCTAACAACTTTGACTCAGAATTTTTGTTAGTAATATCGTTCGATTTTCTCGTTCGAACGACCTAGAAAAGTCATTCGAATGACTTGGCATTTTTTCTGTCACTTTTTCTTAAAAACTTCCCACCTTCCCCACTTGTCCACTGTCTTTTTACATGATAAATTTAGTGCGAGAAGAACTTTTTAGATAGAACTTTTTTTTTCTCTTAGAGAGTTTTTGAGAGCTTAATTCTTACAAGAAAAAGTCTCCTTGGTGTTTGTTAAAAATATTTACTCTTTAAAACAAAACCAAGTGTTTTACACCCAATTTAGTTTGAAATCCAAGTTCCTTTATATATATACTTTCTTGGAGACTTTTTTACACCTGGTTTTCATCTCTACACATTAGATAGTGTCTAGGTTCTTCTCTACGCATAAAAGGAGATAGTTTGGTTTTTGCTGCGGCGTGCTCATACGGTCAAAGGCACCGCGTGTGGATTGACGATGATGGAGACCCATTGGTGGATTTTGGGACTGCAGTGAAGTCCACGATATTTACGAGGTGGAGGTTGAAGATTAAAGCAGCGTCAAGGCTTGGACAGAGTCAAGTCGTAGTTGTAAGTTTCTCTTGTCGTTTCTTTTGTAAAAATACCATACTTAGTGGACTTATAGGTAGGGTCGTCCAAGATTTTTTCCATTTGGGTTTTCCTCATACATCAAGGCGTAGTGTTTTTGTGATTTACTTTATCTTGCAAAAATATCACTTAGATGCATGCTAGGATTAATCAAGATAAAATAGGTTTAAATTATAATTTTAGTTTAATTTGGTGCTAGTTTAATTTTGGGAAAGTTTGGAGTAATTAATTCAAGTAGGCATAAATTAATTTGGCTTCATTCATGTTTGGTTTGTTTGGCCTATCTTAAAACTTGAATTAATTTTATTTAAGTGAAAATTAAAATGTTTGTGTAGTTTAATTTCACTTTTAGTTTAAGTTAATTTTAATTTTGAATTTTATAAGTGTTAAAATTTAAAAATAAGTTTTAATTTCACTTTAAGGTTAATTTAATTTTTCAATTTGTTGTATTGTTCTTTTAAAGTAAAGAAAATTAAATAATTTCTGAAATTTTTTATTTTGCAATATCATTGAACGATATCATAATTTAAGAAATTTAAAATTTGAGGGTTTCCGCACCAACAAGTGGTATCAGAGCTAGAGCGCTAAGTTATTGCATTAAGATCCTTATTTTGTTTGGTTTAAAAATGGAAAATATGCCTTATACTAAATTTCTTGATTTTGATGGTTCCCACATGCTAGTGACACCTCAGTTGCTATATCTTATGAGAAATTGCTTGCATGTTTTCATATTCTAGCTTTTGTGCTATATGTCATATATTCTTGCTCATTGTATGCTTGTTTGTTACTTTCTAGTCCGTGCTCCATTAAATATGCTTTGCTAGAATTATGATTTGCTTATCTTTTGTATTTTATTTCGTACATTTTTGGGTATATAATGAAAAAATACAAAAAAAAAGTTGTTTATCTTTTAGGTTGAATTTTTGACGTTTAGTTAAAAAATTTGAAAAAACTCAAAAAAATAAAAATTGTGTGTATATTTGAGTTTTACCCATTTTTTGTGGCATATAGTTGTGTTGAATCCTCCTTTTTTGCTTCCATGTGACTAGAACTTTTGATTGTGTATTCCATTCTTAAATTGTTCTATATCATGGTTGCATAAAGTAGTTTGAATTTGAATTGCTAAAAGGATTCTTATTTTTATGCCACTTTTGCACACATGCACGAGCTCTTTGAATTTTAACTTCACATGAATATTTGAGCTAAGTGAGATATTCTCCTACCAATTTAGTCATTTACATGTTTTGTGACTATGGATGATTTGTGCATGTTATTCCGCTTCACGTGTGATTTATGTATGAAAAGAAAAATACTATTTATGAAAGTGCAAGGGGAAGGGATACGAAAGGAACAATCATCCTTTGCGATTAAGCCACCGTTTACGATGGACCTAAAAGAAATATGTGGTCTAAAGGCCTAAAAGAAAAATGTGGCATTAAAAAGAAAAATTAGCCAAGGCCTATTTTCTTTGTTTATTCAAAAGAAAAGAAAAGTATAATATTATATTTGAGGGAGTTTGGATGGAATATCAACGGCTTTGTACAATGACTTTGTATCCTAGTTGCGCTATATTATCACGACTCTATTGGTTTGTAGAATCATTAATATGCTAGGCTTGTATGCATTGTGCTCGTTTTGTTCATCGAGTTCAGTTTATCCTATCACATAAGGCTAAATCTTAGTTGACAAAGTTTGAAATCAAATTGAACTCCTTAAACATGTTTAAGTAATTAGGTCATAATTTAACTGTCTCTAATTCACACCCCTTCACTTATATTTCCGTATGACACATTTATGCCATAAGAGTGTGGAAAGCTTATTTTATTTTGTGTTGTGTCATTTGTGTTGTTTATATCTATATATATGTGCTTGGGCTTCCTTAATATCCTCTGCGTGTATATATATATATATATATGGTATTTTATTTGTTTTGAGTCTTTGCCTTGCTAGCTAGTCCATATATTCTTTGAATTCAAAATTGGTATCTATATTGTTGTGAATTTTTTGGTTTGATGTCCCACACTTAGCGCAATACATTTAAGTGGTGTCTTTTTTTTATCGCATCATAGTTGGTATCCATTAATATTTTTATGGATTAGTTGTATTTCATTATTGCCATATGCTTTATTCTTCCTATTTATACGCCATTGCATGTTTAACTTGTTTTTCCTTAATTCATATCCCTTGTTTAGACTTAATCATTTGAAATTTGGGGAGATTTATCTTAGGGGAGACGTCTTTCTAGGTAGATCATTGCTAGATAAAGAGGGAGAATTAATTAAGGGAGATAATTTATTTTTATCGCATTTAATCTTTTGATATTCCCTATGCGTTTAATGGTTTGTTTAAGTGTGCAGGAATTTATCTTTTAGTGGCATTCTTGAAGCGCCAAAGCTTCTAAGAGTCGAATCAAGCGTCTGTATTTTTATTTTTTTAGGGTGGGATGTTGTGTCTAGACGTGCTTGACGTCCCTTAGGATTTTTGGTTTTGTTTTGTCCTGGAATAGCCAAAGGGGGAGATTTGTAAGGAAAAATTTCTAATCCAGTCAATTTGTTGTATTGGCTTAATTCCGCACAAAAAAATTTGAGTCATAGGATAGATGTTCATGTTGTAGTCTTCCAAGCCTATGACCAGTTTTTGTTGAAGACGTAGCGGGAAAAAATTGAACATTATATCCTTGCCAATTTTCGTGCCAATTTTAATGTCATCAACATTTGGATTCCAATGTCTCCAAAGCTATGAATGCATTTAAGTATATATATAGACTTTGGAATGTTTTTTTATGGATGTTCTTTTTTATAAACTTTTGTCATAACGACGTTTTATTTTTGTTTGAAAATGACTTTAAAACTTTTCATAAAACTTTTAAGCTTAAAAGGAAATTTGGGATTTTCTGAAATGTCGTTCGAACGACAATTTTTGCGTTCGAAGGACATATCTAACGAGAATATTTCTTATTTTTCATTAGAAGTTTTATTCGAACGACATATCTAACAACTTTAACTCTGAATTTTCGTTAGTAATCTCGTTCGATTTTCTCGTTCGAACAGTGTCGTTCGAATGACCTAAAAAAGTCGTTCGAACGACCTGACGATTTTTCTCACAGTTTTTCTTAAAAACTTCCCACCTTCCCCACTTGTCCACTATCTTTTTACATGATAAATTTAGTGCGCGAACAACTTTTTCGATAGAACTTTTCCTTCTCTTAGAGAGTTTTTGAGAGCTTAATTCTTCCAAGAAAAAGTCTCCTTGGTGTTTGTTAAAAATGTTTAATCTTTAGAATAAAACCATGTGTTTTACACCCAATTTTGTTTAAAATCCAAGTTCCTTTATATATATACTTGCCTGGAGAGTTTTTTTACACCAGTTTTTCATCTCTACACATTAGAGAGTGCTTGGGATCTTCTCTACCCATCAAAGGAGATAGTTTGATTTTTGTTGCGGCGTGCTCATAAGGTGAAAGGCACCGTGTGTGGATTGACGGTGATCGGGCTCCATTGGTAGATTTCAAGACTGCGGTGGAGTCTGTGATTGTTTACTAGGTGGAGGTTGAAGAGCAAAGGAGAGTTAAGGCTTAGACATAGTCAAATCATTGTTATAAGTTTCTCTTATCGTGTCTTTTGTAAAAATACCATACTTAGTGAACCTATAGGCAGGGTCGTCAGAGGTTTTTCCCATTTGGGTTTTCCTCGTACATCACGACGCAGTGTATTTTTGATTTACTTTATCTTGCAAAAATATCACTTAGATGCATGCTAGGATTAATCAAGATAAAATTAGTTTAAATCACAATTTTAGTTGAATTTGGTGCAAGTTTAATTTTGGGTAAGTTTGGTGTAACTAATTCAAGTCGGCATAAATTAATTTGGCTTTATTTATGTTTGGTTTGTTTAGCCTATCTTAGAACATGAATTAATTTTGTTTAAGTGGAAAGAAAATTGTTTGTTTAGTTTAATTTCACTTTTAGTTTAAGTTAATTTTAATTTTGAAGAAATTAAAATTTGAATTTTATAAGTGTTAAAATTTGAAAAGAAATTTTACTTTCACTTTAAGGTTAATTTCATTTTTCAATTTGTTTGATTATGATTTTAAAGTAAAGAAAATTAAATAATTTCTGAAAAATTTTAATTTGAAATATCATTGAACCATCTCATAATTTAAGAAATTTAAAATTTTAGGGCTTCCACACCAACAACTATAGAGATTGGTTTTGAATTCCCTAGTGTACGATTGGTTATTGTTTTGTTTGATCTATGTTCAATCATCCCAAGTGTGTGTGTATCCTCGTGGGAAATCACTAGAGGGATTCTATAGGGTGTTCGCGACGATGACCACAACTTGGTGCACACATTTTGGGTTGGTTCGATTTTTCTACGAAACCAAAACCAAAATCGAGGTTGACCGTTTCCATATTTTTGGAACCGAAACCAAACCGATGATGTACAAAATTGAACGTATCTTATCCAACGGTTCTTGGTTGGTTCATATCGATTCCAAAAATATATTTAAAATAAAATATTAAATTTTCCTCAAATATAATATAGAAATACCTGATAAGAAAACATTATCGAGGTAATTAAAGTCCCAAAGTCAAAATTAATATAAAACCTATAAATTGAAGGAAACGGTGACATGTTTCATATATATAAAGATTAAAAATATGTAAGGATCTGATCCATTCCGGTTTGATCCAGATTGTTCATTTAGTTCCATATCTAATTGATTTGTGGTTTATTTGGTTTGGGTTTGTTTTAGAACTAAGAACCGAATCGATAAGATCGATTGTTCATTTTTTGGAATCGAAATCGAACTAACTAGGGAAAATTGAACCAACCTAACTCAATATGCATGATTTGGTTCGGTTTATCGCCTTTTATAGTTACAATGAACACCCTTACACTACGTGGTTACCCCATTGATTGATAAGGTCTTTACATTAGTCATATTTATCCCGACCCTCTTGATGAGGTACCCATCCACTGAATTGAGATAATGGGATTTGATCAACTCATATAGCTGTAACAACCCGAAATCCGAGATAAGGGGTGGCCAGCCCGATACTCAAATGTAACAGGAATCATGGATAGATATCATTCTCAGCATCAACAATATAAGCTGAGTATACGGGAAAACAACCCAATAAATCAGAAAACGGGTTGCCAAAAAGTGTGAAATTTTAAAATGCAGTTATGAAAATTAAATTTAAACAACCCAAATCTGATATGCAAGTGGAATTCCACAAAAATATATACTAAAACGAATGTATACAAATGGACTGAATAAGCTGTCGGTCCACAGCTACATAGAATACCGCACAACCATTTAATATTATATGTAATACATTCATTAATCAAATACAAATGTTTGGGCCACACGCCCTAGTACAAGACCCGATCATATCTAGAACACAAAATGAAAGCGTCTAATTTAACATCCTGTAATAACCCGCAAAATCTTACAGCTCGTCAAAAGCAAAGGAATTTGGAAAATCAAAATGGGCGTCCTTGCGGTGGAGCACCTGAACGGATACAATCATATATATACGATAAGGAAAGTAAACCGGTCAGGGCCGGGTTCTATATGATCACCAGAAGAAATAAAAAGCATGATAGAAATGAATAGTTATGCATGGATGATAAGGATGATAATATGGCATTCTAACTACAATTACAAACACGAATTAAAAGTAAAGCACTCTAATTTAAAGCCTTTACTCATAAATACAATTTCCATTTCCTTCTTACATTCCTTATTAGGAATAAAACCATTTATTCGGTTTAATCAAGAAGTTATAATTTCCTTTCATTAATTAAAACTTCCCATCTTTATCTTTCCATTACTTAACAGGAATACCATTAATATCAAGTGCACTTTATGGCACATATTTCATTAATTTCATTCCCGTGTTCTTTATGGCATATATCTATGCTCTTTATGGCATTTATCATACGCTCTTTGTGGCGTTTATCAACCATCAAGTCCCACTTGATGAAAAATAGTTATTTTCATATACATATAACGATATCTAAGACCGCCCGTCCGGGTTTCCCCACTGTGCGCCCCCCTAAATGACCATCATCTTCCAAGGCCTAACATAAGACAACCTGGGCACCTATCGATTTCCGTCGGGAAGCGGCTATGTGCCTGCGGGGTAGTTAAGACCACACCCGGAATCTCCTACCCATGGCAGAAAAATACATATATATAAAAGCGCTCACATGGCCTAGGACTATATCCACCCTGCATTCATTAGCCAGGGGGCTTCACCTGTGCGAGCGAACTTCCCTTATGATGGTATTTGGAGAGGTGTGTATGAGTAAATTATCATTTACATTTTTAAATCTCATTTTCATTTTTAATTATCATTACCAAATTTCATTTCCATTATCCAAGTGTTTGGTCCATTTTATTCGAACCTAATACCTTTGACTAATGTGGTTCATTTTATGCGAACCTAACACCATCGAATATTTCCATTAATATTCCCCAATTTACAAGTCCCGATTAAATCTCCAAATACTCGTAACGATTCTAAAATTCACGAAAGTTTACATAACTTCGATAAGCCCCTAAAGTCTCCAAGCATGGGCTTCCAAACTCCTAACTTCCAAACTTCAAAAAGTTTGAATTAAAAAAAATAAGTAATGCCTTAACATCACTTTAAACCTCACCAGAATAAACCCCAGATGAACCGATTTCTAGTCTAGGGTAACGACCAAACTCAACAAATACTCTAGGACTCTAAGTTTACTTCTTTCAAGAAGGTTCCAAGATCCTAAGCTTAAAGAAAAAGATCAAAAATTAAAAAGGAAAATGACTCAAACAGCAGGAACCGAATCGATTCGCCCTTAAAATGAATCGGTTCGGAAGACAAAACCAACATTCTGCATACTGCCGAATCGATTCGGCCTTAACCCGAATCGATTCAGGTACCAAGACCTGGGAGACTGCATCTATGCGAATCGATTCGCCCTAGGGGCCGAATCGATTCGCCCCTGCGAAATTTGCCAAAAATGGCTATGGAGTCTTGAACTACAAATTAATCCAACTCCAAAACCAACCCCAACCGAAATCATTTGCTGCAATTTATACACCCTAAATGCCTCTAACTTCCAACATTCATCATTATTAAACACCCAAATCCATTTCCAAGGGTTTAATACCCATGAATCCAACTAAACCCTAAAATGGTTAAACACAACAAATTCACAACTATCAACACTAATTATTCAACTTAAATCAGATAATAACAAGTATATAACTTGCCTTGAGGTGGAAATCAGATTTGAGGAAGATGAAAGCAACAATCCAAGCTCCAATCTTTCTTTTCTCCAAAGTTCTATTCCTCTCTCCTTCTCTCTTGTGAAAAGTGAAAGAATGGGAATGGGGTAGGGGAAATAAAATGTGGCTTAAGTCTAAAAAGCCCACTTAAGTGACTAATGCACGATAAAATAATACGCGACTCCACTTTAAAGCCAAAACCAGTCAAAAGTGACCGAAATGCCAAAATGTAATATGGCACTTATTTTGACTATCTCGCACCTACCGGGACTAACTACACTATCCAAATTATCATTCGGGAATTTTATAACTCATTTTACTCTCGGTTTCATATTAAATCAATTTGTCATTTTATATCTTATGACACTATAAACCACCACATGGATATTTTTACCTACTCATCAGGTAATCATACAACACGTTAGTAAATATTAACCTTTTCCATATTAAATAAATATTTACTCTACATCCATCATTTCATAATTAATTACTACACATAGTAAATAAATATATAATAGACTATCCGAAGAGAGGGTTATTACATACTCCCCCCCTAAGAGGGAATTTTGCCCCCAAAATTCAGGCATACCTCACAAAAAGAGATGCGGATTCTATTGCCGCATACGATCCTCACTCCCCCATGTATATTCCTCGACAATGTGTTGACTATCTCGTAACTTAACTAAAGGTGCTATCTGCAATCTAAATCTCTAGTCACCACGCTCTAACATGGCAACCGACTACTCCTCATAAGGAACGGAAAGTTGCATCCCAAAATCTTCAAAAGGAATGTGCCTAAAGGCACCGTCAGATCTCTTGTACTACTTTACAAAGGAGATATGGATCACGTCATAAACTTACCGCAAAATGTTTCGATAAAGCAAGTTAATAGGTTATCGGACCCTCCTTAACATTTCTAGGAAAGGTACAACATCACGCGGTGCAAGTTTTCCCTTTCTACTCGAAACGCTTAATGCCCTTCACAGGCGATACTCACACCAACACTTGGTCTAATGACCTCAAACTCCAGATGCCTTCTCCCCGCATCGACTTAGTTCTTTTATCGATCTTGGTTATACGAATGCGATTTCGAATGAACTCAATATTCGAAGAAGTATCTCGGGTCATTTCAGGTCCGAGAGACTCATCATCTCGCACTTCTAACCAACAAGTGGGGGATCAACAAGGCCTACCATACAAGGCTTCTTTTAAAGCGCCATCCCAATAGTGAATCGATACAAATTCTTAGTAAGAGAATTCAACTAGGGGAAGACATTGTTCCCGACTATACTTGAAGTCAAGCACTCTCATAAGGGAAATATCCTCCAACATATGGTTTACCCTTTCGGTCTGGCCGTCCGTGGAGGATGATAATAAGTGCTTAACCACAATTTGATTCCCATGGCTTCTTGGATACTTGCCACAAGTGGGAAATGAAAATCTATTTCAGTCGGAAACTAAAATCAAGGGCACCCCATGAAGTCCAACAACCTTTCTATGCCCGTCTACTAGTACTAGTGACGCATATCTTGACACATTTGTCATTTCTCGGATGCATCGAAAACATAGGACCGCGAGATTCCGCCACTACTGCCCTTCTTATCCAGGACAATAAGTCCCCCATGGAAACGCACCCCACCCTCAAAACCAATAGAGTAGGATTTTGTTCCCACGGCCAGCAACTTGTATATGCGGTTTTAACCACCCCTGTCTCTCCTGCGACATCTTGCAATGAAGTGTTGCTCGCACGAAAGACTAAATTATGTCCAGGAAGTAGCATCTCCCTTCCTATACGGCGATCACCCCCATGATGAACTTCAATCCAAATAGGGGATAATACTTCTCACAAGTTTAAACTTATGAGGTGCATCAACAGTAAGTCGATACTCCAGTATTATTACTCCCCATCACGGCAGACACTTGTTAATCGAATCCACCCTCGAGCTTAAAATAGGGGCTCAGGAGTAAGAATCAATTCACCCTTATTTACGAAAGCTGAGAGCCCACGCAACATTCTAACTACGAGAGGCCTCATCTCCTTCGAACATAACTACCAACTTCTCATGGCTAGGGAACCAATCCCTCTTAGAGTTAACAGACAACTTGTTCGTGGTCCACTCCCAGCAGCACTCCTAAACTAACGTCGCATACTAAGGGCCCTATGTCCAAACTATTCTAAAGTCTACCTACCTATACTATACCCTATCTAAGTCGTATACAACTAATATTGGATATATCCCTAGTGCCAAAGACCTTTCTCAACTCCCGACATTTGCTCGATTTCGTGCGTGGGATGTCTCGCCGAAGCAAAATCCAAACAAGGAACCCTCCTGTTACACTACTTCCTCGCGTTGTCGATTATCAAGATATACAGGTCGAAGACACATGTTCGGGACCGAAAAGATTCTACTTATATACATTACCATATAAATAACTGAAAACTTAACAAATCCAACATTTATTTTCCATAAAGCCTTATAACTATTTACCCCGCAAAATATATATACATCTTATTAAATAGCCTTCTTATCTAGGCATAACCCGAGGTCTTAATTTGACTTCGCATCCCAGTCTCCCTCACATCGAATCAGAGGAGAGAACTGTATACAGTGCTTATGTTCCACACTTTATTGGCCACTAATCGCTCTTTTATGTGATTCTCGGCTAAACCTTACCACCCATCTATTAACCAACAAAAATAAAATAAAGCTAAAATGAAATTAACAAAAAGAAGAAAGAACAACATCTCTCCACTTCCAACGTCGTCGAGGTTCACGCGTGGAGCGTCCAGCAAAAGCGGAATCCAAACAAGGAACCCCTCCTATACGCTACTACTCAACTATGTCGGTCGTGGAGATAAGGCATACAAATCACATTATACCCGACCATATTAAGGACGAGTAAATCGGCCTCAAAGAACAAAGTACCACAAGAAATCCCTATATATAAACAAATAAGGAATCGAGCGAACCATCACTCTTAGAAAACTCAACACTAGCCAACAAAATATTCTCAGCAGATCTCATCAAATCTGTAGTCTGAGAAGAACTCATAAAACAACTGAGCGCATAACACCTGCCTCAAATAATACGTAACTCAAGCACCCCGAAATAAAACATACCCATAATAGTGGGCGATGCTAATGAAGCTGGAGGAAGTATAACCTCCCGAATTTAATAAAATCTCCTATACAAAAACCGTCCCTACTGCCTGGGAACAACCGGATCAGGTACCCGAGGTAGGAACTGAAAGTATGGCTGCTGCGGAGTCCTAGGAAATTGACCCCCAATCTATTGGAGATACTCCATCTAAAAGACCTGCCTCCCCACATAGGAAGCACCGTCCCTTCATAACCTCTCGACCTCGACCCCCATTATTTCTAAACAGGGAAATGCCTTGGCCCAAATGGTCTTTACCTCTATGACCACCCAGACCTACATGTTGCAAAGCACCATTACTGTGCTTAATGTTATTGCCACCCATAATAAGCCCTCCAAAACGTTATCTCTTAGACGAAACCCCTTGCTGAGGGTCCCTCTATTTCTGCTCACTACCAGAGGATCGGGATGAGGGAGATGCTCCTCCTCCAGTCCCCTGTTCTCCAAGCTTTATTGCCTGCCCCAATACGGTAGCTTTCTTGCTAAACTGCATATATAACCGATGCTCATGGAAATGGGGTAAGGCTGCGTTCATAACCTCACCAAAAGATTGTAAAGTCGGATTTCCCATCAAGTGTTGCTGGATTCTCCAGTTTTAAACCTCCCATAAACTTAGAGATCTTCCAATCTTCCGGAGCCACTTCATCCAGGACGAAATATGCCAATCGTATAAACTCCTCTACATATTCTGCCACAGATCTCTCTCCCTACACAACATCCTGGAACTTCCTTTTCATCTCCTAATGAACTGCGGGAGGAACGTACTCATGATCAAGCAAAGCCCAAAACTCAGTGATCGTCATTGCGTCTCTCTGCTCTGGTGTGGTCATCGTCTCCCACCAGTGTAACGCAGATCCGACAAGCTTAAAGGTGGTAAGGACTTATTTCTTATCCTCACTACATTCTATCATTCGAAGGTGGCGTTGCATGTTTTTCTTCCATTGATTGGGTTTAACCGCATTCGTGCCTCCCTCGAATTCTGGGGAATTGCCCTTTAGAAAGGACTCCCTAACCCTTCCCCACGGAGTAAGTCCCGTAGAAGCTTGAACATCATAAGCCCATTGTTGAGCCTGTCGCAAATTGTTGGACCTCCGCGGTTATGGCAGTGTTTAACCGCTTGAGCTAAAACATTTTGCTACATTCAAAGCGTTAACGGTCCCTTGTGGCGATGGTGGAGAATCTACCTCCTCTTCTACACTCTATAACGTCTCGCTAGGCGACCTCTCTAGGCGGCATTCGAGATGAAGAAACAATAGAGTTAAAATACTACTTGAAACTATCTATCTTGCAGAAGATCGCAGACATGGAAAACTACACAGTCCTAACATTAGGCTCTATATCAAAGAACGCTACGGTAGAACGTGATGAATCCACACAGATCTTAGTACTCTAGAACCTGATGCTCTGATACCATCTGTGATAACCCGAAATCCGAGATAAGGGGTGGCCAGCCCGATACTCAAACGTAACAGGAATCATGGATGGATATCATTCTCAACATCAACAATATAAGCTGAGTATACGGGAAAACCACCCAATAAATCAGAAAACGGGTTGCCAAAAAGTGTGAAATTTTAAAATGCAGTTATGAAAATTAAATTTAAACAACCCAAATCTGATATGCAAGTGGAATTCCACAAAAATATATACTAAAACGAATGTATACAAATGGACCGAATAAGCTGTCGGTCCACAGCTACATAGAATACCGCACAACCATTTAATATTGTATGTAATACATTCATTAATCAAATACAAATGTTTGGGCCACACGCCCTAGTACAAGACCCGATCATATCTAGAACACAAAATGAAAGAGTCTAATTTAACATCCTGTAATAACCCGCAAAATCTTACAGCTCGTCGAAAGCAAAGGAATTTGGAAAATCAAAACGGGCGTCTTTGCGGTGGAGCACCTGAACGGATACAATCATATATATACGACAAGGAAAGTAAACCGGTCAGGGCCGGGTTCTATATGATCACCAGAAGAAATAAAAAGCATGATAGAAATGAATAGTTATGCATGGATGATAAGGATGATAATATGGCATGCTAACTACAATTACAAACAAGAATTAAAAGTAAAGCACTCTAATTTAAAACCTTTACTCATAAATACAATTTCCATTTCCTTCTTACATTCCTTATTAGGAATAAAACCATTTATTCGGTTTAATCAAGAAGTTATAATTTCCTTTCATTAATTAAAACTTCCCATCTTTATCTTTCCATTCCTTAACAGGAATACCATTAATATCAAGTGCACTTTATGGCACATATTTCATTAATTTCATTCCCGTGCTCTTTATGGCACATATCTATGCTCTTTATGGCATTTATCATACGCTCTTTGTGGCGTTTATCAACCATCAAGTCCCACTTGATGAAAAATAGTTATTTTCATATACATATAACGATATCTAAGACCGCCCGTCCGGGTTTCCCCATTGTGCGCGCCCCTAAATGACCATCATCTTCCAGGGCCTAACATAAGACAACCTGGGCACCTATCGAATTCCGTCGGGAAGCGGCCATGTGCCTGCGGGGTAGTCAAGACCACACCCGGAATCTCCTACCCATCGCAGAAAAATACATATATATAAAAGCGCTCACATGGCCTAGGACTATATCCACCCTGCATTCATTAGCCAGGGGGCTTCACCTGTGCGAGCGAACTTCCCTTATGATGGTATTTAGAGAGGTGTGTATGAGTAAATTATCATTTACATTTTTAAATCTCATTATCATTTTTAATTATCATTAACAAATTTCATTTCCATTATCCAAGTGTTTGGTCCATTTTATTCGAACCCATCTCCATTAAATAATCTGGTTCATTTTATTAGAACCTAATACCTTTGACTAATGTGGTTCATTTTATGCGAACCTAATACCTTTGACTAATGTGGTTCATTTTATGCAAACCTAACACCATCGAATATTTCCATTAATATTCCCCAATTTACAAGTCCCGATTAAATCTCCAAATACTCGTAACAATTCTAAAATTCCCCAAAGTTTACATAACTTCGATAAGCCCCTAAAGTCTCCAAGCATGGGCTTCCAAACTCCTAACCTCCAAACTTCAAAAAGTTTGAATTAAAAAAAAAGTAATGCCTTAACATCACTTTAAACCTCCCTAGAATAAACCCCAGATGAACCCATTTCTAGTCTAGGGTAACGACCAAACTCAACGAATACTCTAGGACTCTAAGTTTACTTCTTTCAAGAAGGTTCCAAGATTCTAAGCTTAAAGAAAAAGATCAAAAATTAAAAAGGAAAATGACTCAAACAGCAGGTGCCGAATCGATTCGCCCTGCCGAATCGATTCGCCCTTAAAACGAATCGGTTCGGAAGACAAAACCAACATTCTGCATACTACCGAATCGATTCGGCCTTAACCCGAATTGATTCGGGTACCAAGACCTGGGAGACTGCATCTATGCGAATCGATTCGCCCTAGGGGCCGAATCGATTCGCCCCTGCGAAATTTGCCAAAAATGGCTATGGAGTCTTGAACTCCAAATTAATCCAACTCCAAAACCAACCCCAACCGAAATCATTTGCTGCAATTTATACACCCTAAATGCCTCTAACTTCCAACATTCATCATTATTAAACACCCAAATCCATTTCCAAGGGTTTAATACCCATGAATCCAACTAAACCCTAAAATGGTTAAACACAACAAATTCACAACTATCAACACTAATTATTCAACTTAAATCAGATAATAGCAAGTATATAACTTGCCTTGAGGTGGAAATCAGATTTGAGGAAGATGAAAGCAACAATCCAAGCTCCAATCTTTCTTTTCTCCAAAGTTCTTTTCCTCTCTCCTTCTCTCTTGTGAAAAGTGAAATAATGGGAATAGGGTAGGGGAAACAAAACGTGGCTTAAGTCTAAAAAGCCCACTTAAGTGACTAATGCGCGATTAAATAATACGCGACTCCACTTTAAAGCCAAAACCAGTCAAAAGTGACCGAAATGCCAAAATGTAATATGGCACTTATTTTGACTATCTCGCACCTACCGGGACTAACTACACTATCCAAATTATCATTCGGGAATTTTATAACTCATTTTACTCTCGGTTTCATATTAAACCAATTTGTCATTTTATATCTTATGACACTATAAACCACCACATGGATATTTTTACCTACTCATCAGGTAATCATACAACATGTTAGTAAATATTAACCTTTTCCATATTAAATAAATATTTACTCTACATCCATCATTTCATAATTAATTACTACACATAGTAAATAAATATAAAATAGACTATCCTAAGAGAGGGTTATTACAATAGCGTTGGGTATGGGGCCGTATATTTGGTGTGCTAGCATAGTGATTTCCTTTTGAATATACTTTAAGATTAAAAGGTTGTGACACACTATAAACATACCTATTAGGTTCATGAGTTATTCCCGAAGGCATTAAGGATAATCCACATGTTCTGCATGTGAGTTGGGCATAATAAGTTAGTTATTGGATTATGTAACTTTCTTCGTTTGTACTATGTTTGTAGCAGCGATGTATAGGTGATATACTTGTTTTTAGAAGCATTTAAATAATGACTACTTGAAAAGAGATACAATTATGTAATATGGGTTTCATATAGGATTGAGATAAACCTTCATGCTTTACATAAATTGCTTGGGTTGGGTTAACTTAAATAGAATTTAAATAGGGATGGAGATAAATTATTGTTATTGTGTACCAAGTTCAATCACAATTTTTCTTATTGTAGACTTTCTTGATTTAATAATATTTATGGAACGATTTTCCAGGTACCCTGATCTTTTTAGCATCCCCATTTCCAGTTCTATTTTTCTATTCTAGGATGTAAGTGTTGAGCCTATGTGCTCACCATTATTTATATAGAAATTTAGTATTTATCCATTATGTATATCCAACTTTGAGTTAGGGATATAAATAATGGTGTTGGAGATGTAACGATATGTAAGGAGATAGTTTATGTTACAGTCTAGAGATTTATATATTATTGATTTAGGATTGGTATCAGTTTTATTATTTACTGTTTCATTTATACTACTGTCGACTTATTGTCATCTTATTTTGCTTTATTCATTCTTAGAATGTTAAAAACTATTTTGACTCCAATATTATTTATATTTATAATTGATCAATCGTGTTATGGATTATACAACGAGAGTCCTAGGGTCTTAAGTGAATCTATCGCTTTTATGCATTGCGTTCTTTGATATATTATAGCTAAAATATTTTGGCTTTTGTATTCTTATCTCGTACATTACTAATACACTTTTATTTATCAACTTTCAGAATGTGAAGATGATGAAGGGAGCCACACATCACAGAAAAGCTGTCACTGCAGTCAGAAGCATCACAACCCCAATCACAATCACAATCACAATCACAATCACAATCACAGAGGCAAGCGCCATATATTGTACCTAACGATTTGGTTATCATTATAGCCCAGAATATTGCAAATACTGTGGTCACCATATGCCAGAACCAGTCATCACCATCACCATAACATGTCGGTAACTTAATCCACCTACAACATTGATAAGGGAGAAAGCTAGGAGTGACTTAAACATAGGCAATCCACCAGAGTTCACCAAATCTACAAACCCTATTGTCTCCCAGTAGTGGAGTCAAGATATCAATAGGCACTTATGTATGGTAGAGTGCGTAGATGTTCAAAAGCAAATGCTAGCTAGTTTCAAGCTAGTAGGAGATGAACTTCAGTGGTTGGAGTCAGTCACTACTAATGCAGAGAGGCCGAGGATAACAATCAGACGATTCTGAGTTAAGTTTGAGGGAAAATATTTCCCACCATCCCTTTAGGTGAGTATGAGGAAATAATTTTTAAGACTGCTTCAGGAGGACCATATAGTGGTCGAATATGATCGGGAGTTTACCTGCCTTTATTTTTTTTGCCCTGAAAGAGGTTACTCAAAGGATGAGAAAGTGGATCATTTTATCAAGGGCCTCATTTGGAAGATTAGATAAGTGTTTCGTAGCAACCTGACCTTCACTACTTATATTTAGGTAGGGAACCCCATTTTGCTTCATTACTAGGATCACCGTGATTTTAAAAAATAAAGGTCTTAGAAGAAGTAGAATTTAAGGTCGACCAAGGGCTGAACAAAAATAAGAGTAGTGAACTGTCTGGAGCTCAGGGAGGTTCGCACTAGCAAATGGGATAACCAAAATGGGAGAAACCATTAAGAGGTATTGAGCTTCATATTATCAATGTTATTAGTGAAACTAGTAGCAGAGCTCACAAGGCTATCAAGCTCATTATTACTATGTCGAGCTATGCCATTGGCAGGAGACATCAGACCCATGACCAGAGCTAAAATATTCGGGAGGATTAGGGTCAGTATGACAGACCCCAAGGTTAGGGACAATAAGGATAACAACTTAGTGACCATTATGAGGGTTCCTTTAGAGGGAACAATTATTCATATGGATAGGAGGTCGATTCCCCTAGGAATTTCCCCTGGGTCTATGCCACCATTCAGGGCCAATATCAGTGGGGACAATGTCAGGCACTGCCATCCTCAAGTCAGTTTAAGGTATTATTGCCACCACCGCAGTAATCGACACTTCCACCACCGTATAAAGACCTAATATATGGTCACCCAGAGTTTCATTATAGACGTGCCTTCAACATCTATCAATAGGATTAGTAGGCCCCATCACATCCCATTGAGGGCACGTTTTATATTTATAGTAGTTACGCACGAGTACTATTTTACAAGGGGCATCACACTCATTTCTTAATACTTCATTTTATACAACTTAATGGTTTTTAGATATTTATATCAAGGTTTTTATGCATATAGATACCCTAATGTGTGTAATACCCGTGCCCAATATATATTATTTCTCCTGTATGAATTGTAATAATATAAAAATCTTATGATTTGAATCATTATAATTGGGTTTATATCTATATTTGACTATTTTAGAGTCTTGATGATAATTGTTGGAAATTGTGGTTCGAACGAGTTAAGGGTCGTCCGAATGAAATTGTTGTTTCGTTCCAATGATCAGAAGGTGTTCGAACAAGAAGCCAAGTTCGTTTGAAGTGAAGATCAAATGAGGTGCCACTATTTGAATGTGTTAGAGGGTTGTTCGATGGTCGTTCGAACGAAGACCCTTTATCGTTTGAACAAGAACCCATTTTCGTTCGAACGTGAACCAATTTTTGTTTCGAATGAGGTTGCTCCGAAATTTTAAGTCGGGTTGCCCTGGTGTGCTATCCCATTTTGGGTCATTGGATCGATGACGTGCCGAGTTCTGGTGAACCCAGATTGGGTAAAAATGGTATTTTGGTGTTTAGGGAGGTTTTATAAATTTTTGTTTAGGATTATTTGGGGTTTGGAAGAAGAGAGAGAGTGGGGGAGGGTGGGTGTCCCACCATTTTCATATTTTTTTCTCTCTCTTTACCTCTTAAAGAGATTCCCCTCTCATACCACCACCATCCATCCTATAACACCATCTCATCACCTTCTGCCACCATATTTTACACATACTCCACCATTTTTAATCCATTTACACCCATTTCCTCCATTGTTGAGGGGAGATACGAAGATATGGAGTTGTTGTTGGGGGTTCTCGAAATGAAGATGGGACAAATCATGGAGCTTGAAGGGTTTTTTAATAATGCTTTCCTGGAGACAAACTTGGTGGAGCTTGGAAGCCTCTCTAAGGCCACCTTGGGAGGTAGGAGGTTGCCATATTCTTAGACATTTCATCCTACCATTTTTGGAGCTTCATTTGAGGTGAGAAAACTCTACTCTTAGTTTAAGACTTAATTTTACATATTTGTAGTCTTGTTGCTAGAATTGAAGAGTAGGATGCATTATGATTTGTGAAAATGGTTTTCAATGATTTTGAGTAAAAATATGTATTTCAAGCAGACTTGGTATTAAACATTTTTATGAAATAAAAATGTTACTTTATCGGGAGTAATTTATGAAATGATGTTTCAAAGCTTTCTCGAGGAAATTGGGCTTTTTGGTACAAATGGACATTTTATTCGAGTTTTAGAGAAACAAAAATGTCTTTTCCTTGAAAGGTATGTTTGTGCAAATATAATGAAATTTCAAGATTAAATCGCATGTTATACCCATTTTCTAGGATTTTGGGGTTTAAAAAAAATGCACATTCTCATGCATAAAAACTTGTTGTATTTTGATGTCGAACATGTAAGGTTTTATTCAGTTTAAACATGAAAAAAATAAATTAAAAATTTCAGCCCTTAAAGTGTGTGAAAAGGTGTTAAAAGGATGATAATCTCGTGGTTTAAAGACTAAATGGATTAATGAAGGAAAAATGGTATTTTTTTTATAAAGTAGTGTTAGATGTTCAATGATCTCTTAGAAAAGAAAGTAATGATATAAAAGGGTTTCCAGCTTGAGAAGTATGATACTCCAGATTGTTTAATAAGTGTTAATGAATTAAAAACACTTAAGAAGTTAGTGTGGGTAACTTAATGGTGTTTTGGAAAGTAATAATTGTGAAATGGGAAAGGGACAAGTTTGGAAACAAATGGGTAAAATGGTAATTTTACAAAAAGTGGAATATTTTTATGAAATAAAAATATTGGAAAAGGTGTTACAAAAAAGGGTCCTAAATGAACATGATTTTGGAATAAAATAAATGTTAGAGTAAAAAGGACAAGAGATGATGATTTTTAAAGTGTAGCATGAATTGGGACAGAAGCCCAGGTTTTGGCTTCTACAGAAAAATGAAGAAGTGGAATAACATGGACATTTGCAAAATGCTAAAAAATATTAATTAGAACTCGGATGACATCAGGATAATTGAGGAGGGACCGGAGCCCTAGGGTGTGTGTAGAGCCCGTTAAAGTATACAGATATTGGAAGATTCCAAGAAAAAAATAATAAAAATGAAACATATCAAGAAATGGGCTGTGTGGTGAATATGTTAAAAACAACCTAACTCGAAGGAGTTAATAAATGTTCCGGTAAAGGATAAAGTGGACAAGTAAATGCGAAAATTGATTAATGTCCATAAAGTAAATGAATGGTAATGTGAAGTGTCTAAATGGGTAGTTAAGCAACCTAAATAGGTCTAACCCATAATTAATACGATGGTATGTTTATGAAAGGTTTTCAAAGGAAAATTAAGTATATTCTAACACAGCTTTGTGTGTGTTGAAAGGGTGATTTTCAATGTAAATACTAAGGTGGATTGGTAAAAATAAAGTGGGAAATTTTGGTGAAAGAAATGATTTTCCTTGAACAAAGTGTATTTGTCTACATTATTTAATTGGGTGTGTTAAATCATGGAATAAATGTCAAGTTAAGAAGAATGGAATTCTTTATGAGATTAAGGTAAAATTAAACGGGGTAAACAACATTTTTGGAATAAAAATGATTTCATGCATATAAGTATATATATATATATATATATATGGTAGTTACATGTGCACATAGATACAACGTCTTAGAGTCTCCTTTCTACTGTTCGATTCTATATTGCATTGTTGTAATTTCACAATAGGCATTCGGCTCATTCCCCCGTCTTTTTTACGGTAGATTGGGTGCGGTTTCGTATTTTAAGGGCATGATATATGTAAGTATTATTTTTATTTTACGTTAGTAGATCTATATGCTTGGATTACAAGGACGCTTCCCACGGGTCCCTCGAGTAGCATGATTTATATGGAAATCGCACGCTAAAAAAATGAAATGTTAATTAAATAAAACTGGACTAACAACATTATGTAGGTTGTTTCATTGCACTTCACACCTAATGCTCAGGTATGATCGGGTTGACCCTAGGTAACCGATAAATCCTTGCTGTTACAAATGGTATCAAAGCTCTAGGTTCAAGTTTCCTTTCAGGAGTGATGTGGTGAGGTTGGTAGTGGATGTTTCGATGTCAGTGTTGGTTTTAGGCCGATCATGCTGGATTACTGACGGTTTCAGTTTGTGTTCTCGAAGGTGGAGTCAAAGATATTATCACTGAGGGTAATTTATCTCCAAGTGGCATGAGACAAAGTTAGTTATCATTGATCGCTTATGCATTTTATGATTTAGATATGTTAGTAATTTGCGAGTGTATGTGCGAGCCAGTAGTGGCGACACCACGATTTTTAGTGTGAGGTGTTTGTATGTCAACCCTTGATGATATGAGAAGTTCGTTGAGATGTTGATAGATATTAAAGGTGTCCATTGAATTAGCGACATAAATTGTGAAAAGTCGACCGTGTAGATTAGGTGACTAGGGTGTCATGCCTAAACAATGTTGATTTTTTCTAAGGACGCATTAAGTTCTGGGGTGCGGTACTTTCAGATAGTTAAAAATGATTATGTGATTGGGAGAATCTGATCCTTGGGGCTGGTGTCTTGTCATAAATGATTAACGATTCGATAGACATAAGGAACCGTGTGGGTTAACACTTGGGGATATGTACTCGATCAGAGTAAGTAAGATGATATTATTATAATTAAGTGTCTTGGTAGTTATTGATGGAAGTTTATACCTTGAAAGGTATGATGATGACAGTTATGGGCAAACTATGGTACGTATGTTACGTATGCAACAATGATGGTTGAGGAGACTGTATTACCCCATATTTCTACGTGCTTGAGATTTAATTAATTCGGTAATTAATTCATTTTATTTTAAATTACACGAGGAACGTAATTTAATTTAATTTAATTGAATGATAATGTGTTTATCATATATTAATCTAGAGATAGATGATGATTAATATTATGAATAAAATTTACTAAGTGAATAGTAAATAACATATGGAAATCATTATGCGTAATAGCGAGTGATAATGGCATAATTGGACTTTATCTCAACTGAGAGTCGTGTGTAGACTAATTGAGGTCGAGACAGTACATTTGTGTAGAGTGACTCAGATGATGATTTTGAGGTCACGGATAATTTCGAACGGGTCGAAATGGTTGAAATAGTACACTCGGGGGTATTGTTTGGATACCGGGGATTTTTAGACTAAACCGGGACCGTATGATGGTATTTTGGTCATTTTATAAAATAGGGTAAAGAGGCCTACGAATTTTATAGACTTATATCAGATGATTGAAGGGTGAGGCTAGGGTTAGAAACACCAAGAACAAAGAGAGGCCATTAAAGAAGAAGGAGGGACCATTCTTAGAGCATAAGGAAGGATTCTTGAGAAATTGAAGTGTGTTCTTGCACCACAGCCAAGTTTGGAGTGAGGATTGGAGGAGAAGATCATCACATCCATCACCTATCCACAAAATCAGACCCTACAGTATGAAGGAAAGTATTTATTGTAAAAGAATATGAAGTTATAATACCCATGTGGCTAGGGTTTCCAATTATATTGATTAATTTGATATTCTTGGAAGAAAAGAATGATTTTTTATGCATGTTATGGGTAGGAATTGCATTTAGTATTAGTTGATATCTGTAGAGGATTAGAAATAATTTATTATGTGTTAATAATCATGAATTGAATCTGGGTTTTTGATTAATAAGGGTGGAAGAACCCAAAACCTAGGGGTTTTGAGGGTAAGATGATTATATTCATTCTTGATTAATAATAGTAATATTTTGATGCTAAAATTACATTAGAATCTATTCTCATACATGTAGAAAGTGTTAGGTACAATTGGCTTTAAGTTTGGTGAAGAATCATGTAAGTTATGTGGGTGTTAATGGAGAAAAACACACGTGCGTAATGAAGAATACGATTCAGTAGAAAATCAAACCGATTCGACCCAGGGGCGAATCGATTCATTTGCCCAAAAAAGATGCGGTTTCCCCTTTTTAGCCTAGAACTCCTAAAGTGTTGTCAGGAAAACTTTTGGGACTTTTCTTGAATATAATGAACGACTTATTATATTACAGTAGGCCTATGATAATGTAATGGTCTTAGACTTATCGATAGGATTAAAGCGATGTTTAAATGGGCTTAATTAAAACATGATTTAATTCAAGAGAGGGGGAATGAAATTACGGGAAAAACGTTAGTGAGATTATTGTATAGACCAGTAGGGTAAGGAAGAATTATCTACCGAAATCATAAGGAGTAACTACGGCCCTCAGAGTAGACAATAAGACTGAATTAAATGTGATAGTAATAATAATCGAAACGTGGAAGTACAATGAGTATTCGAGTGATATATACTACATACGAATGATGATAATTAGTTTGTGTGAATACCTACTGAATATATATATATATATATATATAGGTTATGTGTGTACCTATTATATGACTGATGATTATGTGTTAACATACTTAGGTTGCTTACTATCACAGAAGTTCCTGCGCAGTGGGCGATCCAACCTTGTTGATTCTAGGGAGGCCGGGATTTGTGCCCCAGAACATAGAACTTAGGTCGGCTCACTATGTGACGTGTATTAGTGGAACCGGCGTGTCATTTAGGTACATTAGGTATGTGCATAGTATAAAGTCTTAGAACTATGTTCGCCTCCATTACTTGTTGTTTGATTTTGTGTTCGAGGACATTACCGAACCGATAGTTCTTATTTAGTACGAGAAGTACTTGGACTAATAGCATAGTATACATGTTTCATGGTGGTCCTTCTGAGAGACGCCGTGCTTATATATGAGTGAGATTAATATATGTATATGTATATATATATATATATATATATATATATATATATATATATATATATATATATATATATATATATATATATATATATACTTGTTTGAATATTCTACTTACATGTGACAGTACACAATAGATAGGGTATAACTAAAGAATAATT
Organism: Sambucus nigra; assembly: GCA_949130495.1. Classification (NCBI taxonomy): domain Eukaryota; kingdom Viridiplantae; phylum Streptophyta; class Magnoliopsida; order Dipsacales; family Adoxaceae; genus Sambucus; species Sambucus nigra. Next base: position 510,638,974 of record OX422218.1, on the reverse strand, counting down.
AAACTTAAGTAACTGATTAAACAAGGAAATAAGCGAAATGTTAATTTCAACTCTTAACATACGAGAAATGTTAATTCGATTAGCGTACTTTATGGGCGGTACGGGGACTTATAAATGTCTAAAGTCAAGATAGATACTTATGTTTAGTTACCTTGGGTAGTACGGCTAGGTGGGCTAAGTAGAGAACATTTGGCGTGCAAAATAGTTGAGAGGTGAGGAAACTCAAGAAAGTGTAGGTGAGCCTAACATGTGTAATAAATAACTGATTTTGAAGTGTGATAAACTCCTGATAAAGATTTTCCAAATGTTTTGAGTAATAACTCTTGCTATAAATATTTTGAAAACCTTTTAGGTGTCCAGTCACAGGGACGCCAGACTTGACATTTTACTTCAGCGATATGCAGCTGCGGCAAGAGTGGATGCTTGCAGAGTTTTGATTAGACGCATATATATTTCATTCATACAGCAGGAATCTATTCCTAGTTACAATATTTTATTTGGGCGTGTTGCCCCATTTAGACTTTACTTATTCAGTTTTCAGTTCAGACTTGTATTTGGATTGTTTCTTCTTACTTGCATTCATTACTTGGTTTGGGATTTTTAGTCGACGGTTTATTCGGTAAGACTTTATTTAATTTGGACTCTAGTATGGATTGAATATTTTATTTTATTTTTCCGCATATTGCTATCTTTATGTTTAATGCAAGATAAAAAAATTTGGCATCAGCCTAATTAACTAGTAGGTGATTAGAAATTAATTTGGTTTTCGACGGTGATGCTAAGAATGAACCAATTTGGAAATATTATTTTAATTTAATAAAGGATTCATAACCCGGTATTTAATTAGGTGGGATGTCATAGATGGTATCAAAGCAACAGGTTCTAGTGTCCATAGGATCTGTGCGACTTACTGCGATTTTAGTGCATAATTCTTTTGATATAGAGCCGTATTATTAGGACTGTTATTTTTATCTTACTTGTTTGAGATATCATGATTTTTCTATTACACTTTGTATTGATCATGAACTGATGTAATTCAATTAAATTTTAGATGTCACTTGAGAAATAAAGTCAGACTAGCTCCGCTGGAGGGTTTAAGGCTAGGCAGGTACATCAGGTACCTGAAGTATTGCAGGGGATGGCGACCGTAATAGAGATGGTGAGTATTGTAGCACAAACAGTTACTACCACATTACTACACTATCGAGATAATCATTTCCAACTGATACAGAACAAAAAAGAAAGGGAACCTAGTCTGTCAGGTGGGTCAGGAAGCAACCACAGTGGTGCAACGCCAAAACAACTGTGACAAAGTACTCAAGACCATCACAACCAAGAGAAAAATGGAAATGGACAATAGAATCAAGGTCGCCTGACTCAATAGGACCAGAAGAAGGGAGTCTTTAGAGGAAGATGGTTTAAATGTGGAAGGGAGGGCACAAGCATCAATTTCTTCAGTCGCAAGCTAAGAAGAAGCCTCAATCAAATCAACAGTGTCAGCATCAGTAGAACCATTGGAACCAGATGCCATATTATTTTGCAGGTTGTTGTTCATTTGTGGCAGTACGGGCCACAAGAGGACACATTTTCCTCAGCAGAGTATCCAGCAGTAGGGGCAGATACAACCTGTAGCACCATCCCCACCAGATACAGAACACCAGGGGCAACTACAACATGGATATACCTATAACATTCGACATGCAATCATGCCACGAGCTCCACTAACATTTGAAGGTATAATGTTTTTATTAATTTTAACATCTTTGGGAAAATGTAGAATAGAGTTGCCTACGAGGAAAAGGGTATTGTACTAGTTTTTACTCCTTTGGAAAGATATGAGAGTAGAACATATGATTATCCTGAGTTTAGGATAGTAAGCTATAGTGGACAGTTACTATCGTAATTCAAGTTATATATATTAGGTCTAGTGTCGAACGAAAAAAATTAGCTCCTTATTGTGTAGCTCTGAGGACTTAGTGGAAGTGAGAGCCCTATGTTTATGTCGTATTTTGGGGAATGGAAGAGGACGAGTAGAGACCCTCATTAAAAGACTGAGCTTAGCGGTAGACCTTCTCGTGTTAGATATGGAGGGTTATGATGTGATTTTGGGTATGGATTGGTTGGGAGGGTATAGGGCTATGGTAGATTGCAATGAATGGACCATTGTGGTATCTATTCTGGGACAGAATATGTTCCTTGTGGTGATGCCTCTTCCTAAGGGAGGGTTGTGCACACACTTGTATTATATTGAGGAGGAGACCTCAAAGGAGATAGTTATTTTGTTAGACTCGATTCCAGTCATGAGGGACTTTGATGACATATTTTAAAAGATACCAGGGTTACCACCCGATCAAGAGATTGAGTTTATGATCAACTTAGCACCGGGGTCGATATCGATTGCTCGAGCACCTTACCTCATGGCCCATTCAGAGATGCGTGAGTTGAGAGAGAAGATTCAGTAACTCTTGGGTCAGGGTTTTATTCAGTGGAGTACATCGTCGTGGGGTGTGCCGATATATTTATAAAGAAAGGGGATGATTCACTTCTTCTGTGTGTGGATTACAGGGTGCTGAACAAGGTCATGGTACGGAATAAGTATCCGTTGTCGAGGATCGATGACCTATTTAATAAGTTGTGAGGGGCAGCGTACTTCTCTAAGATTTACTTGAGAACGGGATATTTCCAGTTGCACATTTTTGTGGAGGATGTGACTAAGACCGCTTTATTATAGCGGTATAGGTGGTCATACGAGTTCCGGGTGATGCCATTTAGTCTCACAAATGCACTGGAAGTATTCATGGATCTCATAAACGAGTATTCGGGAGGTTTTTGGAATAATTTATGATCATGTTCATAGACGACATTTTGGTTTACTCATGTACTGAGGAGAAGAAGGCTGAAAATTTGTGTATCATTTTACAGATGCTACGGGACCACAAGTTATATGCCAAGTTTGGGAAGTGTAGATTTTGGCTACGGGAGATATAATTTCTTGGCCACATTGTGTCCGATAGGGGCATTTGTATGGATCTGAGTAAGGTTATGGTGGTGAGGGAGTTGGGACACCCAATGACACCGATGGAGACTCATAGGTTTTTAGGATTGGTCGATTACTATCACCATTTCATTAAGGGGTTTTCTAAGATTGCGGGTTCGTTGACGAACCTGACTCGCAAGGGGGTACCCTTTGTGTGGAGTGATTATTGTGAGTTAGCATTTGATGAGCTAAAGGACAAGTTAACATCAACATCTACACTTGATTTGCCTAGGAGTGGGGAGGATTATCGAGTCTAAACTGATGCATCCTTGCAGGGACTTGGGGTGTATTGCAGAAGGAGGAGAGGGATATAACTTATACGTCTCAAAAGCTTAATCCTTAGGATAATAATTACCTCACTCACGACCTCGAGTTAGTAGCGGTCGTTTTTACTTTAAGGATATTCAGACACTATCTTCTAGGAGAGAAATTTTCTTTATTCACGGATCATAAGTCACTTCAGTATATCTTCACCCAGAAGGATCTGAACATGAGGAAGAGGCAGTGGATAGAGTTCTGAAGGACTACCAGTTTGATATACAGTATCGTCCTGGTAAGGCTAACCCGGTAGCAGACATGTTGAGTTGACGACTTGTGGGAGAGTTAGAAAAAGTATGGAAATCAAAGTGGAGTGAGCTTTGACATGACAATGAGGTCTCCTAAGTGTGTAAGGAAATTTTAGCTATCACTCCAGAGATTGTGATTCGGGTAGTGAAAGCACAGACAAAGGATCATTTCTGTCACGACAGCGTATGCCAGTTAGTAGCTGAGGGTGCAGAGTCTTACTCGATAAGCTCAGAGGGAGGTATACATTTTAATGGGAGACGTTTAGTGCCAGAGGATGAGGACTTGAGGCATGCGGTAATGACAGAATCACATGGTTCAAGGTTTACAGCACATCCCAATGGGGATAAGATGTATCAGTACACGAGGAGACAATATCGGTGGACTAGTATGAAGAGAGACATAACTGAGTTTGTCTTGAAGTGTATTATGTCAGCTTGTTAAAGTTAACCATCAGAGGCCTTCAGGGATGTTACAACCATTGGAGATTCCCATGTGGAAATTAGAGAGCATCTCGATGGATTTTATTACAGGCATGCCTCGTAGAAAGAAAAATATGATCCTGAGTGTGAGTGTCGTTTTGCCGTTGCAAATTCTTTTCCATCAAAATTCCTTCAACCTATAAACAAATTAAAAATATGCATAGGATAAGTAAGGGTATCAATCCAGTTTTCATCTGTGAAGCACTCAACTTGTGAAGATAATTGTATAAAAATCATTTTCATGTTATTATTATTATTTTTTTTGTATTTTTACTTTTTAAAAGAATTTTTATTTAACAAAGTGTTATGATTTTTTTAAAGTAAAATAACTAAGAAGAAAATGCTAATGAGATAATTTTTTTTTTGTTTAAATTAAAATGGAGTGATATACTATGAGTTCAAAGAGAATATTAAAGCTATTCTAAACTAATTAACTAAAAGAAAATGCAGAAAATAAATTAATGAAATATAAAAAATCTAACAAAAAAAATATTTACAATTTTTTTCAATAAGCAACAATCTCAAAGAGAGAAAAAATAAATAAATACTAAAAAGAAAAAGATAAGATTATCTACAATATGTAAAAATGGCTGAACTCCTAAATACTCATCAATATTTGAATTAAATGCTAAAAATACAAACAATCCCAACAAAGATTTGCATCTAAGTATTTTTCCCTCCAAATGAACTCTCAATGCACTGTTAAATAATGACAAACATTTGCTAAAAATACAAACTCTCACTACAAATTTATACATAAAAATTCATTCACTTGAAATAAATTATACCACACAACTCTATATTGAGATATTTGTAAACAATTACAAACACTCTCCATAGACTGATGAAGCAAAAACTTATCCCATGTTTAAAACCAAAGATTAAAGATGATTGTAAATGGGTCTTCTCTTTGCTTTTATAATTGGCACATTAGGGGCATTTTCGGCAGGGAAGGTGCATGTGGTTTAATGAAGTAATGATAGGGCGTTTGGGTGAGCTAAAAATCTGATATGTCAAAAGGGTATTGGGGTAAAAGAAATTAGTGGGGGTAATTTTGGAATGTGGGGTAAATGGCATTTGGGTTAAAAATGGTTTTAAATGGGTTTATTAAACATGTGGGTTTTTATGTTGGCTTTGGCTTTGTTTTTTGTTGGCAGAATGTAGAAACACGATTTTGGTCTTTGTGAGAAATGGGAAATGGGTATTGAATGGGTTTTATGGATTTATGGTTTGGTTTGGTTTGCATCTAGGTATGAAAGGATGGGTCGTATCCGAGTTCGGAGAGGGTTGGAAGTCGGGCTAGGTTAGGTCAGAATTTGGGTTCGGTATGGCAGCGAGTCCATAGCAATCTCGGGTAGAGGTCACGGATTAGACATGGGAGTAGGTGCGCCCGGGTTCCTACCGGGTTGATAGGCCCGTTTGGTGACGAAAATGGGTTATTGGTAATGGTGGAATGGAAGTGTTGGTTAATGGAGTTTTGGTGTAGGGTTGAAATGATGGGTAATGGTGGTGGTTGTTGATGGAGGATTTGAGGAGAGAGACAGTATTGGTGTTGGTTATGGTGGAAAATGATGGATGAGGTGTTAGTTAGTTTGTTATGGGATTTTTGGTTGGTTTAATGGAGATAATGATGGCTGTTAATGGTGTGAGAGGAGAGAGAAAGAGGTGTAGCAAAGAAGATGAATAGTAATAGAGGGGTTGATTGGGTGTGTGAGGTTGTATGGTAGTAAGGTGTGAGTGGGGGGTTTAGTTTAGGTGTAATGTGGTGTGTGTTTAATTTGTACCCCTAAAAAAAATAAAACTATTTTACGAACAAAAATAAAACTAAAAATCTTAAGATACAATCCGTCTCTAAAAATAACATAAAGACTCAATTAAAAAAAATGAAACTAAAAATAAAAATCTATTAAAACTAAATCTACTATCCTAAAAAAATGTAAAATCCAATAAAACTAAAAATAAGATGAATTCCTAAAAAAACTAATCCTAATAAAATAAAACTAAAAACAAATAGAAAGAAAAAGAAAATTATACTAAAAAAGAGAAGTAGAAAAATAGAAAATAAATCCTTGAAAATTCTAAATAAATCTAAAATAAATCTGTAAGGACATTTTTCTCATGTCCGATATCTTACATTTTTGTATGTCATACGCCGCTACAAAAGGCACGCCACTTCACGATCTCACATGATGTCCTCCATAAGAATATCGAGAATCAAGCATTCAACATCTCCATCATGTGTCCCACATCTACCTCAATGACTTCACGTTCCACAATTTTAGGGACTTTATGCAAGTTGTACGGAAGAGAAGTCAAAACAATGAAAAAAGGAAAGATAGGAAAGTTCCAGGGTATTTTGGTAACTTTACAACTACCATCCTGAGGTACAATCAACTAAAAAGTTAAAGATCTCGACGCCACAAATACCTTGGACGAAACGGCACCTCAATCCGAGGTACGGTGAAGAAGTTATGGCCATTTCAAAATGGAGAAAATCCCGATAAAATCCATATGAATAATGTTGTGTGTTTAGGCCCTAAAACTAGTCAACTATCCCGAACCGAAGGCCATACCGGTTTAGGGGGTGAACCGGTTCTAGGTAAATGCTGAATCAGTTAGAGGTACCTGACGCTGGCAAGAGTTCCAAAGTTTTAAAATTCCTTTTGTTTTCCTATAAAAGCCAACTTCAGGGGAGTTATTTTGAAATACTTGGAGAGACGATTTTGAGAGTTCTAATAGCTCAAGTCTTCATATTTTTGAGTCCCAAATCTCATGTTTTGATTCACACATCATTCCCATACTTTTGTGAATCCTTTTGAAACCCAAGAACACTGCATTTCTTTTGTTCATACTTGTGGATAAGTCTTCTCTCTTCTTCATTGTTGCCCTCCTGGAAAGGGAAAGTTTCACCCGACGAATTTGTGGACAAACCATTCTCTTCTTCATTGCTTCTCACCTGGAGGTCCTGTGGGAGATTCCAGTCGATACATCGAAATCGACACCTGAGGGTATTTCGTATGTCGCTCTTATTTTCATTGTAATCCGTGTAACCGAATCTTACAAAATTATAGTGAAAATAAAAAGGTTTTGCCCCTTTGAGGGATTTTACTGAAATTGTTTGTTTTATCCTGCATGCTTTATTTTATTGGATAAATCATCAAGATGCATGTTTTAGGTTTTAACTAAAATTTGGGATTAATTAAAATTAGAGTTTATTTTAGAAGTCGCAATATTTTCGCTGTAGCGATTCTACAAATTGGTATCAGAGCAGGTTACGCTAATTTATCGCGTGATCCTGATTTTTTTTTGAGGATTTACTTTCTGATACAATTTGTCTACTCACGTTTACAAATTGCTATCAAAGCGGGTTACACTAATTTATCACATGATCCTAATGTTTGCACGCACCTTTGTGTCAAAACCTGTTGCACTAAGTTATTATGTTTGATCCTATTTTCTCGCAATAATGGTTTTCGGTGGTTTTGATGATATTAGAACTCAAGTGTTTGAAAAATCTATTTGGAAATCTCGTGTGAAATCTATTTTTATAACTCTTGTTAAAAGGAAAGAATATGAGAGATGTCTTTGTTGTGAGGGGATTGGCCATAGCATAGATGAGTGTCCCACCAAGGTTAGGGAGTGTTTTAACAAACCAATTGTTTTTGTTGCCACCATTTGTGAGAATAACGAGAATGGAGAAAATTTTCATGCAAGTAAGCGTGTCCTTTCAAACTGTGTTGCTACTCATGAGAATGACGATGGCACTTCTTCCACAACCACTGAGAGTGAATCACTTTAAATTACTTATAGTTCCCATAGATACTAGCCTTCTAGTTCTTATGCATACGCATTCAATAGCCCTTAGACCTATTTGAGAGTTATTACCCCTATAATGAGATCTCTCGAATTGACCTGTTTGGATAGTTTGGAACTGCTAGTTTCTGTGTAATAATATTCTTAGTGGCTTAAACTTGTTACTTCTGGGGGAAGTTCTGCAGTCATATCTTAATGTTCTCTGGGTAAATACTAGATGATGCGATGTTAAGTGTTATTTCAATTGATAAATTAAAATAACACTCACACTTGCGGATCTATGTCGCGTACTTGGAGAACTATGGGGATATGTTTCAGAATTTTCCTCAAACTGGAACAATGTGCATGAGTCGTTAAGTATATTACAAAAATACACGGTCTTGAATGGGATAGGACAATATGGCACTTATTTTGACTATCTTGAATATTTCGGGACTAACCGCACCCTCTAATTTAGCATCCGGAATAATATAAATCGTTTTAAGTTTCAACTTCATTTAAACCATAAATTTCATTTAAAACATAACGACACCATGAATCGCAACATAATGCCATTTACATTCACATAATAGTAAACATGCACAATCTAGTAAATATTATCTATTAACTCTCATAAAATAATATTTACTTCATCATTCAATGTTTTATATAATTTCCTCTCATGGCAATTTGATATAAAATAAATTACTCAACAATAATTGGTACGTAAAAAATCATAAATATGGTGTAAATAAAGATACAGAGAGGTTTGTATATGTAGTGTTGGGGAAAAAAATGAATACATATTTTTCAAAAAGTTGACAGCCGTCAACATAAGGGAGCATTCAAAATGCAAGTTCATGAGAAAGGGACACAAACCTGGTCAATTTTTAGTTGGGACATTTACTCATTGGGTACACTAGTTTTTCATATTTACTCATTGGAGTACATCAGTTTTCATATTTACTCATCAGGGATCATTTTCAAATTTAGCAACGGTTTATAAGATTTTTAACAACAAAAAAAATTATCGCTAAAGGTGAAAGTGACCCATAATTAGTAAATACGAAAATTAGTGTACCCCAATGAGTAAATAAAAAAAATTAGTGTACCTCAATGTGTAAATGTCCCTTTATAATTTAGGGATGGTGTAAGGGGCACTCCTCATGATATGTAAAAAGTATTAATTGGTCGGGGATATTTATGTCGCTTTCAATAAAATTCTCCTATATTTAATTTAAAAATGGATTAATTACCAAAAAATGTTAATACACATTTAGTCAAAGCCTTTTCATTTTGTTTTCAAAAGTCCTTCAAACACCTATTTAACCAATATTCTCTTATTTTTAAAGATTTATGCTAGTGGCGTTCCCCTCCCCCTTCCCCCATTGTTGGCGCTCCAAGGATCCTCATCGGAGCTTCTTTTTTTTCTATATTTTTACATGATGAGAGACTTTTTTAAACAAAATAAAAAGATTTGCACTCAACGTATATTAAAATTTATTCAAAAGATTATTTTCTTGTAGTGTTGATTGTAATGTCTAGGAAGCCGAAAAAGAGTTTATTAAGGTTATAGCTTTCCAAATCTAGGTTGGAAAAATATATTCCTTATGTTGCATAGCACATGCGCTAAATCAAACACAACCACAGATTGATACGTGTGTGTGAAAATTCCTTTCCGACAACCGTCTATCATGCCATTGGCTTAAAATCTGATGTCACTTTGAGGCTTATGCCTAAAGTAAAGTCTACGTATAAGACAAACAGCGACTTGGCAGCAAATGAGACGATAATTTCAAATTGTCGACAGCTTCTCGGTCGATGGACTATATACAGTCTTCATTTTTCAGTCTTCAATCTTCTTTTCAAACTGGATTAGAACCCAAATATGATGTCCATATTAGATCTCTACTTTCTCACCATTTTATTTCTTTATTATAACCTAAAATGATATTTGTTGTACTAGCTTGGACATACACTGCGCCAAAAAACAAAAAAATCCAATGACACAAATTATGCTATGAGAAAATTGAAATGAAAAAAAATCAAATATACAATTTTTTGCCATGGTCCCACATAAATAAAGTTGATTGAAGTTTATAAATGATTCGTCTCTTGTTGCTTTAATTCCAACAACCCTATATCAATCGTTGAATGTTGACAGTGGAGTCAACTATTCTCTAGTTGATCCTCTTTTTCCCTTACACATACTTAATGAAGACGCAATTGGGGCAACAACCTCATTTACCTAAAAGAAAATGTGAATCATGATCTTAGGGAGTTTCGCTTGCAACACTACAAGAAAAATTCATTTCCATGACACCTAAAATGTGTCGTAGAAGGGTTTTAAAGACACCTAAAATGCAGTCATTAAAAGGGACATTCGTGAAAATTTAACCCTTTTTTTACAACACACCCTCAAGTGTCGTGAAAGCTTTTACACGACATGTTTGAGGCGTCGTTGAAAACATTTTCTACGAAACAAATTTAGACGCCGCAAAACCGAGTTTGGAAAATCTTTTAAGGACACCTAGTTATGTGTCGTTAATACTCTTTTACGATTGAATTAGTGTGTCATTTATATTCTTATACGACTAAATTTATCTGTCGTAAGTACTCTTGATGACAAGTTAATTGTGTCGTCGTAATTTTTTACACAATGCCTAAAATATGCCAGTCAAATTTGTATAATTTTTAAAAACTGGTTTCTCATATAATATTCTATTAGTATACTCAATCATTTGTTATGTCATCTCATTATTGAATTTACATTCCATAATTTCAGTTTTATTTTTACTAATTTTTAGTCCCTTAGACTCGTAAGACATTTCTCCAAGTATCTACTCTCATCTCTAAGGGCTTCTTTGAAGTGTATACTAAAACTATATCATCCACAAATAACATACACCATGGGACATCTTTTTGTATGTCCTTAGTAATCTCATCCAATACTACGACAAATAAGTAAGGACTTAAAGTCGATCCTTGATGTAGACCCACTTTAATTGTAAAACCATTAGTTTCTCCACAAATAGTTTTTACTCTAGTCTTTGTGTTATCATACATATCTTCAATAACTTTAATATAACTCATAGGGATTCTTTTCATCCTTAAAGTCCATCATACTATATTCCTAGGTAGTCTATCATATGCATTTTCTAACACTATAAAGATCATTGTTGATGTAAAAAATTAGATTATCTCTAATTATTTAATCACAGATAAAAAATAAATAAGACAAGAGATTTTTAAAGTGGTTTAGCCTTGAAAGAATGGCCTACGTCCACTATTTGTATTATTGCTGGCTGTTTGCAGAATTCTTGATAATGGGTTTACTAAGAAATTCCGAGTCCTCTACTAATGAGGAGGTTACCATGTATTTATAGCCTTGAGGTTGTACATATGAGAGAATATTACATAGTTGTCCAATAAGCGTGTACATATGTATGACAATAATCAGCATTTAATGTGCATTCAATCCTCTTAATTATTCGGTTATAAATACCCTGTACGAGGTGCAGCTCGGACCGCCTAAGTAGCTTGGTACAATAAAGTTCCTCAGAGAACACTTGCTGCTCAGAGCGCCTGAGTTGGTCGGGGAGGTTGAGTTCCTTGGAGTCAAGGTGTTGTAAAAAATGTTCTCGGGTGCCATGTAGATTGACACATGTCTCCACATAATTGGTCCACGTCAGCAGGTTAAATTTGGTATCAACAGAAGCCCCCAATGTTTTGTGGTTTGATGTTGAAGAAAAGTATGGAACATTTATGCCGCCTAAACTTTATGAATTTTAGACAATCGTTCGTTATACATAACTCCTTTTCTGAGTACATAGTATCAGGTTTTTAAAGTGTTTCAAATTTCAATAACTACTTCGTGTTTCGTGCCTTTTTCTTCTTTTTAGCCGCCGAATACGCAATCGTCCATCTTGGTAATCACTGCTTTTCTCCATTCTCGAGGTAAAGTATTTAAACGCTTCAGAAAACTCGATCATCTTTTACTTTTTCAAATCTGTATCTTTAGAATTTCTTCACTTCCTCGAGAATCCATCTCCCAGCCTCTAACTGCTGGAAGTGGTGTTCCCACTTTTATTGCTCCGAGCTCTGCCATGAGCTCTGTGAAGTCTTAGATTATCCCTACAATCCAAGGTCTTGAAGACACTCTTTCTCGGGATAGGGTTACCACCTTGGTAGCTCAACATATTACCTCAGTAAGTATTACTAATCTAAACTTTTACTTTTCAATATTATGTACTTGCACTGACTTACAATTGTTTTCTTTTTCCAGTTGGTAACTTGTTTCAACACCATTTTGAAAAAGGATGAAGCTATTAAAGCTTCGAGCTCCTCGTCAGGTGTGGAGGAGGCTCTTGTAGGTGTGACACAGTCATTAAAGGATTCTCGTCAGAAGTATGACGAAGATAAAACTGCTTGGGAAAAGAAATTAAAAGTCATTAAGCAAGAGAAAGAGAAAGCTGTGGAGGCCTCTCAGAAGTTGGGTAGGAAAATGAAAGAATGTGAGAAGAAGAATACTGAGCTTGAGGAAAAGCTCAAAAATGCTGGAGAGCTTGAGACCAAGCTTAAAACCGTTGAAGAAGAACTGGGAAAACTCCGTGAAGCTGATCGTCAGAGGGAAGAGGCAGAAAGGAAATTGAAAGCTGCTGAGGAACTCTTATCTGAGAAGCTTTCCTTGGAAAAGGTGAAGAGGAAAGTGGCTGTTAAAAAGTCCTTCAGTGCTGGCTGCGATAAAGGTTAGAACAAAGGCCTAGCTCCCATGTGCTCTCAATTGGATTTGGCTAGCCTCAAATTCTTCAGGGACGGATGGATTGCTGCTCTGATGGAGTTAAAGGTCTCAGAGAGTTCTGAGCTATTTCAACGTCATGTTCACGATCCTCCTCCTTCCCCTGGCGAAGAAGAAGAGGATGATGCTTCATCTGAAGAATCTTCAATGATGGTTGGGGATCAAGTCCCTACAGTTGAACTTCGCCGAGAAACCCCAACCAACTATTACTCCTACCTAGCAGCTTCAATCTACCAGTACTTTTATCGAGCAACTGCCAATATCCTCTAAGTAACCAGCCTCCTCATCTCAGCCTTCCGAGGAAGACGCAAAAACACAAGGAGAAGGTGTAAAGTTGCTCGGGCTTTAATTTTATTTTTTCTTTTGAATGTAACCCTGAACCTTGTACCTGTCTTTTGATGAATAAAAATTTGAGTTTTTATTGTTCATGTTGACTTTCTTTGTCTTGCTCTGCCTTTATTGTTTATTAATCCTGTTTATGGCTTTTCTTTGCTAGTTTATGGCCAGGATGGAACTCTTGTCAGCTCACGATACTGAGCTAATGAAAAAATGTAATGAATATTTCAAAGCTGGCCATACAGATTTGGATGAATCACAAATTTTTGATATCCTGGGTTCAGATGCCTCTGAGCGAGCAGTGGAAGCTTATCAATATCTATAATGCTTACTCGACCGAGCTGTTGCCAATATCGTGTCTTATTACGAGATGATTGAAGATCTCCCGGGTATCATCAAGGAACTTCAGCAACTATACGAGGAATCTTCTACCCTTTTGCATCAGGGGTATGAGAAAAAGTATTAGTAACCAAATGATGACAAAGGATATGATAAGTTAGTCGCTGCTTATGATTTTAAGGAGAGGACTTTGAAGACCGAGGTTGAAGAGCATAGGCAGATCACGAAGTTACTGGAACAGGAAAACAATAACCTGCGAGGAGAGATATCTCAGCTGAAATCTGTAGCATCTACCTTGAGCGCTTTGGTACCTGTCAACGATGTGAGTTTCTCTTTCTTGGAGGTAAAAAATGCCAACTTGAGAGATGAACTGAAAACCTTAAAAAGGACTGAACCTTCTACCTCTGCTCGCGGGCGAGCAAGAGCTTCTCCGGGATGAGCAAGGGCTGCTCGTATTTCAATTGAGGAAAAAAGAACTCAATCAGCTTTGGAGAATTAGGCCTTCCAGTTGATGGCGAAGAATCAAGCATTAGCTGAGATGTCTAAGAAGATTTAGACCTTCGACGAGCAACTTGCTGCTCAAAATTCTGCCTTGGAGGACAAAACAAATTTAGTGATGAATCTTCATGAGCAGTTAGAGAGGTTAACCTACCAATTCCACAAGTAACCCAGAGAATTCCAGATGGATGGTTATAATGAAGCCCTCTATCACCTTGATGACCGGATCCAGCAGTCGAACAACGAGGGGTACAAGCAAGGATGGATGAATGCCTTGGGTGTTCTGCAGTTGAAACAGGGTCACTATTTGTGGGATTACTAAGACCCTGGGTTGCTCGAGTTGCCAGTGCCACCTTTCAAACTTGATATGAGCTGGATTCCTGCTCGAGCCATTCCTCAATGCCTGATTTCAAAGTATCTTGGTGACTATAATCTCCATTCAAATTTTGAGATATCTTGGCCAGAGCACCTGCTTGCTCGTCCTTCTGTGATGAATTTTCGATTGTTGAAAGACATAAACTTCATAAACTCCCCCTATGCCTTAGACGATCCTCTTGCTGGAATGGAACCTGCTTCAAAGGCAGAGGGAAAGAAACCCATAGAATAGGATTTTATGTAATGACTTGTACTTTTCGCTACTTATGTAATTCTATTTAATTTGAATGAAAAATTTTGGTAATACATTTTCTTCTAAATAATTTGTAGAATGTTTTTGCTTGCTGGTTGTTTGTTTCATTGCAGTGATTTATCGATCTTTGATATTTTTTTGATAAAATATCCTTTATCTCATGATCCTGTTCAATTTAAACAACTGGAGATGATTGTAATTGGCTTACTGACTAACTAAAGTTTATTAAGATATTTATTTCTGACCATCCGGAGTTGGTGAACTTTTATTCCCCGACCAACCATAGTTAGGGGATTTTTATTTGTCAACCATAGTTGGTGGACCGACCAACCGTAGTTGGTAGGGTTTTATATTTATCGACCAACCGTGGTTGGTAGACCGACCAACCGTAGTTGGTGGGATTTTTATTTATCGACCAACCGTAGTTGGTAGACTGACCAATCGTAGTTGGTAGGGTTTTATATTTATCGACCAAACGTAGTTTGTAGACCGACCAACCGTAGTTGGTGGGATTTTTATTTATTGACCAACCGTAGTTGGTAGACCGACCAACCATAGTTGGTGGAATTTTTATTTATCGACCAATCGTACTTGGTATACCGACCAACCGTAGTTGGCACGGTTTTATATTTATCGACCAACCGTAGTTGGTAGACCGACCAACCATAGTTGGTAGGGTTTTATTTATCGAACAATCGTAGTTGGTAGACCGACCAATCGTAGTTGGTGGGATTTTTATTTATTGACCAACCATAGTTGGTAGGGTTTTATTTATTGACCAATCGTAGTTGGTAGACCGACCAACCATAGTTGGTGGGATTTTTATTTATCGACCAACCGTAGTTAGTAGACCGACCAATCGTAGTTGGTAGGGTTTTATATTTATCGACCAACCGTAGTTGGTAGACTGAACAATCGTAGTTGGTAGGGTTTTATTTATCGACCAACCGTAGTTGATAGGGTTTTATTTAACGACCAACCGTAGTTGGTAGACCAATCAACCGTAGTTGGTGGGATTTTTATTTTGAACTTGATGCATAGTGTGTAGCACTAATACTCCGAAAAAATTTCATCAAAATGAAAGAATTGGATAAAAACTTCAGCACTTTATTCATACTGAAGAAAACTTCATTTATTCAGTTACATAGGAATCCCTACTACTGATAATACTTGCGTCGATGCTCTGCATTCCATGCATTCTTAAATTCTCCCCCCTCCAAGGTTTTAATCCTGTAAGTTCCTCGGCGAACAACTTCTGTTACTCTTTAGGGTCCATGCCAGTTAGCTTCCAATTTGTTGTGTTTTTGAATCACTTTCTTTAGCACATAGTCCCCTTCTTTCAAATCGCATTTCTTTACTCTCTTGTTGTAGAACAGAGCTGTTTGTTGCTGGTAAGCAGCATTCCTGATTGCTGCTTCTTCTCTAACTTGCTCGAGCATATCTAAATCTAATCTTCTTATCAAATCGCTGACAGTAGAATTGAAATTCAGCACTGTGTGTGTTGGGAGGCCCAACTCGGCAGGTATAATAGCTTCACTTCCAAATGCCAGCATGTATGGAGATTCTCCTGTTGCTGCTCGTGGTGTAGTACGATAAGCCCATAGTACAGAATGTAGTTCGTTGATCCAATTTGCCTTCGCATCATCCAGTCTTTTCTTCAAACCGTTCAGCAGCGTTCTGTTCGTCACCTCAGTTTGTCCATTGCTCTGGGGATGGCCTGGTGCCGATTGGGTTTTCAAAATGTTTGACTGATGACAATATGTAGCGGACTCCTCGTTATCAAATTGGGTTCCATGATCAGTAATGAATGCATGGGGAAGAACATATCTGCATATTATATTCTTCCAAATAAATTGATATACCTTTTTATAAGTCATATCAATTAGAGGTTCAGCTTCCACCCATTTAGTAAAATAATCCATAGCGACGACGAAGTATTTGAACCTTCTTCTTGTCGTCGGGAATGGCCCGACCAAGTCTATTCCCCACATGGAAAATGGCCAAGGGGATGTTATGGGTGTTAGCAATGCTTGGGGAGTTCTTCGAATAGAGGACAAGCATTGACATTTATCACATTTTTTGGCATAGGCTATATAATCAGCCCTCATTGTTAGTCAATAGTATCCTTGCGTCATTACTCTTTGCAAAAGCGTCCGACCTGCTATATGAGCTCCACAGGACCCTTCATGGACTTCTTCAACCAAATCCTTCACCTCGGAGGGATGCACACATCTTTGCAGTCCTGCTATAGTTCCTCGTCTATATAGAATGCTATTAGTTAATACATAATGAGAAGCTTTAAGCTTCAGTTTCTTGGCTGAGAGCTTATCAGTTGGCAAAACCCCTTCTTCAATATATGCCCTGATGGGATCCATCCAAGATGGTCATAAGTCAAGGGTAATGAATTTCATTATCAGTTCTTCGTCGATGCTCCTGCTAGTCAAAATTTCTATTGGGATTGTTCTTCGTAGCTCGGTGCGTGTGGCTGAGGCTAATCGACCTAAGCATCTGCTCTTGCATTCTCTAATCTTGGTGTTCTAATTAATTGCACAGCGTTAAGGCTTGATAGAACCTCCATTGCTTTTGAATTATACCTGATCATTAATTCTCCTTTTGTTGCATATACTCCTAGCATTTGATTTACGATCAATTGTGAGTCACTGAATATGATGACAAGCTCTGCCCCCATGGTTTTCTCTAAACTAAGACCTGCAATCATAGCTTTATATTCAGCCTCATTATGAGAGGCTTTGAATTGAAAGCACAGAGCATACTCCACATCGATTTCATCCGGGCTACTTAGAATAATCCCTGCTCCACAGCCTGTACTGCAAGATGAGCCATCCACATACAGATTCCATATAGGTACCTCTTCCTCAAATTTTTTATCAGATAGAGTTCCTCGATGGAATATTTGTTGCTTCTTTATGTCCTTCTGTAGCACCTCTGGCAGATTGTCAACCATCTCCTCTTGATCATCAACCGACTTAAGTTGGTCGGTGTTGAAATCTGATGATCTTGTAATATCCACAGGTTGGTCGGTATTCAGCTTTTGCTCCTCGGAGGTGTCAGGATACGTGAATTCTGCGATAAAATCTGCTACTCTTTGCCCTTTAAGTGACGACCTAGGCTCATAAATTATATCATATTCACCAAGTTCTACTACCCAGTACATCAATCTCCCTGTTTTTTGGTTTATGAAGAGCTTGCCTCAGTGGCATATCGATATACACCACTATGGTATGAGTTTGGAAGTACGACCTCATTCTTCTACTTGCTTTGATCAACACCAGTGCCAACTTTTCTAGTCTTGGATATCTGATCTCTTCTCCTCGGAAGGCCTTACTAGTGTAATAAATTGGTTTTTGCACTCCATCCTCCATTCTTATCAATGCCGAGCTAACCGCATTCTCCGAAACTTCCAGATACAAGTACACTCTTTCTCCCATCACTGGCCTGGACAATAGTGGGGGTACTCCGAAGTATTTCTTTAACTCTTGAAAGGCCTTATTGCATTCATCATTCCATTCAAACATTTTTCAGAGTGTTTTGAAGAATGGGAGGCATCTATCAGTTGCTCGTGATAAAAATCTATTAAGTGCTGCAACTCGCCCTGTGAGACTTTGCACTTCCTTCTTCGTCGTTGGAGATCGTAGCCCCAATAGAGCCTTGATCTTTTATGGATTTTCTTCAATACCTCGTTGGTTGACAATATACCCGAGGAACATGCCTTCTTGTACTCCGAATATGCACTTGGTAGGATTCAACTTCATTTGATATTTATCTAATTGATCAAAGGTCTGACCTAGATCAATTAGATGGTCAGAAGCTCTCTTGCTCTTCGTTAGCATATCATCAACATAAACTTCCATATTGTGATTGATTTGCTCTGCAAACACCTTGTTCATCTGCCGCTGATATGTTGCACCTGCATTTTTTAAACCAAAAGGCATAACATTATAACAGTAAGTTCCCCTAGGGGTAATAAAAGAGGTACTCTCCCTGTCTTCAGGTTTTATTTTAATCTGGTTGTCACAAGAATAAGCATCCATAAATCTCAACAGCTCGTGTCCCGAGGTAGCGTCCACTAATTGATCAATTCGTGGTAAAGGAAAATGATCCTTTGGGCATGCCTTGTTGAGGTCGGTGAAGTCTACACACATCCTCCACTTGTTGTTCTTCTTCTTTACCATCACCACATTAGCTAACCAGTCTGGATATTTGACGTCATCAATAAAGCAAGCTTTTTGGAGCTTTTTGACCTCCTCTTGTATAGCTTGGTTCTTCTCGGTGCTGAACACTCTTCTTCACTGCTTCACAGGTTTGATTTCCTTGTTCACATTAAGTTCATGACACAAGAAATTTGTGTCTATTCCTAGCATATCTTCGTGGCTCCATGCGAAAGTTTATTTTCTGCTTTTTAGGAAGGCTATCAATTCCTGTTTTAGTGGGGTGTCCAATGATGAACCGATTTGAGTTGTTCATTCTGGGTGCTCATCGTCCAGAATGATGTTTTCAGTATCTTCCACCACCTGACCTTTTATGAGCTGCAACTAGTCTCTAGGATCCAACGTTTCAATTTTTGCACCTTCATCCACTTGATAGGTGGTAGTCTTTTTCCTAGATTCTTCCAGTTCTTCTTGCTCGGCCGATGAATAGTAGCATTCCCGAGCTACTTTTTGGTCACCCTTCACAATTTCTACTCCAAAGTTGGTTGCAAAATTTTAGGCATTGATGTACAGTAGATGGTACTGCTTCGAACTTCTTCAATCCTACCCTTCCCATGATGATATTGTAAGATGATTGAACATTCTTGTCCATCACAAAAAGTGCACTCTTTCTGTTCGACAAGCAGGCCATGTACCGATGAACATATCCAACTTGATCGTCCCAAGTGGAAAAACTTTCTCGCCAGTAAAACCAAGGAGTGGTCGATGATATGGCTCGAACTGGGATAACTTTAGGTTCAAACTATCAAAACATGGGTAGAACATAATATCTGCCGAGCTTCCATTATCCACCAAGACTCGCGAAATCACTACTTCCTTCATCCTCATTTTTCTCACCAATGGGTCATCATAAGGGAATGGCACACCTGCGAGGTCATTCTTAGAGAAACTGATGACCAGTTTATCTTTGTTAACCTTCCTCGGGCGATCTTCTTCAGCTAGATTTATCCGTTGAATATATGAACAATCTTGAGCCTCATTGAGGTAAGCTTTCCTTTCTGTAATAAGGTCTCCACCTCCTACATCTCCACTAGTAATAACATTGCAATCAAATGACCCAAAACGGATAGAAAATACCTCACGTTCTGGATATCTTGGTCTTTTAGGGAGATCGGGGTCGTCTTCTAGATCGTCTTCATAATCTCTTTTCTTGTTTTCTTCTGCTCGATGAGGAGATCTAGATCTCTGTCTTGCTCGGTTGTTGTTTTTTCCTTTATTTAAACGATCAACATACTTGGTCAGCTTTCCTCGTCTGATGAGCGCTTCAATTTCATTCTGAAGAGCTATGCAATTTTTGGTCATGTGACCATGGTCTTCATGGAACTCGCAATATTTGGCCTTATTCCTTTTGTCAGGATCTGTCTTCATTTTCTCGGGCCAGTTTAACTCCTCGCTGTTCTTGATCTCTTCCAGAACATGGTTTATATCTACCTTCAAAGGAGTATAGTTTCCAAATTTCTTCAACTGTTCCAACGCTGGCCTTGCTTTTGACTGCTTGTTACCACCATTATTTTTCTAATCCTTCTTCTCGATCTTCTCGGCCTCAACTTTGGTCTCCTTAGTATCCATGCTCTTATTTGCAGCCATAGCTTCCTCGGCATTCATGATCTTGGCTGCTTTTGCCATTAATTCTAACACGGTCTTAGGTGGATCTTTGGCCAAAGTATAGTAAAATTTATTTGGCAACAATCCACTCAACAGAGCAGTGATTGCTGTCTTTTCCTCATAGTCAATAACTTTGAGCTTCTCATTATTGAAACGAGTAATATAATCCCTGGTTCTCTGACCTACTTTTTGTCTAACGCCTAGCAAGTGTGCTACTCTCTTAACTGGTTTCTCTCCAAAATAGAAGTTTCCAATAAAGAGCTCGGCCAGTTGAAAGAAAGTTACAATCTTCCCCCGAGGAAGATTGTTGTACCATATTTGAGCAGATCCAGTGAGAGTTCCTAAAAGCGCCCTACATCGCATCTCGTCTGGAATAGCATAGATATCAGCAGCTGCCTGATATTGTTCTATATGTAGAACATGATCAGTTTTTCCATCATATTTTGGTGTTACCACTGGGGCTTTGAACTTTGATGGTGTGGGAAAATCCACAATTGCTTGGATAAAAGATGTCCCTTGGATAAAAGTTCTTTGTAGAGGATTTTTGGCCTTAGCCATTTCCCCTAGTCTATCCTCCAACCTCTGAATGGAGCCTTTCCATGCATCATTTGCTTCCTCGGGCCTGTTGGTCCGAGCAACTGATCGTGTTGAATTTGCCTCTTGGGATCTTTCACGACGAGCAGCTGGTCGGGATTGGGTAGAACCTTCCTTTAAATCAAAGAATCTTTGAGATTTCCTTGACACCATCCTAGGGGGGCTTTTATTCCTTCTAGGACCCAAATGATCAAAGGGAGAGACTCTACTCAATCTTTTAAGGGCACTGGTCCTTTCTAGAGATAAAGTGGCATTTTGTTCAGTATCTGTGGCTCGTACTGAT
Organism: Sambucus nigra; assembly: GCA_949130495.1. Taxonomy (NCBI): domain Eukaryota; kingdom Viridiplantae; phylum Streptophyta; class Magnoliopsida; order Dipsacales; family Adoxaceae; genus Sambucus; species Sambucus nigra. The sequence continues at coordinate 510,617,789 of OX422218.1, read as the reverse complement.
GAAGTTTGGCCAGGTTGATAAGGAAAATCATTAGATCTATCAGTGCAATATGAATCGACATGTCTAGATCGAGATTCCTCTGGGAGTAATGTTCGTCTAGTTCGTGAGGAAGGCAATTGGATATTCCTCTGAATGCTTCGTTGTCCTGACTGGGCAGGTGCTCCACCCTGGATAGTTTGCATGAGTTGTCGCATGGTTTCTTGCATGGCGGTTTGGCCCTGAGCTAAACTGGCCATTATTCCCGCCAAATCTTGGACACTTGGAGGAGTGGATGGATTTGGGGGGTTTCCAGCGTTTTGATTACTGGATTCAGGATTATCAGCCATTGAGGATGAATTATTTTGGTAAAAATGATAGTTTTAGTCGTTTCCCACAGACGGTGCCAATGTGTTGATGTAAAAAATTAGATTATCTCTAATTATTTAATTACATATAAAAAATAAATAATACAAGAGATTTTTAAAGTGGTTCAACCTTGAAAGAATGGCCTACGTCCACTATTTGTATTATTGCTGACTGTTTGCAGAATTCTTGATAATGGGTTTACCAAGAAATTCCGAGTCCCCTGGTAATGAGGAGGTTACCATGTATTTATAGCCTTGAGGATGTACATATGAGAGAATATTACATAACTGTCCAATAGGCGTGTACATCTGTATGACAATAATCAGCATTTAATGTGCATTCAATCCTCCTAATTATTCGATTATAAATGCTCTGTATGAGGTGCAGCTCGGACCGCCTAAGTAGCTTGGTACAATAAATTTCCTCGGAGAACACTTGCTGCTCGGAGCGCTTGAGTTGGTTGGGGAGGTTGAGTTCCTCGGAGTCAAGGTGTTATAAAAAATGTTCTCGGGTGCCATGTAGATTGACACGTGTCTCCACATAATTGGTCCACGTCAGCAGGTTAAATTTGGTATCAACAATCATGTTTAAATTTTTATTCTTACCACTAATCTAAATTATATATATTAAATCATTGTATATAAAATATTAACATTTATAAAATAGATTATCAAGTGCTCCTTAATCACACACTAAACTACAATCAATTTCACCATGTACTTCTTTGAAAACATGTATTTATGTTGTGTGGAGGTTTGAAACTTCTATTTTTATATCATCTAACATATAAAAGGATATTAAATGCATAAGCTTGTCACATACTTTCATAAATTTTAGATAATTAAGAGACATACCAAACAAAGGAACTACACTGAGCTAGTATAAAGTTAACATAATCATTTATTGAAATTATAAAAGGTTAATACTTAATACAAATTTTATTCTAATAGAAAATGAAACTAATTTAGACCTTATCTTTAAAACATTTGATTAACAGTGAAGTATAGAGAAACTATATAAATTAAAAAAAAATACTAAATTTTACTCTAATGGGAAAACAAATTTAAACCATGTTATTCAAAATTTCGATTAACAATGAAGTATAGACAAATCTCGTAAATTCACAAAACACAATAGCAAAAGTAATAACTAAAAATCAAAGAAAGTATAGTAATATACCTTAAACTCAAGAGGAACGACCAAAGACCATCTCCACCCAATTTTTCAAAAATCCCTAAAATGAAATGAGAGAGTTAAAAAATATCAAAAATAATATTCATCTCATAACTACCCCACTTACATAATTACTCAAATCAAATGTATCAATGTGGCCATGAAATAGTAGTTCATTTAGCATCTTCAAGTGAAGAAAACACATCTGAGAATCGAAAAACTAGCACTTTTGGTACCAAAATTTCAACAACCCATACTTTATAGCAATCCGGTCCAATTAGTTGCTAGTGCACTAATGACTTAAGATCTGTAGAATCAAGCTCTGCAATAGCCACAAATTCTCCCGTCCCCAACCAATGTAACAGTTTGCACGCTGCATAAGTCAAATGTGGAGCACTTAGTGCACATGTATCATGTTGGTTGGACTAACAAGTTAAATAATAGATAAAATTAACAATCATTAATGTCCCCTGACCTAGAAAAATAAATTTAGATTAAAGATAATTTCTCGTTAAGCCAACAACTAGTGGGATAAGTACATCATCATGCATGATATCTTAACCACCTCCATGTTGACCCTATACAAGTAGGACGAGTTTAATATAATAAAACGTAAAGGAAAAATGGATTAAACTTTGGTTAAGTTTGTAATCTACCAAATTTGGCATGTTTTGTTGTGTCATTCGACTCTCCATGTGCGACTTTATTTCCAAAAATTGTTGAATTTGACTCTCAAGAGCCATTACCCTTGTATTTCTTTGCAAACCTGCATCTATTTCGTAGGCAGAGCTGACAATTTTTTACCCGATAACCCGTTAATGGTAATAACCCGAAATGACCCGATTAACTTCTATAGATTTAAGAGTACCTAAAACTTATACTAAAATAAAAATCAACATGACCCGAAAATGACACGACTAACCCGAATTGCCACCCCTATTCGTAGGTGTCACCCCAAATCTAAGACCTCGAACACAACTAGGACGTTCCGAACCAAGCAATCTTATTACATCATCATCTCTTATAGAGGTCGAGTCATGGTATGGAATTTCCTAAATTTTCCTCTGAAAACTATAAGAATTCGATATACCAACAAAATGTAAATAGCATTTAAGCTTCAAAATATAATTCATATTGAGTTTTAAATATTTTTTATCATTACAATTGCTTCATCAACAACTTGATTAACATGATTCCCATTGCCTCTTTTATGTCCTCTTATCCTAAAATGAACCCGACGTATGACTTTATTTAGATATTTATCTTTCTAAAAAATAAAAATAAGACGTAATATTAATACACAAAATTACGCAACAAAAGATCATATTAAAGTAAAAAACTTAAAGGATAAAATATATCATGTTCTTCAGTCTTGCATAGCCTTTGTAACTAGTAGTGTGTGGATAGATTTGTTTTGCCATGGTTTCTTTATGCGGTTTCTTTATGCTTATCACTTATTACCTGTCAAACAAAATAAAACACACACACACACACACACACACACATATATATATACAGTCCTGCTCTTGTGCATACCAATCCGCATTTTAAGAGTGCAGACCGGACATGTGTATCCTGGTAGTGAGCCTAGAAATTATAGGCACACTCTTTCTCTTTCTTGGGCTCACCACCAGGTGACACATGTCCGGTCTACACTCTTAAAATACGGACTGATATGCACAAGAGTAGTACTGGGTGTATATATATATATATATATATATATAAGAATGACATTTTACTATTCACCAAATATAATGTACAATAACGGTCTTAAATTAAATCATTTGGATGAGGAATACGAATTGCAAGAGCATTTTGCTATGGTTGATTTTGTTTCTCTTGTTTATCTTTATTTACTCTTTGGAAATTAACCATTTGACACTACATAATAAAGGCATTTAAGACAAGGACAAAAAATGAGGTTATGGAAATGGGTTGATGGGAATAATTATCAAAGGCAGAAAAATACCTTTGTAAGTTTCACCAATATCGAGAAATATATAGTTGATAACTTGAAATCAGAAAATATGTAAACATTAATTTTATCATATTCTTATTAATCCTTGATTTTTATAAGTTCATTGATAGTTATTTAGGTGGAGAATGAAATTGACCATAAGAATGAATAGAAATATAATTTTTTGGACTAACTTTTAATTGATATTGCATAATAAAATAAGACTTTTGATTGTATCACATTCTCCTTGTTTCTCTAATGCCATTAATTAATATATTTTTTGCACCACATCACGCTGAAACATGGTTACATAAAAATATAATATAAAGCATATTTTTCATCAATAAAAAAGAGGAGAAAAAAATAGAGCACTACTATCCAGTGTAAAGTAATGTCTTACAAGCTACTCAAACAATCTAGGAAAGAAATTAACGCAATCAAATAAGGTGGTTGATAAGGACATCAAGAAAGTTACTTATCTACAACATAACTTGTTTCAATGATTGTAAATTATGCTTAAATGAAAGCACATGTGGTATTGAGGAGTAATCTTGGTGTTTCTTGTAACAGCTACCTAAATCGAGAATTTTCATGTCCTGCAGGAAGTGTTAATCATGGGGTTGATCAGGTCCATGAAGTAGGTGATATTGGATGATGATCATCTATCTGATCATTAGTTTTTCATCTCTTATTTAGTCAAATGTATAACTTATTGATATGAGTTATTATTACATAGATAATATTCTTTCTTATGTGATCCCGTATGGAAGTCCAGCTTTAGAATTGCACGGTTTTAATTATATAACATGAACTAGAAATACGAATTTGTGTCGTTCCTACCCCCATATAATTAGGAATCGACTTTTTTGAGTTGAGTTTGTGTAAAAAGGTACATGGAGAGGAGATGCTTCCTTAATTCATACTCGAGAAGAATGTCTATGGCACCTATTTTTTATTTATTTAAACTAATTTTAATCTAGAGATTTAATCGAACAACTTGATTATGGAGGCAGTGCAAATTCTATTTGATAAATAAAGATCTGATGTTGAGTATTATTCTTTTACTCATTTTAGAAGAAAAATGACATGTTTTCTTTTCTAATAGTAATACAAAGGGGCTCAAAACATTCAGAAGTTTTGATGATATGTACTTCTTGTACAATATATGCTTTGATATTCATCAATATCTTTGAGTTATTATATAATTCCATTGTTTGATTGTTTATATGTGGAATTGATAAGGAGACATGGCATGAATTTTTTTAAGATATTTTTTTCTTAAAAGTGAAATAATTCTAGATTTGACCAATAGGTAGAACTTGTGATGAGACTTCATTTTATATACCAGAAAAGGGTATGATCCTTCCTACTAACGACAGTTGTTTTCTGAATCTAACATCTCATTTAACTATAATGTATGTGTAGCTTGAATATGGTGATCTTGATGATGTTGTCCTTGTTCACATATTCAGCCACATTTGCTAGAAATAATACCCTGAAGAAAATTTTTGTACTACTCTGTTCATATCACAAGCGATGGAGTACATATTAAAATAAGCCAATAATAAATATCTTCCCCACCACCCTTCCTCAGTCTTCACTTATTCCATTTCCATTAATTAATTTATGTACTACTATGTTCCTTATTATTTATTTATTTTTCCATTATCAACTATGAAGACAATTTTTTTTTTCTAAATATGAGTTGGGTTCGTGTTAAGTCTTTCTCAAAATTTGTTTGAGGAATATTTTTTTCATGTATTTGGGAAATCTCAATTAGTTTAGTTTTTTGGGAATTTTTTAAAAGTATTTTTTATGTTGTTAAAAATTTTATTAGAAATTTGGTTGGAAATACTTCTATATTACTGAAAATCATTTTGTTTTTTTTTTAAATCATATTTAATTGCTGGAAATCATTTTTATATGCGGGAAATAGTTTTAAATTGTTGAAAATCATTATTTTATTCCTAGAAATAATTTTTATTTACTGGAAAAAAAATATTATTGCTGAAATTCATTTTTTATTTGCTGGAATTACATTTATATTGAAAATCATGTTTTTACTACCGAAAATCATATTTTATTCACTTGAAATAAATTATTATTTCTAAACAACATTATTTATTATCTAAAAATCATTTTTATATGCTGAAAATACTTTTATATTGTTGTAAATCATTTTTGTATTACTGGAAATCATATTTTATTTGCTGAAAATAATTTATTGTTCCCGAAAATTATTTTTTATTTGCTGAAAATCATTTTTATATGGTGGAAATACTTTTATATTGCTGAAAATCTTTTTTTTTATTGGAAATAATTTTATTTTCTGGAAATAATTTATTGTTGCGGGGAATTGTTTTTTATTTGCTGGAAATCATTTTTTATATGCTGAAAATACATTGATATTGCTGAAAATCTTTTTTTTTATTGTTTGAAAGAATTTTTATTTGTTGGAAATAATTTTTTATTATTGAAAAATGTTTTTTTTTGGAAATAATTGTTTTTAAGTAATTATTTTAAAAATATTTTCTCAATTATTTTTTAATAATTTTGTTGATTCTAAATTATTTTTTTGGTATTTTTTTTTTATAGTTTTTAAATATATAATTTACAAAAAATTTATATGAATATCATCTGGATGATGATATTCATATAAAAAAATTATAATTTTTCACGATTTTTTGAAATAGTTTTTTAGTATTTTATTAAGTTTTAAATGCTTTTGCTTTTATTTTAAGATTTAAAAAAAACATTATTTTAGGACAACACATGCCCTTACTTTAAGTCATGTGCAGCGCACATGTTTAACGTTTGCCCCCCAAAATTAGAGGAGTTGGACAATGGAGTGTTTTCTTAATTGCTATATGGAAATCTGAATTATATAAAAAGAAAAGCTTCATGTTATTGTATCTCTTTTAACTAGATTATTATTTTTACCATGTTATCGGTATGGCCACACAAGAACCAAATACATACACAAAATAACATGAAGTTTTTTATTTGTTAATTTTTAGTCCTATGTTATTTTATCTTTTGTTTGAAGTTCCAAAACAGTTAATATGTCTTTGCATTGTTGGCAGAAATATCGATGAAATTAATAAAATGACACTGATAATTGTTAAAAGTAGTACTTCCATATAATTATAAAATGACATGGAAGTGAATCCAAAAAGATTTAAAGACTTACGACTTGAAACTAAAGGTCACATTTTTTATATATAATTCAGATTTCCATATAGCAGAATGAAAGAATAAGCAACTAGGTAACATGAATTTTCTTTACATTTCATTATTGCAATTTATTCACATGCTAAATATTTTTCAAAGGTTTTGAGCTCTAACCTGCGTTAAATATTTTCAAAATTTTTTAGGTGCCCAGGCACAGGGACGCCAAGGATAACGCTTCTTCCAGGGATCATGTTGTTGCAGCTGATGTGGAGGCTTGCAGGATTTGGAATAGTCGATTCTATTATTGCTATCTTAGATTAGGTTCTTGTGGTGACAAAAATCTCAACACAAATAACTAATGAAGGAAAACACAGGCCATGATAATAAGAACAACACAATTAGAATCACAATCACACAACACCAAAATATACGTCGTTCGACAAATTGCCTACTTCCACATAGAGGTCTACTGTTGTATTTAAGTAACTTTCGAGAATATATTTTCATATGCTCCTATGCCCCGGGCCAGGGGTACAATATATACTCAGTTTAGATAGAGTGTGTGTGTGTTGGTAACCAACACATTAATCGAGTATCCCTTGAATATCTCATCCGAGATTTTTGGGGATGGACTTGGTCATATAATTCTATCCTAACTGCTATTAAAGATACATAATTTGGGTTGGGTTTCCTTTACTATTTATTTAGGCTTGGTCGGCTACTTTTACGCGCCTGTTTGACAAAAGAGGTACCCACAATTGTCCCAAAAATTTTTGGGGCCACAATTTGGGCTCACAAATTTTAAATAACATCTCCGGTCTTGTTTTGATGGCACCGTTGTTATTTATAGAATTAATAGGGGTGCAAATCTTCATCATGTAGCGAGTTTAAGAGGAAGATCTTCTTCGATTGTAGTGTACTATCATTGAGGGGTTGAAACCGAGGTGCTGGACGATTTACTTCGTCATTTAAACTTCTATCTTTCTCTCACTTCCAAACCATCATCTTCTCTCAAGTTTCCTCTTGCTTTCAAGCTTGTTCTTCGTAGTTTGAAAAGCTATTTTCTGCTTCTTGTCCTCATTCACCTGTTATTTCTCATCATTTCAAGATTCATTATTTTCCTTGAAAGTTTCCAGTCCCTTCTTTTTCAATATTTCCTTTCATCATTTTTCTTTTTGCTGTAGTTAGGGTTGGTTCATGGCTAGGATAGATAACAAATCTCTGGTAGAATTTAGGAAGTGTTATAGTATTCCTGACTGGGTGGATATTGAGTGCGCCCCTATCCCTCGTAATGTCTGTGACATTGACGATGGCCACTGGATTCACGTTCTTTTGTTGTCTCAAGGGGGTTTAACTTTTCTCCCAAATCTCATGTTCTTATATTTATTTCAGTACTTCGACATAGTCCCAGCCCAGTGTTCTCCAAACGTTTAGAAAATTATAAATGACACCCAAAGAATAAACCAACTCTATAGCACTAATTTATGTTTAGTTGAAATGTACTTATTTATACCTTTTCTCGTACCAGCTCTATTCTTCTCTACTTTAAAGCGAGGAGTCTGGATAAGGTATTGGTAGTGAACCTACCTGATTCCCATAAAGAGTACTGGTCTAAGGGATTTATTGCTAGGAACTGGCAATTCCCTCCCCATTTAGGGGGAGCAAGGTATAGAGGACCTCGAATCCCTATGAATGGGGATGAATTCATAGGTTATTGCCCAATCTCGCTTCTTTTTTGTTTTTTCTATAATGTGTTCTTCCTCTAATATTTTCTTTTCTTTTTCACCGAAGTCCAAGAATCAAGAGCTTGCCCTCCATGAGATTTGTGCTACTGAGTTAATCAAAGCCTGACCGATAAGGGACTCAATTATAGAAGGTGAACACCCCACGTCGACTGCCTTCTTCTTGGAATACAAGAACACTACCTACAGCTTCATCGCTCATCCAATTGACTCCGTCCCCCATCTTGATATCTTAGAGGAAGAAGGTTCTATCCAACCCATCGATCTAGATGATGGAGAGTGGAGAAGCTCAGAGTCTGGTATTGTTGTAGGTCATAGAGGTGGTAGTGGTGAGGTAGGATCTAGTGAGGAGGGATCTAGTGAGGAAGAGTTTGGTAGAGAGAGGTCTAATGAGGAGGGCTCTAGTTCGAGAGGTTCCAGGTCAAAGAAATCTAGCGAGGAAGATATGGCTCCCCTCAGAAGAAAAAACCTGATCCATGATGACAATGATCATGATGTCCTGTTGTCCAACAAGTTGAAGATCTAGAAGATAAAATCTGGGGATATTGCCAGTGGTTCCCAGACAGCAGCTCCTGAGAAATAGCTGGAGAGGAAGAAAAAAAGAGAAGAGAAGAGAGAGATAGAGATAGAGAGATAGATAGATAGATAGATAGATAGATAGATAGATAGATAGATAGATAGAGAGAGAGACACACACACACACACACACACACACAGAGAGATATAGAGAGAGAAAGAGAGAGAGAGGAAGAGATAAGATAAGAAGAAGAAGAAGAAGAAGAAGAAGAAGAAGAAGAAGAAGAAGAAGAAGAAGAAGAAGAAATAAGAGGAGAGGAGGAGTGGAGAAGAAAGGACGAAGGAATCACAAGCTTCCTTTGTGCCTGTGGTTGTCCCAACTGAGGGGGACTCTATGGCTCTAGCCCCTCAACTTGCTCCCATTATGCTTGAGAGAGATAATGATGGACCGCGAGCAGTCTTCAAAGATGGGACCAGACCAGTTAATCCTGAAGGAAGATCAGGGGCTTACTTTGGTAGGGCCATTTCCTCTTTTTCTCTGTCTTTTTTAATTTTTTCATACTCTTTGACTCACATCTATTTCTTCCTGAAGTTTTTATCTGACTACATCGTCCTCCGCCACAGTCGAGATGGGATGGCAAGGAGGAATGTGAATCTCGAAGGAAGATTGAAGATTGCTCAAGAAGACCAGAAGTCCTCTGAAAAATATCTTATAGAGGCTGAGGCTTCTTTTGCCAAGGACATGGCTGAGGTGACCAAGGAGCTGAAGGAACTCCGTGAAGCCTACGAACTGGTCATGGTGACCCAAACTAGCCATTACATATGAAAATAAAGGTCTCGCTAAAAAGGTAACGAGCTTAGAAGATAGGACGACCACTATTAGAGAGAGTGGCTACAATGAGGGCTGGGAGGTGCCTATGAAGATGCCGAGAAGCAGATTGACTACATCAGTCAAGCAAATTTCAAAAAAGGCTGGGATCGAGCCTTGGTTGCTACTGGAGTTGCCACTGATTCTCCTTTGTTCGGCGAGCAAAATCTTGGCCCCAAGTCCATTATTGAAGATAATGTCCCAGCTGCTCGAATTGTGAAGACTCTGCTGCTGTTGATGTTCCTACTACTCCTTCTGCCCCTGGTGCTCCTGCTAGTGAACAGGGAATAAACCTTGCCCCAGTTTATGGACATGTGGCTGGTACGAAGGCAGGCGAGGTTGCTGCTGATAAGGGGAAGGATCCAACCACTTTTGAGCAGGTTGATGTCACCTACTAGGCTCTTAGGGCTCAGTCTGTATTTTTTGCTTTTTCTTCTTTCCATTCAATGTACTTATATTTGGCCAGTGACAATTTTAATGGAATGAAGAAATTATTTTTCTAGCATTTGCTGATATATGCATTATGTGTTATCTTATGCTTTGCAGTTTGTTGATCTTGATGATTATATCCCTGCTACCTCTCGCCTAGGTCAAATTCTTTCTTCTAATGTGAGCAACCAAGTTCACCGAGATTTTATCAAAATCTACAGATCTCCTAGGGAAAGGAATGATGACTACAAAGATCAATCGGAACTGGTTGCCAAGATTAAGGATTGACTTGCAGAGATAGAAGAGATTGGTGTCTCTGTTCAAGAAGAGGTGAATGCTCTAAAGGATAGGCTCTTGGGTGCGTCAGAGATTAACCAGGTTGGGGAGGTGCTATATCAAGAGAATAATGCTTTAATGAGGGAAGTTGCACGCCTTAGGGAGAACACGGTGAGCGTTTCTCCTGTAGTTATAAAAGGTTCTTCATCGTCATCTAGGTGGAAATCTAGGACTAATGATGTTAGTTCTCAAAGGGAGATTGGTGAGCTGAAGGGGATGTTAGTTGAGCATACGTGATAGCCACTGGACTTCAGAGGGACGTCACCTTATTAAGGCACTTGTTCAAAAAGGTCCCTCAGAAAGTATGGGTAGATGGGTACAACCAAGGCTAGACAGGTATTCCCATAAAGTTAAATGAGGTCAAGGAGATGGCCTTTATTAGAGGGTGTCTAAGTTCCCTGAGGGAGCCAATGGTTCCCAAGATTTTTTCTCTCTGGTAGAGGCATGAAATCACTCCCTTGTCCTTAGAACCAAATCCATTTAGAAAGGATGATTGCTGGATCCCAATAGATGCTATCCCGAGGTAGCTTCTAGAGCTAAGATCGGAGGAGTTTGCCCCCATCCTAATGATGGATGAAGAGAGTGAGTAGTTGACTACCTTGCTCAGCGACCTGGACCTCCTTAGGATTTGATTTATTTTATCACTGTTGCACATGTACCTATGTAACTTTCAGCAATAAAATATTTATGTTTTGGTCTAAGACCTACTAAACATATGATGTCTTTTTTCTGATTTATTAACAACCTCTAGTTATCTTGGGCATTTCAGCTGACTAAATGTAACTTAGAGTTTATTTTCGAATGAGTATTCTCCCAGTCCAGTATGCTCTTAGTCATACCTTTCCTCCTTACTTTACCTTTTAGGTCACGTCGTCACGCTGCCTTAGGCTTAAGTAAGGCAATGGTGAGGATACACATGATTAATGGGTAATCCTCTCAAGAAGGATTTTAGAGCCAAACTATGTTGGCGACCGACCTGGTTGGCCATGCTACCTAAGGATTCCCTATAGGTCTTTATTTGTTGTTGGAGCAACCTATGAGGCCAATTGTGTTATGAACAATGGCATGAGGAGGGTTATTATATGTCAACCCTTCTAACTATGCTTTTGGGGAAGTTGATCTAGTATAAATCCAACCACTGTGGTGCAATCACTAACTCAAAATATTTTTCGACTGAATCAAGTTGACCAAATTACTGTAATCCATAATCCTTATCATATATAAAGCCTGTAACTTTGAAAGGTTGAATATAATAAGATATATTTGAGACAACAAATACATATAGAATGCCAAGGCCAATCAAGTTTCATTGATCAAAGTCAGGAACAAAGGGTAGCATTAATTTATAAATGGAGATTTGTTGAAACTAATGGTGCATAGACAAAGAAATCTAGAAGTAGAATTTCTTCAGGCTGGACACATTCCAAACTCTTAGTATCTCCCTTCCCTACAACGTTTCCAAGTGATAGGCTCCTTGCAGTTTGCCCCTTACCACCTTGAATGGTCCTTTTCAGTCCGATCCTAGCTTTTCATCTGATCGTTTCACTACACTACCAAGGACCTTCTTTAGGATGTAGTAACCAACTTGAAATTTCCTTGGGTTGACTTTCTAGTTGTACTGCTTGGCGAGTTGTTACTGGTAGGATGCCAGTTTAGCTAGAGCCAATTCTCATCGTTCATCGGCTAAGTCAAGTTCAATGAGCAATGCTTCATTATTGTGATCTTGGTCGACCAACGTAGACTTCAGGGTAGGGAAATGAGCTTCTAGTGGAATAACTGTTTCCATTCCATATATGAGTGCAAAGGGTGTTTCCCCAGTTGCACGCCTTGGGGTAGTGTGATAGGCCTAGAGGATATGGGGCAATTCATTTTCCTAAGCTCCTTTGGCCCATTCTAGTCGCTTCTTTAATCCATCGATCACTGTCTTATTGGAAGCCTCAGCTTGACCATTGCTCTGGGGATATGCTACAGAGCTAAAATAGTGTCTAATTCCATAATCGTTGCAAAAGCTTTGGAAGGGGACAATCTCAAATCGAGTCCCATTATAAGTAATGATCGTTATTAGTATACTGAAGTGGGTAATGATGTTCCTCCATATAAACCTCATCGCGTCTACATCCCTGATGTTCGCCAATGGTTCTGCATCTATCCACTTAGTGAAGTAGTCTGTGGAGACTAATAGATATCTTCAGTTGCCTTCCGCCATAGGTAGAGGACCTACGATGTCCATACCCCCACTGTGCGAAGGGCCACGGGTTGGTTAGTGACATTAGGTTTCTTACGGGCTGATGGACCATGGGTGAGTGTTTTTGGCACTTCTCACACTTTCGAACGTAGACTCTAGCGTCTTTTTGCATGTATGGCCACCAATACCCTTCCTTAATTGCACGAAAGTCCAGCAACCTCCCTCCTGCGTGACTTTCACAAATTCCCTCATAAAGTGTGCACAAAATTTTCTTGACTTCTTGTGGATGAACGCATTAGAGGTAGGCCTCGGTGAAGGATCTCTTATATAACTTCCCATCAGGAGATATGTGAAAGCAAGCAACTTTGGCTCTTATCTAATGAGCCTACCTCTTATCACTTGGAAGTATATCACTTCGTAAGTAGTCTACGATGGGGTCCATCTAACTCGGAGCCTTTTTAATGTGGATAATATTCTCGGGATTCAGCGTCTCAATATTTCGATCAATGCTGGGCTACGCGAGGAAATATATTTGGATTGTTCTTCTTTGGTCAGAGTCTATTGAGCTCAAGGATGCCAGCACATCCGCATGGGTGTTCTGTCCTTTGGGTACTGTTGAACATCCACTTTATCTAAGTTGGTTATTAGTCCCTTTATAATGGCGAGATAAACTGCCATTCTCCCATCCTTTGCATTAAAAACATCATTTATTTGGTTGGATACCAGTTGTGAGTCGTCGAAGACTTGGAGGTTCCTTTCCCCCTATAATTGTGCTTTGCGTAGTCCAACGATCAATGCTTTATATTTTACCTCATTATTAGAGGCTTCAAATCCACGTCTGATTCATTTCTTGAGTACTGTATTTTTGGGAGTCACTAATACGATGCTTACTCCCGTACCCTTTGAATTGGAGGCTCCATCAACGTATAAGGTCCAAACACTTGGTCCCTGTAAGATTTTCCTTGATCGACTTCTTTATGACTGATCATAGGGATGTTCTCCTATAAACTCAGCAATAAAATCGGCTAGAATTTACCCCATGATGGTTGTTCTTGGTTAAAAGTGAATATCAAACCTTCTGAGCTCGACTGACCACTTTGACAATCGGCCAGAGAGTTTTGCTTTCTTTTAAACAACCTTGAAGGGGCGCGAAGTAACCACGAAGATGGAGTGGGCCCTAAAATAATGCTTCAGTTTCCTTAAAGATATTACCAGTGCGTAAGAAAGCTTCTCCAATGGCAGGTACCACTACTCGGCTTCCAAAAGGGTCTTACTTGCGTAGTAGACTGGATACTGGCTCCCCTCTCTCTCACATACTAAGACGAAACTCATAGTGTGGTTTAATACTGCAATCTAAATATATAAAGGATCATTTATCTCTGGGAATCATGAGCAGAGGGGGCATGATGAGATATGCCTTAAGTTCTTCTAAGTTTATCGAGTAGTCCTCGTTCCATGTCACGTACTTATTTATTTTTAACAACTGAAATAAAGTCTATCACCACTCTGAGGAATTAGAAATGAACCGATTGAGTATGGCAAGCATTCTCATGATCTTCTGTACATCCCTCACTATTTGAGGGGACTGAACTTTGTTAACGGCGTCAATCTAATTTGCCTCTATTCCTCTTTTGCTAACCAAGTATCCAATGAATTTTCCTGAATGGACACTGAAAGAACACTTTCCTATGTTGAGTTTCATTTGGTATTTCCTGAGGATTTTCAAAGTTCTTTCCAGGTCGAAGAAGTGATCGTCCTTGAGCTTAATCTTGACGAGCATGTTATCAATGTGAACCTATGTAGTATCCCCCATTTTATAGTTAAACATCTTCGTAACAAGCTGCTGATAGGTCGCTCATGCATTCTTAAGGCCGAAGGCATAAATTTATAACAATACAAACCAACAGTGGTTATGAAGGAGGTCTTATCTTGATCCGTCATGTGAAGGGGGATTTAGTGGTATCCAGAGTACGCATAAAAAAAGCTCATCCTCTCATGTGTTACTATAGCATCGAGTAGTTGAGAAATCTTCGGAAGGGGGAAACTCTCTTTGGATCAAGCCATGTTGAGGTCGGTGAAGTCAATAAAAACTCTCCACCCTCGATTACTCTTTGGAACTACTATTGGGTTGGATAACCATTTAGGGAATTAAACCTCTTGTATGGAACCTATATCCAGTAGCTTCCCAAATTCTTGCTCTACTGATTTAGCTTTCTCTAGGTCCATTCAGTGAGCCTTCTGTGTGATTGGCTTGAAATACAGGTCCACGTGCAATTGATGATAAATAATGATGGGATCAATCCCATGCAACTCATAGGTCTCCCATGCGAAAACATCCAAGTTATCTCGGAGAAGGGTGACTAGTTCTTTCTTCTCACGATCGGTGAAGGAGGTACGTATCAAAAACTTCTTTTTAGTCGAGATACTCCCAGTTGTGACTTCTTCTAAGTCTTCAAAGACCTTCTCAAAGGGAAGGAGCTTGGTCTCCTCTACTCTTGGTCGACCGTACCCTAGCTACTATTTGGAGGGCACCAGCCCCTCCTGAGCTTCCTCTTTATTTTTTGTTTCCACTTTCTTCTCCTGTATGGGGCGTATGGCCACAATAAAACACTTCCTTACCCATAGCCTGGTCCCCATAGATCTCAATCACTTCCCAATCAGTTACACACTTCAACTTCTGATGATAGGTCGATGGAACGACCTTCATTGCATGGAGCCATCCCTTGTCAAGGATGGCTTAGTACGGTGATTTGATATCAAAAATAAGAAACTCAATCATTTTAGAGATGCTTCATGCCCTGACTAGTAGGATTATCTTTCCCAAAGGTAATGTGATCTTTCCCGCGAAGCCGACTAATGAAACGGTGGCCTCCTTGCTCAGCTTTATCTTTCTAAACAATTCTAGGTATATTACCTCGGATGAACTACCTTGGTCGATGAGCTACCTATCAACGTCTCAGTTGGCTATCCTGAGTGTAATGACCAGTGTGTCATGATGAGGGGTCCTCCCCCCACTAAATCTTCATTCATGAACACAATATGCTTATTATAATCGATGTTCTCCGGTCGTCGATGCTTCCCTACCTGAGTCTTGGCTGGGTCAATCTGAAAGGCTTGCAAAACTACCGTAAGCTTCTTAACTTCCATCCGAGCTGCATTTCCTTGAATTTGTTTAAGGTTTGATGCTCTATGTATTGCTACGAATTCATGGCGGACATCCTCCTCGAGGAAATTATCGAGCCTTTGCTCACCATTCACTACTGGCTTATCTATCCTCTTCTCTATAAATTCATTAAGGTGCCCGACTTGGGCCACTTCCTCGAGGTGAGACTTGAGCGCTTTATAATGCTCCGTCTTATGACCGCCTTCCTTGTGGAGTGCGCACCTTATTGCAGTATTCCATTTGGAAGGAATTCCTCCCATCTTCTTCGGCCATTTAATAAATGGATCCTCTTTGATCTTTGCAAGGATCTTGTATATCGGCTCCTTGAAGACCGTGTTTACAGCTGGAAATGCCTCTGAGGCCTCATTTTTGTTCCCATTCTTAGAGATATTTTTGCCGCATTCTTTTTCCGTTTCTTCCGTGGTTCATTTTTCTCGGCTTCTTTGCCAGCCTTTGAGCAACCATTCTCCCCTACATTAAGATGGGTCACATCCTCGACTTTGGCGTACTGTTAATATGTTCCATCAAGTCATCGATGGATGTATCCTCCTTCTTTGTTAAGGACTGGTGCAGGAGGCAGAAGCTCGGCAAACCACTTTTAAAGGATGCTACAGCGACCTGCTATGAGCAGTCCTCAATTTCGTTAAATACTTCCCAATATCTCTTCACTTACTCTCTGAGGTTCTCCTGTGACTTTTTATTTAGAGTAAACAGTGCATACATCCTCTTCGGGTGGGAGGTGCTTTTTATGAAGCGAGTTGTAAACTGCTCAAATAAGTCTTTAAAATTTCTGATGGACCTATGAGGTAGCTTTTCAAACCACTTCTAGGCCACATCATGCAAGCTCGAAGGGAAGATTCAACACATGAGCGCATCATTGTGAGTCCACAGAGTCATAACTTGCCGGTATTGCCTGACATGGTCAATGGTATTGATCTTCCCATCATAAATCTTAAACTTGGGAATCGTGAACATCTTCAGACCCTCTTTTTCTTCTATTACCCTTGAAAAAGGGGACTTCATCTCAGTTTTGAGATCTCACCTGGCTAGCTCTCTCATCGATCTGGCACCGCGATGAGCTGGGTGCTGATCCATCTCCTTCGAAACCATACTTCGTATGTCATCGTTGTACCGACCAAGACTCTTGTAACGGCGAGCTAGTTGCACTCATTCGAAATGGTCATCGTCTGACAAGTGCCTTTCTGTTCTTTTTAACCCATGCCTCGGGCTTTTTCCTTGGCTGTGAGACTTACTCACCTGATGGCCAGGAGTCTGGTTGTGGCTTCACCTCATGCTTCAATTGAGTTATCTCTTTATCATTTCCAGGTGCCTCTTGAGGCGAACATTTTCATCTTGCTGTTGGCGAGTAGCCTCCTCTTACTCATGGAGTCTGGCCTCATAGTTGTCTATCATCCTAGAGATCTGCGTGGACCTGGGTGGCCCCTGGCTTTCTTTGAAAACCTGCCTCTTTTGGTGAAGTCATGGGTTTTAATGGAACATTTCATACCTTACCCTTGGAGGGTTTGGCTACTGCTGAATGTCTCATGCTTGAGGAATGTTACTGATTCGTTAGATCTTATTGGTGAAGATTTTCGCTGGAAAAATAATCGTTTCCCACAGACGGTGCCAATTGTGGTGACAAAAATCTCAACACAAATAATTAATGAAGGAAAACATATACCAAGATAATAAGAACATCACAATCACTATCACAATCACACAACACCAAAATATACGTGGTTCGGCAAATTGCCTATGTCCATGGAGAGGTCTACTGTTGTATTTAAGTAACTCTCGAGAATATATTTTCATATGCCCCTATGCCCCGGACCAGGGGTACAATATATACTCAGTTGACACAGAGAGAGAGTGTTGGTAACCAACACATTAACCGAGTATCCCTTGAATATCTCATCCGATATTTTTGGGAATGGACTTGGTCATATCGTTCTATCCTAACTATTATTCAAGACACATAAGTTGGGTCGGGTGCCATTTACTATTTATTTGGGCTTGGTTGGCTATTTTTACGGGCCTATTTGATAAAAGAGGTACACACATTTCTATTCCAGTTCTGGTTCGTCATGTCTCCCCTTTTGTTAGACTTATTTACTTTCATTTTTATTTAGTTTAGTTGTATGATTGTATTGTATTATTATTAGCTGATGGTTTATTCGGTAATTGATTTTAATTATTTCTGCATTCAGACTTTTACATAGTGTGGTGTATTAATATTGCATGTTGTGAATGAGATTATGGAGAATGGATTATTTTTATATGTTACTTAAAAATCAAAATTTAACACTAGTTGTCAAACTAATAGATGGTTAGTAATTAATTGAATTTCGATAGTTGAGAGTGCACTATTCTCTAATGGAGTAAACTTATTTAATTAGAGGTCAATCTCATAATCAAATTTTAATTAACCCTATAACATGCAACTATGTGATTCAAATAAAGCATGTAAACAAAATAGAATTTCAAGAAAAAAAACCGCAATGGAAAAAACCTTTTATTTCACTAAAGTTTTGCAAATCGCGACTTTGAAATGCATTAGATAAATACAACTGTAAGGACACAAATTTCCAATTGAGTCCTCTTATAGTTTTGGCTCAATTCCGGACAAAAACATTTATTCATAGGATTTTATTTAATTGTAATATTCCAGACCTATGAAGTGTTTGTTGAAGACGTAGCGGCAAAGAACTTAAAGCTTCATCAAAATGCCGGTTTGTGTGCCTCGTTTCTACGTCATCAACTAAGGTTCCATGCTTCCAAGGTATGAATGTAATTATATGTATATAGGAGCTTGGAACAATGTTTATTTGGGTGTTAGGTTTAATAAAAGTCATGTTTATTTCAGAAATAATTTAAAAAAGAACTTTATGTTAATATATATATAAATGTTTCTGGGCCAAAATAGAATTTAACAAAAATTTCTAAAACTCGTTCGAAATTTCGTTCGAACGAGATTTTTCGTTCGAACCAAACTTCGTTCGAACGAGACTGCTTTCTAACCTAACTGGTCAGTCGTTAGATAAGTCGTTCGAACGACTTTCTCGTTCTAACGAGGTATCTAACGAGGTTCTAATGAGCCCAGGCTGGTCGCTCGTGAGAAACCTCGTTCGAACGACAGTCAAAGTCGTTCGAACGAGAATGCCAGGCGGGAACAGTTTTGAGCAGTTTTTTGGCAGTTTTCTCCCATGATCCCCACTTGTTTTTTAACCAACTTTTTCCAGCCTTATGAGGGACGGGAAACACCTTTTTCCTTCAAACTTTTTCAACTCATTTCCATCTCAAAAAGAGAGTTTGAGAGCATAATTGTTTAGGGAAAAGGTTCATGTTTTGAGTGTCATCTTTTCAAAGAAAAATTCACACACTCTAGTTTACACCCAATAATGGTTTATCCAAGTTCTCCTATATAAATATCAATTACTTGGAGGTTGTTTTGGCACCGGTTTTTCTCTACACCGAATTGAAGAGAAGTTTGTTTCATTTCTACCCATTTGGAGAAAGGCTCCATGTTTGGGTGACGGTGTGCCTAATTGTCCCATTGGTGTATTCCGAGACCACGGTGGAGCTCCGTTGGTTATCCTCTAATTGGAGGTTGATACAAGAAGAAGCATCACGGCTTGAGAGGGTTCGACTTTAGGAAGTAAGTCTTTTGTCTTGTATTTTGTAATACCATTTTTAGTGGATTTGAGGCTAGGGCCGTCCCGAGGTTTTTTCCCGTTAGTGGGTTTTTTCTCGTACATCGCGGTGTTGTGTGACTTTGTTTATTTTATCTTGCTCATCATTTAGAACGCATGCTTTAGGTTTAATTCAAGATAAAATTGGGTTTAATTATCACACTCATTTAATTTGGGACTTAAATTAAATATTGGGTAAAATTGGTTTATTCAAGTCTCTTGCATTAATTTGGTTTCGCCTAATTTTGGATATAATTTTTAATCATGACTTAGGCAAATTCTAGGACTTGAATTTTGTTTTAATTTGTTTTGTAAGATATTAAAACCCTGCCTTGTTATTTTGTTGAACCATCACTTGTATTCAACGCTTCCGCATTTGTTTCAAAAAGGATATTATTATTTTAATTGCGATCATCAAACTTCGGGGATTCCACCTTTCACAAATTGGTATCAGAGCCAAAAATGATAAATTATTTCGTTAAGATCCTTTAATTTTTGGCTAAATATGGATTTTTCCCCATTTTCAAAATTTCCTATTTTTGATGGTTCTAACTACGCGTATTGGAAAGCGCGAATGAAATCGGCACTTAAATCTATTGATGAACGTGTTTGGATGTCAGTTGTTAACGGTTGGACCCCACCAACTCATTTAATTGAAAATGTACATGTTCCCAAACCCGTTGATAGATGGACCGAAAATGAGTTTAAGCTAGCAAACTTTAATTCCCGAGGTCTAAATGCCCTGTTTAGCGCTGTCGCACCGGATGAATTCCGAAGAATTATGACGTGTGAAACCGCTAAAGAGGCTTGGGATATCTTACAATTAACTCATGAAGGAACGAGTGTCGTTAAAGCTTCTAAACTCCAAAACCTCACCACTCAATTTGAAACTATCAAAATGGATGAAAAAGAAACTTTTGATAAATTCTATGCTAGACTGTCTGATATTGTTAATTCATCCTTTAACTTGGGAGAGAAAATACCTGACGACCGTGTTGTAAAGAAAATTTTGAGGTCACTACCCGATAGATTTATTCCAAAGGTGACCATTTTAAATTCTTTACCCACTTTAGCCTCTACGAAATTAGAAGAGCTAGTAGGTGATTTACAAACCTATAAACTAGATATGTTTCCCTCTAAAACTGAAAAGAAAATTGAAAAGGGCGTTGCTTTAAAAGCCCGCAAAGAGGTTAAACAAGTAGTAGAGAGCGATAGTGATAGTGACTCGGAAGATATGGCTTTGTTTGCTCGTAAATTTAGAAAATTTCTTAAATTTAACAAAGATAAAGTTAAAAATGATTTTAAGAAATTTGAATCTTCTAAACATGATAAAAACGAGAAGATTTCTAAAGCCGATAAGATCCCTAAACCTAGTAATGAAAATATTGATAGGGACGAGTCTAATAAATGTTTTGGTTGTGAAGGTTATGGCCATAGGGCTTTTGAGTGCCCCACTAAACTAAGGAAAGAGGGTAAACGACCCATTTCATATAATGCGACCCTTAGTGATAGTGATAAGGAAGAGAAGCCCGAATCCCCCACTAAGAAAAATTTTGTGACTTTTATGGCACATGTGAGTGATAATGAGAACTCATCGGATGATGAAATTATAGCACATGCCACTTCCAAGGTCATTGTACATGATTCTCTTACTTTTGAAGATAGTGAGAGTGAAAAAGAAGAAGAGAGTGAAAATGAAGACGAGGTTGATATGAGTGAACTTCAAAATGCTTTTCAGGAATTATATAAAGAATCTATTAAATTGAAAAGAGCTAATTTGAAGTTAGAAGCAAGTTTAAGAGAGAGTGTCAAGGTCATTGATGAAAGTGCCTTAATAGAAGACCTTAGGACACATGAGAGGACTCTTCAAGAGAAGCTTAAATATGTAGAAGGCGAGAGAGATAGCCTTAGGGGTTTAATGGAATCCTTGAAAAAGGAGCTTCTTGCCTTTGAAGAGCGTAATGTTTTTCTAGAATCTAAAATTTTAGAATTGGAAAATAAATTAAAAGATTCTAGTAATGTCAAATTTGATTTGGAATGTCGTTCAGAAAAACTAGATAAAATGTTAGGAACGGTCCAAATTAAAAATGACACTTTTGGTTTAGGCTTCAATTCTTGTAATGATTTTAACCCTAAAGTCAAAACCAATGTTTTAGGAGAATCTTCTAGGAATGCATTTAATGATCACTCCTCAGATAAATCTTTTCGACATGCTCTTACTTGTACACATTGTGGTCGACAAGGTCATCTTAGGAAATTTTGTTTAGATCTTAAACGAATTCCTAGAAAATCCCATAGTAAAGTAACCACGATAGCTAACGTTCCTACACCCCAAGATAGTAATTCTTCATTAATTTGGGTTAGGAAATCCGACTTGGTTGCCTCACAAAATAGGGATTTTGATTCTCATTTACTTACACATGCTTCCTTCCTTGCTAAATCAAAAGGATGAATGTGTTAGTGTTTGCATACTTTAGCGTTTGTACTTCATGCTATATTCATATGCTAAATGTATGCTTGTTTAGTCATTTTCTAGTCATTGCCTTATTTCATATCACATGCTAGAAATTATGACTTGTTTATCTTTTTGTATTATATTTTGTGTTTGAATCGACTGCATAATATAAAAAGGTTTTTGTTTATCATTTGTATTTTATTTATTTTATTTAAGCTTAATGAAAAATACAAATGATTTTTGTTTGTCCTTTTGAGTAAATATTTATTTTTGATTAAAAATGTTAAAAACTCAAAAAGATTTTGTTTTTGTGTGTATTTTTGTTTGACACACTTTATGTGGCTTATATTTGTGTTTGAATCCTATCGTTTACGCTTCCATGTGGCTAGAACTTTTGGTTTAGATTTTCAATCCTTAAAATGTTCTTTACCATGTTTTATATGGAGTAGTTGGATTTTGTATTGTTTAAATGGATTCTATTTCTATATGCCTCTATTCACACATGCACGAGCTCTTTTGAAATCTTAATGTCACATGTTATATTTGAGCTTTTTGAGGTGTTCTCCTATCAATCTAGTCATCTACATATCTATGACCTAGGAGGACTAGTGCATGTCAAAATCCGTTGCATGTGAGATTTGTGAGAAAAATGAAAACATGATAAATTAATATATGCACGGGGAAGGGCTCCGAAAGGATGAATTAAATCCTTTGCGATTGTAAGCCACCGTTGATTGGATCTAAAAGAAATACGTGATCCAAAGGCCTAAAAACAGAATATTTGGCATTAAAAGAAAGCAATTGCCAAGGCCTATGTTTGTTTGATATATTCATTCAAAAAACAATAGAATATATATGCTTATTGAGGGAGAATTGGATGGTATATCAACGGTTTGCACAATGTCCATTTATCCTAGTTGTCTTTAATGTCATGACTTTATTTGGTTTGTAGAATCATCATCATGCTAGGCTTGTATGCATTGTGTATGTTTGTTCATTGAGTTCAATCTTTATATTGTCACAAGAGGTTATATTTAACTGTGATGAAGTTTGCAATCAAATGAGAACTCCGTGAACGTTTCTTAAGTGTTTGGGTCTAAATTTAATTGTTGCTTGTTCACACCCCTACACTTCCGTTTCCATATGACACATTTTTGCCATACGAGTGTACAAACTTATTGTATTTTGTGTCATGTGTGTGTTTATATCTATATATATATGCAAGTGGTTTATTGATATATTTCTAGTATATATATATATGATATTTGTTTGTCTTTGCCTTGTTTTTAATTGCCCATATGCTTTCATGTCTTATCACTTTAAGCTTTCACTTGCTGTTTCTTAGTTCTTTATCCTTTGCCTATTCCCGAACAAAAAGGGGGAGAATGATGATAGGGGGAGAAATGGTATCTAATCCTATTATTATCGTATCTTCGTTTGGGGGAGATTTATCTTAGGGGGAGACGTCTTTCTAAGTAGGTCATGTGTTTAAAGGGAGAATTAATTTAGGGGGAGTAATTAATTTGCATTTAATACTTTGATATTCCCTATGCATTTGATGAGTTTGTTTAAGTGTGCAGGAATTATTCTAAAGCGGCATCTTTCTATGGCAAAGCGTTTGATCCTTGGGTTGAGTCAAGTTTGGGCGGGGTATGTTTTGAGTCTAGTAGAGCTTGACGGCCCTTTAGGATTTTTGTTTGGTTTTTGTCCCGGAATAGCCAAAGGGGGAGATTTGTAAGGACACAAATTTCCAATTGAGTCCTCTTATAGTTTTGGCTCAATTCCGGACAAAAACATTTATTCATAGGATTTTATTTAATTGTAATATTCAAGACCTATGAAGTGTTTGTTGAAGACGTAGCGGCAAAGAACTTAAAGCTTCATCAAAATGCCGGTTTGTGTGCCTCGTTTCTACGTCATCAACTAAGGTTCCATGCTTCCAAGGTATGAATGTAATTATATGTATATAGGAGCTTGGAACAATGTTTATTTGGGTGTTAGGTTTAATAAAAGTCATGTTTATTTCAGAAATAATTTAAAAAAGAAATTTATATTAATATATATATAAATGTTTCTGGGCCAAAATAGAATTTAACAAAAATTTCTGAAACTCGTTCGAAATTTCGTTCGAACGAGATTTTTCGTTCGAACCAAACTTCGTGCGAACGAGACTGCTTTCTAACCTAACTGGTCAGTCGTTAGATAAGTCGTTCGAACGACTTTCTCGTTCTAACGAGGTATCTAACGAGGTTCTAATGAGCCCAGGCTGGTCGCTCGTTAGAAACCTCGTTCGAACGACAGTCAAAGTCGTTCGAACGAGAATGCCAGGCGGGAACAGTTTTGAGCAGTTTTTTGGCAGTTTTCTCCCATGATCCCCACTTGTTTTTTAACCAACTTTTTCCAGCCTTATGAGGGACGGGAAACACCTTTTTCCTTCAAACTTTTTCAACTCATTTCCATCTCAAAAAGAGAGTTTGAGAGCATAATTGTTTAGGGAAAAGGTTCATGTTTTGAATGTCATCTTTTCAAAGAAAAATTCACACACTCTAGTTTACACCCAATAATGGTTTATCCAAGTTCTCCTATATAAATATCAATTACTTGGAGGTTGTTTTGGCATCGGTTTTTCTCTACACCGAATTGAAGAGAAGTTTGTTTCATTTCTACCCATTTGGAGAAAGGCTCCATGTTTGGGTGACGGTGTGCCTAATTGTCCCATCGGTGTATTCCGAGACCACGGTGGAGCTCCGTTGGTTATCCGCTAATTGGAGGTTGATACAAGAAGAAGCATCACGGCTTGAGAGGGTTCGACTTTAGGAAGTAAGTCTTTTGTCTTGTATTTTGTAATACCATTTTTAGTGGATTTGAGGCTAGGGCCGTCCCGAGGTTTTTTCCCGTTAGTGGGTTTTTCCTCGTACATCGCGGTGTTGTGCTACTTTGTTTATTTTATCTTGCTCATCATTTAGAACGCATGCTTTAGGTTTAATTCAAGATAAAATTGGGTTTAATTATCACACTCATTTAATTTGGGACTTAAATTAAATATTGGGTAAAATTGGTTTATTCAAGTCTCTTGCATTAATTTGGTTTCGCCTAATTTTGGATATAATTGTTAATCATGACTTAGGCAAATTCTAGGACTTGAATTTTGTTTTAATTTGTTTTGTAAGATATTAAAACCCGGCCTTGTTATGTTGTTGAACCATCACTTGTATTCAACGCTTCCGCATTTGTTTCAAAAAGGATATTATTATTTTAATTGTGATCATCAAACTTCGGGGATTCCACCTTTCACAACAACAATGAATTCCCATGAGAACTCACAAATATTGCAACCTTCAATGAGCAATGATTCCCTCGAGAACCATAAGAACCTTAGTCCTCCTTATTCAGTAGTGAATACCCTCAGGCATCACAAGATCAGCAGTGAAGAAATCTCTCCATAAGAATAACTTCAATATAGAAGTGATTTGGGTTTCAAAAATGATTCACAAAAGTATTTGGGAAAGATTGTGTGAATCAAAATGGGTTTTTTCCCTATTAAAAGTGAAGACTTAAAGCAGCAGTTTTGTAGATTTTGTAAATGAAAAGTCTTAATGAAAAAGCTATAGGCGAGCATAGAAATCGAGGCATCGTAATATCTTTCAAATGAGAAGCAACATTCGTTCTAACAACATAGAGATATCGTTCGAACGACATGTGAGTTGCTTCCAACGAGATGAAAAACTCGAGATAGTACGACCCTTCTATCGACATATGCAGGTCTTTCTAACGAGATGTCAATCTCATTTCAACGAGACTGTCCGAAAATTAAAATTATTTTTAAGCCTAAAACCTATTCAAAAAACTGTTTTAGAATGCATCGTTTTGAAAAAAATCAATTTATAAAAATTTCCCAATACTTCATAAAAAATCCATGAAACACAAAACAAAATGTATACCAAATATATGTGACGACGTGGAGCTTATTGAAGTTGATTGATAATCAGATGCATCTTTTTGAACGTGTGAACATGAATTGCCTTGATGGATGTAATGGGATACACCATACTCAATGTAACCTAGATAATAGGGGCAATGATAGAAAATTTTCCGTGACAAATCTCCCCCTATGGCTATTCCAATACAAAATAAAAAATCCGAATTATCCAACAAAATCCTATACAAATCTAATACCCTCCCCAAAAGCCATAAATGGAAAGTTACTAAACATGTAATGTTTTGAAAATTTTCAACTTTCAACTTTCAAATCTTCAAATCTCTTACTTTCTCTTGATATTATTTTTGGGATCTTTGTCTTATGTGTTCATTTCATGTAATCATCAAAGTGTATCTACACACACTAGACAAAGAAATATACCTTTGTCACATATTGAGTTTGAAATAAGATAAATCATAAATCAAATCTCCCCCATAAATCAAACTCCCACTCCCCAACAATTCGTTCTCCCCCTTTTTATTTGTTCAAAATATACAAGAAAAAAATAAAAAATAATAACTTAAAGTGTGTCATAACAATCATAGAATATCATCACATATATAATGCAATAAGAATCAATTAATGATAAACTAAGCAAAACCAACTATTTTTAATTTTTTCAAAAATTTCAAGCAATTTTTTTTTTTAAAAAACATCACACCATGAACTAACAATAAGATAAGTAAATAATGAACGCGTAATGAATGGGTGTGATCAAATTTTGATAAGAAAATAGACTCAAACAATCATAACATATGTGCACGATGAATTTTAGATACTCCTAATGAATGAACTCAAAGTCGTCCTTAGCTGTAAAATTATTTAATTTATATGATATTGACTCAATCTAATCAACAAATCAAAGTCTATAATTATTTTCACACCAATAACGCCCAAAACTACGTAATGCTTTTACGAGACTTTTTCAGGACGTGCAAACCCATTGATCTTCGACTAAGCTTCCTCAAAACTCACATATAAAATATTTCTCTCAAGTTTTTTATGTTGAAGAAATCAATGCTCATATGTTCCAAAGCATCAATGTTCTTTTAAATTTAGTTTGACACTTTTTATTTTTCTTTTATGTGGATTTAATCTTTTAGGCTCTTTTCTTTTTGTCAATCGTGTCTATTCACGCTAATATCCTTTTACTTTCGCAACCCAATTCCATTGCTTTTAAATTAACACATACACCAGAGGTATAAAAATCAATCTTCCAATCCGGACAATGGTTCTTACAAGAACTACTTTCATTATCTCATTTTATCGCATTTGGTTCATTTTAAAAGTAGGATTGAGTTGAAAACATTTTGACCAACATGTGACAGAAAAGTGAAATGCTCAAATAAATCCATGCATGTGGGCATTAAAGGAGACAACGAATCAAACATGTAGAAAGTAATCGTTAATCATGTCTCAATGACCCCAGCACATTATAAAGCACATGGATGAAATGATGTTATGTATCTAAACACTATAAAAAAGTCACGTGGATAATGGAATGATATTGTGACTTGGAAATCCTAAATGTCCATCCATATATGGTGTAAAAAAATTACAAAAATCTTTTTGGATTTTTCGAAAAATGTATCGAAATGGAAAATGAAAAATATAATGGTATTACACACTAACAATAGGCATGAATGATATAAACATGAAAAGCATCATATGCTAGCAAACAAGTCTAAACCTCAATCATTAGGTCTGGAGGAGTTCTCCAAATGAGGTGATACCCTATGAAAAACATCCATCAAATCATGTGAAGTTTTGACCAAATACTCAACTTGCTCTCGAAGGCTCTCAAAATCTCTCATGTTATGTGAGGGAGCATGTGGATTAATATTTGTGGGAGTGAATATGGGAACACGTATAGTAGCATATCGTGGAAGATACCTATGGGACACACTACCCAACTTAAAATAAAATTCCCTAAGGTGTCTTTTTTGCTTACAATGGGAGCAAATATACACAGGCTTAGGAACACCTCCCTCAAAATGTCCAGGATATGCTCTCCTAAGGGTAAACGGATGCCTAGGTGGGTTATGTTGAGAGCCATATTGATCTATCAAAAACTCAGGAACCGATTTAGGTGAAACATGGGAAGTGGATGCACCATCACCACCTATTCCTAATCTCTCAACATTACCCAAAGAGGGACCAATGAGCATCTCTCCAACCTTCTTAAATGTATCCTCTATACTGACCTTAACCTCCTGGGAACGTTCGTGATATCTCTTAAAGTTTGGATACATGGGCTTCAAGTTTGTCACGAGTTATCCAAGCTACTTCATTTGAAAGAGAACTGACAAATTCTCTTTTATTTGGTGAATTTTTGTCTCGTCATCACTACTGATGATTAGATCATCCACATATACTAGCACAACAACTATTTTTCATCTATTGGATTTGAAAAATAAGCTAAAATCTGTAGGTGTTACTGAATATTCACTTTGAGTAAGAAATTCAATAATCATACCATACCATGCCCTTGGTGCTTGCTTTAATCCTTTGAGTGCCTTTCTCAGCTTACACACAAAATCGAGATGAACTTTATTCTCAAATCCTATTGGTAGGACCATATAGATCTCCCAATTGGACTCCCCATGAAGAAAAGAATTCTTCACATCCATTCACACAAGTTCCAAGCTTTGATGGATGCAAGCACAATCAAGACTTGTACAGTTGTAAGCTTTACCACCGGACTAAAGGTTTTATCATAATCTAGTTCGTACTACTGAGAGAACCCTCGAGACACCAGTCGAGCCTTGTATCTCTCGATTGATCTATCTAGATGACGCTTTATCTTGTAAACCCATTTGCATTATATGGGTTTCACATCTCTTAGTGTTTCCACTAGATCCCATGTTTGATTTTTCTCTAACGCGGTGATTTCTTCTTCCATAGCTTTAATCCTCTCAAAACACTATGATGCTTCTCCAAATGTGTTAGGTTCTTTTATAATTTCCTATGCTATGGATGCGTTGGCGTATTTTGAATTTGACTTTTAGATTCTTATTGACCTTCTGAGTTATGATTATAGAGTTGATTATTCTATTTCATTAGGCCTATCTTCTTCGACTGATTGTTGATACATACCAGTTTTACAAGGATCATTACCATCATACGAATCTTTAGGTTCATATGAACTCGGTTGGATTTGAGCAGTATGGTCCCCCATATTTTGTTGCAACCTATCTTAAATTTCTTTTGAATTTAGAAGTTCCTCATTCTGTGGGTACCACCATGAAGATGATTCATCAAACACCCATTTTGTAATGTGTAGCACTTTTGAATGGTAGGATTATAGCATTTCCACCCTTTTCTCTGGATGTTGTATCCCACAAAGATACATCTAACTTCTTTCTTGTCAAACTTACTATGAAATGACTTATAAAAAATACATAGGACACACAATCGAACACCCGAGAGTAACTAATGGTAGGTTTCATATCCCACAATTCTTAAAGGGTGAAATAAATCCTAACCTTGGTTGGGGAAGTCTGTTGATCACATGGGCTAAAATACTGATGGCTTTAGCCCAAAATCTTCCTGGTACATTCTTCACATGTAGTGTACTCCGTAAGATGTTTGTAAGATGCCAGTTGTTTCTATCTGCTCCACCATTTTGTTACAACGTTTTGGCACAAGTGAACTGATGACGTATCTAATAGTATTTTAGATACTAATAAAACTTATTGGAGGTATATTCTCCCCCATTATCTATGCTTAGATAGATAGTATTCTTTCTCACTTCTCCTTCAACTATTTCTATGAACTCTTTAAACTTTAGAAAATGTGTCAGATTTTTCTTTCATAAGGAAAACCCACACAAATGTCACCATATACCGCATTCCACTAATTGACTAATGTTTGATAGGCCCAAACACATCAGAGTGAACTAACTCTAATGGCCTTTTTTCTTTGAACTTTGAATCTTCATATGATAATTGATGCGCCTTACTAGACTGATATCTCGCACAGACCATGTACGTTCTCACATCAAGCTAAGGAAAACCCTTAAGCATTGACTTCTCCATCATCACACTTAGCTTATGATAACTAATGTGGCACAATCTCATGTGCCATAAATATTATGTCTCATTCCTCATCATCTTGTACATAAATGTAGACTCTACTAACATTACATAGACTGACTCCAATCTCCTTCCCTCCATTATCGACATCCCTGAGATATTGAGGTCTTGATAAACCTTCACAGCTTGTGGACCGAATAAGACATAGTAGCCAAATAAAGTTAATTACACCACCGAAAGAAGATTTTTCTTCATGCCTGAAAAATAGTAGACATCTTTAAGAGTCATATGGTTAGGACTGTATCGGGGAACAATTATAATTTTATCGATGTGGGCTATCGGTAACTTTGAGTTGTTAGCAGTCACCACCACACTAGCTACCTTGTAATCAATCAGGCTTTATAGCTTATGTTCATCACCCATCATGTGATATGAGTAGCCAGAGTCAATGATCCAATCGTTCTCATAGTCAGTTCATTCATGCATTGTTACTATGAGTGTTAACTCCTCTTCCTCCATAGCGAGGGATGCTTCGGCATCCCAATCATCTTCAAATTTCTCCTAGATTTGAAGTAGCAGCATTGCTCTAAGTGGGCCTTTTGTTGGACCAACAATATTTAGTAATGTGGCCTTTCTCGCCACAGTTATGGCATTTGCCCCCAAAATTTCTATTTTTCTTGGATTGACTATTATTGCCATGATTCATTGAAGCTCCCTCAGGACAAAGCCTTCCTCTTCTTCATAAACTTTTTCCTTGTCACGGTACTTTTTAGATCTAGTTTTGGCATATTGCTTGAAGTTTCCTTTGTTTTTATTATTGTAGAGCGCTTCCTCCTCACCTTTTAGCCCTCCCATTTTCTTAGCCATAACTTCTTAACCGGTAAGTAAATTTTCAAACTCAACAAGTGATGGTTGAGTCAACCATCCATCTATAGCAATAATAAAACTTCGGTATTCGGATCTCAAACCATGGATAATTATTCTTTTCATCCTAGTTTCACCAATAGCAGTTGTTGGATCAAAATTTGAAAATTTGTGGCATATCATCTACTCCTTATGAAAGTACTTGGTGATAGTCATGTCGTGTTACACCATCGATAGCAGCTCGTTCTTGAGAAGTTGTAGTCATGTGTCGTACTTCATTGAAAAAAAGTGTAGCGAAAGTGTCCCATGCATATTTTAGTGTTTTGGCATCCCGGATGTGCTCCAACATTTCTTCTTCAATTGTGGCCTTTAAGGCAAGCATCACTTTGCTCCCTTTAATCTTCCATTTCCTCAAGGTTCCATTAGAATATTTTTCCTTCGATTGTGTAACTTCACTATCACCAACGATCTCCCAAAGGTCTTGGCCTTGCATATAAGAAATTATACACGTCGCCCGCGGGTTGTAATTTTGATTGTTGAGCTTCTTGATTCATCTAACTACTTGAAGATCACCCATCGTGTCGATAAAATTTTGATAATACCGAACAAGATTGATTTTAAGATACAAAATTACAGAATACGAACTTCTCATGACTCAAGAAAACTCACTCCAAAAGTATCGGTACCTGATTGTCCCACTTTGATACCAATTATAGAAAATTAGAGTATACAAACTCTAATATTCAGAGTAAGAAGAAACTTTCTCAAAAGAGAAGTACACACTAATAAGAGAAACACTCAAAAGAATACTCAACTAAAGCCTTAACTATTTATTGCTTGGCTTGTTTTTGGATGATTACAAACATTGATGACGGGAGGTATTTATAGTAATGGAAATATAATCAACACTACACATTGTGGTTAACTAAACAAAGACACTTTTAATAAAAACCACACAAATATTAAAAACACAAATTAATTTCATCCATCTAAGTCTCCCATTATGCAACCTAACTTCCACTAATTTCTCCACTTCATCCAATTTAGGAGGCTCCTATGGGATGAACATATTAGGCTAGTTGATGTTGATTAGTAACAAGTGTCATTAATTCTCATTAATTTGGAGAAAATTAGAAACTATTAATGAATGAATATTTATTTTACCTTTCAAGTACATAAGCAAAAGGGTCTAATACAAGCATGGAGAGTATGTGTCGATAAACCACAAACACAATTTGATTAAGTCCATTTTCTAACCAAATATTTATTAAGATATTTGACCCTCAATAAGAAATAAAAAATAGTACCATTACTACATAAGAACCTTAATTTTTATGCTCTCGCTGCTCATCTCTTATTACATCAATATACACATTAATGTATAGCACACACAGACACACATATACATGTGATGAATATATATATATATATATATATATATATAAAGTGTATACTTGTAAAACCACTAAAGATTTGTATGCAACATTAACCATTAGTTTCACGAGATTATTGATGAGGCGTTGATTACGCTTACCTAGAAGACGATGCAGTGAAAATCACCCATCTTTGCTATTTGAAAAATAAAAGTTTTTTTTACATTATACTTGTTGGTGAGAAATTTTTAAACACTTTAACCCATTAAAATAATTTTTAAACACCTCTGTCACTCAAACACCTATTTATGAATACTCTTTTATTTTTATGAATTCGCATTAGCAGAACCCACAGTCACGTTTTTAAGTTTCGACACTCCCATCTTTTTGGATCTCCATTACCCAAGATGCGATTATCAAGTTTCGAAACTCAGCTACACTCTAAGTTATTGAAGCATGAGAATGGGGGCTCGGTTGTAATAAGGGAACCTATCACTTTCGTTGACATGGACCACAATAAAAACATAAATAAAAGAGTTGAAGGATCACAAATTATAAATAAAGAAACCACAAATATCATTAAAAAAATATTGAGTTATAACTTATTATTGTTATTTGTGACGAACTGACCATATAATGTATATACATATGTTCCCCACATAGGGTATCACATTCCCAGTGGCATGCACTAGTTTTCTGTGGAATCAAAGCATAAGCACAAGAGGACCACATTCATGGAGGAATAAATTTCTATTAAGAATTGCATGTCCAACATGTCATATGAATTATCCCTATTTGCATTATTTGAATTTTTATGTTAGTGTCATAGTTAATGGTCGTGTCGAGTCAAGTTTATGTATTTACTAGATTTTAGCGATGCGCGATGCAAGGACAATTTGTAGAGGTTTTTGTAACAGTGTTTACATACAAAGCGGCATTTATAATGTTGAATCACCATTTAGCGGGACTACTAGGACTTGGGTCTCTCAGTTGGGTGGGGCATCAAGTACATGTATCTTTACGATTAACAAATTTCTAAACGCTGGAGTAGATCCTAAAGAGATAGAAATTCCTCATGAATTTATTTTGAATTGGGATCTTTTGGCTCAACTTTATCTTAGTTTTGTCGAGGGAGCAACCCCATTTTTCACCTTGAATTGGTCAAAATACGCGGACTTTCTTACTTTTCGTGGAGGATTTTTAATGGTTTGATATATGAGATGAATCTATTATTTCGATTTGTTACTTATTTTGTTATTAAATTATTAAATTGAGCTGTGTTTATTTCAATGCACATAAAAGACCACAAAAATAGTTTTGTTTTATGGTTGTTCAGTAGACGTCTACTTTGGCTCGAATGAGCATTCTTCGTAACATTATTTCCATAAAAACCGATGCAATTCAGAGGAATCATATTTCAAAGATATTTTTTTCAATTTTATTTTCTTGAAAAATGAAGTAAAACTAAATTTCTAACTAAAACTAATGAAATCATGATGTATCATTCTATTAAAAACATGCTAATGTATCTAGGAACATAATATTCAATTATGTTTTAGTTCGGTATAGATTTTACTATTTATTGTCTGACCTCATACGCATCAAATAATTATGTCTTATATCGTAACTGTTAATTAAATAAATAACTTTTAAAAAATAGTGTTTGTACATTCTAAAACTCCAATCTGTAACAACCCTCGCTTTTGGGAGCCCATTTTATATTTATTTACTGTGTTGAGTAGTTGCATATATAAAATGTCGGATGTGGGTAAGTATTAATTTGATGAAATAAGTTAATATTTACTAATAAGTTGCATAATTACCATGTGTGTAAGTAGTTATTACCATGTGGTGTTTTATTTTGTCATTAAAATTAAATTGGCAATTTGAATTAAAATGGAACCGGAACTTAAAATGGCTTATAAAATTTCCAAATGAGATTTTGGAGGGTGTAGTTAGTGTCGGGAGGTGCGAAACAGTCGAAATGTGTGCCATATTGTATTTTGAGATTTTGGGCACTTTTGACTGGCTTTGGTATATTGCGTATTAGGAATTAAATTATTGCGGTATTGACACTTAAAGATTTGGGGACTTTTAATCAAAGGCCACGTTTTAGTCTTTCCCAAGCCTTTCATTTCCTCTTATTTTCCCTAGTGTTCTAGCCCTAAGAGAGAGAGAGAGAGTGTGGAAGAAATTGGAGAAAAAGGGTGAGATTGAAGAATTGGTGGTTTGATCTTTCTTTCCTCTTCAACCAAGACTAAAAATTGAAGCCCCAAGGCAAGTTTTCTACTTGCTATTATATAGTTTAAGATGGATAATTAGTATGGTTAGTTATGTAATGGTTTTGATGTAATGTAGTTATGGTTTTTGGTTAGATTTAAGGGTATTAAGGGTATTAATATCTTTGGTAGAGATTGATGGTAGATTGAGGTAGAAAAATGTTGATGGAAGAATTTATGATCTTTTAGTATCATTAAATGAGGATTGGTTGGGTTTGGTTGATGGTTGGTTTTGGGTTTGTATGAAAAATATAGGAAGATTGGTCTAGGTCTGCAATGACCGGTCGACCGCGTCTCTCAGACCGGTCGATTGGGCCTTCAGAGGAGGGCACACTACTTTCCTTCAAAAGCATGAAATTGAGGGCGCGGTCGACCGCGGTCCCCCTACCGGTCGACCGGCTCATCCGAAATGAACTTTCTGCTTTCCTTCAAAAGCTAAAACTTGAGACGAGGTCGACCGCGGTCTTGGGACCGGTCGACCGGTCCCGTGTTTTCTCACCCAACTTTCTACTTTTGTTTTTAAATTCTTTTCTTCCCCTAGGAACTTAGGACTCTTCTTGAATGAAGTAAACCTTGGCTTTTAGAGTCCTAGTTGAGTTGGCTGACACCCTAGTGTTAAATGGGTTTCACTTGGGGTTAAGTCCGTGGGAGGGGTTGTCCTAAGTGATGTTAAGGCATCACTTTTCCTTGTGAATCCAAATAAATGGATGGGGGTTGTAGGCCCATGCTTGGAGACTTTAGGGTCTTGAATCGAGATACCTAAGGCCTTAAGTTCTGGGAGTGATAGTGATCCCTTGAAGATTTATTCGAGGCATACCCTAGGTTGAAAATAAATAAGATATCCTATGATCATGGTTTCAAACAAATGAAACACGTAAATGTTAATGAAAATGAAAAGTATGTTTTTTATAGTAAATGCTAATTTACTTAAACACACCTCTCTAAATGCTATCATAATTTAACAATACATTTGAGTGTTTAATTTTTATTTTTTTTATTCCAGGTTATTTATTTACTTTAATATATTATTATTACAAGAATTTTTTTATTCGGGATCCCTTAGGATTTATATGAAGTCTAATACATATTTTGACAATACCCAAGGTTAAATTTAACCTCATCTATGTGGAAAATGACTTTATACAAAATATAAAAATTCAAAAATAAATTAACGAAAATTAAAAAACAAAGCACCGCAATTACTTAGTTAATATTATAATTCCTCAAATTCATTGAAGTTATCTTACCTTAAATATAACACTTTGATCTTCCATGTCCGCACTCTTGGAATGACACTTTAAATAAGGGTAAAGGGACTCATAAGACTTTAACACTTTAATCATATTCAAATATACTTTTTCATAATGGGAATTTTTTTGTGTGTGTGTATTTATAGTTCTTTGTTTATTGATTACATAATTATGCAAGATACATTTTTCATATACAAATCAATTAGTTAGAAACATTGGATAAATATACAATATATTTTTTTTGTTAAAGTTCAAATATACATAGGTTTGCACGATACCAACTTTCGAAAATTTATTGATTGATCATGTCCGTAAAGAAAAGTTTTTTCTGAGGGAAGGTTTCATTCTTTGGCCCTGATTATTGCCAAAACGTTTTCTGATAATTCACGTTACTGCATCCTGACCTCCCCTCACCAACCCTTCACTGCAACCAGTGTCGGCTCAAGCCCTAGGCAGGTGAGGAGGCTGCCTAGGGCCTCATCATATTTAAGGGCCCCTAGTTTTAATAGCTATTTATTATATTATATATAAATAAATACATTCATTGAAAAAAGTAAAAACCCTTCCTATTTTCATGGCTATTAAAAACAAATCAATAGACAACTAAACCCATTAAAAGTACACGATTCATTTCTTCTAAACTAACAATCCCATCATTTCTTCTCTCTCTCTCTCCTCTCTCTCCACTAACGGTTCAAATATTCTTTCTCTCTCTCTCTCTCTCTCTCTCCAAACTCCACTCTCCTCTTCCTCATTCTATTTTGCTCCTACAAAGGCAAAAAAATTGCTCATTCAAAAAAAATCTGGTGGCACTATAAAACTTCTCTCATACACGGTTTGTTTTTTGTTTTATATATATAATAATATACTATATGTTATGTATATTATACTTTTAATATTGTTATATTTTTTTACTTTTTTATTTTATGAAATTGTTTAAACTTAAATGATTATTTTATTAATACAGTTATCAAATCTACATTACTGGTACATATTATTCTTTTATTTCAAAAAGTTTTGCTTCAAAATATATGCACTCTTTATCTTTTCTCTTCTTATATATCATTTATTTCACACTAAAGCAATTCACCTTTACGGTCTATTAGGTGAAATATTTAAATTTTCAAATACTCTTTTGAATTTTTAAAATTATTTTCTTGTTCATTTGGAGTAGTAATACGTGTATGAAATATAATTATCCAACATTTAAACGAAATAGTGTACAAAATAGTCAAAATTTAACCCTAAATACATGAGTTAATATTTCAACATTTTACTTTTCCAATGCGGTGAAAAATGTTTCACACCAGATTGAACGAGCCATTAATGTATATCTATTTTGCAAAGTATATACTTGTACCTAACATATGTAAACTCTAAAATAAAAAATATAATTTGTAAAAGTTTACATATATAATAATGAAATAATATCAAAAAATAATACAACATAAAATAACACATGGGGACTGAACACAAAGTGTTGAGTATAGTTGAACCTTACTTTTAATATATTTGAGTTTTGAGAAATGGACCCCTTAAGTAACATATGAGTCAACATTGATGCAATTGGATATTATAATTTGAATAATTCTCTTTAGTCGTAATATTTCTTTAGTTAAGTCATTTCTTATTTGTTGTTAACATAATATAGTTTACTAAATTTAATTAATAGAAATTTCGATTAATCAATATATTTTGCGAAGTGATAGATGATTTGACTCGATTAACAACCACTCTGACAAATTTCAAAGGTACCTTAACAAAAAAATTGTAAATAATAAAAAAAAACAGATATTTTGAAGTAAATCATATATTCTTTAACAAGAAAAAACAATTATTTGGGTCAAAATTAAATTTTAAAAAGTTAAGGACTCACACTTAGAGATAATTTTGATAAAAATAAATATTTTTAACTAAATTACATATATCTTTACATTTGAAAACAAAACACATTTTGGGCCAACGCTTATTTATAGGGATTTTTTTTACTTTTCTAACATAACATCAACTCTAGCAATGGAAAAGATGGACTAAGAGAAACCAATCTTTCTTATCTAGGGGTGTGCATAAATCCGAATGGACAGAAAAAATCGAACCGGATCGAACCTACTTTTGCGGGTTTTTTTTATTCAGTATTAATTCGGTCTTAAAATGGGAAGGACCGCATTATTCGGTCCGGTCTCGATTTTAGCTCTTAAAAAGCGGGTCTGGACCAGACCAGACCACATTTATATATATATATATATATATATATATATATATATATATATATATATATATATATATAATTAATTAATTCAGTAGGTGTATAAATACAATTGACACTACATAATACAACACACTCTCTTAGACAACCCAGCCCAACCCTAACATTGCTTTCTTTTCTCTCTCTCTCTACGGCCGACATCAACAAGAAAATAATCCTTCTTCCTCTCTTCTTCCTATCCTCTCTCTCTCACCACCCCTGTCACCGTCACTGCTCACTGCCACACTTCACGACGAGATCCTTTTACTGAAATAATTACCTATCACGCATAGTTTTAAAAAACGGCCGTTACGTATCGTATCGGCTGATACGTAACGGTATCTTGAGAGACCGTTTCCGATACACCCCGATTTATCGGACTATAAAAAAATCACACATGTATCACCGATACACCGTTACGTATCGCCGATACACACCGATACACTGTTACGTATCGCCGATACACACTGATACACACTGATGCACATTATCCATTAAAGGGTAAAGGGGGTGTTTGGATTTTTGGGGGAAATGTAATTGAAAAACATGTGCAAAAGCTTGAAATTCAGCATTATATAATCAAAATAAAACTATCATTCCATTTTATGGGATTGGGGAATGGTAAAAAAAATTCACGCTCACGGTAACCGATTCCCGTTACATTACGTTCGATACTCCCGATACCGTTACACCGCGACCGCAACCGTTACGTTACCCGATACCGTTATTTAAAACCATGCTATCACGGCTAAACCAGGACCCCCTGCACAGTTACACTTCACGGCGACTCGATGGTAAAATCTTCAACCCGCCGACCTAAACTCGCGGAACTAATCTTAAGGACAAGTAAGTCCACCCCCTGTCTCTCCTTTCTCTCACCAGCCCCTGTCGATCTGGTTTTTGCAAGATCTATTTTTTTATTAGTAGAGGAAAAATAATGAGTTGTTAGAAAGAAAATGGCTCACGCTGTCCTCTTATATGGTTCATGATTTTTGCAATGGAATTGATTTTGGTTCACATAATAGATTTGAAAGATGGTTGGGTTGGGACCTAAATATGGTTCATGACTTTTTATTGGTTCTTACTTTTCACTGTCTTAGTTTTATCTTTGTTCCATTGGTGTAGTTGACCTCTTTCTTCTTCATGACAACACCCAATTTTTTATGATGGAGATTGTAGTGTGTTATATATATTTGTTGTTGATTATATCATTATTATATATTATTTTTCTATTGGAAAAGCATTGTTTTTTAAATTAAAAATGCGCCATTTTATAATAAAAAATGGAATGTTTTGTATATTATTTTTTTTATAATAGTCGTTTGTGGACCAAATAGGACCGAGACCGAAATCGGACCGATTGAAAATCGAAATGGACCGAGACTGATTATTTCGGTCCGGTCTCGGTCCATCATTTTTTAGGACCGATTGATGCGGTATGGTCCTAAAAATACCTCAAAATCGGACCGGACCAGATCGCGAACACCCCTACTCTTATCTCAATAAATTCTTTTTTTGTTAAAAAAAAAAAAGAAAAAGAAACCAATCGCTCAAAAAATCTATGGAAGTACTCGACAACACAACAAAACAAACGACGACGGCTACACAATATATACACAAAAAGCCAAAAACTGCGCATGCCCTAAAAAAGTACTCACGTAAAAGTCAATTTACAATCTAAGTATACAACTGGGATAAAACCTGACGGGCATTTAAATCCAAAACTCATACAAAAATAAAAGGGCCACTTCTCTTCTCCACCGGAAGTAAAACAAATGTCTTTTATAAAAAAAAATGAAAATGTATTTTTAATAAAAAAAAGTAATTTTTTTTTTCAAAAAATAATGTTTTTAAAAATAATCTGTCTATAAACAATTGCTATTTCAAAAAAAAAAACTTAACTTATATTTTTAAAAAATATTTATAAAAGAAAAAAAATATTCTATGTAAAATAAAAAAAATGTTTTTGACCCAAATTAACTATTTTAACTGTTAATAATATTTTTTTTGCGTAAAAAAATGTTCTTTTTTGAAACATTATTTTATATTGTTTTCTATAAATATAAATAGAAAAACAAGGAAAACGTTTGAAATAGCTTTTTTTACAAAATAGTTCTTTGTAAAAATATTTTTTTTTGGAAAAATCTTACCAATTTAAAAATATTTTATTTTTATTTTTATTTTTATTTTTTCAAAAATAGTTTTTGAATTGAAATACAGATTTTCCAATTTTCATTTTTTTTAAAGAAGTTGTTTTACTTTGGGGGAGAAAGGTGGGGCCCTTTTGATTTTGTCGTATTAGGTGGGTATAGGTTATTGGTATAAATGTGTGTACTCGTGAAAATTCCCCGTGCAAAAATACTTTAAAAAAATTGTCAATTATTAAATAGTCCCTACTATAAATATATATTTTTTAAAAAGGACACATATTTTTAGTTTAACCGATTTAGTCCCTCAAGCACTCAATATCCTCTTATTTTTAGAGGTCCGCGCCAGCGGCACTCCCTCTCCAAAATATGTGGCAAAGGACTTTTTGAGGCAAAATAAAAAAGTTTGGACTAAATGAGTATTAAAAAATGTCCGAGGGACTATTTGGTATATGTCCCTTAAAAAAAACTCTTGTCATAAATAAAGCTTTTTGTGGGTTTGGGGACAAAGTAACTGCCTTACCTTATTAATATATTAATATACGAGCTCCTCCCCTGTTTGTGCCACATGTATTAAGTTACTACTATATCACGAGCTTTTCTATTTGCTTTGAGGAAATATGTACAAAATTTGTACATAGTAAGCATGGGTTGGCTAAGTGCCATTTAAACCAAAAATAAAATTTGCTTCTTTTTTTAAAATAAAAACAAAAGATTTGCATTTTCAATAAAAACAGTTTTTTTAAAAAAAAATGGTTTTAACAAAAGTACAAAAAAATATTTTTCAAATACTGGCGCGGACCCACGCCATTTAAATTATTTTTGTAAAAATCACTTTTATTGAAGATACAAATTTTCAATAAAAGTAATTTTAAAAAAAAGTAATGCAATGTTTTTTTTTAACATTTATACAAACTTAAAAACATATGAAAAATTACATTTTAAAAAAAATCGCATTTTTTTTATTAAAAATATGAAAAATTGTTTATTAAAAACTGGCGTGAACCCACACCATCATCGCGATGGCTTAGTGCCGTTGGCGCGAACCCACATCATCATCGCGATAACTTGTGTCGTTGGTGCGAACACACATTATCGTCGCGTTTGATTAGTGCCGCTAGTGCGGACCCATATCATCAACACGATTGGTTAGTGCAGCTGGCACGAACCCACATCATCATCGCATTTTATTAGTGACGTCGGCGTGGATCCACATTATTTAATAAAATGACTTTTATTGAAAATAATTTTAAAAAAATTGTCAAATGTTGTTTTTGTTCTTTAAAACAATTATAAAAAGTTAAAAGTATTTTTTTAATAATAGTTTTAAAAAAAAAGATTTTATTGAAAATATATTTTTTTTTATTAAAAAAAACAATTGAACAAATATCAGTAAAAATATGAATTAACTCTCCCTTTCTCTTTTGTCTTCTAATCATCCCCCTCACTCTGTAGAATCTCTGTAGAAAGTATCTTGGTGCATAACTTATCTCTTCCTTTCACCATTACATAACCGTCAGCATACTTGTACACTTTTTGAAGTTAACAAAACTGATCGTAAAATTTTGTAAATCCGGAAGTGGTAAAATTATGTTCCCGCTGCACTTCACTTATCATACGAGCATTGTTTTTCTAATTTTCAACATTAATAAATTATCTATTATTACTTTTTTTACGGACACTTCAATTGATGCAGAACACTATTTTTCATTTTAAATCGAGCAAATCAACTATTTTGGAATAAAAAATATCCATTTCAGCCTTTTGATTGTTTAGATGGTCTTGCAATATGTTTATAGTTTATTCCTATGATGCTATCTTTTCTTATACCTTTTATTTCTCACCATTGTAAACAACACTAGGCTTCCCTCATCTCATAGTTGAACGGATAATCTATTAATCAACATTTTGGACGATCTCTTGTACATAAATGAATTGAAAGAAAATCATATGTACGTAAATGATATGTACGTAAATGAAGTGAAAGAAAATGAAATTCAATTTGCCAAGGTGGAGTGCTCACGACTAAGTGGCCAGCAAGCAGGGGTGGCCCTGAGCATGTGCCAAGTAGGCGATCGCACAGGGCGCTCGTTGGTCTATTTGTTAGTACTATATGTTGAGGGCCCATTTTTTTTATATCAATACTCATAAAAGGGCCTATTTTATAATTTTTGCACGGGGCCTTGTCATTTTTTATCAATCTCAGGTCCGGACCTGCCAGCAAGGGAGAGATGAAAGCTTGGTGGACGAATCAAATTTTTGTATGTTTTGAAATCAAATTGCGTAGCAAAACTAATTTTAAAAAGAGGAAATTCGTACCAAGTCGGATTAACTTGGTAATTGATGCAAAATATCATTTGACTGAGTTAATGATATCCCATTTATTATAGTGTCAACTCACTACATTAAAATAATCAAGATATCCCGAAATATTTTTCAAAACACCGGCTTCGATTTTTGTAAAAAAAAAAATCATTAAATCTTAAAAAGTTCATAACTTCAAGTCTACAAATTAAAAATTAACAAAATTTATATATGTTTGAATCTACTTATCAAGATCTATAAAAATGATTCATATTCGATATTGTTTGAAGAAAAAATGAAATAAATAAATTATTTATTTCTCTCCGACTCTGGTAACGGTGCCGCTGACACAGACCAAAAATTAAAATGAATAGACCAAGTGAGAGATAAACGAGGAGAGTGAGTGGGAAATAAGGGGAGAGAAACACTCTAGTGGGGATGTCCGGTGGGGGTGGAGTTGTCGGTGGAGCTACCAGAGAGAGATAGAGAAAATGATATGCACGTGTTCATGTTTAGAGAGAGAGAGAAAGTGTGTTTAAAATCGAAATGAGTGATGAATAAAATTTCCTAAAGATATGTGCTCTATTGTTAAAAAGGTCTTTGGCGAATTAAAAATAAAATCATTAGGATTTTATGCAGCTTTGACTCAAAGAATGAGACTCGCACATAATAATGCCTTTCAAAAACTATCGATGTTCTCTCATCTCTTATTATTTGTCGTTCCCTTGTGAGTATTGAACCTTCACGGTCAATTTTAGAAATGAAGAGATGTCATAACACTAAATGGAAAAACATTACTCAAAATTAATAAGATATGTTGTGTTATGTCGACTTTGTTTTACACGAACTTGTATCGTATCGTATTAGTATAAAAATTATGAGCCGTGTGAGTCATCGATCGTGTTTTGTCATGTCAATCGTATTTTTATTCATTTTTTTCAGGCCTATTTCTGTCTAGTTCAATATATAATTTATGAAATCGTGTTAGTCTTATTGTGTCGTATTCATGCCAGGTAAAACAAACATGAAGTTGTTTCGCGTTCATCAATGAACTATATGAAATTATTGTGATTGAATAACACATGTACTTAAGATGTCTTTGGAAACAAATTAACAATTTTATCAATGGCCATATGATATTTTTGAGTTGTTGAAGAAATTGTGGATGCTTATACATATACCTTTTGACTTGCTTATACATAAAAAACAATTGCGGGATTACCAACAATATCCCAATAATGTTTGTAGGCAAGTATGTTTAGCTTATTATTTTGAATTTGTGGAAGATGAAAAGGCATAGATTATATAATATATATGTTCAATTAAACACATGACAAGGCCCATGGAAGGGATTGAGGTTATGTACTAGCATATATTTTTAGTTTAACCTTAACCTTAACATATGGATTTAACCTTAACATATGGATTTAACCTTAACCTTTTGACATGTATTAGATATAATTTAATTTTTTTGTATCATAATTATGTCGACTGTCACATAATAATGCCTTTAAAAAATTATCGGTTGTTAACAGATTGGTTTCATTTATAGTTAGGTAACAAATATTTATTTATAAAACAATCAAATATTTTTCATGAGAGTGTGTAAATTTAATAATACATACATTTGAGTGTTTAATTTTTATTTATTTTTATTCCAGGTTGCTTATTTACTTTAATATATTATTATAACAAGCAATTTTTGATTCGGGATCTCTCCGGAGTTATATGAAGTCTAATACATATTTTCACAATACCCAAGGTTAAATTCAACCCCATCTATGTGGAAAATGAGTTTATACAAAATATAAAAATATAAAAATAAATTAACAAAAATTAAAAAAGAGAGCACCACAATTACTTAATTAATATTATAATTCCACAAATTCATTGAAGTTATCTTATATGTGACCTGAGTTCAATTATTCAAAAACAAATCTTACCTTAAATATAAAACTTTGATTATTTTTTTGTTTTTTGAAAGTTTTTATTGAATTTTTATTTTACCCTTCCTTTTAATTCATAT
The DNA here is from genome assembly GCA_949130495.1 of Sambucus nigra. Taxonomy (NCBI): domain Eukaryota; kingdom Viridiplantae; phylum Streptophyta; class Magnoliopsida; order Dipsacales; family Adoxaceae; genus Sambucus; species Sambucus nigra. The sequence goes on along the minus strand of OX422218.1, from coordinate 510,573,259 downwards.
ATTTAACAATCACCCAATGTTAAATGTTAATCTAACCCATAGAAAATGTTAAATCTCATTGTGTAAATCATTACGTTTTTTTACTAAAATTGGGTTAATATAGGAAATGGAGGTGCTTTTTGGGGTAACCATTCGTACATCTCCCAATACGTACATTGAATATGATTTAATGTTGTCCCTGACAACCAAAATTTATTTTCCTTGATAGGCACTTATAATACGGGGTACTGACACTACCTCAACGACTTTAATATGGGCTTTATCTTTACTTCTCAATAACCCCCACATATTGAAAAAAGCACAAGATGAGATAGATCTTCATGTCGTCAGAAGACGACAAGTAACGGTGTTGGACCTAAAGAAATTGATATACATTGAAGCTATTATCAAAGAAACACTTCGCTTTTATCCAGCTCTGCCACTTTCCGTACCCCATACATCTGGGGAAGATTGTGTGGTGGGTGGATACAATATTTGAAAGGGCACCCGTGTTATGACAAACTTGTGGAAGATTCAACGTGATCCAAATTCATGGCCCGATCCTAATGAGTTTCGACCCGAGAGATTCTTAACATCCCATAAAGATGTCTATTTTAGAGGAAAAATTTTGAGTTCATTCCATTTGGTAGTGGGAGAAGAATTTGTCCTGGAATTTCATTCGCTATGGAGATGCAACCATTGATTTTGGCTGGGTTAATACAAGGTTATGATGCGTGGACACTCGTAGATGAATCGATTGATATGACTGAGACTTCTAACATAACAAACTTCAAAGTCACTCCACTTGATGCCCTCCTCGCTCCACATCTATCTCCTGACCTATATTGACAAATATTACTGCATGTGAATCAATTTAATACTAAATAAGTTCTGTTGTGAGAATATTTTATAGCAACCAAGTTATTCTGTGTGAGTTGTTAAATATATTGTTGTTGTGAGAATAAATGTAAGAATAAACAGTAATTTTATTTTTCTCAAATTATATTGATATTAGTATGTAAATTTTGATGGTTGTGTGAGTAAGTGTATATGTATACTCATGTTTCGATCTTCATTTATATAGTTTTATTAAGGTATAAAAATATTGGTTTTTGTCTTTTGTCCTTGGGTCATTCCAAAGAAGTTTAAATTCATATCATTATGCAAAAACCTTCATCAGTCTCACCTCGGCATCTTCCATGTCCTCACTCTTGGAATCACACTTTAAATAAGGGTAAAGGGACTTAAAAGACATTAACACTTTAATCATATTCAAATATAATTTTTCATAATGGGATTTTTTTTTGTGTGTGTGTGTATTTATAGTTCTTTGTTTATTGATTACATAATTATGCAAAATATATTTTTCATATACAAATCACTTAGTTAGAAACATTGGATAAATATACAATATATTTTGTTGTTAAAGTTCAAATATACATAGTTTTGCATGATACCAACTTTTGACAATTTGTTGATTGATCATGTCTGTGAAGCAAAGTTTTTCCTGAGGGAAGGTTTCATTCTTTGGCCCCGATTATTGCCAAAATGTTTTCTGATAATTCACGTTACTACTTTTCCCCTCACTGACCCTTCACTGCAACAAAGAAAAACATAGCATATGGAAGCTTCTCCGCTGGTAGTGAATTTTTTCTAGGAAAGTAAATATATAAAAAAAATCTTTCTACCTTTCAGGAGAATAAATGAAATAACAAATTCCAACCAGATCACTTCTATCACTTGTGTGTAAGAATTTTAGTGACGTGGCCTACTCCTCACTTGTGTTCATTCTTCCCTTCCATGGAAGATAATTAAAATAATTATTCAAATTTTTGTAGAGAGAAATACATTGGCCAGAGGAAGTCTTAGAGTTTTTAACTCTCTAAATAAAAATAATCTTTTTCAATTACCTACATTGCGTTTTTGAGATCTCCATTCTCAAGTTTTAATCAAAAAGTTATTCCGAGTCTTAAATAACTTCTAAATTTGTTCTTGAAAAAAATACATATTTGATATATAGAAACATTGTGAAGTCTCAACGATACATTGTGAGGTTTGAGCAAGACAAATTTTTCTCACCACTTTTAAAACATCTAGGAAGACTCGTATTCTACAAACTAGTATTCAATAAGTTCATGAATTATAAACAAGTTCAAATTCAACTTCAAAAGGAGATTTTTATTTCATGGAAAAATTGGAAGACCTGGTTGTGACTAGGTCTGTAAATTAAGTCGGGGAAGCCCGAATTCCGCCCGTTCGTCCCACTATTTTCGAGGCAAGATTTATTTGAGTTTGAGTTTGAGTTGAGCCAAGCCTGATCCAAAATTTCATGCCCGAATTAATTTCGGGTCTATCCTGAACCAGGCCCTAATTTTGCCCGAAGTCCGAACTTTAATTATATAAATAAATAAATAGATAATTTTATATAATATAACATATTCGTTGGTTTTAAATCTTATTTCCACTTTTTAATTTAATACATTTTAGTTTATGAAATATCAATTACATTTTAGTGTGTACATTTTCTTCATGATGGAAATAAAAGAAAAAAAAAATACTAATCCAAACTTTTTAACAAAAAAAATTAAAATTGGGCCTGTCCGAAATTGGGCCCGAAGCCTGTAATATTTATGAGCCTAGTTCGAGCTTTGGTGGAAAAAATTAATTCAAGCCAAGCTCGAGCTTGAGCTTAAGTAAGGTACTTCAGGCCAAACCTGAGCTTCTCCAAGCCCGACTCACCCAACACGAGTTACGACCACATCTTGTCACGTTGTGAAGCAATATCCATCTAATGACACATTCGAAGGAAGATATTATTTCAAATAAGATTAGTGTTACTAGTGTATTATGAGAATGAAATATGTTATTTTTAAGTCTCTGTCATAGCTCATTTTTCATTTCGTTCGCCCGATAATTTTTACCCGTTTTTTCCTCTCGCGGGTTTTTCCTCGAATGACTTGAAGTTGTGTAATTATTTTACCATACACCATATTCAAATTATTCTTCAACCATTGAAAAAAAAAATTGGTATGATATAATTGGAATTAAAAGGAAAATATTTCCTTTATTACGACAATTTTTTTTAATTCGAGTAATTTTTCTCCATCTCAAATTGTAATACACTTACACTTAGTGTCTGCATTTTCCTACATACTAACAACAATATGAATAATTTAGAATGAAAAATGTTTAGTACATTTGAATAATTAGGGGGCATATGTCCCTAGTTTTGTTCTTCTAATAGGCACATGGGTCGGACAATAAATTAAGGGTTTTGTTAGGCATGGACATTTTTATCACTAATACCATAGACATTTTTTAAAAATGGCGAGTACAATCATTTATAAAAAAAAGTCTGGTGTTAGTGAAAACTCCGTTGTCTTCAACAACACACTTTTATAAATGTTTTGGAACAATTTTATTTTTTAGGTTGTGATCATTCGCATAGAATGAACAAATAATAGATTCCTTCATCATGCGATGTAGCGAGAGGAGGCGACAAGTCGTCATTCATTAAATGTGCACCATCCAACATATACCGTCGGGAGTTTCTCAATATGTATCGGGTCCACATCTCTCTCGGTATGTAGGGGCAAGTAGCAAAACCCATTTTTAGTGGCATGCCATCATGGGTACTCCTCACACAAGAGGGATAAATGAATGCATCGATGATCAGATTTGCAACACTATTAGTATGATGACACAAACATCTATCAGAATTGTTTGTGGGGTGAATACGCTCGTCCAGAGACCAAGATGTGCTACCTAGACCGCGCATGAGTCTCTTGATCGCTAAGTTCTAGAGTCTCATAATGGTAACTCGATAAGAATAAGAAAAAAAACATCCAAGTAGGTAGTTAAGAATGCAATGAACAATAATTAATCACTATAAATACCCAAATAAGTGCCAACGTAAATGATATCAATGATGAAAGAATAAAAAATATGTAGTCGAGTACCAAAATCTATAAGAAAGGATCAAAAGATGATGAGATTCTAAAACTATTACCAAGATACCTCAAGCCACATAAATTGAACTAACATAAAATAAAATAGGTGAGCATGACTGATTACCTTAAGTCAAATAAAAAAATCCCAAATATATAAATAATGAGGTTTGAAACCCTAAATCTTCAAATAAACACCCAAAAGTTGTTAGAATCCTCAAATTATCAACAAAATCACAAAGCATACGTGCAAATGCGTTTAGGATACGCTTTAGGAAGATAATAAAAGGTTAGAAATGATTCAAATGAGGTTTGAAATGTTTAGATTTTTATTCTTAAAATCGAGTATGAGCTTTTCAATAAAGGCGGGTTCGTTCATTTTGAAATAAGAATCATAGTTATGACAATGCCTTATGTTTATTATTAAATAGGTGGTAGTAATGTGAATCAATTGGACTCAATAGTAATTTCAGTGGGTTCGATTCGACTTGACAACGAAATATCAAAATTCTTATTATATATTAATTGAATAAGTTCACAACCTAGATGGGAAGTGGAATCCAATTGGTAAAGTTGTGTGTGCAATTATCGTTGTTTACCTCAAACTACGGGAACCTGTGTGATAGTTCAATAACTTTTTTGATAGCTCAAAAGAGGAATTTGACTGGTACATTCAGGAATGTATTAAAGAGTACCGTCCACGAGATTCAACTTTAAGGGTTGCCTAGATTCACTACACCAAAACGATAATTTTCAATTGCAATTGATATTTGAAACGATTCAAAATGATTATAATTTTATGCGTTGCAAACATATTATAGTTGTTCAAAACCATTATAAATGCCAATTTACAAGTATTTAAAATGTTCACATATATGTTCTTTGTGATGCGAAAATTACATAATTTGCAATGGTTCTAGACCATTATTGATTAAAAAAATTACAGTGGTTTGAAACATATGCTATTATTATATTTGATATGATTTTCATTCGTCACAACTAAAACATCCGTATAAAATCTTATGATTGATTTATCCTTTTTAACGGTGTTAGACTGTTACAAACATTATTATAATATATAAATACAATAGGTACAATTATGTAATCCTTCATATACAACGGTTGTAAACTGTTATAAAGAAAAACATTATTTTTCAAAACTAGTATTGATTCATCCTTTCTAACGATTATGGGACATCACAAAATTTATTTTAATTTTAAAAAAATAAAATCTATATTAATATCACATATAACCATATTCATATCCCAAAACACTACAATAGACACCAAAAACTTGACAGGAATATCACACTCCACATGACATGAACACCAAATATATTTCTTTCTATTTACATGGTTGGTACTAAAATATTACATGAATTTTTTTAGATGAAGATTATGTAAAACCCCAAAATTTTACAGGATTTTAATTAACTAAAATATTTGATTAATTATAAAAATTAAAGAATTTTAAATAATTGTTTTAAGCAAAAAATAATGTTTTGAATTTGATTTGAATTTCTTTGAATTATGAATTTTGTTTGGTAAAATAAGAAAATCAAAGTTTTTCAGTACAACCAGATCAAAATGCACCCTGATCACCAAGAGAAAATTACCTTCATCACCTCCTAGGAAACCTTCTGCTATACCGACATTCCATTCGGGCTAAAAAACATGGGGCTACCTATCAAAGCGTTGCCACAACCATCTTGAATGACCTTATTCACAAAGAGGTTGAAGTCGCTTTGGACGTCATGATCATTAACTCTAAGACTTGAGAAGGTCACATTCCTGCCCTCTGAAAGTCCATCGAGAAACTGTGATAGTATCAGATGCAGCTCAACCCGCAAACGTCTGTTTTCGGCGTCATCAAAGGGAAACTCTTAGTGTTCATGGTCAACGAGAAAATAATTGAAACGAACCCCACCAAGCTGAAATCCATACTCAGAATGTCACCACCTCAAATGGAGAAAGAAATCCAAGGATTCTAAGGTAAGTTGCGATACATCAGTCGGTTCATCATCCAACTGACCTCTATTTGAGAACACATTTTCAAATTTCTTTAGAATGATTCAACCAAAGTCTATAACGAGGCCTGCCAAAAAGCCTTTGACCAAATCAAGCAATACCTCACTCGACCTCTGGTACTCATGCCTCCGCAGCCAGGTCTCCACCTCCTCCTGTAGTTGATTATCACTGATATCGCAATAGGGGATTTACTAGCCCAATAAATTTAAAATGCTCGCCAGGAAGGAGCCATGTACCATGCTAGTTGAAACCTAGTCGGGTACAAAGCCAATTATTACTCTTTGAAGAAAGTTTATGTCACCCTGGTATGGGTCACGCATAAGTTATGGCACTGCATGCTTGTCGTTCCCATCAAACTAGTATCCTGAATGGATCCCATCAAATACATGTTAGATAAACCCGCTCTATCAAGCCTAATGGACCCTTAGTTGATATTGTTAGCTGAGTTTAACATTGTGTACGTCACATAGCAAGCCATAAAGGGGAGGGCCCTCTTCGACTAATCCCATAAGTATTCTCTAACATAAATATACCTCGCACCTTGATCACTGTTAGGGATTTATATACTCTCCAAATATCGCAATTCATAATAATTAAATAAGTATACTCTCAACTTATTTAAGTCCCATAGGTATCGCATTTCCCTATAATATTCGTCAACCGACACCCAATAAGCACTCAAACATCTCTAGCCCTACCCTTAATTCCATCCTACTCACCTCCTAGGATTTACTCACCCTAAATTCCATCGTCTAGGAGACCTAATGTCATATTTAGAATCCCCAAAAATATAACCTCCAGATTTATAATTAACTTCCCCTAAACTTAAAGGAAGATAAATTTCCAATATTTTTAAGGTGAATCGATTCGCCCCATTTGCGAATCGATTCAGACCCACGAATTGATTCGATCTAAATTCGAATCGATTTGGCCTGAGACAGTTTGATAGGTCTTCCTATGAAAATCGATTCGGTCCAAATCCGAATTGATTCGGCCTGTCCGGAGTTAATTGTTTGGCCATTTTGCTTAAATCTCCAAAACCCAAAAATCATCCCATTCTCTATTTAAATTATAACTCGGATTTATTTCTACGAACCCAAAATTTTCAAATCTCCTCATGTCCTTTAGAGGTCCTAAAACTTTATTTTGGAACCCCTAATAGTTATTTACAAATAATTCTAGCCTTAATTTCTGACTAACGATTTCGATGTCGGATTGCCATTCGTAGAAAAATAATTATAAATTAAAAAAAAATTAGAAAAATAAGCGGTCAGCGCCCACGTGACAGTATCGAAAAGATATACAAATTTTATTTTTTGACCAAGAGTAAAATCGATTCGGAAAGGATAAAGTTAATATTCACCTTCTTCTCCAAAAAATCCCAAACCGACATTAATACACCTCCGAGCTTTTTATATTCTCTACCATCACCATTCCACCTCAAAAAACCATATATACACACATTAAAAGAGTTCCAATCATCCTAGAACCCATAACCAACAACCAATTTCGATTAAATCCTAAGTTTTTCAAGTTGGATAATTCCCGGGGTTAATCCGTTAAACTTTCTGAAAACCCATTTTGATTCACGAAAACCCATCTCGAAAATCTTTGTGGTTTATCACTACCCACTACAATATGATATTTATGCTTTAAAAGAAATAAGCAAGTAAACACTTGCCTCGTGGATAGAATCCGACGACCTCGAGTTAAACCCCGCGGAGTTTGGCTGGAATCTCCCTTTTCTTCCTCTTTTCCTTCCTCTATTCTCTTTATCTCTTTCTTTCCTCTTTTCCCACTCTCTCTTGTCTTATATAGGAGAGAATAAGGGTTTATCCCTTTATAACCCAAAAATGACTCGTTTACTCAATTACGAGTCCCTGTTAGTCTAAAAGTTTCCGGAATCCAAACACTACCCCCGGATACTTTATTTTGACTATCTCGGCCATTCTAAAATCAACCGCACACTCGAAATCTCCATCCGAGCCACTTAACTATAATTCACTAATTAAACCCAACATATCTCGATACGAGTTTTTCAATTAAAATATTATCCGTTGTCGCTTTACCCAACTACGACATGGAATTAAAATAATCCAACTCATTTACTTAGTCTAAAAAGTAAATGAAACACACACTGGTAATAATCAAATGTTTGTAAATCCCAAAACTACTATTGATGTAAAAAACTAGATCGCTCTAATTATTCAATCACAGATAAATAAAATGAGACAAAGATTTTTAAAGTGGTTCAGCCTTATAAGAATGGCCTACGTCCACTGTTATGTTATTGTTGAGTGTTTGGGAATTCTCGATTACAAGTTCTATCAAGAAATTCCCGTCCCTTTGAATGAGGGTGATACAAGGTATTTATAACCCTTAGGTTGTACATGAATGGGTCGATACATTAAATGATATACATATGAAAGGGTAATACATTTAATGCAGCGTGTGCGTCAAGATAATGAACATTCAATGAATAGTTGAACGGTTGACATTCTGGCAATTAATAATACGGTCGAGATGCAGCTCGGACCGCCTTAGTTGCGCGTTGCTTAGGAGTTCCTCGGAGCGCTAGAGTACCTCGGAGTGCTGAAGTTCCTCGGTATATCCTCGTTGCTCGGGGAGAACATGAGTTGGTCGAGGAAATGAACTTCATCGTTACTATTGTGCCACGTATATTGACACGTGTCTTCGTTCGATTCGTCCACATCAGCATATTAATTTTGGTATCAACAGAAGCCCCCAATGTTTCGTATTTCGAACTTTGAGGAGTATGGAATATTCTTTCTCGGTATATGGCAATATTGAATGATCTTCCTGGGTTTTAGGAGCATCGTATTTGAATTTATTTCTAAATTCAAAGAATCCGCCTTTTTTCGAACTTTTAAGAGCGCTTCGATCTTTGTGCCCTTTTTATCCTTTTAGTCGCCGGAAGTTCAATAGTTTCTTTTTTGTAATCATTTCCTTCGCCGCTTCCCAAGGCAAAGTATTTAAACTTCTTAGGTAACCATACCGTCTTCTTCTTTTCCCAATTTCTTGCATTCAAGCTTTCTATTCTCTTCTTCTCTTTTGTGCGTTCATCCTTGTTTTCGTTCGTTGTCAACATACTTCCTTTCTTCCTGTAAGATCTTCTTCTTTTCTTCTGTATCTCTTTTATTCAGTATGGTTTATATTTTGGAGTCTGTTGAGAAATTTCGTTCTGATTTTTCCATTCCTTCCTGGGTAACTCTAGAGGTTCTTTCTGAGCCTTTAGATTATTTTCGATTGGCTGAGGGACATTGGTTCCCCAGTCTATTTGTTGCTGAATGTGGATTTTCTTTTCCACCAAACCCATTGTGTCTTGAGTTTTGTCAGTATTTCGATCTTGTCCCTGCAAAAATAGCCCCCAATTCATGGAGAATAATTAATGGGGTGTACAAATTAAATCTAACTCATGGGACTCGTATTGGGATCCCTGAAATTATGTATTGCTATAAATGGGCCGCTCTAGATAATATTTATTACTTAAAAACTAGGTTTCTGAATAGGGCTCTTGTAGTTAACCTCCCTGACTCAAATAGAGATTATTTTGAACATGGGTTGGTTATAAAAATTTGGCAATATGCCCCTTTAGTTGGAGATGGAGTATACAACGGTCCCAGATGCCCCCCCATATGGCAATGGGATACGTTTATTTTTCATTTTATTTTACTTATGAAATTATGCTTTCATCATGTTTGACAAAATGTATGACTGATATCTCATTACGTATTTATTTGCAGTTGATAGCAAAAGAAAAACTCCAAAAGAATCAGAGGTTAATATCAAGCATCTGAAACTTATCTGGGGTTTGCATAAGAACGTTGCAGACGAGCACATCAGGTCTGCATCATATTTGCTGCAGTATAGGAGCTATACAACCTCTTATACTGCTCGCCCTGTTGAGCCAGCTTCAACTCCAGAGGATTCTTCTTCAGATTCTCATCTTCCTTTAAGTCATAGAATGGGCAAGAGAAGAGCTCCTCCTGCTCTATTTGATGACATTACTTCTGCTGCTGGGGCTAAGAAAAGTAAAACTGATGTCCCAGAGGGGACTAAGAAGGTGGATGCTGCACCCTCTAAAGCTGCCGAGAAGCCCCCAGTGGGTCCGAGCAAGAAAGTTGCTCCTATGGAAGTGATTACTATCTCCCCGACCAAGAGTTCTTCCTTGGTTGAAGCTGCTGAAGTCCCTTTGAGAAGATTGAGGAAATCATCCTCAGTCAATTTGGCTGAAACTTTCCCTTCTCTGCCTGCTGGTGGTGTTGGTATTCCAACCATCATTCCTCCGAGCTCTGCAATGAGCTCGGTAAAAACTTGGATCATACCCGAGGTCCAAGGAATTGATGAAAAAATTTCTAGGGATATGCTGACATCCCTAGCTACTCGTCATCTTGCTTCGGTAAATTTCTCACATTCTGAATTTTCTTTCTTTCTCTGAATGCTTGCATTTTGTATTGACTTTACTGTTTTTCTCATCTTTCAGCTGGTGAACTGTTTCAATAATATCGTGAAGAAAGATGAAGCTATTAAAGCTTCAAGCTCCTCATCAGGTTTAGAGGATGCTCTGCTGGGTTTGACCCAATCCTTGAAGGAATCTCGCCAACAGTATAGTGAGGACAAGGCTGTTTGGAAGAAAAAAGTTGTCTGCAGTTGAGGCCGAGAAGGTGAAGATGGCTGAGATCTCCAAGAATTTGGAGGATAAAGTAAAAGGTTTAGAGGTCGAACATCAGAAGTACGATGTCAAGCTCAAGAACTTGGGATAGCTTGAAGATAAGTTGAAGAAGGCAGAGGAGAAGTTGTCCGTCCTGCAAGATATCAAGGTCCAAAAGGAAGAATTGGATGTGAAGCTCTCCTCGGAGAAACTAAGAAAAGTCACAGTCAAAAAATCCTTCAGCGCTGGCTGGGAGAAAGGATGGGATAAGGGAATTACTGCGATGACATCCCAAGTTCAATACGGGAAGTTGAAATACTTCCACGATGGCTGGGTAGCTGCTCTGCAGGAAATGAAGATCAAGGATGATTCTGATCTATTCCAGTTGCACCTCCCTGGTCCTCCTCCACCAATTGTGGAAGAAGAAGAAGATGAGCCCACCTCTGATGAATCTTCTATGGCTATAGGTGATCAAGTCCCTGACTCTCTTCCTGCTGCCAGCGAGGACATTTCTTCCATGCCTCCTCCTTCTGACAAAATTTCAACTCCTGCATACCAAGTCGCCGTTACCACCGAGCAACCGAGCTCCTCATCCCAGCCTCCCGAGAAAGTCTTGGGAGACAAGGAAAAGGTGTGAAGTTGTTCGGTATCATTTATATCTTTTATTATTTGTAATCAAACAATGTAATCTTTTGATGATCTAATAAAATACATCTTCGTTCCTCTTCATTGTTGATACTCTGTCTGCTTTTATTTATTAACTCCTGCCTTCTTCTTTATTAGTTTTTGGCCAGAATGGAATTGATATCTGCCCCTGATACCGAGTTGATGAAACAATGCAATGGATATTATAAAGCTGGTCATACAGACCTGAGTGTATCAGAGATTGTCGACATCCTTGGCCACGATGCCTCGGAGCAAGCAGTTGAGGCTTACCGGTACCTGAAGGATCTACTTGATAGATCTGTGGCCAATAATGTGGCATACTACGAATTGATCGAGGAACTTCATTGTAGCTTAGAAGATCTTCAGAATCAACATAATGAATCAACTGCTTTGCTGCATAAGGAATATGAGAATAGATATCAGCAGCTTTCTTCTGAAACAGGCCATAAAAAGATCCTCGCTGGATATGATGTTAGGGAAAGAACTCTAAAAGGTGAGGTTGAGGCCTGCAGGCAGATTGCTGAGTTGCTGGAACAGGAGAACAATAATTTGCAGAAAAAGTTGGCTCAGTATGAATCTGCAGCATCCTCTTCCACTGCTTTAGTACCAGTTACTGACGAAGGTTTCTCGTTCTTAGAGGTCGAAAATGCCAAATTAAGGCAAGAACTGGATAACTTAAGAAGATTTGGCATTTCTGCTACTGCTCGGGGACGAGGAAGAGGTTCTCGTGGGCGAGGTAGAGCTGTTCAAGGTGTTGTCGAGGAACAGAGTTCTCCAATTGCTGCTCGGAGTCGATCAAGAGTTCTCAACCGTAATGTTGAAGAGGCTCGCACTCAGTCTACTCTGGAAACTCAAGCGTTCCAATTGAATGCAAAAGACCGTGCTCTGACTGAACCGTCCAATAAAAATCTGTCTCTGGAAGATCAACTTACAGCGACGAAGTCTGCTCTGCATACAAAAGACCTTTTTGCCAAAAACCTTCATGAACAATTGGATAGATTAACCTTCCAATTCCATAAACAGCCTCGTGAGTTTTGGATGGGAGGTTATAATGAGGCCCTCTGTCATTTGGATGCTCGTCTTGAAAGTGCCAATAACGAAGGTTATAAACAAGGATGGTTGAATGCCCTGGGTGTGTTAAAGCTAGAGCAGGGCCATTTCTTATGGGATTATCATGCTCCTGGGCTACTAGACTTGCGTGTACCACCTTACAAATTGGACATGGAATGGATCCCAGCTCGTTCCATTCCTCGGAGCTTAATTTCAAAATACCTTGGTGACTACAGTCTTCATTCCCAAACCGAAGTATCTCGTCCAGAGCATCTAATGGAGACACCTTCAATAATGAATGTCAGAATGTTGAAGGACTTGAACTTTATTAATTCTCCCCTTTGCCTGGAAGATCCTCCTGCTGGCGAAGAGCCTGTTTCTAAAGCAAAGGGCAAGAAACCAATAGAATAGGAATATCAATGTAATAGTTAGTACATTCATGTAACCTGTAATTTATTTTGAATTTTAATGAAAAGACTTTCATTTTCTGTTTGCAAATTTTGCTATTGTCTTGTGTTTATCAAACACCTTTATATTTGTGCATATGTATCTGTTAAAAAGATAACAATAATATTGTTCATCGAGCAACTTAATAAAAAGTTACAAGTATCAAGGTTGTTCAATCACTTAATAATAAAGTAATGAGTATAAAATGTTCAAACTGTTTCCAACCAACCAGGGTGGATAAATATTGTTTGTCGACCAACTACAGTTGATGGGTTTTTATCCTCGACCAGCCATACTTGGTTCAATTTCAAATATTTTCATAAAATGTGTCCGACCAACCAAGGTCAATAATTTATCCTCGTCGACCAACTACAGTTAGTGGGTTTTTATTCCCGACCAACTATACTTGGTTCAGTTTGGAATATTTTGTTCTCTGAGGAACTTTTGTAATAATATTACCTCCCGACCAACATAAATTGGCATTTTGAGAGTATAAACCAACCGAGATTGGCGTTATAAGAATGTTGTTCTTGCCCTTTTACCAATCGGAGTTGATCGTGGGTTTGAACTATCAGGTTCTTTCGAACTATCTTGTACACTAGTTATTTTACCAACCGAAGTTGATCACGCCAGTGTACGCCTCCTAACCAAAGGAGTATATCAGTTGTTCTTGCCCTTTTACCAACCGGAGTTGATCGTGGGTCTGAACTATCGTGTTCTTTCTAACTATCTTGTACACTAGTTATTTTACCAACCGAAGTTGATCACGCCAGTGTACGCCTCCTAACCAAAGGAGTATATCAGTTGTTCTCGCCCTTTTACCAATCGGAGTTGATCATGGGTCTGAACTATCGTGTTCTTTCGAACTATCTTGTACACTAGTTATTTTACCAACCGAAGTTGATCACGCCAGTGTACGCCTCCTAACCAAAGGAGTATATCAGTTGTTCTCGCCCTTTTACTAACCGGAGTTGATCATGGGTCTGAACTATCGTCTTCTTCTTGCTATCAAGCAGCGTGGTGTACAACACTAATATTCCTCGAAAAACTTTCAAACAAAGGAGAGAAAATCTGTGAAAAACATCATCGTTTTATTCATATTGATAGACCCGTTGTACATTTTACATCATTGATAATACTTGCGAAGGTGTTCAGCATTCCAAGCATTCTTGAATTCTTCTCCTTCTAGAGTTGCTATTCGGTAAGTTCCTGGTCGAACAACTTCTGTAACTCGGTAAGGTCCATGCCAATTTGCTTCCAATTTATTGTGCTTCTGAATGACCTTCTTCAGCACATAATCTCCTTCTTTTAAATCGCATTTCTTCACCCTTTTGTTATAGAACAGAGCTGTTCGTTGTTGATAAGCATCATTCCTAATGGCTGCCTCTTCTCTGACCTCTTCGAGCATATCCAAATCCAGTCTTCTCATCAAGTCACTGATCGGAGAATCGAAATTCAGCACTCTGTGTGTTGGTAGGCCCAACTCGGCAGGTATTACAGCTTCACTTCCAAATGCCAGCATATATGGTGATTCTCCAGTCGCTGCTCGGGGAGTTGTTCGGTAAGCCCACAATACTGATTGTAGCTCATTAATCCAGTTAGCTTTAGCTTCACTTAGTCTTTTCTTCAAACCATTTAACAGCGTTCTGTTCGTCACCTCAGTCTGCCCATTGCTTTGAGGATGACCTGGTGCTGAATGGGTCTTCAGGATGTTTGATTGTTGACAATAGGCAGCAAACTCCTCGTTGTCAAATTGTGTTCCATGATCCGTGATGAAGGCATATGGGAGACCATATCGACAGATGATATTCTTCCAAACAAACTGGTATACCTTCTCGTACGTCATATCGATTAGCGGCTCAGCTTCTACCCACTTAGTAAAATAGTCCACTGCAACGACGAGGTACTTGAATCTTCCTCGGGTGGTCGATAGTGGTCCAACCAAATCAATTCCCCACATGGCAAATGGCCAAAGGGAAATTATGGGTGTCAACAATGCTTGTGGAGTTCGTCGGATGGAGGAAAAACGTTGGCACTTGTCACATTTCTTAGCATAGGCTATACAATCAGCCCTCATCGTTGGCCAGTAGTATCCTTGAGTCATTACCCTTTGCAAAAGTGTTCGACCTACTACATGAGCTCCACAAGACCCTTCATGGATCTCTTCAATAAATTCTTTCACTTCGGAGGGATGTACACATCTCTGCAAACCTGCCATAATTCCTTGTCTATATAAAATACCATTAGTTAATACATACCGAGAAGCTTTATACTTCAATTTCTTGGCAGTGAGCTTATCCTCCGGCAATTCTCCCTCTTCAATATATACCCTGATGGGATCCATCCAAGATGGTCCTAAATCAAGGGCAATGACATTCATCGTCAAGTCCTCATCTATGCTCCGACTTTCCAGCACTTCAATTGGTATTGTTCTTCGCAGCTCGGTACGAGTAGCTGATGCTAGTCGGGCCAGTGCGTCTGCTTGTGCATTTTCTATTCTGGGTATTCTGATCAACTGAATCGCATCAAATTCTACCAATAACTCCATTACCTTGGCATGATATTTGACCATTAATTCTCCTTTAACTGCATACGTTCCCATCATCTGATTCACAATCAATTGAGGATCACTGAATACCATCACTTGTTGCGCTTCCATGATCTTTGATAAATTAAGACCAGCTATCATAGCCTCATACTCAGCCTCATTATTGGAGGCTTTGAATTGGAATCGCAAAGCATATTCCATGTCAATTTCGTCTGGAGTGTTTAAAACAATTCCTGCCCCACAACCTGCTGTGCAAGATGAGCCATCTACATATAATCTCCATATGGGCAACCCGTCTTCAAATTTCTTATCTGATAGAGTTCCTCGGTGAAATATCTATTGCTTCTTTTCATCCTCCCATGACACTTTTCGCTCTTCGTTGACCATCTCTTTTCGTTCTTCATCCAACCGGAGCTCATTCGAGTTTGAAGTTGATGATCCTTCTACATCCACAAGCCCTTTTACCAACCGGAGTTGGTCTGGACTTATGTCTGTTGATCCTGTAACATCCACAGGTTGGTCAGTGAGCAGCTTTTGTTCCTCAGGGGTATCAGGATATGTAAACTCTGCTATAAAATCTGCTACAGCTTGCCCTTTCAATGATGATCTGGGCTCATACACAATATCATATTCACCGAGTTCTACTGCCCAATACATCAATCTTCCTGACTTTTTTGGCTTATAAAGGGCTTGTCTCAATGGCGTATCGGTATAAACGACGATGGTATGGGCCTGGAAATATGGCCTCATTCTTCTACTTGCTTCAATTAATGCCAATGCCAATTTTTCCAGCTTTGGGTACCTTATTTTTGCACCTCGGAAAGCCTTACTTGTGTAATAAATTGGCTTCTGGACTCCATTCTCCAATCTGATTAATGCTGAACTGACTGCATTCTCTGATACTGCCAGATACAAATACAACGTCTCTCCTGTTATTGGCCTGGACAATAATGGAGGTGCTCCCAAATACTTTTTCAAGTCTTGAAAGGCCTTCTCACATTCATCAGTCCACTCAAAAGTTTTTCGAAGTGTTTTGAAGAATGGGAGGCATTTGTTAGTTACTCGGGATACAAATCTGTTGAGCGCTGCAACTCGTCCTGTAAGACTTTGCACTTCTTTCTTTGTTATTGGAGATCGCAACCCTAAAAGAGCTTTGATCTTATCTGGATTTACTTCAATGTCTCGCTAATTGACAATGTACCCGAGAAACATTCCTTCTCGTACTCCAAACGTGCACTTCGTCGGGTTAAGCTTCATCTGGTATTTATCCAGTTGATCAAATGTCTGAGCTAAGTCAACTAGATGATCTGCAGCTTTCTTGCTTTTTATCAGCATATCATCGACATAGACTTCCATGTTGCAACTGATTTGTTCGGTGAAAACCTTATTCATCAGCCGCTGGTATGTCGCTCCTGCATTTTTCAAACCAAAAGGCATAACATTATAACAATAAGTACCCCTAGGGGTAATAAAAGAAGTACTTTCCCTGTCTTCTGGTTTCATTTTGATCTGGTTGTAACCAGAGTAAGCATCCATGAAGCTAAGCAGTTCGTGCCCCGAGGTAGCATCCACTAGCTGGTCAATTCTGGGCAATGGAAAATGATCCTTTGGGCAGGCCTTGTTAAGATCAGTGAAATCAACACACATTCTCCATTTGTTGTTTTTCTTCTTCACCATCACCACATTCGCCAACCAGTTCGGGTACTTCACATCTTCAATGAATTGAGCTTTTTGGAGCTTGTCGACCTCCTCTTGAATAGCTTGATTCTTCTCGGGGCTAAATACCCTTCTTCTTTGCTTTACAGGCTTGATCTCCTTATTCACATTGAGTTCGTGACATAAGAATTCTGGATCTATTCCCGGCATGTCCTCATGACTCCATGCAAAAGTTTCTTCCTGTTTCTCAAGAAAATTATCAACTCTTGTTTTAATGAAGCATCCAACGTTGAACCTATCTGGGTTACTCGTTCAGGGTGCTCGTCGTCTAGAATAACATTTTCTGTAGATTCCACCACCTGTCCTTTTACAAGTTGGGATTCATCTCTGGGATCGAGAGTTTCAATTTCTGTACCTTCCTCCACTTGGTAAGTAGTGGTCTTTTTCCTTGACTCTTCAAGTTCTTCTTGCTCGGCAGACGAATAATAGCATTCCCGAGCTACTTTTTGATCACCTTTCACAACTCCTTCTCCAAAGTTTGTTGGGAATTTTAAGCACTGATGCACTGTAGATGGAACTGCTTCGGACTTCTTCAAACCAACTCTTCCCATGATGATGTTGTAGGCTGACTGCACATTCTTATCCATCATAAATAAGCGTATTCTTTCTGTTCGACAAGCAGGCCAAGTTCCAATGAGTATATCCAACTTGATCGTCCCAAGTGGAAAAACTTTCTCGCCAGCAAAACCCAGGAGGGGTCTGTGATACGGTTCCAACTGAGATAATTTCAGATTCAAGTTGTCAAAGCATGAATAGTACATGATGTCTGCTGAACTTCCATTGTCTACCAACACCCTTGAAATCACTACCTCCTTCATCCTCATTTTGATCACCAAAGGATCATCGTGAGGATAAAGAACACCTGCCAAGTCGTTTTTTGAAAACCCAATGACCAGCCTCTCTTTGTTTACCTTCCTCGGACGATCGTCCTCGGCCAGGTTTATTCGCTGAATATATGAACAAGCTTGAGCCTCCCCGAGGTAAGCCTTTCTTTCTGCAGTAAGGTCTCCTCCTCCTGCATCTCCTCCTGTAATGACATTACAATTAAATGACCCAAAACGTATAGAAAATACCTCTCGTTCTGGTTGTCTTGGTTTCTTGGGAAGGTCGGGGTCATCTTCTGGATCATCTTCATGGTCTCTCTTCTTCTTCTCCTCTGCCCGACGAGGAGATCTAGACCTTTCTCTATCTCGGTGGTTATCCTTTCTTTCACCTCCCCGATCAACATATTTTGCCAGCTTTCCTCTTCGGATGAGTGTTTCAATCTCGTTCTGAAGAGCTATGCAATTTTTGGTCATGTGACCATGATCTTTATGAAATTCGCAATACTTATCCCTACTCCTCGAATCAGGGTCTGACTTCAGTTTCTTTGACCACTTTACCTCCTCATTGTTCTTGATTTCCTCCAAGACATGATTAATACCCATTTTCAAAGGAGTATAATTATCATACTTTTTCATGAATTCCCATTTATTCTTGGAATGTTTATCTCCACCATTATTTTTATGCTCTTTCTTCTTAGATTTGTCGTCTTCCAGCTTGGTTTCTTTATCCATATTCTTCTTTGCAGCCATAGCCTCCTCGGCATTCATAATTTTGGCCGCTTTTGCCATCAATTCTGACATAGTTCTAGGTGGATCTTTCGCCAGGGTGTAATACAATTTATTAGGCAACAACCCACTCATCAAGGCGGTGATTGCTGTCTTCTCTTTGTAATCTATGACTTTTATCTTCTCGTTATTGAAACGAGTTATATAATCTCTAGTACTCTCACCAGATTTCTGTCTAACACTTAACAAGTGTGCTACTCGTTTTATTGGCTTTGCTCCAAAACAGAAATTGCCGATAAACAACTCGGCTAACTGAAAGAAAGTTGAAATCTTACCCCGAGGAAGATTGTTGTACCATATCTGGGCAGATCCAGTAAGAGTTCCTGAGAAGGCCCTGCATCTCATCTCGTCGGGAACAACATAGATGTCAGCAGCAGCTTGATACTGTTCTATGTGAAGAACATGATCTGTCTTTCCATCATATTTGGGAGTTATCACGGGTGCTTTAAATTTCGATGGGGTAGGAAAACCCACAATGGCCTGTACAAAAGGTGTTCCTCGAACAAAAGTTCGTTGTAGGGGGTTCTTTTCTTTAGCCATTTCTCCCAATTTATCCTCCAACCGTTGGAAAGATCCTTTCCACGCTTCATTTCCTTCCTCGGGCCTATTGGTTCGAGCAATCGATCGTTCTGAGGTAGCTTCTTGAGATCTATCTTGACGAATGACTGGTCGTGATTGTGCTGATCCTTCCCTTAGATCTGATGGTTGTCGAAAACTCCTTGATGTGGTCTTAGGTGGACTCCTGTTCCTCCTAGGGCCTAATCGACTGAAAGGAGACGCCCTACTCAGTCTTTCTAAAGCGCTGGGTCTTTCTGGAGAGAGGGTGATATGTTGATCAGTATCTGTCACCCTTATTGACGAAGTTCGCCCAGGTTGATAAGAGAAATCATCAGACTCCTCATTGCGACGTGACTCAGTACGCCTAGATCGTGAAGAAAGTAAATAAGTTTGCCTCTGATCACTTTGCTGTCTTGAACGTGCAGGTGCACCACCATGAAGGGTTTGTAAGAGTTGCCTCATTGTATCTTGCATGGCGGTTTGTCCTTGAGCCAGATTCATCATAATTTTGGCCAGATCTGGAGGTGCAGAGGGATTTGGAGGATTTCCAGCATTTCCAGCGTTTCGATGGCTAGATTCTGGATTGTCCGCCATTGATGATGAATGATTTTTGGTGAAAAACGATAATAACAATCGTTCCCACAGATGGCGCCAATCTGTTGATGTAAAAAACTAGATCGCTCTAATTATTCAATCACAGATAAATAAAATGAGACAAAGATTTTTAAAGTGGTTCAGCCTTATAAGAATGGCCTACGTCCACTGTTATGTTATTGCTGAGTGTTTGGGAATTCTCGATTACAAGTTCTATCAAGAAATTCCCGTCCCTTTGAATGAGGGTGATACAAGGTATTTATAACCCTTAGGTTGTACATGAATGGGTTGATACATTAAATGATATACATATGAAAGGGTAATACATTTAATGCAGCGTGTGCGTCAAGATAATGAACATTCAATGAATAGTTGAACTGTTGACATTCTGGCAATTAATAATACGGCCGAGATGCAGCTCGGACCGCCTTAGTTGCGCGTTGCTTAGGAGTTCCTCGGAGCGCTAGAGTACCTCGGAGTGCTGAAGTTCCTCGGTATATCCTCGTTGCTCGGGGAGAACATGAGTTGGTCGAGGAAATGAACTTCCTCGTTACTATTGTGCCACGTATATTGACACGTGTCTTCGTCCGATTCGTCCACATCAGCATATTAATTTTGGTATCAACAACTACTATTCATAGAATTTCCCTGAATCTCCAAATTATACCCACTTAGGAATTTTAATTATCTCTAAAAATGCGGGGTGTTACACATAGGCAGAGGATAAGGGATTGTGTGGTGTGGAAGACGATGTTTAGGAGGAAGTTTCGAGATTGGGAATTGGAGGAGGCGGAGGCTTTCTTTGATTAGTTGTTATTGGAGCCTACTCTGTCCGCCGATGAAGATGGGTTGAGATCGACGAGCTCCCTTGGTGGTATATTTATGGTCAAGATTTATTATAATGCATTAAGGCAGATGGGGAATTCTTCGTATATATGGAAGGATATATGGAAGAGTCAGGCGCCTCTTGAGGTTAGTTTCTCTGTGTGGATCGCTGTCAAACAAGTAATCCAGACTATTGATGGGTTACAAAATAGAGGAAGGAGGCTGGCCAATCGGTGTTGGTTGTGCAAGCAGGAGGAGGAAATGATAAATCCCCTTCTCCATCATTTTCATGTGACTAGGGGTCTTTGGGATTTGATCTTATCCTTATGCAAGATTCAATGGATTATTCCTCGTTCAGTGAGCGAGCTTTTGGCGTCTTGGAGTTACCCTAAGGGATGGTTAGGTCTAAGGGTGTTTTGGAAAATTGTCCCTCATACTATTTTCAAGACTATAGAAGGAGAGGAATTGAAGATGTTTTGACGGGGTCGAAATGGATCCTTCCCGTATTCGATACAACTTTTTGTGTTTGCTTCTCACTTATCATGATTCGTCGTTATCTATCTTCTTTGAGTTTTTAGAGATGTTTCAGGCACTATAATAGACATTTGTAGGGCTTTCGTTTTTCTTTTTGTGTACTCCTTGTATACGAGTTTTTGCCCCCTTAGGCAGGTTTGTTTTATTGAATCATTTACTTATAAAAAAAAATATTGAACAAAAAGAAAAACCATTCCCAATTTGATATTTGATGAAATTCCTAGTCTGTTCTCGCAATCTCCAAAGCTTTCTCCAAGTCCAAGAAGCATCACTTGCTAATTTGACTGTCCATATAGACTCTTATTTAATAATAACACAGTGAATCCATTTAACCCATAAAGAGTTTTTTTTCCTGGAAATGTCCCATAAGTGTCTCATCATACTTGCTTTGTTCCAGTCAATAAGGTTCATGATACCAAGGCCTCCTTCTTCCTTAGGATGGCATGGGTCCTCCCAAGCAACTTTTGCACCAGATTTCTTAAGATCAACCCCGACCATATAAATCTTCTGATTATTTGATCAATTTCTTTGATTACCATTTTGGGGATAACAAATATATAAATACAATAAACTTGAATAGATCTTAGAATTGAAATTGAGTGTTGCACTCTGTAGAATCTCTGTAGAAAGTATCTCGGTGAAAATAGAGTTTTTCTATAATTAAAGCGTAACTTATCTCTTCCTTTCACCATTACATAACCGTCGGCATACTTGTACACTTTTTGAAGTTAACAAAACTGATTGTAAAATTTTGTAAATCCGAAAGCGGTAAAATTACGTTCCCGCTGCACTTCACTTATCATACTAACATTGTTTTTTTAATTTTCAACATTAATTATTTATCTATTATTACTTTTTTTTACAGATACTTCAATTGATGCAGAACACTGTTTTTCGTTTTAAATTGAGCAAATCAACTATTTTGGACTAAAAAAATCCATTTCAGCCTTTTGATTGTTTAGATGGTCTTGAAATATGTTTATAGTTTATTCCTACGACATTATGTTTTCTTCTACCTTTCTTTTCTCACCATTGTAAACAACACTAGGCTTCCCTCGTATCATAGTTGAACGGATAATCTATTAATCAACATTTTGGACGATCTCTTGTACATAAATGAAGTGAAAGAAAATCATATGTACGTAAATGAAGTGAAAGAAAATGAAAGTCCATTTTCCAAGGTGGACTGCTCACGACTAAGTGGCCAGAAAGTGAGAGATGAAAGTTTGATGGGCGAATCAAATTTTTGTATGTTTTGAAATCAAATTGCATAGCAAAACTAATTTTAAAAAGTGGAAATTGGTATCGAGTCGGATTAACTAGGTAATTGATGCAAAATATCATTTGACTGAGTTAATGATATCACATTTATTATAGTGTCAACTCACTACATTAAAATAATCAATATATCCCAAAATATTTTTAAAAACAAGGGTTTCGATTTTTGCAAAAAAAAAAATCATTAAATCTTAAAAAGTTCGTAACTTCAAATCTACAAATTAAAAATTAACAAAATTTATATATGTTTGAATCTACTTATCAAGATCTATGACAAAGATTCATATTCGATATTGTTTGAAGAAAAAACAAAATAAATAAAATATTTATTTCTCTCTGACTCTGGTAACGGTGCCGCTGGCACAGACCAAAAATTAAAATGAATAGACCAAGTGAGAGATAAACGAGGAGAGTGAGTGGAAAATAAGGGGAGAGAAACACTCTAGTGGGGATGTCCGGTGGGGGTGAAGTTGTCTGTGGAGCTGCGAGAGAGGGATAGAGAAAATGATATGCATGTGTTTATGTTTAGAGAGAGAGAGAGTAAGTGTTTTAAAATGGAAATGAGTGATGAATAAAATTTCCTAAAGATATGTGCTTTATTGTGAAAAAGGTCTTTGGCGAATTAAAATTAAAATCATTGGGATTTTATACAGATTTGACTCAATGAATGAGACTCGCCCAAAATAATGCCTTTCAAAAACTATCGATGTTCTCTCATCTCTTATTATTTCTCGGTCCCTTGTGAGTATTGAACCTTCACGGTCAACTTTAGAAATGAAGAGATGTCATAACACTAAATGGAAAAACATTACTCAAAATTAATAAGATATGTTGTGTTATGTCGACTTTGTTTCACACGAACTTGTATCGTATCGTATTAGTATAAAAATTATGAGTCGTGTGAGTCATCGATCGTATTTTGTCATGTCAATCGTATTTTTATTCATTTTTTTCAGGCCTATTTCTATCTAGTTCAATATATAATTTATGAAATCGTGTTAGTCTTATTGTGTCGTGTTCATGTCCGGTAAAACAAACACGAAGTTGTTTCGCGTTCATCAATGAACTATATGAAATTATTGTGATTGAAATATAACACATGTACTTAAGATGTCTTTGGAAACAAATTAACAATTTTTTCAATGGCCACATGATATTTTTGGGTTGTTGAAGAAATTGCGGATGCTTATACATATACCTTTTGACATGCTTATGCGTAAAAAACAATTGCGGGATTACAAGCAACATCCAAATAATGTTTGTAGGCAAGTATGTTTAGGTTATTCTTTTGAATTTGTGGAAGATTTAAAGGCATAGATTATGTATTATATATGTTCAATTAAACACACGACAAGGCCGATGGAAGGGATTAAGGTTATGTACTAGCATATATTTTCAGTCTAACCTTAACCTTAACATATGGATTTAACCTTAACCTTTTGACATGTATTAGATATAATATAATTTTTTTGTATCATAATTATGTCGACTACTGTCACATTCTGTAAGTTAAAAATAAATGTATAATATGTTTGGTCATCACTTGGGGTTAAAATCTAGTCGGCTACAAGATGAGGATCCTTTGAAACTGGTGCCAAAAAAGAAAATTTAATAATAAACATCAGTGGTACAATGTGTCATCATAATTTAAATGCAGCCCTCCCAAATCAATATTATATATATATATTTGTTTCTATTCTCGTGCTATTGGTTGTTAACAAATTGGTTTCATTTACAATTAGGGAACAAATATTTATTTATAAAAGAATCAAATATTTTTCATGATAGTGTGTAAATTTAATAATACATACATTTGAGTGTTTATTTATTTTTTTTTTTTTACTCCAGGTTGTTTATTTACTTTAATATATTATAACAAGCAATTTTTTATTCGGGATCTCTCAGGAGTTATATGAAGTCTAATACATATTTTGACAATACCCAAGGTTAAATTTAACCTCATCTCTGTGGAAAATGACTTTACACAAAATATAAAATTCAAAAATAAATTAACGAAAATTAAAAAAGAGATCAACAAAATTACTTAATTAATATTATGATTCC
This sequence comes from Sambucus nigra, assembly GCA_949130495.1. NCBI lineage: Eukaryota > Viridiplantae > Streptophyta > Magnoliopsida > Dipsacales > Adoxaceae > Sambucus > Sambucus nigra. The sequence goes on along the minus strand of OX422218.1, from coordinate 510,548,743 downwards.
TCAAATTCATTGAAGTTATCTTATATGTGACCTAAGTTCAATTATTAAAAAAAAATCTTACCTTAAATATAACACTTCGATTAGTTTTTTGTTTTTTTGAAAGTTTTGACTGAATTTTTTACTTTGCCCCCCGTTTTAATCCATATATTTAACAATCACCTAATGTTAAATGTTATTGTAACCCATAGAAAATGTTAAATCTCATTGTGTAAAACATTACGTGTTTTTTTACTAAAATTGTGTTAATATAGGAAATGGAGGAGCGTTTTGGTGTAACCATTGGTACATCTCCCAATACGTACATTGAATATGATTTAATATTGTGCCTGACAACCAAAATTTGTTTTCCTTGATAGGAACTTATAATAGGGGGTACTGACACTACTTCAACGACTCTAATATGGGCTTTATCTTTACTTCTCAATAACCCCCACATATTGAAAAAAGCACAAGATGAGATAGATCTTCATGTGGGAAGAAGACGACAAGTAACGGTGTTGGACCTAAAGAAATTGGTAAACATTGAAGCTATTATCAAAGAAACACTTCGCTTGTATCCAGCTCTGCCACTTTCCATACCCCATACATCTGGGGAAGATTGTGTGGTGGGTGGATACAATATTCCAAAGGGAACACGTGTTATGACAAACTTGTGGAAGATTCAACGTGATCCAAATTCATGGTCCGATCCTAATGAGTTTCAATCCGAGAGATTGTTGACATCCCACAAAGATATCGATTTTAGGGGGACAAAATTTTGAGTTCATTCCATTTGGTAGTGGGAGAAGAATTTGTCCTAGAATTTCATTTGCTATGGAGATGCAACCATTGATTTTGGCTAGGTTAATACAAGGATATGATGTGAGGACACTCGTAGATGAATCGATTGATATGACTTAGACTTCTAACATAACAAACTTCAAAGTCACTCCACTTGATGTCATCCTCGCTTCACGTCTATCTCTTGAGCTATATTGACAAATATTATTGCATGTGAATCAATTTAATAGTAAATAAGTTATGTTGTGAGAATATTTTATAGCAACCAAGTTATTCGGTGTGAGTTGTTAAATATATTATTGTTGTGAGAATAAATGTAAGAATAAACAGTAATTTTATTTCTCTTAAATTATATTGATAATATTATGTAAATTTTGATGGTTGCGTTCGTAAGTATATATGTATACTCATGTTTCGAGCTTCATTTCTATGGTCTTATTGAGGTTCCAAAATATTGGTTTTTGTCTTTTGTCCATAGGTCGTTCCCAAAAAGTTTAAATTTATATCAGTATGCAAACACCTTCATCGGTCTCACCTCGGCATCTTCCATGTTCGCACTCTCGGAATGTCACTTTAAATAAAGGTAAAAGGACTCAGAAGACTTTAACACTTTAATCATATTCAAATATACTTTTTCATAACGGGAAAATTAATTTTTATGTGTGTGTATTTATAATTTTTGGTTTATTGAGTACATAATTACGCAAGATATATTTTTCACATACAAATCAATTAGTTAGAAACATTGGATAAATATATAATATATTTTTTTTGTTAAAGTTCAAATATAGATATTTTTGTTGGACGATACCAACTTTCGACAATTTGTGGAATGATTCATTCTTTGGCCTCGATCATTGCCAAAACGTTTTATGATAATTCACGTTACTACTTCCAGACCTCCCCTCACTGACCCTTCACTACAACAAAGAAAAACTTATCATATGCAATCTTCTTCGCTGGTAGTGAATTTTTTCTAGAAAAGTAAACATGTAAAAAAAATATTTTTACCTTTCATGAGAATAAATGGAAGAACAAATTCCAGCCAGATCACTTCTAACACTTGTGTGTAACGATTTTAGTGATTTGGCCTACTCCTCACTTGTGTTAATTCTTCTCTTCCAAGGAAGATAAATAAAATAATCATTAGAATTTTTGCGAAGAGAAATACATTGGCCAGAGGAAAGTCTTAGAGTTTTTTAACTCTCTAAAGAAAAATAATCCTTTTCACTATCTACTTTGCATTTTTGAGATCTCTATTCTCAAGGTTTAATCAAAAAGTTAGATTTAATCTTAAATAACTTCTAAATTTGTTCTTGAAAGAAATGCATATTTGTTATATAGAGACATTGTGAAGTTTGAACGATACATTGTGAGGTTTGAGCAAGACAAATTTTTCTCACCACTTTTAAAACATCTAGGAAGACTCACATTCTACAAATTAGTATTCAATAAGTGTATGAATTGTAAGCAAGTTCCAATTCAACTTCAAAAGGAGATTTTTATTTCATGGAAAATTGGAAGACTTGGTTGTGACTAGGCCTGTAAATTAAGAAAGTGAAGGCCGAAACCTGACCGTTCGGCCCGCTATTTTCGAGTAAAGCTTTATTTCAGTTTGAGTTGAGCCAAGCCGGAGCCAAAAATTCAAGCTCGAATTAATTTCGGGTCGAGCTTGAGCCAAGCCCTAATTGGGCCTAAAGCCCGAAATTTGATTATTTAAATAAATAAATAAATAATTTTATATAATATAACATATTTAAGTTAACATTATTTAATAAAACATATCTATTTTAACTTTGTAGGTTTTCAATCTTATTTCCATTTTTTAATTTAATACATTTCACAATTATACATTTTAGTTTATGAAATATCAATTACATTTTAGTGTGTACATTTCTCCATGATGAATAAAAGAAGAAAATACTAATTCAAACTTTTGTAACAAAAAAATTAAAATCGGGCATGCCTGAAATTGGGCCCGAAGCCCGTAATATTTATGAGCCTAGTTCGGGTAGGTGGAAAAAAATTAATTCGGGCCGAGCTCGAGCTTGAGCTTGAGCTTGGGTAAGGTAGTTCAGGTCGAACTTGAGTAACTCCAAGCCTGCTCACTAAGCTCGAGTTACGACCACATTTTGTCGCGATGTGCAGCATTAACCATCAAATTACACATTCGAAGGAAGATATTATGTCAAAGAAGATTAGTGTTACTAGTGTATTATGATAATGAAATATGTTATTTTTAAGTCTCTGTCATAGTTCATTTTTCATTTCGTTTGACACGAGATTTTTTCCTCTTGTAGGTTATTCCTCAAATGACTTGAAGTCATGTAAGTGTTTTACCATACACCATATTCAAATTATTCTTCAAATATTGAAGAAAAAATTTGGTATGATATAATTGGAATTAAAAAAAAAATATTTCCGTTATTATGAAGGAAATTTTTAATTCGAGTAATTTTTCTCCATCTCAAATTCTAGTACACTTACCCTTAGGGTCTGCATCTTCCTACACACTAACAACAATGTGAATAATTTAGTATGAATATTTTCTAGTACATTTGGATAATTAGGGGGCATATGTCCCTAGTTATGTTCTTCTAATAGGCACATGGGTCGGACAATAACTTAAGGGTTTTGTTAGGCATGGACTTTTTTTTATCACTAATACCAAAATCATTTATAAAAAAGTGTGGTGTTTGTGAAAACACGGGTGTCGGGCAATAAATTAAGGGTTTTGTTAGACATGAACTTTTTTTTATGACTAATACAAATATCATTTATAAAAAAGTGTGGTGTTTGTGAAAACACGGGTCATTCTCGTAGAACGAACAAATAATAGATTCCCTCACCATGCGATGTAGCGAGAGGAGGCGACAAGTCGTCATTCATTAAATGTGCACCACGGGAGTTTCTCAATACGTATCGGGTTCACATCTCTCTCGGTATGTAGGGGCCAGTAGCAAAACCCATTTTTAGTGGCATGCCATAATGGGTACTCCTCACACAAGAGGGATAAATGGGAAAAATTTTTGATGTCTTCAATGAAAGCAAAATTTGATGGTGCCCAATCAAATTCCTTTTCTTCTTTCTTCTTAATGATGCTATCTCTCTTCCTTAAATGCTAAAATAAAAAACTTTGCTCATATATCACACTTCCATAAATGCTTAAGAGTCCCAATGTGCATCACCCTTAATTTACAAGATAATATTAACGGCTATATATTAATTGTGCTCCTTACATTAAAAAAAAGGAAAAATATTTAAATTGTTTTTTAACAAAAAAAAAACTATATTAAAAAAAAATTGTACATAATAATAGAAAAAATGTTTTTTTGTTTAAGGAAAAAACCTAGAAAAAAATTTGAAAAAAAAATATTTTCTTTCAACATTATTTTTAAGGAAAGAATAATAAAAAGACAGTTACTAATAAACTCTACAGAAAAATGAAAAAACTGTTTTTTACAACTTTATTTTATTGGAAAGAATAATAAAAAAAAACGTTACGAATTTTTTTGTTGTTCAGGAAAAAACTGGAAAAAAGAACTGTATATATAAAGTCAGTATTTTTTATTATTCTTTCCTGGAAAAAAACTTTATATAGTTTGAGTAAGTAGTTGTTAATTGAATTTGTGTAATTTTTAATCAAACCTCTATATATACTGAAAAATATTGACTAATACTTTTAAAAAAATATTACAATATTTTTTTCCCTAAAAAAATATTGACAACTTTTTTTCTAGTTTTTTTCCCAAACAAAAAAATAGTTTTTTCGTAACCTTTTTTTATTATTCTTTTCGAAAAAATATAGTTGTAAAATAAGTTTTTTTCTTTCTGTAGAGTTTATTCGTATTTTTTTATTATTCGTTCCTAAAAAAAACATTTTTTATTACCCTTTTTTTAATAGTCTGTCCTGAAAAAGAAAGATGTAAAAAAACAATTTTTTCATTTTTCTGTAGAGTTTATTAGTAACTTTTTTTTATTATTCTTTCCTAAAAAATAAAGCTGTAAAAAAAGTTTTTTTTTCCTGTAAAGTTTATTATTAATTTTTTTTATTATTCGTTCATAAAAAATAAAGTTGTAAATTTTTTCTTCTTGTAGAGTTTATTAGTAATTTTTCTGTAGAGTTTATTAGTAAAAAATAAAGTTGTAAAAAAAAATTTCATGTTTTTTTCCTAAATAAAAAAAAATCTTTTTTCGTAACGTTTTTTCTATTATTCTTTCCAAAAAAATAATGTTGTAAAAAAAGTTTTTTTCCCTGTAGAGTTTATTAGTAATTTTTTTATTATTCGTTACTAAAAAATAAAGTTGTAAAAAATAGTTTTTTTCTTGGTTTTAGTAACTTTTTTTTATTACTAGTCTTTCCTAAAAAAGAAAGTTGTAAAAAAAACAGTTTTTTAATTTTTCTGTAGAGTTTATTAGTAACTTTTTTTTATTATTCTTTTCTAAAAAATAAAGTTGAAGGAAAACATTTTTTTTAGCTTTTACCTTAAACAAACAAAAACAATTTTTTTTTATAATTATTTTGTACAGTTTTTTTAAATACAGTAGTTTTTTTTGTTAAAAACAGTTTAAATGTTTTTACTTTTTTTTAATGTAAGGAGCACAATTTATATATAGCCGGTAATATTATCTTGTAAATTAAGGGTGATACATATTGGGACTCTTAAGCATTTATGGAAGTGAGATATATGAGCAAAGTTTTCTGTTTGGGCATTTAAGGAAGATAGATAACATACTTAAGAAGAAAGAAGGAAAAGAATATTATTGAGCACCATCAAATTTTGCTGTCGTTGAAGACAACAAATTTTTTTCCGAAAAATGAGGAAATTTTTTTGCTGTCTTCAACGATAGCAAAATTTTATGGTGACCTAGATGTACTACCTACACCCCACGTGATTCTCTTGATCGCTAACTTCGAGAGTCACATAATGGGAACTCGATAAGAATAAGAAAAAAAACATCCAAATAGGTAGTTAACAACGCAAAGAACAATAATTAATCACTATAAATACCCGAATAAGTGCCAAAATAAATGAAATCAATGATGAAAGAATAAAAAATATGTAGTTGAGTACCAAAATCTATAAGAAATAATCAAAAGATGATAAGATTCTAAAAATATTACCCAGTTAACTCAAGCCACATAAATTGAACTAACATAAAATCAAATAGGTGAATACATATAATATTATTTGTATGTATGGCATACCTACGCAGCCTGCTATCGGGGTGGAGGTTTAGCGTTGTGGAGGATCTTATCCTAATGAGCCCATTGGGGGGGATTTTAGATTCGTACCCCGAGCATAGGACGTTGGACACGTGCTATCGGTGTATATGATAGTTTCGACGGTTGAAAATTTAGCTAGGGAGTATGCTCGCCTCCAATATATGTGTTATGTTTTTATGATTCGTGAGAGATGCCGAATCAATAGTCCTATATACAACGAGAGATGTATTTGTACATCATAGCAGAGTATGCGTGCACGACAGCTGTGACTGGGTAGGTGTTGTATTAGTATATATATAATTCGTTTGATGATTTATATATATATATATATATATAGTGATGCAATCTACTGCGTGTTATTGCAGATAAAAAATATAGATTGTGATGTAATCTACTGTGTGATGTTGTAGACGAAAATGAATAATGAAATCGGAATTGTATTAAGTAAGTGAATACTTCATCCAAAAGTTTAACAAGACTAGTTCATATTAAAAATAAATGAACATGAATGATTAATATATGTATTGTATGTGAAATACGAGAATATGATATGGGTTAGAATCATAATGACATTGAGGTTAGTTAGGAGGGAACCTTAACTAGGAAGATAATAACGTATGATAGGTGTGCACTCTAGATGAGAGGTGTGAATTCTCAAGAGAGAGACCGAGAATCTAACATGTACATAATAAATGCTTAATTGTAATTGTTAAGCACTTGCTATTTTTAAAATCTTTTACAATCAGGCTCTGGCCTGTTTCCTCGCATATTCTCTTCTTCGTTATATCTTATACATCAGGTATCCAGCAGCAGGGATGCACAATATAGATTATGGATGTATCAATAGATTATAGATGCTACCAGATGAAGATTTTGTTTAGACGCTTCCATTATGTTGATTCACATATCTGTAGGGTCTACTTTTATTTAGGGCATGTCGCCAAAAATTCTAGTTATTCTATTTATATTCCAGAGAAATGTAAGTACTTATGTCAATACTGTTGAGATTAGTTTTGTTAAGTGGTAATGAGATATTTTGAACTGGAGAGTTTAATCAAGTCATACTTATTCTTATGTTATATAGTTCAGTTGTGAAGTGACGTTCTTAATTGTTATTCTGTATTGTGGAATGGATTTATCCAAATTAAAAGTTGAAAAGTTTTTTACACTTAGCTTAATTAATTATTTTTAGGTGATTAATAAAGAAATTATTGTTCAACAGTGTTGCTAGGAATGAACCAACTGGATATTCTGATTTAATTTAATAAAGGACTGATCACCTGGTATTTAATTAGGTGGGGTGTTACAGGTGGTATCAGACCATCAGGTTCTAGTGTCTTTAGGATTTGTATGGCTTACTACGTTTCAGCATAGCCTTCAGCATAGCCTTCTTCTGAATTATTAAAAATGATAGCATTCGCATACAAGTCGAGTTTAGTGGAAACGTTAGTTTTTATAGTTTGGGTACAAACGTGTTTCTCATTGATAACGGGGTTTGATGATGTCGCTCGCGAGTGAGAAAGGTGGAAATTAAGAGCGTGTTTTATCGTTATATTACATTACTACAATGTGTTAGCAAAGAAGGTCTTATTATGGTAATGTGTAGTGATTTATTTACCTAAAGGATGAACGGTTGTAGGTTCAGTGATAAGACTATCATCCTATATACTTTGAGGGAAGTAATACTGATTTTATAATGCGCCATCTGAAATAGGGTTGAGCTTATGTATATGGATATATGGAAACTTCTTGGTATTGTAGACTTCGATGAGTATTTTGTCTAGTTATATATGATTCCGGTGTTTAGAGCCTTATTTATTAATGTGACTCAGAATACATTGTGTTATTTATCAAACAGAGAGATATAGCTCGTTGTATATATCGCACTAAGAACTTGGGATAGTGAGAGTGCCATGTTTCATGTTATCTTTAAGGGACATAAGAATGGATGAGTAGGATTTGATGTTAGACATATGGAAATTATGGTAAGGTACAAATTATGGATTGAGGGCCTTACGAATCTCAATGATCGACTAGGTTAGGTAGTAGTGTATCGAGGGGGTTCCTTGTTAGGATTTTGCTTTGCGAGACATCCCACACATGAAACTAGTGAACGTCGGGAGTTGGATAGAAGTTTGGACGATAGTACATGGGTTTTGTACCTTGGTTATTATATAGGAGTATATAATCGAGAATTGATAATTCCATTATGACTTAAGGATGGTAGGGTCGCCTAGACCGGACATGAAAACCAGTATAGAATTGATCAGCGTGCTTAGTGCGCTCGAATTGATTTATGAAGAGTATATTTTCATTTATGCATTAATATGCGAGACATAGGGTGTATGGGCGCCCTAGGTAATTGAATCAATATATTATCCCCAAATGTCCACGGGGACGGTATTATAGCTGACAGTAAGTTATGCTTGTCATGTGAATTCGATAACACTTATCCAAGAAAGACGAAGCTTATTCTATAAGATCTAGCAAAGGCCTACATTTCATGAGAAATTGATTTTTAGAGCGAGGGAATGACTTATGACACGCAGTGAGGCAAAGTCACATGGATCATGGTTAGCGGTACATTCAAGAGAATATAAAATGTATCAGATTATAAAGGACGATAGTGATGGGATTTAATGAGGAGAAATTTTGCTATATTTGTCTTGTAGTGGGTCACCTGCCTTTAGGTAAAAGGGCGAACCATCCAAAACCAGTAGGGGTTTCTTCAACCAGTAGAATGGGAGAGTATTCCTAAGGATCCTAACATGAAGGTAACTACTTCTAAGAAGGTTACGATCCTATTTGGGTAATAGTGGATCGATTGACCGAAATAGCTCATGTTATGCTAGTTAGGACTTATCATGCTACATGACAATATGTGTGGACCGTTATATAACCGAGACATCGAGGCTACATAGGGTACCACTTATTATTCCGTCCATTTGGGACAAGATCAGTGTCCTCCATTTTAGGGAAGAGCCTTTACGAGGCCATGAGTACTGAGTGGAGATTGTGTATGACCTATCATGCACAGACAAATGGGCAAACCAAGCGAACTAATCAAATGTTGAAAGATAGGTTATGTATGTAACCATTTATTTTAGGGAAGGACGGGAGCAGTAACTTCAACTAGTGGATATTGTGTATAATAACTCCTATAAGTCCACTTTTGGTATGGTACCAGTCGACGTATGGTATGGTAAGCCTTTCTGTTTCTCCTACTTGTTAGTTAAAGGTAGGGGATAAGTAACTATTGCAAATAGTAATGATGAGTTGAAGCTTATAGTATATATTGTGTGTGAAATATATAGAACACAAAGATCCTACTTGTGTATGACAATCGCAAGACGAGATAGTATGTATTAAAAGAACGATTAGCCTACTTAATTACAAATAGTAGAAGTTTGGATAATGAATATCTAAAATAAAGTATAAATAGTGAAACTTAAATAGTAAGGCTTGGACAAGAACCTACGAGACGAGGTAACCTGGGATTAATTTGATCATAAGTGAGGTGTTCATTATTAAGGGTACTTGATACCGTACTGTATGGGCGGTACGAGATAGTCTACTTAGGAGCGCAAGGATGCGATGCACAATATTTATCCAGAATTGTTCTTACCTGCTATACTTTTATTTTTCAAATTTCATGATGAAATTCCGTTGTAAGGGGGGAAGTATGTAATACCCCGTATTTTTAATGACTTTTAAAATGGGATTAATTGAATTTAAATTGTGAAACAATTAGAAATTAATCCGGATTTAAATATTACTCGAGAATAAAGTAATATGGGATTTGTATTGAATATTACTTAGTAATTAAAAGTAATGTATATGGTTATGGCTTTACATATGATTATGACTTTATAAAGTGTCGTGAATTATGAATATGATAATTACGGTAATTAAGTCAGGATGCGCGTATGAGTCGTGCCCGAATTATATTTAAATGAAATAAAAGTTAATTATTATGTCATCTAAATGCTCATTTTGACTACGCCAATGTGTCCGAAAGGGTTCAAATAGTCGAAAAAGTCTACTTTGGTGTTTGATTTGGGTCTCGTGGCACTTTGGAACCGAATGGACACCTCAGAAGGGTATTTTGGTCATTTTAATTGGGAGGTGAGTAGTAAACACGGAAATTGGGTTTTATTATATTAGTAAGGAGATTGGAGAACTTAAGTTCATTCACCCAAAAGCAAAGGAAAGGTCTTTGAGGAGAGTGAGAGGGTTTTTCAAGGAGATGAAGAGGTTTTGAAGCAAACCAAGGGACAACCAACTTGCACCACCAAGAGCTGCCACCACCACCGCCGAAAGTTGGCCAAAAAAAGGGAGGACCACCATTAGACTATCATCTCGAAAGGATCTGACCTACAATTGAAAGTCAAGTGATTAATTATTACAAACTTAGCTTGTATAATGTCCATGTTAGGATAGTTAGAAAATTCTGAAAAAGTTACATGAATCATAGATGAATTATGATGAAGTTAAATGAATATTTGAAATTAGAATTATCTAGGGTTGATCTCTTTATGCCTCCACGAATTTGGTATTATATTGTGAACCAATATGGGATTTACACTCTTATTGATGATAAAGTAAAAAATTAGAGTTCTTGAGAAAAAATGGAATATGAGTAAATTAATTCATGTTAATGATGTTTAAATGATTTTGGTTACAGTAGAACTTGCCCATGTATGTTCATATATGATATGGGCTACATGAAAATAAATTTGGAAATTTTTAGGGGAAGAGATTCTGAGTTTATATGTTATTCTTGGAGAAAATGATAAAATATGAATTTCTGGTTTTTAAGGGAATTAATATGTTTTATTCCAACCTTCTTGATTATTTTAGGTTTCTTGATTAGTAGAGATCATTGATATTTCTTGGAATAACATTTGGGTTGAATAATGAGGAGATTGGGATCGATTGATGATGGTTTTGATGATTTAAAAGTATGAAAATCGTAGGAAAATAATGTTGAATCTTGGTAAATAACTGGTCGATCGATCGATTGACTAGAACCGTCGATCGATCGACTCCCCTGGAAAAAGTGATTTTTATTCCTTTTTAATTATTGATTTAAATCCGAACTTTGAGGAATGTTTGCTGATGAATTATTGAACCTAATGGGACTTAGGGAAGGGCATTAGGATATACTTAAGACCCGAAAAACATTATTTGGGGATTTTTAAACGAGGGGAAATTAATGAGTGTTAATTAAACGAGTTATTATCGAGACTTATATTACTTGGGGTTTGAATTGGATAAATGATGATTTAAGGTTAGGATGAGTAGTAAGAGAGTTACAAATTACCGGTATAACCTTAGACATATTTGGGAATTGACCTTAAGGGATGGAATAAAGAGTTATGTGTGAATTAGGGTGTATTTAAGAATAACCCTAATTAAGGATGAAGTTATTCATAGAAATTCGAGAGTTGTGATGTCATGGACAAGTAGGGTGTAGACATTTACGCACAAAATTTAGTTTAGGAGCACTTATTAATCTTCGAGTGATGAGTGAGGCTCGGGAATATAAAATAAAGAATTAAATTGATAATAGATAAATACATAGAATATTCAATAGATAAAAAATACTACATATGGTAATTATCATAAGGTTATGTGAATGCCTTATTGATGTTATATTTATATAGGTGTGGCGAATACCTATAATATTATTTTTATTTATGACAAACATACGCTGCTTGCTATCGGGGTTGAGGTTTCGTGTTGTGGACAATCATATCCTGATGAGCCCATTTGGCGGGGATTTGAGATTCGTACCCTGCGCATAGGACCTTGGATACGTGATATTGGTGATATCGGTGTATATGATAGTTTCGACAGTTGAATGGGAACGTAGGTATGTGCGTCACCCATTTGGCTAAGGAGTATGCTCGCCTTCAATATATGTGTTATGTTTTTATGATTCGTGAGAGACGCCGAGTCAATAGTCCTATATACAACGAGAGATGTATCTGGACATGATAGTAGAGTATGCATGCACCGCAGCTGTGATTGGGTAGGTGCCGTATTAGTGTATATATAATTAGTGTGATGATTTATATATATATATTATGACGCAATCTATTGTGTGGTATTATAGATTAAAAATATAAATTGTGATGTAATCTACTGTGTGATGTTGTAGATGAAAACGAATAATGAAATCTGAATTGTATTAAGTAAGTGAATACTTAATCCTAAAGTTGTAACAAGACTAGTTCATACTGAAGATAAATGAATAGGAATGATTAATATATGTATTGTATTTGAAATACGGGAATATGATATGGGTTAGAATCATAATGACATTGAGGATAGTTAGTAAGGAACCTTAACAAGGAAGATAATAAGGTACGATAGGTGTGCACTCTAATTGATAGGTGAGAATTCTCAAGAGACAACTTGAGAATCTAACATGTACATAATAAATGCTTAATTGTAATTGTTAAGAACTTTCTATTTTTAAAATCTTTGACAATAGGGTTCTGACCCATTTTCTTGCATATTCTCTTCTCTATTATATCTTATACATCAGGTATCCAATAGCAGGGATGCCCAACCTAGATTATGGATGTATTGATGGATTCTAGCTGCTATCAGAGATGCAGATTTTGTTTAAACACTTTCATTCTATTGATTCACATATCTGTAGGATCTACTTTCATTTAGGGCTTGTCGCCTAGAATTATAGTTATTCTATTTATATTCCAGAGAATTGTAAGTACCTATGTCAATATTGTTGAGATCAGTTTTGTTTAGTGGTAATAAGATATTTTAAACTGGAGAGTTTAATCCAGTTATATTTATTCTTATGTTATATAGTTCAGTTGTGAAGTGATGTTCTTAATTGTTATTCTCTATTATGGAATGGATTATTCTAAATTAGAAGTTGAATTTTTTTTACACTTGGCTTAATTAATTATTATTAGGTGATTAATAACGAAATTGTTTTTTGACAGTGATGCTAAGAATGAACCAACTGGATATTATGATTTAATTTAATAAGGGAATGATCACCCGGTATTTAATTAGGCGGGGAGTTACAGGGCTCTGAATCCCCTTTCTAATCGTCCATCCCGTGCACAAATCGCCCTTGTGGTTCAGATGAAAGATCCATTTTACTCTGAGCATTGCTCCAACAACCATCGGGCACTCTCGGGCACCATTTGACTATGGTTAACCCACCTTCTTGATTTAGGCTCAATTAATCTTTTAAGGGCTCTGAATCCCCTTCTAATTGTCCATCTCGTGTGTGAAATGGCCTTACAGTTCGGACGAACAACCGATTTTACTTAGAAGGGTCATCAGACATTTCCAAGCCTCGGTTGAACTTAGTCAACTCTCTAAACATAGAAAATATCAATCAAATCTTAAAGGGAACTTAATTCAGTTTCCAATGGTCCACCCTGTGCTCAAATCAGCCTTACGGTTCGGATGAACAACTCGTTTTCCTACAAAAACCTCTCATCAAGAGACCATCGAGCGCTTTCGATCCTCGTTTGACTTCGGTCGTCTCCCAAACCCTATAGTGGCTCAATGTATTCTTAAATCGCTCTGAGTACCCTTTACAATGGTCCATCTTATGCACAATTCATACTTACAGTTTGCATTTTATGCCCATTTTTCTGAAAAATAATTCCGGACTGCCTATGGGCACCTCAATAACCTTGTTAATCGCCAGGGTGTCCTTTTCCTTACCTGACAAATCAATCACACTGTTGATCGGAAGGTGAAGTAATATGTCAATCGGTACCTCCCTTAACCCTATAAATTGGGGCCATGACCTCACCTTGAAATAAAGACTAGATACCGCTCTTAGAAAGTCAGAGAACATTCCCCTAAAATTCAGAGCCATTCCTTTTCCCACCCCATTTACCATAATTCCTTTCATCACTGTCTTACATCACTTGCTAATCCACCCCTCATCTTCATACCACTTCCATACCATTTCAAGATTAACATATTAGCATCTCAAAATTATCCACAAGCATTCATAAGGAGGTCTACTTCTCCACCCTTTTCACTAGTTTTTTCTTTTTGCACATAATGTATTTTCATAACGTATTAGCATATTGCACATAACGTATTTTCATAAAAACCTCAAAAATAAGAAAAAGAGGGTTCATCCGTGAGTTCTAAAAGCGAGATTTCCATTTCACACTCTCACTCTTAAAACACATTTTCTATACACACACATAAGAGAAATTCTAGATATGACCCTTGGGTACATAGGCGTCTTGGACAAATCCTGAGATTCGAGCTTTTTCTTTTTCATGTTTTTATATTTCATTTATATCATATAGATATTTTTTGAGTTTTATACTCCTACATTTTTATGTCTCGACCAATGTGCAATTCTCTCCTTTATAGCAATTCACGGTTCGATGACAACTTACATCATATTTTTTTTATCATTATTTTCGAGAACACTCCTACAGATGAGTTCACACGATCCTTTCCATTAAGAGAGTTGAACGATTCCATTTTCAAGTTTTTAACTAATTAATTACACAGTATACATTTTTTGTAAAAAGTCGTGAACAATTAAAAGAAAAATTAAAATTTATGTTTAACTAAAATTGTATGTGTTACTATTTAAACTTAAAAGTGGTGTATGTTCTGAACTCTTAAACTATAGTTAAAGTATACAAGTTGAAAAAAACATATATAACCTAAATATCTAAACAGTTAACCGCCTTCCCCTGCCCTTGTGTTGCCCTATTCCGTTATATATATATATATATATATATATATATATATATATATATATATATATATCATAAAGCCTCGTCACTTTCATGAGATAACATCCTCACCTATGGGCATTAGGTTCTTTTATCTATATATATACTAATTATACATCTTCATATGTATATACATGAGCTGTATATATGTAAGCAAAAATTTGTGTAAAACATACATAATGTGTGTTTCATATATATATATATATATATATATGAGGTGTAAAACTTATGTATGTCATAAGAGACATCTTATGATGTCACAAGATGAATTATTCATGCACTACCTATTTTACCCCTCAAATTTTTTATTTCCCCTTCTTTTGACACACTCCAATTTATTCCCGCTCTACCTTAAAATTCAAAATTAAGGGTAAGTTTGCAAAGATATCTAAACCAAACTCTCTCTCATACTTTCCACACATCCAAACCCTCCATCCCATGTCATCTCTCCAGATTTTCACCCTCCCTCCCATCTGGTCACAGCACACAAACTTTACCCTCCATCTCCATCATCCACCCCTCTCTCTCTCTTTGGGTGTGGTTCCTGTTCTAAGCTCAAATGAGATTGAACCTCCCTCTCCATCATCCACCCCTTCAAAATCTCTCTCATTTGTTTCGTAGATATTTCAATCTTTGATTGATCATTCCTCGATTCAAAATTATGTATGCAATTAACTTCATTTTCTTTTTTATTAATCTGAAAATTTGTCTATTTCTCTCTCTCTCTCTCTCTTAGCATTAGCTGCTCCTAAGACTAAAAAAGTTAAATAAATACATCACATGAACAATTAAATAAATACATCAAATGAATATGTATTGCCCTTTTTTTTTTATTGATCTGAAATTTCATTTTCATTTATTTCGTAGTTATTTCAAAGAATTTTCCTTTAGATGTATTTATTTAACTGGTCATTTGTAGTTTGTTTTTTGGGTTTTTGAGCCTTAAGGTTTCAAGACATTGGCTCTAGGAGTTTCAGAATGGCTCAAAAGGGTTCTCTCCATACGACGACCACCGTCGGCGATTTTTAACGTAAGGCACAACAACTATTAAGGTTTAGATGATATTTTGAGATATAACTCTGATAGAGAAACCCATTTGGGTTTGATTTACTTAAAACAAAGATTTACGACTAATTTTTTTTTAATTATTTCAGGGTTAGTTGTTTGTTTGTACGGATGAGAATGATTGGGAAGGAGCACATATTACCAAGCCTCCCATGTAAAATTAATTATTTTTTTTGTTTTTTGATTGTGTGCCCATGGGATGTTTTAAGAACATCCACAATGGTGGATGATATAGAAAGGTACTATACCAGATGAAAAAGGTTACTTTAGCTTTTAACAGAAGTAAACTGCATATTGGTGGAAGATACAAAATTTGTAACTGAACTTCCTATGAACTAATGTTGTTCGTAAGAAATATTTTGTATTTCTTATGAACAACATTAACTCGTAGGAACCTGTAAGAATCCAAATATCTGATCAAAATTGAGTATTTATATTTGATACGAACTTCATTTGTTCGTAAGAGTTCCAACGAACTTCATAAGTCCGTAGGAATTCTTACAAACAAATGAAGTTTGTAGGAAGCTTTACAAATTCAGTAACCGTTTAGCAAGTTTAGAAAACCACTAAAAATTCATCCACAGAATTTGTGAACTTCAACCCACCACTATAGCCATACGAGTTTGCGAAACAACAAATTGTGTTGGATGTTAATATCACAACTACAGATGCTCTAATTGAGTTTTTTTTTATCGGAATTGTTTAGAATGTCGGATGAGTTTGATTCACCTCTATTTTCAACGGTCACCATTCAACGGGATTTGTTTTATGGATATGTGTGAGACCCCTCTTATTTAAATACAAGGTGATCCATCCTTTATAAAAATAAAACAAGAATCTCATTTCGTTCATTCTAAGCATAACTCTCGAAAACTTTTTAAAGTTTACTAACCACCTAGGATTTAAAACGTCGGTGCCAAATTTTATCTTTTATTAAACAAAAACATGCGGTAATAAATGGAATAACCAAACCATACACATAGTAATAATCTGAATCCATCATACGATAAATAATTGAAATAAATAATACTGAATGAACCATCGATTCCAAAGTCTAATAAAAATCCAACATAAATAATAAACTCGAATACATAGTTTGAAGTGATGTAAGAGTAATAGCTGAAGGGGCTACATGCCCAAATGAGTAACTAAAACTTAATCATACACTAGGAACGAAGTAACTTAAGCATTTAATCCAAATCCTGCAAGCATCCACAAGTGCTACAGCTACACATCCCTGGTACAGATGATCAGGCTCTGCATCCCTGTGGATGGACATCTAAAATAATTTGTAAAAATAGACAAAATTGATTTGACACGGGTCATCGCCTGAAAAAACCTTTTAAAAGTATTTATCAAGTATTTAAATAATAGTTTAAAAGAAGTTATTGATTACACATGTTAGTTCGCGCACACTCTCTTTAGTTCCTCACCTATCATCTGATGTGCACACCTAACGTCTCCCACTTATCCCACCTAGTTACGCTACCCAGCCTAAGAAGACCTCATAAGTATCGAACTAACCACTGTCAGGTTTAGCCCACCCGTACTACCCATACAATACGCCACAATATACCCTTAATTATGATTAAGTCCTTTATTGAGTCTCTCTTTAATTCCACTTGTACAGCCCATACAACACGCTATCCACTAATTAATAATTAACATTTCCCGTATGTTATTATTAAGACAATTAGCTAACATTTCAAATATGTTACCACTAAACTATCACATTAAGTTTCTCTACTCACATTATACTTTAGATATTCACTATCCGTCCCTCAACTATTATACATAAGTAGATTTAGCATCACCTTAGACATACAGCATCTAGTCTCCCTACTATTACACTTAAGTAGGATAAATCACCCTTGTATATATACATATGTCACACTATATATATATATATACACACACACACACACACACTAGGGTATGACCGTGCCTGAAGGCACGATGCTAATTTCCAAAGTATTAGGTCGTGCATAATTTAATTTGATTTTTTATAACATAAATAATTGTAAATAAATTTAAAACATTTAGGGAATATTTCCTTTGTTTATAGGCCTATCAACCCGGATCAATAAAAAAAATTCCCCAACAAAACTAAGAGTTTATTTTGGACCTATATTAATTTCTTCAACATATAAACACATTTTGAATTAAGAAAGGCAAGCTATATACCTGTACACAATTATCAAAGAGGGGTACAACCATGAAGGCACAATTGTTTTTCCAAAGTATTACATAGTGAATAATTTAAGTTTAATTTTTTTTTTAAACAAAAATTAGTTTAAACCATTTTGAAAATTTGGACATAATTTTCTTTGTTTATAGGACTATCCATACTGCTTAAAAAAAATACTCGAAGACGAAACTAATATCCATAACAATAATAATAATAGTTATTACACCTCCAACCAAACCAAGAATTATCAAGAATATTGTCCAGGAAACAATTAGAAGTCCTAATTCTGGAATTTCATTAGTATTTATAATGTCGATCACAAATTGGAATAAGTTGATCAAACATATAATAAAACAATCATAGTGTTGATGTTGGACAATTTGAAATGCCCAAAGTAACTTATCCGAATGCTACTCGAATCTTGTTCCCATTTTCCAATGTCTGTCACTCCATTATGCGTATGAAAGTATTTTCTACAGGAGGAAGAAAATATCAATTAAAACCTCATAATATACCAATAACATGTAATACCCCGCACTTTTATGGGAGATTAAATTCAATAATTCTGTATAATTCGAAAATTCAAGAATTATCGTGAATAGTAATTTTTGGAGTTTTCAAGGATTAAATTATTTTTGATGGGGGTTATATTTACTTTTGGGATTAAGTAAATAAATCGAAGTATTTTCATTATATGTCGCAGCTGGGTAAAGCGACAGAGGATAATATTTTAATTGGAATACCACATTATGGTGTGTGGGGTTAAATTAGTGAGTTGCGGTCAAGTACCTAAGATGGAGATTTCGAGTTTGTGGTTGGTCTCAGAATGTTCGAGATAGTCAGAATAGAGTATCCGGGGGTCTAAATTGAGTTTTGGGAATTTTTGGATTAATAGGGACTCACAATTGAGTAAACGAGTCATTTTTGGGTTTAATAGGGATAAACCCTTATTTTCTCCTATATAAGGCATGGGAGAGTTGGAGAAAGAAAGAAAAGAGAGAAAAGAAGAAGAGAAGAAAGGAAAAAGGGAGAAATAAGAGAGAGAAAAGGATTTCCGGGCCAAACTCTGCCGGATTCGAGTCGGGGTCGTCGAATTTTATCCTCCATGCAACTATTTACTTGCTTTATTTAATTTTGTGCATAAATCTCATATGATAGTTGGTAATAATGAACCCTAAATATTTTGGGTTTGATTTTCGTGGATAAAATGGGGTTTTCGGAAGTTTAACGGGTAAACCCCAATTTAATTATGAAATTGGAGAAACTTAGAAATTAATCAAATTTAATGGTTGATTTTTTGTTTTAGGATGTTTAAAACTGATTTCTTTGGTGTATATATAGTTGGGTGTAGTTAAATGTTGGTGGGTTAAGAGGAAATGAGGTTTGGAGGTTTGTTAATGGTCGAAACAGGGATCGGAGAAGAAGCTGCCAGGCTTGATCGATCGATCGAAGGCCAAGACTCGATCGATCGATCGATCGAGCAGGGATTTTGGCAATTTTGTCTTGTGATGTTTATATGGGATAAAATCACAAATATGATTTTAGCTTGTTAAATTAAGGAGTTCAAGCCTATTTAATAAAGGGTATAAATATACTTAACTAAGGGAAATATATTTATCAAATTGAGAAAATTTATGGGAGTTACGAGAGTGTCTTAAGTGTGTGACACTAGAAATTATATTTTCGAGGGAAATAAATAAAGTGAGAAATTAAAGGTTTGGGGTTCCTAAAATAGAGTGGGGACCTATAAATTATTATTTAAGTGAAATATAGTCCTTGGGTTCGTGGAAATGGAATCCACGACCTATTGAAATTAAGGGTGTTTGGCGACAAATATTTTTGGGATAATTTCAGTGAACATTTAGGCTTATATAATTATGCGCGTAGAAAACATAATTATATCGATTGTGGTTGAGTATATCCTGCGAGTCTATTATGACGAATTTGGGAAAATGCGTATCTACTTAGTGTGAATTGGTATAGATGGAGAAATTATATAAATCCTTAAGTGCGAATAAGGTACAGGTTATTTATCAAGTGAGGGGATACTTTTGGGTTTAGTAACGTGAGTGTGAGAATACTCGAATATTATTATTTATGAGAATCGTCGGGAGTATTGGTCATCGCTATGTGCGATTGGCAATTATAGCCATTTATGTATATTTGTGAAATAATGTGGGATATATATATATATATATATTCTATGTGATTAAAGTATATATATTATATGATACATATATGTATATATATGTATGTGTGGATGGTATATATATATGTGAAGCATACCCCCTCTAATGCTATCATGGGAAGTTGCGTGCTGTGGGTGAGGCCCCTGGCTTGAGGAGCAGGGTGCGTATAGTCCCTAGGTCATAGCGTCCATTTTTATATTGTGTGATTTTTATTAGGGGTGAGACGTGGTGGGTATGTTTCGTCTCACTTTTGGGGAGGAACTATGACCGCTTCCCATGCGTTGTGATTTGGTTTTGACCACGAAGTAGGTGATATTTAGTCCTACCGGTGGTCCCCAAGAAGGTATGTCAGTGATGCCTTGGAAGATGATAGCATTGAGAAGATCGCATCCTCGAGTTATAGCTCGTTGGGATGGTTATTGTACTTTTGTATAGTACACTACTTGTGTATGAGAATAAGATATTATATCTCTATGAGAGTAAATAGATAAATTGAATATGAAATGAAAAAGGATGAATTCTCATTCCGGGAGATTATATCCGGAAGTGTAATATGGTACGTATATATAAAAGTGAGTATGAAAGATGAAGACGAGTATGATAATGTACATAACTATACGAGTATATATATATAAATTGAGTACAGAGGGTCTAATGGATCTCGACGATCGACCTTGCCAAGTGGTAGTGCATCAAGGGGGTTCCTTATTTGGATTTCGCTTTGCGATGCACCCCACGCACGAATATGGCCTAGTGTTGAGACTGGAGAGAAGTTTCACCCTTAGTGGTCTAATTTTGGGTTCTTCTTATATGAGTATATATATACATATTTCGTGTACTTAGGGTCTAATGGATCTCAACAATCGACCTTCCCAAGTAGTATTGTATCGTGGGCTTCCTTGTTTGGATTTCACTTTGTGAGACACCCGATGCATGAACATGGCTTAACGTTGAGACTTGTGAGACGTAAAGCCCTTAGTACTTGGTTTGCTTAGGATTTTAGAGTTTGGGGGTGACGAATTAGTTAGGTAGTGTAGCCTGACTAGGATGTTTAGAGGGCTACGCTAGGTGTGCACTATTAGAAGAGTGGTGAGGGGTATCTCATGTGAGTGCCATACCAATTTAAATATGAGATAAAACATATTTTTAAAATAATAAAGCATTTATGTACTTGCTAAATATTTTAACAACTCGGGCTCTGACCCGTTTCTATATTTTTCCTCTCTTGCTATATATATAGGTGTCCAGACACAGGGACGCCTGGATGATGATCCTTTCGAGTCAGACGTCTGCTGCAACACCTGTGGTTGCATGCAGGTTTGATTTAGACACTTATATTCTTGCGATCTAGATAGGAATCATTGTAGTTACTCTCGGGCCGAAAGCCCAACTGCATTTATTTATTCTTTTACCACCTTTTTGTACGACATTCTATTTGGTTGTATTTTATTTGAACCGAGTATTCTGTTATTTTATCTCTTTCCATTTTCATTTATATAAACTGTATGAATATCTTAATCGTATAGTTTGTTTAAAAAGATTAGTTAAATAAAATTTTGACGCCAGCCTAATATGTTATTAGTAATTAATTTTGTTTTCGACAATAATGCTAAGAATGATCCATATGCGACTCCTATTTTAATTTGGTAAAGGAGTGATCGCCCAGTATTTTATTTGGCGGGGTGTCACAGATGGTATCAGAGCATCAGGTTCCAGTGTCCTTAGGAATATGTGCGATCGTACTACGCTTTTAGCATTGCTCTCGATTTGTTATAGATCCTTATGATTTGGATTGTTGATTCCTCTTGTTAGATTATAGTAATCTTTTGCATGCTCATTCGAGATTCGTGTGCTGATCGAGGAAGGGTGACCAAGGAAGGCCGTGATGAGGGCAGCAGGAGGCGGGGCTTAGCTAGAGTAGTGAGTGGAAGTGGGAGACTAGGACCATAGTAAAAGTCATTATCCTTGTGGCATTTGTCAAGAATCGTTGCAACGATTATTAAAGAATAGTAGTTATGAGTATTCTAGTACCGCTGTATTAATGAGTGGTACTAAAATTGAATTACTCGACGAAGTTAAGGGTTCAAAAGGGGTCTTTGATAAGGACCATATTTGAAGTAAATTCATGAGAGGGTAGTGTAGCATTACTCAGTGGAAGTAGAAGGCTCGGAAGCTTTGGATTAGAGTAGAGTGTGGAAATACCCCGATGTGAAAATTGAGGAACATTTTTCACTCGTAGGAGAAATTTTAAAATGGTGGAAATGGTGATAACCATATTCGGGGGAGCAGGATGTTTAACCCCTAAAGGGATATTACAGATATTTTTTAATCGTGAGACCCCATGATTTAGCAGGAATGAGAAGAATGCAGTTTCAATTATTCACGTAAGGATCGGTCAGAGGCCGATAGTGAATAAAGAGAGTTATGGATAAGCGAACTTTGTACTGAGATGAGGTAAGTACAATGAAGAGAGACCTTTCGAGGAATGATAGGATCACTAGAAAAGTGTTGCTAACACTTATAGAGAATATATATGTTCGTGGGCCCCATTGGTGGAAATCCACTTTGGGAATTTGTTGAAACAGGGCTGTTGAGGCTGGTGGTGGAGTTTCCTTTTTATGAAGAAGTTAAGGGGAACTAGTAAAGTGATTGTTAGGATCGCGGCTATGGAGTCCAAGATACTGATAACCTTGAAAGGGTTAGGGTGACCCGATATGGGGCATTGATTAAAATGATTTTAGTTTAGTTAGGACAAGTGTATTAAGTCCGAGAACCTTATGGAGTCACTAGGATTGTAGGCGAAGTTATTGTTATGAGTTTCACCACAGTTAAAGGAGGCTTGTTCTATGTGACGAGATTGAGTCACAATGTTTTATTAGTTCCAGATTCGAGTGTGTGATACGAGTTTATAAGCAGTATCGATAACGTAATGTAGTATATGTTTATGTGCCTTTTCACGATAACGGGAATCTATTTTCTCATTTACTGAGAAGAGCGGGTGTTAGTATTTTGAGTTTATATCAAATTGGTATTACTCGTTTTGTGTGTGTTATACGAGTATTGTGATATTTTTAGTAGAATATGATATTTGTTATTTGGAGCGATAGCAGGCTAATGATGGCAAGACTATCGTGTTCACGGTTCTAGGGTGGAATAAGTTGTTGTTGCGATATCTCACCTGGATATAGGTTGTATTCACCTTTATTATTTGTATGGATGGAACTTCGGTGAGTAGATGTTTCATTATCATGATACGAGTGCATTTTGACCTTATAGACGTGATTTAAGGCATCCAGGGCTAATTGTTGAGCTGTGAGTTTAAGCTCATTATTGATAGCGCAAGGACTGAGTGTTAGTGAGAGCGCTTAGTGATGTGGCTCTTGGATAGAGATAGAGTTCATACCACATTTTATTGAAAGAGGGGATAAGGTTATCCCAGTTGCATGTTTGAAGTTAACGAACCTCCACAACCGACAAAGTTAAGTAGTAGTGTATTGGAGGGGTTCCTTGTTTGGATTTCGCTTACGAGATGCTCCACGCATGAACCTTAACGACGTCGAGAGTGGAGAGATGTTTTAGGATGTAAGGATGTTGGTTTTGTCGATAAGTCATATAGTGAGGAGGAAATACTATAGACTGTGGGCCGTATGAAGAGGGTATGCTTATGGAAATACAAGTGCTATGGAGAAGCACTAAAATGGTTCTCTCACCGCAAGTAGGTGGGTAAATCACGAGTTAGAGAAATTGATTTGAGGATTATATCTAGGCCTTAATGAAAAGGAAAATTATAGAGGAAGTATGCTTTGGGTATGATGTTTGCAATGCTTTTACAGAGAGTTGGCGCCTCGATTAGTTAGACTTTCCTTTTCGATTAGGTGGAAGGATAGAATGGTAGAAAAGCGTAAATAGGTTAGCAAGGTAGGATTTAGGACGTCTCGCTAATGTGCCTTAGGCCGTTATATCTCGATGACCGAAGATGCGAGGGAGTAGTGTAACAGGAGGGTTCCTTATTTGGATTTTGCTCTATGAGACATCCCACGCATGAAACCGAGCAAATGTTAGGATTTGAGAAGGTCTTGGGCACCAGGGACACAATTTGGGATAGTACTATATCCCATAGGTAGGAAATGCTTCGATCTTAGAAGTATTGGGTAGTGAAGCCAGTGGGGTTAGTGGAGACGATATAGAAATATTGGCTGGTTAGCCTTGAGAAGGATGAGATTTTGTGGGTTGGGAAGACCCATGTGTGAGTATTACGTCAAGGAAATAGGGCCCATTGTTTAGCAAGTGTGTACATGTCAGACGTTGGTGATAGTTGTCCGAAGAGGCAAGGGTTAAAAAGGTGTATGGGAACCTTAGTAAGATGGTTTTATATACCGCCTGAGATAAAACGGGCATAGTATATAGAGTTGAAGATTATGCCGAGATGGCAGTATAGTATAGTATAAAACTTGATAGGGGTGAGTGCTTATTGAGTACGATTAAGAGCTATTAGGTAGTACCATTCCACTTTGAGGCATTAGGATGTGGAGTGACTCACGATCCTAGGTTAGTGTTAGTAGTATCAGTTATATCTGAATTTCGAGGATGAAATTCCGTTGTAGGGGGGAGTATGTAATACCCTGCACTTTTATGTGAAATTAAATTCAATAATTTGGTATAATTTGGAAATTCAAGAATTATCATCAATATTAATTTTTGGAGTTTTCAAGTATTAAATGATTTTTGACTGGTGTTATATTTACTTTTGGGATTAAGTAAATAAATCGAAGTATTTTAATTATATGTCGCAGTTGGGTAAAGAGAAAGAGGATAATATTTTAATGGGAATACCGCATTAAGTTGTGTGGGGTTAAATTAGTGAGTTGCGGTCAAGTACCTCGGATGGATATTTCGAGTATGCATTTGGTCTCAGAATGGTCGAGATAGTCAGAATAGAGTATCCAGGGGTCGTAATTAAGTTTCGAGACTTTTTGGATTAATAGGGACTCGCAATTGAGTAAACGAGTCATTTTTGGGTTTAATAGGGAGAAACCCTTATTTTCTCCTATATAAGGCACGGGAGAGTGGGATAAAGAAAGAAAAGAGAGAAAAGAAGAAGAGAACAAAGGAAGAAGGGAGAAAGAAGAGAGAAAAAGGATTTCCGGGCCAAACTCTGCCGGATTCGACTCGGGGTCGTCGAATTTTATCCTCCGGGCAACTGTTTACTTGCTTTATTTAATTTTGTGCTTAAATCTCATATCATAGTTGGTAATAACTAACCCTAAAGATTTTGGGTTGGATTTTCGTGGGTGAAACGGGTTTTTCAGAAATTTAACGGGTAAACCCTGAAAATTATGAAATTGGAGAAACTTAAAAATTAATCGAATTTAATGGTTGATTTTTGGTTTTAGGATGTTTAGAACTGATTTCTTTGGTGTAGTTAAATGTTGTTGGGTTAAGAGGAAATGAATTTTGGAGGTTTGTTGCCAGTCTTAATCGATCGATCGAAGGCCAAGGCTCGATCGAGCAGGGATTTTGGCAATTTCGGCTTTTGATGTTCATTTGGGATAAAATCACAAATATACTTTTATCTTTTTAAATTAAGGAGTTCAAGCCTATTTAATTCAGGTAATAAATAGACTTAACTAAGGGAAATATATTTATCAAATTGAGAAAATTTATGGGGGTTACGAGAGTATCTTTAGTGTGTGACACTAGAAATTATATTTTCGAAGGAAATAAATAAAGTGAGAAATTAAAGGTTTGGGCTTCTTAAAATAGAGTGGGGACCTATAAATTATTATTTAAGTGAAATATAGTCCTTGGGTTCGTGGAAATGGAATCCACGACTTATTAAAATTAAGGGTGTTTGGCGACTAATATTTTTGGGGTAATTTCAGTGAGCATTTAGGATTATATAATTATGTGCGTAGAAAACATAATTATATCGATTATGGTTGAGTATATCCTGCGAGACTATTAGGATGAATTTGGGAAAATGCGTACCTACTTAGTGTGAATTGGTATAGTTGGAGAAATTATATAAATCCTTAATTGTGAATAAGGTACAGGTTATTTATCAAGTGAGGGATACTTTTAGGTTTAGTACCGTGAGTGTGCGAATCCTCGAATATTATTATTTATGAGAATCTTCGGGAGTATTGCTCATCGCTATGTGTGATTGGCAATTATGGACATTTATGTATATTTGAGAAATAATGTGGGATATATATATACTATGTGATTAAAGTATATATATATATATATATATATATATATATATATATCTATGTGTTGATGGTATATATATATATATATATGTGAAGCATACCCCCTCTAAATCTATCATGGGACGTTGCGTGATGTGGGTGAGGCCCCTAGGTTGAGGAGCAGGGTGCGTATAGTCCCCATTTCATAGCGTCCATTTTTATATTGTGAGATTTTTATTAGGGGTGAGATGTGGTGGGTATGTTTCGTCTCACTTTCGTGGAGGAACTATGAACTCTTCCCATGCGTTGTGGTTTGGCTTTGACCACGAAGTAGGTGATATTCAGTCCTACCAGTGGTCCCGAGGATGGTATGTGAGTGATGCCCTGGAAGATGATAGCATTGAGAGATCGCATCCTCGAGTTATAGCTTGTTGGGACTGTTTTTGTACTTGTGTGTATAGTACATTACTTGTGTATGAGAACAAGATATTATATCTCTATGAGAGTAAAGTGATAAATTGAATATGAAATGAAAAAGGATGAATTCTCATTCCAGGAGATTATATCCGGAAGTGTAATATGATACGTATATATAAAAGTGAGTATGAAAGATGAAGATGAGTATGATAATGTGCATAACTAAACTATATATATATATATATATATATATATATATATATATATATATATATATATATATATATATATTGAGTACCGGGGGTCAAATGGATCTCGACGATTGACCTTGCCATGTAGTAGTGTATCGGGGAGGTTCCTTGTTTGGAATTCGCTTTGCGAGACACCCCACACATGAATATGGCCTAGTGCTGAGACTGGGGAGAAGTTTATCCCTTAGTGCTCTAATTTTGGGTTCTTCTTATATGAGTATACTAGCGGAATGCCCGTGCCTGAAGGCACGGCAAAAATTTTGAAAATACATAATCACAAAACGACAAAAATTTTCAAAGTACGTAATTACAAAAAGGAAAAAAATTCGTTCCCCAAAGTATGGAATATTGTATAATCATGTCAGAAAATTTATCTCATAACACAAAAGTGTAAAAATAATAATTTTTGGGGGTAGAACTTACTCTGTTTATATAACGATCCACAAATACTTATAAACAAATTAACCACAAATTAAAACATTTGGGCAAAATACTTTGTTTATATAACTATCCACAAATACTTATAAACGAATTAAAACATTTGGGCAAAATAATTTTTGGGGGTAGAATTTACTCTGTTTATAAACAATAGTTATTTAATTTTGTCATTTAATGGTATACTATTTTATTAAAAAAACACATATAAAAAAATTAAAACATTTGGGCAAAATACCCTTTGTTTATAGGACGATCCACCGTGTTTAAAGAATAAAGCATAATCGACAACAATACTAAAGTGTCATGGATCTTGCACAAATAGAATCATACCATCAAATACTTTTGAGTCAGAGGTTATTTTTTATAACACAAATGTGTAAGCATATTTAAAAAATTGGGCAAACTTTCCTTTGCTTGTAGGACTATCCACCACCCTATTTAATAAATAAAAAATTGTAAAACAATATAAATATTCGGCAACAACACTAATAGATATCCAGATAATGACCCAATAAAAATTAAAGGGTCAAATTCCATTAATGGAAAATTAATGTCAATTCATATAAAATTCATCTCAATACAAGAGGCAATTTTATAAAAATCTAAGAATTATAACCATGAATATGATTTACAGTCAAGTACACTGGTGGGTTGTAATTGGAAATTGAGCTCATCGAAGTCTAGTTTCAAGCCTCTCCAAGTTATCATACTTTCTTCATATTCTAGTATCATCATTGTGGGATTTGAATTATCACACTTCACAAGGGTTGGTTACCTGAGTTCGCAGTAGTTCAAATCCTTCGGGTACTAAATATATAATTCCGCTGAACATCTTTCCTCCTCTGGTTTCCACATAAACCTCGACTTCTAAACATATCATCCTCGTCTTTACAATAGTTATATGAAAATTCTAAGTTATCCTTGAGCAATCTACAATGAGAGGTAGAATTAGTATTTTGTAATGAAATGTTAAATAGCAAGAAATAATGAGAGGCATAATTAGTATACCAATTCTTATGATCCGATTCACGATTCATAGGGTCTCCAATTTACGATTCAATTCACGATTTGACAACTATGGCTTTGTGTCATTGGAATATATTTTTCTTAATGACTAGTGATTTAACATGGAAAAATGTTCAGACTGACACGTAAATTAGATTTTTCTTTGCATATTAATATTAATTTTTAAGTTTTTTCTTTCAATTTTTTTTTGTACTCTAAATAGCATATCATTGCGTATCTCTGGATACTGTGTCTAAGTTGAACAATAGTTTTGGGGATTTCTTTCATTTTATCCTTTAAAACAAACATGTGGAAGAAGTTACCAGTAAAGCCCTGTCTTCGTCGGGGTCAATTGCTTTATTTTCATCACCATGAAACAACTTAGGTGAATATGATCCAGCCTCTTCTTCCTATTTCTCTTTTTCCGCATCTATGGCATCTTCATGCAATATGGGTTCGGGAGATAAAACTTGAGCATCTACATGCAAATGGTAATGTTAACTGATTTTTCTAGATAATACAAACCTCCACAATTAATGCTGATGATAACAATAAGTCATACCCTTTTCCTCATGACCAGTATTGTAATTCTAATTCAAGGCGTAAATTAAGGTTCCCAAATGCAATGATTTTATATTATAACATGTATGATAATCAACCTGCATGTTTGTTGCAGCAGTAATAAGATGCATTATCTGTTTGATAGCATTTACGTTGTAAAAATAAAAAAAAAATAATAACAAACTTCCAAGAAAGCCAATGATTTAGCCTTTGAAAAATGAAGCTTTATATTTAACTATTCCCACAGGATACACTAACACAAAATTATTCAACAATTAGCAAGATATTGTTAATTGAATTTCCATTTTAGAGTTGAGAGAAAAAAAGAGAAACATAATTCAAAACATAAATAATAATATCAACATTAAAATGATATAATATTTTCCATGGCCTTCGCCATAATGGAAACATCATAATACAAATTGAAATGTATCCATTTTCTTGCCACTTACAATTCATGAGTTATCTGCATCCTTCACAATATGAGTTGATCCATGGCGACAATTATGTTTATAGGAACCTCCTGCAGTTATAAAACAGGAGTTGTGGAAATTACAAGGTCAAAACCTATATACAATTGTATATAATATCAACAATATGTATATATATATAACAACATTTGAGGTCCGACCAAGGAAGTTACCATTATCAACTGATGAGATGAGTGGCCAGTGTGTTGTTGCAGTAGCAGCAGCGTCATCGACATTCTGCTGCTAAATCTCAAGATTTCATAAATACACCAACACGTTTGGGTGTGTCAATTATGAACCACAAATACACCTACACAGATCTTCATGTGTTTAAGTGAACAACTGACATACAATCCAATGATATTCTTGAGAATAAAAAGAGAATTATGAACTATAAGTACCTTCTCATTAGTATCTATTTTCACTTTCTTTCTATGATCTGCACTACACAGATTTTAATAAATTAAATATTGGATACACAAATATTGGAAGTCATTCGATATTTCAGTATCCACCTAGACTCCGATTCACACATATTTCAGTATCAATACTTGTTTCCTTCTTTATGATCAAATAGATCCTTGGAATCGACAACCAAACTGAGCTTTGACATAGTCCACCTATGCGCAGCAAAGAGGAGTTCAACAATGAAACCAACAAACTAGTGCATGACTAAAACCAACAAACCAGTTCACCAATGAAACCAAATTTATATTATCTGTTTGTTTTCAACATATCTTAATAGACATTGAAACACCAATCAACACTGTAACTATAATGCAAAAAAATCATTCGTTCATTAAGGTCACCATAAGTTCTTTAAATGCCTCTTGCATTGGTAAAAGAGGGCACGTTCATACCTTAATTATGGTAAAAGATACCTTCTGTTTGGCCCATGGGAACCTGAAATATCAGTTAAATTTGTCACATTTTCTCATCTTCTTATGAGATAATTGCCTAATATGAAAGAAACATGCAAATGGTCTAAAAGAAAACCATTAATGATCCAATTTAATTGTAAAGAGGGATGCAATGATAGCTTGAATCTGGGGTCATCCCATCAGTACCACCAGCTATTGATGTACGATCAAGGAGAAACAAAATAGTCGATCGAGTAGTTGAATATGGGGTCGTTCAGTAATTTAATATAGTATGCAAATGATACATATGTTAGTTTGATGTTTACCTCAGGTTCATTATTGCAAAGCTGTGAAATTAGAACATGCATAATTTTTTCTGCTTCTCCGTCAAAATTGAAGAATGCGGTTGATGCTGAGTTGTCTTCAAGATATACTTCTAGTTCATATCTGGAGGAAAAATCAATCATTTAGATGCATGCATAACTTGTGTAATTTTGAAAGAGGATGTGTATGCATATACCTTGGCATTAGGAAAATTAATTCTCGATTGCAATGCTTGCACCAAAGAGTCTTTATGCATTGCTGTGGTCTCGTATGACAGTGTTTATAGGCAATGTAAGACCATCTCTATCGTGTATCGATTCCAGTGATTTTAGCAGTGCAAGTTCCCATTTTTGACCTGCTGAAATTTAGAATATGAATTTTTATCAATATTCGTATGCGTATTATATGTAATATAATATGTTATGTCCATATGAATAATGACTATACCTCAGAGTTATTGTTCCTTTGCATGGCAATAATATCTTTAATCGCCTCTCTTTGCAATGTCATCAATTCCTCTTGTTGGATTATTTAAAATGATTTCGATAAACATGGTTGTGTCGTCCAAGTAACTGAAGCTCCAGTGTAATTCACTGATATAAAAAAAATTGGTTAATGGATAATGAGTGATTGGTAAATTACTCAACTGAAAAACTATACTTCATATAAAACTATACTTCAACTCTATAAGAGATAATGTAGAACCCTTGAATATAGTAAACCCACAAGATATAAATCCCTGCAACAACAAGAGTTCTGAGCCAACGGTAAACTGGATGAGGAGTGGACTTATCCAAATAGCATTCAAACTAACTTGAGAAATAGAAGCTATTAATGTCAAATAGATGCTATTAATATCAACAACTCCTCATTCAATTCGACATTAATAGTTTCTCTTGAGATAGTAAATGCTAAGCTTGAAAGAAATAACACACATTTACAACAAAATTAATCCCCAAGACACGTAATAAATCCACACCAGAAAAGGTAAGGAAATCATAAATCAAAACTCAATAACAGAATCAAGATGTCTCATATCTGAAATGTTTACCTAGGAGAGGCTGTGATGGATCTCCTTGCATTTGAATATCGTTCCCATTCTCAAATGCTTCCCAAGCATGGACATTTAGCTTCTTGAACTCCAAATCAAGACCACTCACTCTATTATTATTATAACCTACATAAAACTTCTCATTTGGATCCGTATCTGGATGAGGATCCAAAGCTTGACCACTCACTCTAACAGTTCCTATGCTTCAACCACCAGTAGTTCACATAGGTTTCCCAACCTTTGTAAAACCCATCTGTTTTCTCCATCAATATTAGTACTGATTAAAAAATACATGAAATGTATAAGCGATGTGAAGAAGATATAGCCTGAGTGTGGGGATACAGCTATGTCCAAGTCTGGAAAAAAATGTTCGTATCAGTGAGGATCACAACATCATTGGTGGTTCATTACGTGATGCGGTTCAGATTTCAGCAAAATAGGTTGATTGAGGAATTCATTATTATTATGTAAATTGGTGAAATAAATAGGAAGTGTCGTACTTATACTAATGACAATAATGACATGAGTTGTTCCCCTTTGAATACCAATGGTGGTATTAGATATAAACAAAGATAAAGTTCCTCCACTAATAAAGTAATCCAGCATATTAAATCTGAACCGCATAACGTAATGAATGATCCCAACCCCAGTTTCTGCTGAGTCCCAAGTTAATAGGCTGACCAGGTCTCTATTGAAAGATCCCAACCCCTTAATGATAGGATGACCAGGTCCCTATTGAAATCTATAATAGGTTGATGAAGATGAAAACACACAGAGATCTAGTTTTTGGTAGGATTTTTTGCAGCAAGTGGGACTGTCCATTTTAAGCAGTCCTAGTGGGACTGCCCATTTTCAGCAGTTGTATTTCATCACCAGCAGAATTTTAAAAATAGCTTGCAAAAGTTGATATTCATACCTGATTTTTCCTATTACGTCGCCTCATTGAGGCTGCAATTTTCCCATGTTCTGCAAGGACATAAGCAGTAATATTCAAATAGTACAGAACCTTTAAAATGAGTACATAAGTAGTAATATTTAAACTATGTAACTTCTACAAGGATTCAGTGCTGGAAGACCAAATGCCAACACTTCAATTCTTACTCTTCGAACACAAAACTATACAGGTGTCCGAACCGTAAACAACCACATATCACACAACCATTCCAACTCATTCTAATGGTATGCATTGGTACATGACAACCACATGAACAAATTTAAAGTACATGTTCATCATGGGAATGCGAATGAGACTTATTTTGAAGTTCAAAACTTAAAAAGATTAAATGCCATTCTATACTTCTACCAGTTATATGTAGTATAGCGCTTCAAAAAATATGAATCAAAAAATAAGGGCTAATGAGTTTACATTGGGAGAAGAATGGTCTTAAGGTGCTGATGAGTTTAAAAATATATATAATATAAAGGCTGATGAGTTTACTTATTACTCTCTCTCCTGTATTAAGGGCTCAACTTTTTGGCCTAATAACAGTTCAGAATGCCCACTGTATCAAAGTCGTAGACATGGAAGCCCCCAGTTTTAAGTATTACTTCATTTTATGTAGTGACATTTTCTAATAGAAGGCCTTAAAAAAATGTACTGACATTTTCTTCACTCGACAAAACAACAACAAACACGCACACACGCACACACGCACAGATACACATCACCCCTACCTGCAATATCAAAACAGAATTCTTCGTAAAAACAAATGTGAAAAATAAATAAAAATCAGCAAACAAATGATAAATCAAAACCTACACATTATGATTTAGGAACCTAGTCAACTATTTAGAAACCCCAAAATATGAATCAAAACCACATTGAAATCATAATACAACCCAAGCATAAACAACAAAAATCGCAGCTACCAAAAATCGCTGACTACTAACAACCCCATACATGCTACTAAAAATCGTTGAAGATATACTTTTTTTAATCCACCATATATACCAATAATCGCAACAACAAAAAATCGATCATAGACATCAACAATCACAGCTACCATAAATTAAACCGAATAGCAAAACAACCTAAGCATATTGATAAAAAAACATATTGCATGTGTTGTGTGCCCGTGTATACTGGATTGCAAAAAAACAGATACAAATCTCAGACTCAGATTAGATCCATACCGTCACTAAAGAGTCATGGCCAGAGGTGTGCGTTGGAGCCGAGTCTTATGAAAACTGGGACTTTATGAAGAATAAGTGGTGGTCAATATCCTCCTCATTGTTCAATATAATAAGCAACCCTACAATATAATTAGAAACATTAGTTCAATGACATGCTAATATCTTGAACATTTTAATCCACTTCCCTTTATCTACCTGGTGTTTAAACTATTGCGTATATTATTCTGATCGAAACAGTACTTCCCCTGATTGAACAATTGCAATCGTTGGAACAATACTTCCCCTGCTCCAACCCTATAATATAATTAACAACATTAGGTATATTATTCCGATCATACAGACGCAATATTAATAATATACCTAATGTTTTTATTTGTATGATCGGAACAATACGTGTGATAACATATGTAATCCAATATAGTCAACAACTTAATTCTGCATAAATGACTATATGCAGTAGTAGTTGTTTAGAAAAATTGTGTAAGCTATGCTAAATGACTATATGCATATAGACATTTATATCACATGATCTACCTTTGTAAGTGTAAGTCCCAGCCCATCAACTTGAGAATTCAAGAGAAATATAGGAGCTCCATTACCCTCTTGGAAGTTATTAACAACCTTCAATCTGTTAGCAGCTTTAGTGAAAGATAAGAACTCGTAACCTTCAATCTTAAATCTGTCAAGAGAAAGATAAGAACTCATAACCTTCAGATGCAAGACAATCCTGAATGACAGAAAGCATCTTGCATGTCTGAGAAGGTATAAACTCAACCCCAAAAGCACCAAAAAGATTCAATCGAAGAAAGAGATAAGGCATAAGTAATGTAAAACGCATCGATAAGTTACTAATCAGGGGTAAAGAGATAAGACTAAAGGCGACAGGAATTTATAGTTACTAATCATTGTTTAAATTTTTTCCACTCCTATTAGGATCTGGTAACAAAACTCACAACTGAACCAACCATTCTTTTACACCAGGAATTTATAAACATTTTATGACAAATAAATAGATAAAAATTAAATTAAATAAATATTATTTTTCAGAAAAAAGAAGAAGTATATACATACATGTGAAAGAAGATTAGATGCAAAGCCACAAAAGTAGAATTATATATATATATGCATACAAACAAACCATACACAGATTAAAACAATACTCCAATTCAGTGAATGCTTCGAGTTCTATAGTGAATCTCCATGTAATAAAAAAGCTTATTACATTTGTAATTATACATGTAAATCCCATTATGTCTCATTTTTGTGACTTTATTGAAGACAAACTTGAAACTTTGGATAACTTTTAAGTTTCAGCTTCAACTTCAAATGAAACACATAATTTGAACACCAAAAATGAGAGATGGAGAGATACAAAAATGACTGAAATTCAAACAAAAATCGGGAGGTATACCTTAAGAATGTGAGATATAGAAGAGAGAGTACCTGCTAGTAAAAAAATATAATTAGTAAATATTAGGTAGTTAAAGGGGACTAATGGTGTGAAACCACAAAAAAATAATGTAAACAAACCAAACCAAAAATATATAGCCACCATATTGAACCTGAAACACCGAAATCCGTAATAAAAACAACAAAACCATGTAAATAAAACCCATATGCCTCAAATCTAAGGGGAAAATCGTAAAACTGAGATGAAAGGAAGACTACTATCCATGATTAAAACCACGAACCCCTAAAATGCAGAAAGCATGCCAAAAATTCTATAATTTGTGAAATTGATACTAAAAACTAAAACCCATATATCCAAAACCCTAAAATCTAAACACAAAATCCAAAAACCCATTCCAGTTATCTAGGTGACATCCAGTTATGCCAGCAAAATGAAAAAAAACATAATTATTCTAATGGGGTCTCCTTAAGCTGGATATAGCCAACTTATTATAACCAATAGTCCACAAACAAAGGGTATTCATAAAAAGGTAAAAATTAGAAACACATACTAACGTCAGAAGCTCACTTTTCCATTCCATGCTCAATTTTGCATAACAAATGGCTTATGTATACCTACATGTAGTATTCAGATTCTTCTCCAGTTATGACCAAAAAAATCAACCTGAAAATACTAAAGAATCACGAATTTATTAAGAGAATAGAAATATAAAAAGACCCAAAAAATAAACACACTTTGAAATCGATCCGATCATATATTGGGCATAAACTAAACACCGAAATAAAGAAAGTTAATTTTCAATTGAAATCCAAAACTCAGCCTCAAATATGGAAGATTGGGATATTAATTTTCACTTATTGTCTAAAGTCATTTAATAAAATAGGTAACAACATTTTCTCATGTTGATAGTCATGAAGCATCTTTTATACATTCATAAAACCTAGTAAAAAGACAATAAGTGGGAAGAATGAAAATTAGTATATTGTGTTTGGTATTTCGTCAAACACCTAGATGACAACTAAAATAAATTGTAAAACATCTCGAAGCTTATTCTTAATCTTATAATAATTCAAACCACTCGAAAGTTATACACCTTATCATTAGATTCGTGAGGGGGTTCTTCTTTTTCGACTCTTTGTCCAAACAACACACATCTCATGTGATGGTTTTCTGCCAAACATGATAAATACTAACAGTCAAAAAATGTAATTTTACCTATACATTTAACATAAAATCGTCACCCAGTACTGAAATCGTCACAGAGTACCATTAAACCGTCACCCAGTACTGTTAAACTTCCACCCAATACCATTAAACCATCATTATTGCCGTTACATAAGATGATAGAAATGACTAGTCAAATCTTCTAATGAACCATCTATAATTAACATAGAACCCTCTCAACATATTAAATTTACAACATTCCCATGGTGTCACACAGAACATAACATAACATAAGAAATGTCTATCACAACATTCAACTATACTTATGATAAATTACCGAGAAAAAAAAACTATACTTATGATAAAAGGAAAAAAACATTTAGTAAATATAGCACAAATAGTAAAAGAATCAGATTGAACCAACCTCTATATAGAACCCACGGTGCATATTCACATATGCCTCTTGGAACTTCATTAAACACAAAGAAATATTGTGAGTAACTATGTTTAGAACCCTAGATCTTAAGAAAATCCGTAAATCAAAATTTCGAACCCTAAAGTTTGGAAACCAAAATTCGAGTGGTGTGTGAGAGAGAGAAGAGGGAGAGTACCTCTAGCATAGTGTCACCATTGAAATCCCAACATCTGAGTCGATCGGTTTGAGAGAGAGAGACAGGGGTTTCCAACTCTTAGGGTTTGGCAACGAGATTGATTTTTGCAGGATGTGGTGAAGAGAGAGAGGGTATCTGAATATGAGATGAGAGATGAAAAAGAGATAGGAGTAAAAAGAGGCAAAAATGATGAATGGTGTGATGCTATTGATCGACCGAGAGAGAGAAGTGTACTCCGTTTAGAGGCAAAGAGGTTTTGAGTGTGTAATTTCCTATTTTCACCCTGCTTTTGAATTTTGAGTAAGAGGGAAAAGGAAACCATGTGCTAAAAATAGGGGGAAATACAATAACAAAGGGATAAAAGAGGAAAAAGCATCTCATCTCATCAACACCATTGGATCGTTGCCTTGTTCTAAAAATCTTGACCTCTAATTAAGTTATCTCTTTATGGAATAATAACAAAATTTTACTCCTTATTTTATATATATATATATATATATATATATATATATATATATATATATATATATATATATATATATATATTTCGTGTACTGAGGATCTAATGGATCTCGATGATCGACCTTGCCAAGTAGTAGTGTATCAGGGGGCTACCTTATTTGGATTTCGCTTTGCGAGACACCCCCCGCACGAACTTGGCTTATCATTGAGACTGGGGAGAAGTTGAGCCCTTAGTACTTGGTTTTCCTAGGATTTCTTGAGTTTGGGGGGGATGGATTAGTTAGGCACTGTAGCTTGACTAGGATGTTTAGAGGGATGCGCTAGGTGTGTACTATTAGAAGAGAGGTGAGGGGTATCTCATGGGAGTGAGATACCAATTTAAATATGAGATAAAACATATTTTTAAAATAATAAAGTATTTATGAACTTGCTAAATATTTTCACAACTCGAGCTCCGACCCGTTTCTTTATTTTTTCTCTCTTGATATATATATATATATATATATATATATATATATATATATATATATATATATATATATATATATATATATAGGTGTCCAGACACAAGGACGCCAGGATGATGATCCTTTCGAGTCAGATGTCTACTGAAGCAGCTATGGACGCATGCAGGTTTGATTTAGATTCTTCTATTCTTGCGATCTAGATATGCAGCATTGTAGTTACTCTCGGGCCAAAAGCCTAACTGCATATTTATTCTCTTAAGGCCTTTTTGTGGGGCATTCGATTTGGTTGTATTTTATTTGAACCGAGTGTTCGGTTATTTTATCTCTTTCCCTTTTCATTTATATAAACTGGGTGAATGTCTTAATCGTATACTTTGTTTAAAAAGATTAGCTAAATAAAATTATAACGCCAGCCTAATAAGTTATTAGTAATTAATTTGGTTTTCGACAGTGATGCTAAGAATGATCCATATGCGACTCCTGTTTTAATTTGGTACATGAGTGATCGCCTGGTATTTTATTTGGCGGGGAATCACATAACATTTACAAAAAATAAACCATCACATAAATATAACTTTATTATGGAACAACAGGACAAATACATATTGAGTAGCCACAATTAATAATAAAAAGAAGTGTAGATCATTAAGGTTCAAGAATCTGATTGATAAGTCACTGTAATATGGATAGTATCACATGATTGTCTCTATAAATTTTTTTCATAAGTCTTGCTGCATAGAGAGACTTAAAGAGAGATTAAGCATGATAATTCACTAACATGGACATAGGGACTAAACAAACTACTCTCTTCCTCAAGTCCCCACAACCATTTTTCTTCCCTTCCAAAGAAACTGCACTTCCTTTATGTTTTTGGAGTTCAAAAGTATGATCCAATCTATTTTTCGTTGATTGAATCCCATCTTCTCCAAACTACTAACATACACCTGTTTAACAACTTCAAACAATGATGAATGTTAAATTAAAATGAAGAGGAGATTTTATGTATTCGTAGCTTCAAATCATTAAAACAACGATGAATGTATTAAATTAAAAAGGAGTTAACATTTATGTTTGCAATAAACCTATTAAAAGAATGAATGAATAGGACTAAGCGTACTTCCCCACTCCCAAGAAATTTTGATTTGATCTACAAATAAAACAAATAACATTAATAGGAAAAAAGAACTAATTAAACAGAGCTATCGTAAAATTAAGCTCACCTCGGCTCGGCTCATTTACACCCCTAATCCATGTGAAATCATAGTGAAATTGGTACTGACTTATTAAAAAATCACTGATGCCGCGGTAAACAAAACTTCTAGGAAATATTTTACAAATAAGTAGAAGCTCAAAAATATATTCCACATGTAATACCTTACTGCAATCCTCAACAGACATCTATTGTGGTTACCTTGCATGGCATGTTGTTTGTGCGTGTGTACCATTAGAGCTGTCATATTTGTAAATTTTCATAAATGCAGTGCAAGCATGAAGCATATGGTTCGCTTGTTAAATCAAAGCTAAAATTGTGCAATTCATAGTCATATACTAAATCTGACAACAGTTAATTGGATATAAATAATTCACCTCTATCTACATAGAACAAAAATGCAAATAGTAGTTAATTGGATATAAAATAGGTCACATTAATTTAATGAAAGAAAACACAATTGTTTGGAAGAACAATGTAGAAATTTGGTTCCAAAACTGAGTTGTTTGACAAGAATTTCAAGATTATGATTCGTAATAAAGCCCATCCAACAACATCAGTATTGTATCATGTATAACGATTCAAAGCTTAAAATATATTGATCTATGTCTCCTATGATCCAACGATTTTATTCACTACAATTTGGATCATCGAGTTTGATCGATCTGGATAGTTTACGCTATGGGAACAGATATATGAATATTTTTATGCCGTTTCATATAAGTCAAATTGTTGCGTTCTAATATTTTATGTGATTTGTTCCTCTTGGTGCTTTAATGGTCAAATTTACCGTTTAATATACCATTTGTAATCAACTCAAAATAATGATTCAATCGGACTCTATAGAAGTAATGCCTTTATTTCATGATTTTGGAAACTAATAATGAAAAAGGTTATCCTTAAGTATACGATAATGCTAAAACTAATCTTTAATCCTCTTGATTGCCTTCATAAATGAAAACAAAGACTTGCAGATAGGAATATCTTTAAGTTGTCCGACAACTATAAGAAACATTTCAAAGTAACTTACAGATTGTTAAGGAGCTTCTTAAAATCCACCTGAGCTCCATTCATCAAATAGCCTCGATAAACAACACCATATCCACCCTCACCAATAACATTTTCTGTTGTAAATGATTAAATGATCCAAATTGACTGCTATTGATACCATATATGTAGCTGTCTTTATCCATAAGATCTTAAATTCTCCATTTGTTTTTTGAAAACCTATGAAATGATAGAAGAACTGCTAGACTGATCTATCAATTAAATTTCAAAGAATAAATATTAGAGTAAAAAATTAGGACTAAATAACAAAGGTATAACTACCTGAATTTCTTAAAGCACAATCTAATTATATTTATAGATATAGATAAACTAAGAATCTTAAATATAATATAGATCAAAATCAGTATACCTCTACGTGCTGAGTAATTACCTCCGCAATAAAAAAAAGAGGTTGAAGTGAGTTTGGGAGCAATTGAGTACAAAGAATTCGTGATTAGATGATCGAAAATCTTCTCGGTGTTTCAAATGACGACAATAAGTTCAAATTTCATACATACAATTATGATAAATGTTAGGAAAAATAAAAGCAAATTTAGCTGTGGAAAAATGGATGTTTTCTAAATAACAAATTTGGATAAATAAAAGTGGGAATAGGTCAAATGACTTGTTTATGGGATGAAATTTTGTGGTTTGGTCAGTTATGAATGAAGTACATTTAATGGATATACGTAAGTACATTTGTACTGATTGTAGAGATAAAAGAGGTCGATCAAACGGATAAAGATCCAGCAGCATTGCGACCATATTCTTCGGCCATCAAAGCCAATAATCTTCTTTTTATGCCTGGGGTTCTTGGACTCATTCCACAGACCGAGAAGTTTGTATTTGATAGTTTTCTTAACTAAGATGAGCCTGTACCGGTCTATATGAACGTGCCCCGGTATATTAATTTAAACACTTACAACCGTCTTGACCCTTAAAAAATTGAAGACTCCTTTATATGAAGAGAACCTACATAGAATCACTATTCAAAATTAGACTCTAAACAAAAAGAAACATTAAGACCCTTAAACCTGGAAAATAACCCATGTTTAAAACTAAAAAAAAAGTAAGTAGCAAGATTGAAAAGGCAAAGTTAAGACCAAAACAGGTTTTGACAATTGGAGACACATGGACATTTTTGTAGTAAACCTAAGCAGTTACATATTTTTATGCAGTCACCCCCAAAATTAGTACTAAACAGTTATGCAGTCCCAAATATAGTCCCAATTACATATTTTTATGCAGTCCCAAATAGTTATCACCCCCCAAATCAGTCATAAATAGTTTTATAGCAACATTCATATGCAGTTAATATCAGACTTAATTATGATTCCATAACCATGATCATCTATACAAGTTAAACAGTTGTATTCGCATATGATATACGCAGACATTTT
The DNA here is from genome assembly GCA_949130495.1 of Sambucus nigra. Lineage (NCBI taxonomy): Eukaryota > Viridiplantae > Streptophyta > Magnoliopsida > Dipsacales > Adoxaceae > Sambucus > Sambucus nigra. The sequence continues at coordinate 510,507,059 of OX422218.1, read as the reverse complement.
CTTAGATCGCAGTGGATTAGTTGGTCTAATATGTTGTAATACTCTCCAAAAAAGGTGGCAACAAACTTGGGAGCTAAAGTCTTTGTTTGGGACATGGAAACTGAGCGAAATGACAAATTCTTAGGAATTTTGTGACTGGGACTTGGTTTGAAATGTAAAAAATGAAATACCATATGTGTATGAATAAAAAATAAATGAATTATGTTTTTAAACTTTCAACATTTAAACTGTCAACTTGGATAAATATAACCGTACTAAAATTAACAAAACAATCTTAACAAAAAACCTAAAAACATATAATGTATATTCAAATCGTATGACCAACATTGAAATCATGAAACCCATCGTTTAAACCTAATAAAAATTTGTAAAATACCCTTCACTGGGAATGTGGCACCTTTCAAAACATACCCCGTATATGAAATGTCAACCTTGAGACATGTCATTTCTTTTCGAATGTTCTTCACTCTTCAGTTAAAGATTTTTATTCATTTGTCAGGATGCCATTGCATAGCACTCTTACAGATGCCATTGGGGGTGTACTAAAATTTCCCCCATACTGAACATATCACTTGAAATTTGGTAAGCAAGCCAATCAATAGTTTTTGGTTGAACAAACTCTATTCGAAGGTACAATAAATAAAGAAAATAACCAATCAAAGTAAACATTTCAGTTGGGCATTTTGTTGAACATAATTCAAGCACTGTTATCTCCCATAATAGGGCATTTACCTGTTGTGAATCACTTTCTTCATCCCCTAGAAATACCCCTTAACATTTCATTCCCTATCATCAGTTCATACTTCGAAGTCATAAAACCAGTAATGTCAAATGGATGGGTGAATACTATATCCCAACTTAAATTGATCAGAACACGTGTCCTTAGTTTTAGTATTCATTCTTCAATTGCAACAAACTCATTAAAAAATCAAAGCCAAAATTAAGTGTCCCTACTTTTAAATCACTATCAAGTTTTCCAGCTAAAGCCAAACAACAAAGTTGTCTTTCTTGATTTTTATTCAAGATGAACAAAAAAAAAGATCTGAACAAAAAAAATAGTATTAAAAAATAGGATCAAATAAAAGAATGAGCACAAAATAAACAGATTTGATAATAAATTAGGGAGGTAGCAAAATATAACAAAGCCAGTGGGATAATGTTCTTCTTCATCATTGAGGAAATAGAAACCTTTAAAATTCTCTTCAATCCTCTCCAAAATATATAAAAACAATATGAGATCTCAAAATAAACCAAAACCATATACAATTTGAACAAAAAAAAGTTAAATGAAAAACTTGAAATCCCAAAAAGGAGATTTGAAATGTTTGAATCTCAAATATGTCAACAACTCTATATTTCAAAGGGCCTAATTGTAACTTTCCTCAAAGTAATTTCATAATTAATATTTAGTTCATGACATTCAGATTAGTATACAAATAATTTTTAGTGCCCAATATTTGCCCAAAATGTCATACAAACCTTCAGATCTGCAAAAAAAAATGTAGAAACAACATAAATCAAGAGTTTAAGTAAGTACAACAATATATATTTTTTATAATACATTTGTTGACTGGTACTTTTTCATAACAACTCTCACGTCACAAATATGCAGATGCTTTTTCTTGATCCATGGTGACTGCCACCATTTCATTCCCAAAATTTTTCCCAAATATGAAGAAATATGGTCTGAATTTGAAATAAAAATGAACACAATATATTAATGACTGAAAGAAAATGTGCCGACATTGACCACCAATGGGTGGTCCGATAGAGAATATTAACGGTCCTGTTAAAAGAAATGAAAAAACCAAAGAACATAATATATTAATGACTGAAAGAAAATGTAAACCCAAAGAAGAACACATATGAAAAACGTAATGTATTCAACAAAAAAAATAAGGATTTCAAAACATATATCTAAAACCCTGGACATCAAAACTCTGAACTCAACCAAATTAGCAAAAATATGGTTAAAAGAAAGTGTAGGAGAAGTCACGACCTACAGACCCTTAAAAAAATATGGTTAATACCATGAAAATCCCATAGTAAACCCCGTCAAGAAAAAACACCCAGATTTTAAAAGGTTCAAAACATCAAAGTAATTAACAAAACCAAACCGAGTTCTTGAACATGTTCCGAAACAACATCGATTTTCATCAAAAGATCTACTGAGGTTTACAGAAACAAACCAAGTTCTTAATCCCACCCACCAAGCTTTTCATCAACAGGTCTGCTGACATTTATGAGGGGATGTTGAGCAGAGTTAAGAAATAGATAAATAGATAGATAGATAGATAGAGAGAGAGGGAGAGGATTGATATGTGTCCTATTTTTAGTTCGGTCTTTCAAGAGTGGGTGGGTGAGATATTGAGAGGCTCGAGGTAGATTGCAGATTGAGAGGCTTAAGAGATTAAAAGGCTGTAAATCACAAAATGAGTCAGGGTTTGAGGGTATGTGTTAGTTGCAAATTAATCTCAACCTTTCATTTCGTGCCTAGGTGGCTTCTATCTGAACCATTAAATGTCTTATAAACTTATTGTATAGTGCCAAAACATTGCTCCTTATTATATAGATATATATACTAGGGTGTACTCGTACCGATGGCATGGTTGTAAAAACATTCTGAATATTTCGTAATAGTGATAAGGTCTGGAAAAATAAGACACAGTCGATAACATGATACGAAATGCACAAACATATAAGTTAATATGTGATCCTCGATAATACATTAATATTATTTTTTAATGAACTCTAATTCATGTCATTTTTTAGACCAAGACTCTTATATGTATTTATAAATCTTCTAAAATTAAATGTATTTACAAAAACTCTAAAATCATTCACCCTATTTTACAATAGTAATCACATTTATATATATATACATATGTTCCTCTAGTTTAGTTAAAAAATTGGAGACCCAACATGAAACCTTCTTGAGCTGAATAATTTTCAAGCCATCCATTTTTAGTCCTTCTAGCGGTTGCCATCTTGTCTACAACGGACAACTACTTAAATATACAAAATAAATTATAAGTGACTACTACCTCCTTATATAAACTACCTTCATCGACACATACATCATAAATAAGAATAAAATGAATTGACCACAATGACATCTCAATGTGATAACCCGCCTACTAAAATAAGGGGTGGCCAGCTCGGTACTCAAATAATCACAGGAATCATAGATGGTCCATTCTTAGCATCACTGTCGATTAAAATAATAGTACGAGATAACCACCAATTATTTTAGAAAACGGACTGTCAAATTTAAATTTTAGAAGTAAAAGAAAAACACTTTAACTATCCCATTTGCAAAAACGGTGGACACAAAAAATCAACGGGTAAAAGAATGACGATAGCATAATAAATAACCGAATAAGCTGTCGGTTAACATGCTAATACAAACAATTTACACCAAGTATTACAATTAATATTAAATTATAATAAATGAGTACAATGCTTGGGAAACACGCCCGAATAAATAAACTGAACATAACAGAGTACAATGGAAAGAAGCGTCTAATACAAATATCCTACAACATCCGCAAAATGCTATAGCTCCAAGACAACTGGAAAGGAGAGGTCAATACGGGCGTCCTTACGGTAGAGTGCCTGAACGGACAAAGAGTTGTATGCAAAACAAAGAAATATAGACGAGTCAGAGACCTATCCACCATGCATTCATTAGCCAAGGGGATTCACCTCACGCGTGCAACTTCCCTTATGATAGCGATTTAGAGAGGTGTGTTTACATAAATTATCATTTATGAAAATCATTTTTCCATTTTGAAATCATTCACTTTTACATTTAAAAAACCATTAAATTTCAATGATGAAATACTAATTTTAGAATGCGTATCTCTTATTCTTAAAGTCATATTTTATTTATGACCTAAGACCCGAAGTGCCATTTTCCTCAAACAAGTCTCCAAGAGTCTAACACAATCCATATATCATCAAAATGAGTCTCCCTCAATAATAGTCTCCCAAAAAGTCCCAACATTATCATTCTATGTTCGATAGATTTTCGGTTAACATCCTATGTCAAACGAGAAATTAACCTATATAAAATACCCCTTGAGATAAGCCCAAATATCCACATGCTAGCCTAGGGCATTTTTCTACCCAACACCAACCTTTAAAACTCCTCATTACTTCCCAAAGGAAGGGTCCTAAACCTCGAACCTAAAATAAAAGTGGCTAAAAACGAAACTAGAAAAATCTCACAAAAACAGGGCATCCGAATCGATTCGCCCTAGGGTCGAATCGATTCGCCCCCGATTACGAATCGATTTGCCCAAAAAACGAATCGATTCAGTGAGTAAAACCAACTTTCTATTCTAGCCGAATCGATTCGGCCCATCCCGAATCGATTCGGCCCCAACCTGAATCGATTCGGTTTACCCAGATCTGTAACCTTCCCCTTATCCGAATCGATTCTCCCTAAGACCGAATCGATTCGGCCCTGCAGATTTACCCAATTTGGGCTACGGGTTGAAGACCCCTAAAATACCAAAACCCTCAAATCCTTGATTTCTCCCAACATCATCAACAATTATTTATACTACATCATTTCCATACTACCAATAACTGATATTTTCTCCTCAAATCCAATTAAACTACAAAGTTTAGGGTTTAAACACCAAAATCAACAAAAACCCAGAAATGGTTTAAATCTCCAAAAATTAACTATACATGCAATTTATCACATTAAATCAACATCTAGCAAGTAAGAAAATTGCCTCGAGTTTGTAGTCTCGGATTCTCCTCCGATTGCAATGGATTGTAGCTCCAATCTTCTATTTTTCTCACTTTTCTCCCATTTCTCCCAAGCTCTCTCTCTCTCTCTCTCTCTCTCTCTCTCTCTCTCTCTCTCTCTCTCTCTCTCTCTCTCTCTTTGCTTATAACATAAGATAAGGGAAAATAAAAGGGATGGGAGACTTAAACGGGTCTTAAAATATAAATTCCCCTCATATAATTGTTAATACACCATTAAATGACTCGTAACTACATAATTGAGTAATAACCTGTCAAAAGTGCCCGAAAATCAAAAATACAACTTGGCACTTATTTTGACTATCTCGACTATTCTAAAACAAACCGCACCCCCTATTTTGGCATTCGGAGTAATGTATAGTATTTTTATGTTCCAACTTCATTTTATTTTATTAATTATACTCCAACTTACATATAAGTCATAACCGTCGTTTAAAGTACAAAGACGCAAAAAAACACAATATAGTGCCATTTACCTTCTCATACGGTAAATAGGCAAAACATGGTAAATATTATCCCTTAGTATCACAGGAAATAATATCTACTCCAAAATCCTCTATTTTATAAAATTAGCCCATCGGGCTAGAATAATATAAAATAGTCGTCCAACAGTCTGGGTTGTTACATACTCCCCCCCTCAGAAGGAAATTTTGCCCTCAAAATTAAGGCATACCCTATAATCATATAAAGGTTGTACTGTGTTAAGCTATCGTTCTATCATCCTTAGAAAACTCCTCGGTATAGTGGCGTCCTTATTGGACTTGGACTAAAATCGTCACTATCGATCTTAGTCTACATTTTTCGTGCACTATAGTAGCACCTAGTCGTTCCTGAAGAACTATAAATTCTACCTTCCTTTGATGAAAATGTGACAACCCAGTATTTGAAATAAGGGGTGGCCAGCCCGATACTCCAATAATACAGGAATCATGGATGGAATCATTCTCAGCACCGTAACCACATAAAGAGTATGCGAGGTAACCACCAGTATTTCAGAAAACGGGTTGTCAAAAATTTTGTTTTGTAATATAAAGAAAGCATTGAACAACCCATAACTAAAATAAGTGGAAACCCCAAAGGTATATATGTTACAACTACGACAATATAAATTAAAGGACCGAATATAAGATTGGTCAACAAAATTCATACAATGTACAATAAGTTACATGAGTTAAATATTACATCCATTATACATTTACAACAGTTGGGCCACACGCTCGAATATAGACCCGAACATAACTAGAAGACAACAATGAATGCGTCTACACAAAATATCCTGTGAAATCTGCAAAATGTCACGGGTCCTCAAAAGACACTGGAATGGGAAACTCATTACGGACGTCCTTGCGGTGGAGCACCTGAGTACAATAGATATATGCACAACAAGAAAGAAGAACGGGCCAGGGCCCGGTTTTATGTGATCACCAGATAAATAAATAGTATGACAATAATGAACAATAAATCATAGATGATAGAGATGATAATCTAACATGATGACATCAAGAATTAAACTAATACAATTAAATGATTATAAAGTCAAGTTCTATTATACCAGAGACTATGAATAATCATAAGCCTTTTTCATCATTCATACTTTTCATTTTATCTTTCCATTCCTTATCAGGAATATAAATTTTATCATATGCTCTTTGTGGCACGTATCTCAATTGTATGCTCTTTGTGGCAAGTATTATGCTCTTTATGGCATTGTGTTATGCACTTTATGGCATTAATATCCATCAAGTCCCACTTGATGTTAGAATAGTTATAATTTTACTTATATAACGATTCTAAGACCGCCCATCCGGGTTTTCCCACTGTGCGCGCCCCTAAATAACCATCATCTTCCAGGGCCTATTATCAAGACAACCTGGGATCCTATCGCAACGTCAGGAACCGGCCATATTCCTGTGGGGTAGTCATAACCACACCCGGAATTACCTACCCATCGCAGAAAATATAAAACAAGCGCTCATATGGCCTAGGACTATATTCACCCTGCATTCATTAGCCAAGGGGCTTCACCTTACGCACGAACTTCCCTTACGATGGTATTTAGAGAGGGTGTGTTGCAACCATTTTATTAATTATCATGACATGATTTAGTAAATTATCATTTACTTTATCCATTTACATTTTATCAAATGCACTATGGTTATCCGGAACTATACGTGCTTCACATCATCATAATAACCTCGAGGAATATTTAAACTCCCAAGTTATTTTTTCCCAAATATCATTTTTGGACATTATATAAACTCTCATACCTCAAATTAACTTCTAAAGTCTCCAAATACGACTTGGTAATCTCCTAGACACCTACTAGTTGAAAAAGGAAAGTAATGCCTGAACATCACTTCGCGCACCCTCGAACTAATTCCCATATAACCCAATTCTAGCCTAGGGTAGTAAACTAACTCACCTAGAACTTTAGGACTCTAATTTGATTTCATATAAGAAGGTTCCTAAGTCCTAAGACTAGAGAAAAGGGGTTAAAAATGAAAAAGAAAAACAAATTAAAAATGCAGGATTTCTGAATTGATTCGGCCATAAAATATGAGATTCTGCATAATTGTCGAATCGATTCGGACATTCCGAATCAATTCGGTTCACTAAGAGTTGGAAACTGTCCCCATGCGAATCGATTCGGCCTTGCCGAATTGATTCTCCCCTCCGAATTTTTCCAATTTTGGCTATGGAGTCTTGGACTCCAAATTTGCCCCCAACTCAAATCCATTCAAACCAACTCATTTATTGACACCAATACATTATAAATACCACTAACTACCTAACATAAACCTCATTAATCATCCAAATCATTCTTGAAAGATTAAAGCCCACAAATACACAAAAACCCTAAAATAGTTAAACCATGATCAGTACATCATTATCACAACTAATCATTTATCTTAAACCACATATAGCAAGTAGAAAACTTGCCTCAATCTAGCAAATGTAGATTTTCCTTGTGTAGTAGCAAGAATCCCTCCTCAATCTTCAATCTCTTCTCTTTTCTCTACTCTTTCTCTTCCTCTCTCTAGTTCTCTCTAGGTTTAGGAATGAAATTAGGGAAAATAGAAGACTTAACAAGACTAAATCGTGCCTTTAGTCTACAATTTACAACTTAAATGATCAATACCGCGATAAAATAACACGCAACTACATATTTAAGGTATAATCAGTCAAAAGCGCCCAAAACCTCAAAATACAATATAGCACATATTTTGACTATCACGCACGTTCCGAAATCAACTACGGCCTCCAAATTATCATTTAGACATTTTATAATCCATTTTAAGTTCCTGTTCCATTTTAAATCACAGGGTCATTTTAAATCTTATGACACTATAAAACTCAACATGAGGATATTTAGATACTCATACAGTAAATATACAACAAGTTAGTAAATATTAACTTTTCTTCATTAAATTAATACTTACTCCATATTCCAACATTTTATATGTAATTACTTCACATAGTAAGTAAATATAAAATAGGCTCTCATAAGCAAGGGTTGTTACATACTCCCCCCCTTATGAGGTAATTTTGCCCCCAAAATTCAAGCGTACCTTGTAAGAAGAGATGCGAATATTTTTCTCGCTTGTCGTCCTCATGTTCTTAAGTCGATTTTTTAGCATTGTGATGACTCCATTGGACTCTCTCCAAGGGCACCACACGAGACCTCAATTTATGCTCCCCATGCTCAAGAATAGCAACCGATTATTCTTCATATGAAACGTCAGGTTACAAGTCAATATCCTGAAAAGGGATATGCCAAAGGGCACCTTCACATCTCTTATACTTCTTCAGAGAGAAAACATGGAATACATCGTGAATTTGTTTCAAAGGTTCTGATAAGGCAAGTTGATACGCCACTGGACCGACTTTCATAATAACTGGAAAAGTTCCAACAAAACGCTGTGCAAGCTTTCCTTTCTTCCCGAAACGTTTAATGCCCTTCATTGGTGGAACTCGCACCAAGACTTGGTCCCCAATCTCCAACTCCATGTGTCTTTTACCCGCATTGGCATAGCCCTTTTGGCAGTCTTGGGCTATCCGAATGAGATTCCGAATGAGTTCAATTTTTGAAGAAGTATCTTGGATCATTTCAGGTCCAAGGAATTTATTATCACCCACTTCCAACCAACAAGCGGGCGATCTACATGGCCGGCCATAAAGAGCCTCATAGGGCTCCATTACAATAGTAAATTTGTATGAGTTATTATAAGCAAACTCAACCAATGGGAGGTATTGTTCCCAACACCTTTGAAATCAAGCATACACATACGGAGCATATCCTCCAACATTTGGTTTACTCTTTCAGTCTGACCATCTGTTTGAGGATGATAAGAAGTTCTTAACCTCAATTCGGTCCCCATGGCCTCTTGGAAACTTTGCCAAAAGTGTGAGACAAAGATCTTGTCCCGATCGAAAACTATAATTAAAGGTACCCCATGAAGTCTAACGACCTCCTCGATGAACAATCGGGCATAACGAGTACTGTCATAATTAGTACGCATGGGTAGGAAGTGTGCCGACTTAATTAAGCGGTCGACAATCACCCAAATAGAATAATTACCAAGAAACAAACCTGTCGGTCGCTGATGATCAATCTTAACCAATTGACAAGTAGTGCACTGGGACACAAATTCAGAAATATCCCGTTTCATGCCGGGCCACCAATACTGGCGACGCATGTCTTGATACATCTTGTCCCCACCAGGATGTACTGTAAATTTTGACCCGGGAGATTTCGCCATCACCGCCCGTCTCAAATCCCCCTCCTCCAGGACAATAAGTCTTCCATGGCAGCGTAATCCACCCTCAGAACTTATCGAGTAGGATTCCTCTCCCTCGGACAGTTATCGGTGTATATGATCTTGACAAACCTTATCCCTACCTTGGGCTTATACAACCCTTGACACAATGGTAGGAGTAACGGTCATCACTTACATGAACGCTCTCACCACCGCATCCTCCTGACTGAGCTCTTTCCACTTAGCTTTCCATACATTAGCTAACTCTCCCTCGGGTCTCCTACTCAAGGCATTTTCCCCTACGTTCGCCTTGCCCGGATGATAATGGATATCAAAGTGATAATCTTTCACGAACTCCAACCATTGACCCTGACGCATATTCCAATCTTTCTGTGAGAATAAATATTGTAGCGATTTATGGTCTGTGAAAAGACTGAATTTCTCCCCCAAGAGATAATGCCTCCAAATCTTCAAGGCAAAGACAACCACGACGAGTTCTAAGTCATGCACCGGATAATTCCTTTCACGAGGCTTGAGCTTTCGAGAAGCATAAGCAATAGCCCGTCGCTCTTGCTGAAGCACACCTCCTAATCCTTGAAGATATGCATCAGTGAAGACTAGATATTCCAATCCCGATTTTGGCAAAGCGATGACTGGAGCCAAAGTGAATCTATCTTTGATCTCATCAAAACCAGCCTGACAAGAGCTATCCCAAACAAATCTCACCCCTTTCCGGTTCAAATTTATCAAAGGGATAGCGATCCTTGAGAAACCCTTGATAAATCGACGGTAATAACCCGCTAAACCCAGAAAACTACAAATCTCAGTAGGTGTCGTGGGCTGACCCCACTCCCTCATCGCAACCACCTTACTAGGATCCACCGATATACCTTTGGATGACACAACATGGCCCAAAAATTGAACTTCCTTCAACCAAAAACCACACTTCTCAAACTTTTCATACAATTGGTGATCCCTCAATCTTTGTAGGACCAACTCTAAGTGAGTAGCATGGTCAGATTCTGTCTGAGAATAGACTAAGATTTCATCGATAAATACAATAACAAATTTGTCAAGGAAATCTCGAAACACCCTATTTATGAGATCCATAAATACAACGGGGGAATTGGTTAGTCCAAAGGGCATAACCAAGAATTCATAGGATCCATATCTGGTCAGAAATGCGGTCTTGGATGCATCCTGCTCCCGTATCCTTAATTGATGATACCCCGTCCTCAAATCGATCTTAAAGAAGTAAAACGCTCCCCTAAGTTGGTCAAATAGATCATCAATGTGAGGCAAAGGGTATTTATTCCATATGGTGACTTTGTTCAACTCTTTATAGTCCACACATAACCGGAGAGAACCGTCTCTTTTCTTTATGAACAAAATCGGGGCACCCCATGGTGACGTACTGCGCCTAATAAATACTTTCTCCAACAACTGGTGAATTTGATCTCATAACTCTCTCATTTCCACAGGAGCCATTCGATATGGACCTTTCTCAATAGGTCGAGTTCTCGGTGCTAAATCGATCACAAACTCAATCTCCCGGCTCGAAGGTAATCCCGGTATCTCCCGAAAAACATCTTCAAAATCTCTAACAATCGAAAGAGAATCCAGGGGAACAACTACATCCCTAGAAGTATCCTTCGCAATACAATATAAATAGGTACTCATACCTCCTTCCAAACTAGGCATAACTACCAAGAATATTTCTTTTCCCGGAACTGTGAAGACTATACTCTTCCCATAACAATTTACTATCGCGTGATATTTCACTAACCAATCCATGCCCAAAATCACATCGTACCCGACCATGTCAAGGACGAGCAAATCGTCCTCAAAACAAAAATTACCAAGATTAATTCCTATGTTCTTACAAACAGAGAAAATCAATGAACCATCACCCATAGAGGATTCAACGCTAGTGAAAGTACTCTCAGCAGACTTTATCAGATCTGTAGTCCGAGAAAAACTCCTAGAAATGAAAGAGTGTGTCGCACCCGTATCAAATAACACCTGACCCATATGCCCTTGGATGAGAAACTTACCCTCAATTGTTGGCGGTGCCGAAGGGGATGGAAGAAGCATATCCTCCTGAATATGATAGACCCATCCATACTGCAGTTGCCCTTATTGTGGAAGAACAACCGGGTTAGGTGGCTGGGGCGGAAACTGTACATATGGTTGATGTGGAGTCCTAAGAAGTTGTCCTCCAATCAACTGAGGACACGACCTCTTATAATGGCCCAGCTCTCCGCACTAAAAACATTGTTCATTACATTCTCCTGGTTCCATCCCTGATTGTTTCGAAATTGCCCAAAACCTCGGCCCTGTTGGCCTTTACCTCCATTCCCACCTCTACCTGCTTGCTGTTGTAGCGGTCCACCTTAACCCGGCCTATTGTTGTTACCACCCTCATTAAATCCACCAAAGCATTGGCGTTTATACAAATACCCTTGCTGGGGGTCCCTCTCTCTTTGCTTACTCCCCAAAGGTTGGGATGAAGGAGGTGCTCCTCCCCCAATTCCATTACCTCCATGTTTTCCCACTTGCGCCATCGTGGTTGCCTTCTTGCTATTTTTCACAAACAATCTATGCTCTTGGCAATGAAGTAGTGCCGCATTCATCACATCCCCAAAGGTTTGTAAAGCCAAATTTCCCAACAAGTGTTGTTTTATCCGCCAATGTAAACCTCCCACAAACTTGGAGATTCTCCTCTCTTCTAGAGTCACTTAATCCGGTACAAAACTTGACAACCGGGTGAACTCCTCTTAATACTCTGCAACAAATATCTCTCCCTGTACTACAACTTGAAGCTTCCTTCGCATCTCCCTTTGAACTGCGGGATGGAAGTACTTTCGGTTAAACAAGGACCAAAAATCAGTGATTGTCATCGTATCCCTCTGTTCTGGTGTAGTCATCGACTCCCACCAATGTAATGCCGATCCGACAACCTTGAAAGTAACAAGGATTTGCTTTTTCTCCTCGCTACATTCTACCATTCGAAGATGGAATTGCATGTCTTTCTTCCACTGATTTGCCCTTATAACATCCGAGCCTCCATCGAATTCTGGGGGATGGCCCTTTAGAAAAGACTCCCTAACTCTCTCCCACGGAGAAGGTCCCGTAGGAGCTTGTGCCTCTTGCGCCCATGGTTGAGCTTGTGGCATTTGTTATACCACTGCAGTCATAGCTGCATTGACTGCTTGGGCCACTATGTTTGCAACATCAGTAGCATTTATACTCCCCGGTGGAGGCGGTGGAGGACCAACCTCTTCTTCCACCACTCTATTACGTCAAGCGCGACGTCCTCTCTTAGGCGGCATCTGAGATGGAGAAAAAATAGAATTAGGATACTATATAAATCAATCTATCTTGTAGAAGATCGCAAACATAAAAAACAAAGCAGTCCTAACATTAGGCTCTATATCAAAGAACACTACAGTAGAACGTGACAAGTCCGCACAGATCCTAAAGAATCTAGAACCTGATGATCTGATACCATCTTTGACAACCCGATATCCGAAATAAGGGATGGCCAGCCCGATACTCCAATATTACATGAATCATGGATGCAATCATTCTCAGCACCGTAACCACATAAAGAGTATACGAGGTAACCACACAATATTTCAGAAAATGGGTTGTCAAAAATTTTGTTTTGTAATATAAAGAAAGCATTGAACAACCCATAACTAAAACAAGTGGAAACCCCAAAGGTATATATGTTACAACTACAACAATATAAATTAAAGGACCGAATATAAGATCGGTCAACAAAATTCATACAATGTACAATAAGTTCCATGAGTTACATATTACATCCATTATACAATTACAACAGTTGGGCCACACCCCCGAATACAGACCCGAACATAACTAGAAGACAACAATGAATGCGTCTACACAAAATATCCCGTGAAATACGCGAAATGTCACAGCTTCTCAAAAGACACTGGAATGGGAAAGTCATTACGGGCGTCCTTGTGGTGGAGCACCTAAGCAGTTATAATAGATATATGCACAATAAGAAAGAAGAACGGGTCAAGGCACGATTTTATGTGATCACCAGATAAATGAATAGTATGATAGAGATGATAGTCTAACATGATGACATCAAGAATTAAACTAATACAATTAAATGATTATAAAGTAAAGTTCTGTTATACTAGAGAATATGAATAATCATAAGCCTTTTTCATCATTCATCCTTTTCATTTTATCATTCCATTCCTTATCAGGAATATAAATTTTATCATGTGCTCTTTGTGGCACATATCTCAATTGTATGCTCTTTGTGGCATGTATTATGCTCTTTATGGCATTGCGTTATGCGCTTTATGGCATTAATATCCATCAAGTCCCACTTGATGTTAGAATAGTTATAATTATACATATATAACGATTCTAAGACCGCCCGTCCGGGTTTCCCCACTGTGCGCTCCCCTAAATAACCATCATCTTCCAAGGCCTATTATCAAGACAACCTGGGATCCTATCGCAACATTGGGAAGTGGCCATATGCCTGCGGGGTAGTCATAACCACACCTGGAATTACCTACACATCACAGAAAATATAAAACAAGCGCTCATATGGCCTAAGACTATATCCACCCTGCATTCATTAGCCGGGGGCTTCACCTTACGCACGAACTTCCCTTAAGATGGTATTTAGAGAGGGCGTGTTCCAAACATTTTATTAATTAACATGACATGATTTAGTAAATTATCATTCACTTTATCCATTTACATTTTATCAAATGCATTATGGTTATCCGGAACTATACGTGCTTCACATCATCATAATAACCTCGAGGAATATTTAAACTCCCAAGTTATTTTTTCCCAAATATCCTTTTTCGACTTTATATAAACTCTCATACCTCAAATTAACTTCTAAAGTCTCCAAATACGACTTGGTAATCTCCTAGACACCTACTAGTTGAAAAAGGAAAGTAATGCCTGAACATCACTTCGCGCACCCTCGAAATAATTCTCATATAACCCAATTATAGCCTAGGGTAGTAAACTAGCTCACCTAGAACTCTAGGACTTTAATTTGATTCCATATAAGAACGTTACTAAGTCCTAAGCCTAGAGAAAAGGGGTTAAAAATGAAAAAGAAAAACCAATTAAAAATGCAGGATTTTCGAATCGATTCGGCCTAGCCGAATCGTTTCAGCCAGAAAATATGAGATTCTGTATAATTGTCGAATCGATTCGGACCTTTCGAATCAATTCGGTTCACTAAGACCTGGAAACTGTCCCCATGCGAATCGATTCGGCCTGGCCGAATCGATTCGTCCCTACGAATTTTGCCAATTTTGGCTATGAAGTCTTGGACTCCAAATTTTCCCCCAACTCAAATCCATTTAAACCAACTCATTTATTGACACCAATACATCATAAATACCACTAACTACCTACCATAAATCTCATTAATCATCCAAATCATTCTTGAATGATTTAAGACCCACAAATACACAAAAACCCTAAAATAGTTAAACCATGATCAATACATCATTATCACAACTAATCATTTATCTTAAACCACATATAGCAAGTAGAAAACTTGCCTCAATCTAGCAAATGCAGATTTTCCTTGTGTAGTAGCAAGAATCCCTCCTCAATCTTCAATCTCTTCTCTTTTCTCTACTCTTTCTCTTCCTCTCTCTAGTTCTCTCTAGGTTTAGGAATGAAATTGGGGAAAATAGAAGACTTAACAAGACTATATCACGCCTTTAGTCTACAATTTACAACTTAAATGATCAATACCGCAATAAAATAACACGAAACTGCATATTTAAGGTATAATCAGTCAAAAGCGCCCAAAACCTCAAAATACAATATAGCACGTATTTTGACTATCTCGCACGTTCCGAAATAAACTCCGGCCTCCAAATTATCATTTCGACATTTTATAATCCATTTTAAGTTTCGGTTCCATTTTAAATCATAGGGTCAGTTTAAATCTTATGACACTATAAAACTCAACATGAGGATATTTACATACTCATACAGTAAATATACAACAAGTTAGTAAATATTTAATTTTCTTCATTAAATTAATACTTACTCCATATTCCAACATTTTATATGTAATTACTTCACATAGTAAGTAAATATAAAATAGGCTCTCATAAGGGAGGATTGTTACAGAAAAGAAAGATGCCTACATAACTCGGCACCAGTTAGCTTTCCTCCTGAATGACATTATAACCCTTCTTAGGGAATACCGCATTAAAGTAATACTCTACCTCTAATACTACATTACCTCGATTCGATTCGGTTTCGATCCATAAAAGCTACTACTCCAATCCTTCCTTTAAGTCAAACACGCCCATTCGAAGTATGCCTTTTGGTATGTGGTTTACTTCCTCCATTCATTCATTCACCTTAGGGTGGTAGGATATATCTCATTTCTATACGGCTCCCATCACTTCCTGGAAACTTTATCCAAAACCTTGATACAAAAATTCTCTTCTCAGTCCGACACTACGTTGATAGGCACCTCGTACAATTCCATACTCCACCATGTAAAGACGGGCGTACTCCTCCGTAAACAGTCCGCCCACATTGGTCTAAAAAGTAGCGATTTGGTCAAATGATCAACAATTTTGCTCAAATAGGATCATATGACCATTGCGGTGCCGACAATTCATGAAAATGTCCACGGACATACCCCTTCTCGTTCCCCCGCCAGTCTCTCCATACTAGTAGGTGAAATGGTCAGTCACAGACATGAACGCTCTTGCTACAAAGTCCTCTTAGTTAGGCTCATCCTACTTGGCTTTCCAAACCTTCACTAATCTCTCCGACGGGTTTTCTACTCGGCGCATTAGCTGACCCATTCGCAATTACTTAGAGAAAGGTAACATCCAATAGGTAGTCCTTTACGAACTTCAAACACCAACTCAATCGCTTCAATAACATATTGAAATGACTAGTGGTTCGCAAAGAGACTAAATTTCCTACCCAGGAAGTAGTGCCTCTATTTCTTTAAGGTAAATACTACCGCTATGAACTTTAAATCAAGCGTTGGATAATACTTTCCACGAGGTTTAAGTTTATGAGACGCATAGACAATGGGTCCATGCCCCAGTATTAGTACCTCCTGTTTCTGGCAGAGACTCGTTCATTAAATCCACTCTCGATCTTAACAACACGAGTGCAGGAGTAAAAGTCAGGTCATCCTTTTAACTCCCCGAAAGTGAGGTTACCAACGAAACGCTCTATTTAAGAGAGGCCTCATCTCCTATAGCCTAAACATTATGAATCGCTCGAAAACCCATACATCTTATTTCTAGGGAGCTAATCCCTTTTATAGTTAATCCACAAACCTACTCGTGGTCTACTCCCTACGGCCTTCCTAAAATAACGTCACATGCCCTAAGGGCCTTACATACTAATAATCCTAAAGTCGATATATATCCTCACAAAGTAGAAATAATATAATACTAATTATATCCCTAGTGCCCAAGACCTTTCTCAACTCCCGACATTCGCTCGGTTTCATGCGTGGGATGTCTCGCAAAAGCAAAATCCAAACGAGGAACCCTCCCGTTACACAACTACCTCGCATCGTCGGTCATCAAGATATAATGGTCTAAGAAAAATGATCGGACTGCTAAAATTCTAACTCGTAACCCTACTAATGCACTTCTACTTCTATGTCTTACCATTTCAAATAATTGAAAATTTTAACAAATCAGCCATTTACTTTCTGTAAAGTCTTACAAATACTTTACACCAATATATGCCCATACATCTTTTTAAATGGACTTCTCATCATGGCATAATCATAACTCTCTATCCGACTTTCATATCTAGGTCTCCCTCACATCGATCAGAGGAAAGAACTATTCACAGTGCTCCTATATCGCACTTTAATAGCCCTTTAATCACTCAATCACATGATTCTCGGCTAAACCTTTCCAACCCAACATTCCAACAACAAAAAGAAAGAAAGGAAAGGAAATAAAATGCAACATCTCTCCACTCCCAACGTCGTTAAGGTTCATGTGTGGAGCGTCTTTCAAAGAGAAATCCAAACAAGGGACCCCTCCTAATCATTACTACTTAACTTTGTTGGTTGTGGAGATAAGGCAACATCATGCATGAAAATGAATGAAATAGAATAAAAAATAAAATCCTTACATTCCTTAAACCATCACTATAAAGTCCCAATCCCGTATCCAGGTGAGATATTATAAAACAATTAGTTCGATTCTGGAACTACAATTATGATAGCCTCGCAATTTATTCTCTTGCTATCGCTCCAACAAAACCAAGAATATTTCCACTCGTATAACACATATAATACGAGTAGCACATACAACACATATACTTTTAAAATATCATCACTCGCCTTATAACGAGTGAAGGAAAAAAATATGGAACCTCCCTACCATGGAAAGTCATATAGATACACTTACTGTAATAATATCGATACTACCATAAGCTCGATTTACACACCCGAATCTGGGGTTAATACCACACTACTCCATCTTATCATACAAAATGCACCACGCTCACTACGGTGGAATTCCCGCCAACATTCTTTCCAATTTCTTTGGCCACTACCAATGGTCCTCAGACACCGTATTCTAGTCTTATCTGAACCAAACTTATTCCCTCTATGCCTCAACTAGGCACCCTGTTCTTACCCTTGTTCTCCAACCAACAAGGTCCAACTGCGTGGTTCTACATTCCACGTCCAAACCGTTCCTCCATCTCTATCTACGCTGGCGATTACTCGCATAGTTCCCTCAACTTGCCCAATAGAAGAGAACATACTATCGGCCTCCCCTGCCTTAGTTCAATTAGTCCTCCCCGAGCGGATGCCCACCAATGGGGTCTCATGAACACTAATTCTCCGAAAACATTAACAACATTTGTTCGTGACCCTATCATTCCACTGAAAGGCTATTTCTTTTATATTTCTATCTATTTCGATGCACGATCTCCCTAACCATACCACTCTCTATTACCAATCCTCCTCTAACCGAACGTCATGTGAATAGTTAAGAATCGACTTCCTTGTCATTCCAATTTTCCCAGAGAAACTCGCTTTTGAAAATATCCATCGATTTCTCCATGGGCAAAACTTCCTGCTCCACCAAAATATGGAGACTACCATTTCTTCCATTTTAACATTACTCCAACGGGTGAAAGATTTTCCTCCATCTTTCACATCTGGGAACTTCTATACCCCTCTTTAGACCAAAGCTCCTAGGCCTTATACTTCCCCCAAATGAGGTTACACTCCCTCCATCTGACTTAACGTCGCTTGAAGTCCCAAGCTTAGTACCACTCTCTACTTCTAGCGGTATAGGGGAAAACTATATCTACTGTACTTAGTAGTCGCAGTAGCAACATAAAAAATTTCTACGAAGGGAGAGACCTACAAAGCGTCCCTTATCCCCGACCATAGCTTACAGCTCTTAATACTCCCATCTCGTAATGCTTTCATAACGTCCTTCCCTGACGCCCTTCATCCGTCGACCTACGAATCTCCAATGAACAAGCAAAAGATTTTCTAAATTCCTACCCTACAACAGGAGAGCAAAGCCTCTCAAGAGAAATCAACGTTCTTAATCCTAAGGCTCTATATCAAATCAAGAATAACGCTAAAGACGTAATACGTCCGCACAGATTCATAAGGACTCTAGAACCTGATGCTCTGATACCATCTGTGACAACCCACTAACTAAAATAAGGGGTG
Source organism: Sambucus nigra (assembly GCA_949130495.1). NCBI lineage: Eukaryota > Viridiplantae > Streptophyta > Magnoliopsida > Dipsacales > Adoxaceae > Sambucus > Sambucus nigra. Next base: position 510,487,793 of record OX422218.1, on the reverse strand, counting down.
GCCAGCCCGATACTCCAATAATCACAGGAATCATAGATGGTCTATTCTTAGCATCACTGTCGATTAAAATAATAGTACGAGATAACCACCAATTATTTTAGAAAATGGACTGTCAAATTTAAATTTTAGAAGTAAAAGAAAAACACTTTAACAATCCCATTTGCAAAAACGGTGGATACAAAAAATCAATGGGTAAAAGAATGACGATAGCATAATCAACAACCGAATAAACTGTCGGTTAACAAACTAATACAAACAGGTTACACCGAGTATTACAATTAATATTACAATATAATAAATGAGTGCAATGCTTGGGCAACACGCCCGAATAAATAAACTAAACATAACAGAGTACAGTGGAAAGAAGAGTCTAATACAAATATCCTACAACATCCACAAAATGCAATAGCTCCAAGACAACTGGAAAGGAGATGTCAATACGGGCGTCCTTGTGGTAGAGCGCCTAAACGGACAAAGAGTTGTATGCAAAATAAAGAAATATAGACGGGTTAAGGCCCGGTTTGATATGATTACCATGTGACTAAAATACATGACGGTTATGAACGTAATTATCTCTCACAATTAAATTGTAAAGTCCTCACCTCTTAGTCTAGAAGCACAACTAAGCGTAATATCAATTCTGATGCTCAATGATCACATAAACATGGGAGAACTCATCTACATAAACTCAAGGAGACATCAAATCAATTATTCACAACTCTATATGCACAGTTCCTATTTCTCTTTAAGAAATATGTATAAATGGCAACTCATTTTATCAAATGCTTACCAAATAAATTTTATCTCATAACTTTCTTTACAAAGTCTATTTCCCTTCTTCCATCCAGGAAATATATTTTAAAGCCAATTTTATTATCATAAAAATGCCTTTTTTCATTTCAAATCTTCCCATTTCCCTTCTTCCATCCGGGAAATGTATTCAACTTCCCATTTCCTTTCTTCCATCCAGGAAATGTAGTCAAAGCCATTTTATTATCATAAAATGCCTTAACATCAATAATGTCACACATTATTATAAATAGTTATATTTCATAACATATAACGTTTCTAAGACCGCCCATCCGGGTTTCCCCTCTGTGTGCGCCCCTAAATGGATATCATCTTCCAGGGCCTATTATAAGACAACCTGGTATCCTAACGCAACCATTGAGAAGTGGCCATATGCCTGCAGGTGAGTCATAACCACACCCAGAATTAGCTCACCAGCGCTGAAAACATACCATAATTGCTCATATGGCCTAGGGATCTATCCACCCTGCATTCATTAGCCAAGGGGTTCACCTCACACGCGCAACTTCCCTTATGATAGCGATTTAGAAAGGTGTGTTTACATAAATTATCATTAATGAAAATCATTTTTCCATTTTGAAATCATTCACTTTTACATTTACTAAACCATTAAATTTCAATGATGAAATACCAATTTTAGAATGCGTATCTCTTATTCTTAAAGTCATATTTTATTTATGACCTAAGACCCGAAGTGTCATTTTCCTCAAACAAGTCTCCATGAGTCTAACACAATCCATATATCATCAAAATGAGTCTCCCTCAATAATAGTCTCCCCAAAACTCCCAACATTATTATTCTATGTTCGATAGATTTTCGGTTAACATCCTATGTCAAATGAGAAATTAACCTATATAAAATACCCCTTGAGATAAGCCCAAATATCCCCATGCTAGCCTAGGGTATTTGTCTACCCAACACCAACCTTTAAAACTCCTCAGTACTTCCCAAAGGAAGGGTCCTAAATTTCGAACCTAAAAGAAAAGGGGAAAAAACTAAACTAAAAAAATCTCACAAAAATAGGGCATCCGAATCGATTCGCCCCTGATTGCGAATCGATTCGCCGAAAAAGAAAATCGATTAGATGAGTAAAACCAACTTCCCCAACCCGAATCGATTCGGTTTACCCAGTCCTGTAACCTTATCCTTATCTGAATCAATTCGCCCTAAGACTGAATCGATTCGGCCCTGTTGATTTGCCCAATTTGGGCTTCGGGTTGAAGAACCCTAAAATCCCAAAACCCTCAAATCCTTGATTTCTCCCAACATCAACAACAATTATTTATACTACATCATTTCTATACTACCAATAACTGAGATTTTCTCCTCAAATCCAATTAAACTACAAAGTTTAGGGTTTAAACACAAAAATCAACAAAAACCCAAAAATGGTTTAAATCTCCAAAAATTAATTATACATGCAATTCTGTCGCATTAAATCAACATCTAGCAAGTAAGAAACTTGCCTCGAGTTTGTAGTCTTGGATTCTCCTCCGGTTGCTATGGATTGTTGCTCCAATCTTCCATTTTTCTCTATTTTCTCCCATTTCTCCCAAGCTCTCTCTTATCTCTCTTTCTCTCTCTCTTGGCTTATAACATAAGATAAGGGAAAATAAAAGGGTTGGGAGACTTAAACGGGTCTTAAAATATAAATTCCCCACATATACTTGTTAATACACCATTAAAATGACTCATAACTACATAATTGAGTCATAACCTGTCAAAAGTGCCTGAAACTGAAAAATACAACTTGGCACCTATTTTGACTATCTCGACTATTCTAAAACCAACCGCACCCCGTATTTTGGCATTCGGAGTAACATATAGTGTTTTTATGTTCCAACTTCATTTTATTTTATTAATTATACTCCAACTTACATATAAGTCATAATCGTCATTTAAAGTACAAAGACGCAATAAAACACAATATAATGCCATTTACCTTCTCATACGATAAATAGGCAAAACATGGTAAATATTATCCCTTAGTATCACGGGAAATAATATCTACTCCAACTTCCTCTATTTTATAAAATTAGCCCATCTGGCTAGAATAATATAAAATAGTCGTCCAATAGTCTGGGTTGTTACACTCAATAACAAAATCAAATCAATAGATAAATGATAGAAGAAAACCTTTATAGAAAAACACATTCATCACTAATACCACATCACAACACAACATTGGACTTTCCATGGCAATTGTTCCCAAGCACCTTCTTGCAATGGAATTAAAGACCCGGCCAAAATGTAAGGGAAAGTGAAAGTATAGTATTAAGATTGTTCCAGAATTACAATTGTAACAATGGACTTTCCATGACATTTGTCCTCTAGTACACTCTTGCCATGGAATTATAATCGAAACTATACTAACATGCGCTCAACACGATCAAAATTCATAAAAAAACATTTTTATGAAAATATTTATACCAAGATTGTATACCAAAATTCATAAAAAATATTTATACTAGGATTGTATCTGAATAAATAATTATGCCTACTCCTGGAGTAAAATATATTTTTATCAAGTTTGTATTTGAACTGCATTAAATTATTATACCTATTTTGTGTGAAGCCTAAAATTCTTCTTCTTATTATTACTATTACTATTATGGTGGCTTATTTATACCCTCTTAAATGACAGTGAGTGATAGGAATAATATTTTCTCCACGCTTGATTTTTTAGGGAATAAATTTTTTGTGCATCCACACAATTTTACAGCCACGTGACACTAAAAGAATAATGGTACTGGCTACCCATCAATTATTCCCGATAAACAAACAGGTTCGCAATTCAAACCATTTTCAACCACACCTATCCCAAATCTTTTACCAAAAGAACAATTAACCATGTATGCTCAACTAACTCATCCCGTCTTTCTATTATTAACCATTTAGGCTCAAACAAAGCATAGCATCGCTGGAACCTATAGCCTATTGGTCAGAGAAAAAGGGCTATTATGTGTAGGATCATGAAAAAATGAAACTCAAAATAAAAATTTTGAGTCAAAACATTAATTCATCAAAAAATTTATTGTGTCCGAATTTATGAGCGAATTTTGACTGACATACTAACGTGTCGTCTTGATATTGGTTGGTTTGTTGGTTCCGCGCCAGTGAGATCCCAAAACCAGCCAATAAAAAGTCGACACATCAGTATGTCGTCCAAAATTCAATCAAAAATTTGGTTTCTGTAGAACTTCTCTTAATCCATATGATGATAATTACAATTACCTTTAAATGAATAACATATTTAACACATTAACCCGACTGGTATGTATAAAATTGTATAACAAATTTTAAATTATAATTTCACTCCCCTATATTTGCGTTTATTGGAATACATGTACTTGGAAAAATAGTCAAAACAATATTTAAATATTTAGATTTTAATGGATTGAAAAGGCAAATGCTAGTTGATAAAAAAAATAAAATAAAAAATTCTAATTTATTATTTTTGGCTAAATTACAATAAAATAAAATAAACAATAAACTTTTCCACACATGTCTCCTTGCATCAATAATAAGTGGAAGATACACTTTTCAGAACCATTTGCCAAGCCATAATCATTGGTATAGTTTCCACAAAAATAGACTATTCACACCAACTAAAAGAATCCTTAAACATAGCCATACACAAACATGACCACAACAAACTTCAAGAGTGTATAGTCTTAACGGGAAGCAACAGGTAACACAATGCAACTGAATAAAGACATTCATTTTTAAGCTTACACTTCATCTCTACCATCAACTCATATATATAGCTGAAATACATCAAGAATAAAACATATACCCATTTCATACACCATAAAAAAAATCATAATAAATAAAACTAAAGAAGCTACAAAAAATTATTGTTAAAGAATTCCCAAACTAAAACACTAAACAGTAACACACGAATATAGAGCACATATGGTGGAAACATAAAAGGCATATTAAACCAATGTTTCTTAAAATCATTACAGACAAACATTGAGGTTGGGCTATAACAAAATGGAATATTTTAATACACCAACTATACTATTAAAAAAATAGAGGATAAGAAAAATAGTGAAGTGGGTATTATCGTTTGAAACCCCAGAAGAAAACTAAATCAGGCCACAAACAACAAATCCAATCTCTGTATATCAAAATCTTCAAAATCGATTCAAACCAAAACTAAATCTCAAAATCGATTAAGAAAATTGGGGTTGGTTTAGATTTTTTTGTTTGTATGTTTTTTTTTTATTTTTTCAAAACAATTTACAAACCATTAATATCAAACATGGGTCTCAATTTCTTGATAGTGTAGACACTCCAAAAAAGGTAAAGCATACACGGGTCTCAATTTCTTGAGTTACCCCATAGAAAAATGAACTCTAGATAACACCGGATTTGAAAGGCACTAATTCATTATCCAATCGTTCACTCTGCCTCCAATGGAAAGACGTTAGGAGTTCGGATTTTAAAGGAACTGATGATCCAAATGTCTTTGGGCAGTAGTGGTTCAATTGTTTCTTCGTCTCATATGACTCTTAGAAGAGGTCATCCAACAAAGAGAAATCGAGTTATAGAAGATAATATTGAACCCCCACCACAGAAAATAACGATTAATACCGTGGAGGGGGCTACCATCGTTGCCCAGGCAGTCAATGATGCAATGAATGCTATGGACTAATAGTTTCCTCAAGCCCAAAAATCGGTAGAACCGGAGGTTCAAGCCCATGCGGTACCTTCCTCGTGGGAGAGAGTTAAAGAATATTTCATAAAAGGTCAACCCCCGAAATTTCAGGGTGGTGCTGATGTGATAGTAGCAAACCAATGGAAGAAAGATATGCAGCATCATCTCCGAATGGAAGAGTGTAGTGGGGAACGAAAGAAGATACTTGCCACTTTCAAAATAGTAGGATCATCTTTACGCAAGTGGGAGTCGGTGACCACACCGGAGTAGAGGGATACCATGTCTATATCGAACTTTTGGGTTTCGTTTGATCGAAACTATTTTCCTCTTGCAGTTCAGAAGGAGACGAGGAGGATGTGGTACATGGGGAACGTTCAGTTCCAGAGTATGAAGAGGAATTTACTGGTCTAGAAAGCTTTGTTCTGGATGACGTAATTTCGGAGGAAAGGAGAATATCGAACTTTATTGGGGGTTTGTAACAGAGGATACGACAACATTTGTTGGGAAATTCAACTTTACAAACATTTGGTGACGTGATGAATGCAACTTTGCTTCATTGTCAAGATGAACGTCTATATGTGAAAGGGAGTAAGAAGATTCCAGAATCGGGACAAGCCAGTAAGCATGGAGGTAACAGTGTCGGTGGCGCACTACCCTCATCACAACAGTCGGGAAGCAAGCAGAAAGAAAGGGACACCCAACAGGGGGATTCATCTAAGGGACAACGTTTTGGGGGTTTTAATTTTGGTGGAGGTAGTTTTAGGCACGATCATGGTGCCCAGCAGTAGCAGTAGCTGGTGGGCCAGCAAGGCTAAGAAGGCCGAGGTAATAATGAGGGTCAATTCCATCCGGGCCAAGGCATGGGGAAGTTTTGAAAATAATCGGGGTCGTTATCCAGAGAATATAGAGGGCCACTATTTTCAGTGTGGGGAACCAGGTCACTTTAAGAAAGCTTATCCGCAGTTGATTGGGGGACAGTTGCCTAGGGGTCCTCCGCATCAGTAGGCGCATCTACCACCACCAACGCCTATTCCAACCATCGCTCTACAATAGGGGAAACTACAATATGAACGTATTTATCATATTCAGGATGCTTTACTTCCTCTAGCCCCGCTCGTGCTGCCAACTATCGAGGGTAAGTTTCCTATCCACGAGTATGTGGGTCGTGTGCTATTTGATACGGGAGTAACACACTCGTTTATTGCTAAACATTTTCCTCAATCGATGGGGTTGATTAAGTCTTCGGAGATTACCTTTACTAGTGTGGAATATTCCATGGGTGATGGTTCATTTATATTCTTTGTTTGTAAAAGGGAAGGAATAAACCTTGGTAATTTATGTTTTGAGGCCGATTTACTCATCTGGGATATGGTCGGGTACGATGTTATTCTGGGTATGGATTGGTTTGTGAAATACCGTGCTACGATAAATTATTATAGGAGGAGTATAGTCTTTTCCATTCAAGGGAAATAAATGTTTCTAATGGCTATGCCTCTTTCGGACGGAGGTTCGAGAACGTACTTATATTGTATTGCGGAGGAGACTTCACGTGATATAGTCATTTCATTAGATTTGATTCCCATCGTTAGAGACTTTGAGGATTTTTTTGGGAGATTCTGGGTTTACCTCCAAGTCGTGAGATCGATTTTTTGATTGATTTAGCATTGGGAACTCGGTCGATTGATAGAGCTCCATACCGTATGGCTCCGTTGGAAATGAGGGAGTTAAGGGATCAAATTCAATAATTGTCAGATCAGGGGTTTATTCGGCATAGCACGTCATCGTGGGGTGCTCCTGTGTTGTTTGTGAAGAAGCGAGATGGTTCCCTCCGGTTATGTGTTGATTACCGAGAATTGAATAAGGTCACCAGCAGGAACAAATACCCGTTACCTCAGATCGATGACTTATTTGATCGATTAAGGAGAGCGTCGTACTTCTCTAAGATAGATTTTTGGACTTGGTATCATCAACTGTTGATTCGAGAGCAGGATGTGTCGAAGACTGCTTTCTTGGCTAGATATGGGTCCTATGAGTTTTTGGTCATGCCTTTTGGGCTAACCAATGCTCCTGCTATATTTATGAACCTTATGAATAGAGTGTTTCGGGACTTCCTAGACAAGTTTATCATAGTGTTTATTGATGACATTCTAGTTTATTCTCGGACTGAAGCCGATCATGTCGAACACCTACGATTGGTCCTGCCAACATTACGGGATCATCAACTGTATGCTAAGTTTGAGAAGTGTGGTTTCTGGTTATAGGAAGTGTAGTTTTTGGGTCACATTTTGACAGTTGAGGGCCTTTCGGTAAACCCAAGTAAAGTTTCCACGGTGAGGGAATGGGGTCAACCCATGACTCCCACATAAATTCATAGTTTTCTGGGTTTTACGGGTTATTACCGTAGTTTTATTAAGGGTTTTTGTAAGATCTCTAGCCCTTTGATAAAATTGATTAGGAAGGGAGTGCAATTTATTTGGGATGATTCCTGTCAGCTATCTTTTGATGAGTTGAAGGATAAGTTGACTTCTTCTCCAGTACTCGCATTGCCAAGACCGGGGGTTGACTACTTAGTCTTTACTGACGCATGTTTGCAGGGATTGGGAGGTGTGTTAAAATAAGATCATCAAGCTATTGCTTATGATTCTCACAAGCTAAAGCACCATGAAAAGAATTATCCCATGCACGATCTGGAGCTTGGTGTGGTAGTGTTTGCCTTGAAAATATGGAGACATTACCTCATGGGGGAGAAGTTCAGTCTTTTCATAGAGAACAAATCGTTGCAATATTTATTCCCACAGCAGGATCAGAATATGCGACAACGTCGATGTTTGGAGTTTGTAAAGGTCTATCAATTTGATATTCATTATCATTTGGGTAAGGTAAATGTGGTAGAGGATGCGTTGAGTTGAAAACTCGCAGGGGAGTTAGCGAACGCATGGAAGGCTAAATGGAAATAACTTAGCAAGGAAGATGCAGTAGCCAGGGCATTTATGCTAGTGTTGACCGTTACACCTGCAATTTTGACAAGAGTCATGGAGGAACAAGGAAGGGATAAATATTGTTAAGACCGGATACACCATTTCTTAACCAAGGGAGTGGAGTCCTACTCTATTAGTTCTGAGGGTGGGTTACGTTTCCACGGGAGACTTACTGTCCCAAATGAGTGAGATTTGAGTCGTGTCATGATGACTGAATCTTATGGGTCCAGATTTGCAGTACATCCTGGTGAAGAAAAAATGTACCAAGACATGCGCATCAGTATTGGTGGGCAGGTATGAAAAGGAACATCTCTGAATTTGTTTCCTAATGTAATACTTGTCAATTGGTGAAAGTAGACCATTAGAGGCCAATGGGACCGTTACAACCGTTAGAAATACCGGTAAGAAAATGGGAGAGTATCTCGATGGATTTCATCATAGGATTGCCGATGTCATAAAGTTGTCATGATTCCATTTGGGTTATCGTCGATTATCTGACCAAGTCGACACATTTCTTACCGGTATGTACGAATTACAATTAAGCTCGTTACTCCTGGCTATTTATTGCGTAGACTGTGAGACTCTATGGGATGCCCATCAATATAGTCTCTGATCGAGACAAGATTTTTATTTCTCATTTTTTGTGAAGTTTCCATGAAGAAATGGGAATCGAATTGAAGTTGAGTACCTCCTACCACTTGCAAACGGGTGGACAGATTAAAAGAGTCAACCAGATGTTGGAGTACATGCTTAAAATGTGTATACTTGACTTCAAAGGAGGATTGGAGCAATACCTTCCCTTGGTCGAATTTGTTTATAATAATTTGTACCAATTCACAATAGGTATGGCACCTTATGAAGCATTATATGGCCGACTATGTACATCACCTACTTGTTGGTTGGAAATAGGGGATAATAAGCTCTTTGGACTTGAAATGATCTAAGACACCTCTTCAAAGATTGAGCTGTAACAACCCTCGCTTTTGAGGTCCTATTTTATATTTAATTTGCTAGATATAGTGATTTGATATAAAAGTATTGATATGTAGAGTAGGTATTAATTTAAGAAAGAAAAGTTAATATCTACTATGATGTTTCATATTTACCGTATGTATAGGTAAATTTTGCTATGTGATGTTTCGTAATGCCATATGATTTAAAAATGACATTTGGCTTAAAATGTAACCGAAACCTAAAATGAATTATAAAATCTCCAAATGATAATTTGGAGGGTGTAGTTAGTTCCGGGAGGTTCGAGATAGTCAAATTGTGTGCCATGTTGTATTTTGAGGTTCCGGGGACTTTTGACTAGTTGTAGCTTATATGAGTAGTTGCGTATTACTTTATCGCGTATTATTCACTTAAAGCTAAAAATTTGGACATAAGCCACGATTTATGTCTTGAACTAAGTCACTATTCCCCTAATTAAATTGGTAAACCTAGAGAAATAAAGAGTAGAATAAACCTTGGGAGAAAGGGAGAGATTGAAGCTTGGGTGATTGTTCTTGCATTAAACTTCATCAAAATCTGAACTTGCAATCTTGAGGCAAGTTTTCTACTTGATATTTTATGATTTAAGTAGGGTAATTTGCATTGATAGTTGTGGTTATTCATGGTTTAAGAAACTTAGGGTTTTTTATTTGATTTATGGGCTTTAGATCTTTGGAAGTAGAATTGATATGATTTTGAGGTAAATTATGGTTGGATGATGTATTTCTGATCAGTTGGTAGCATTAAAGGATAGGAATTTGAGTTTGTTGAAGTTGGGTAGAATTTGGAGTCCAAGACTCCATAAACAAAACTTGGAATTTCTACGGAACCGAATCGATTTGGCCTGGCCGAATCGATTCGCTGAGAGAAAGTTTCCAAGCCTGGGTTGTCCGAATCGGTTCGGCTCGTCCGAATCGATTTGGCAATTATGCAGAAACTCATTTTTCCTGGCCGAATCGATTCGGCTATTCCGAATCGGTTCGCCTTTAAGAACCCAAATCGATTCGGCTAGTCCGAATCGATTCGGAAAGCCTATTTTCCTTTTTATTTTCTTTTAAATTTTTTTCCCTTTCTTTAGGATTATGACCTAGGACCCTTCTCGAATGAAGTAAACTTAGGATCCTAGAGTTTTAGTCGAGTTTTGGTCATTACCCTACAGTTGAATGGGATCTCTTGGGGTTAATTCAGGGGTACTTAAAGTGATGTTTAGGCATCACCTCTCATTTTGGGAGATAGATTGGAAAATAAAATTCTAAGCCCATATGTGGAGATTTTAGATGCCTTTTGGAGGTATGTAAAACCTTGGAGTCCATAAGATTTTGGGAGAATGTTTGGAGAATACTTTAGGACTTAAATATATGATGAAATTGAATAAGAAATGTTTAAAGATGATGGTTTCATATAAAATGAAACACATGTGACAAATGGTAATGAAAATTAAATCTAATTTGGTAATTGTTAAATTGCTTAAACATACCTCTCTAAATGCTATCATAAGGGAAGCTCGCTCATGAGGTGACGTCCCTTGACTATTTAATGTAGGCTGACTATAGTCCTCGGCCATATGCGGGCTTTGTGTATGTTTTTATGCGGTAGTGAGGTAATTCCGGGTGTGGTTATGACTCACTCGTAGGCATATGGCCAGTTCTCGACGTCCGTTAGGTGCCCAGGTTGTCTTGTATAGATAGGCCCTGAAAGATGATACTCATTTAGGGGCACGCCCAGTGGGGAAACTCGGAGGGTGGTCTTAGAAACATTTATGTATAAGAATATAACCTTTCTAACTCAAGTGGGACTTGAGGTATGTATATTGCCATAAAATGAGATGGTAATTATATGCCTGCTAAGGAATGGAAAACGATATGATATGGGAAGAAATGAGATTTAATTTTATTTCTCTTGCTTAACTTAATAACTGTTAGAAACCTATATAATTGAATCATCACATGTTATGATTAGGTTGTTAGATTCTCATTTCATATTATTTATGATCCATTGTCTATATCTATCATGTTTCTTACTCTTCTAGGAATCTTATATAAATCGGGCCCTGACCCGTTCATTTTCCATGTTGTGCATGTTGTGTATCCACTCAGGTGCTCCTCCGCAAGGGCGCCCGTTATGATTTTTCCCACTCTTATGCTTTTGACGAGCTGTATGACCTTGCGGATTATTACAGGATGTTTGTTAGACGCCTTCGTTTTTGGAATCTAGTTATAATCGGGTCTTTCATTCGGGCTAGTGGCCCATCTTTTGTACTTGTTAATGCATGTAGTATGAAAAATATTGTATTGTGGAAACACTTTGAATGTAACTGTGGACCGATAGATTATTCGGTTCTTTTATTGTATGTTGTTTTGGTATTTATCTATATGTTCCTTTGAAATTCCACTTTCATCAGATTTGGGTTGTTTAATTTATTTCTTAAATCTTTATTAAACCAAATTTTTTACAACCTGCTTTCTTATTTATGGAGTGGTTTTCCCGTATACCTATTTTATTGTTATGATGCTGATGATGATATCTGTCCATGATTCCGTTATGACGAGGTATCGGGCTGGCCACCCCTTATTTCGGAATGCGGGTTATCACAGATGGTTTCAGAGCCTCAGGTTCTAGAGTCTTTTGGATCTTTGTGGACTTGTCACATTCTACCGTAGCGTTCTTTGATATAAAGCCTAATGTTAGGACTACTTTGTTGCTTATGCTTACGATCTTCTGTAAAAATAAATTGTTGTAAGTAGAATTCTAACTCTATTGTTTCTCCATCTCAGATGCCGCCTAAAAGAGGTCGCCCGGCAAGACGTAATAGGGTCTTAGATGAGGATGTTGGTCCTCCTCCACCACCACAAGGAACATTCAATGCCGCGGATGTGGCGAATATAGTGGCTCAAGCCGTTAATGCGGCCATGACAGTAATGGCCCAACAAGCGCGACAGGCTCAAAAGAGAGCACCAGATGCCCAAGTTCCCACCGGACCTTCTCCGTGGGAGAGATCTAAGGAGTCTTTTCTAAAAGGTCAACCCCCGAAATTTGACGGGAGCTCGAATGTTATAAAGGCGAATCAATGGAAGAAAGATATACAATGCCATCTACGTATGGTGGAATGTGGTGAGGACAGGAAACAAGTCCTTGCTACTTTTAAACTGGTTGGGGCCTCTTTACACTGGTGGGAGTCCGTGACTATGCCAGAACAGAGGGACACAATGTCGATCTCTAAATTATGGGTTTTGTTTGATCGTAAGTACTTTCTTCCCACAATTCAAGGGGAGATGATAAGGAGGTTGCAGGACCTTGTACAAGGGGAGAGATCAGTAGAGGAATATGAGGATGAATTCACCCAGTTGGCAAGTTTTCTGCCGGATGAAGTGACTCCCGAAGAAAAGAAAGTTTCAAAGTTTATGAGAGGGTTGAACTGGAGAATCCGACAACACTTACTAGGTAATCCGTCTTTACAGGCTTTTGGGGACGTGATGAATGCAGCGCTACTACATTGCCAAGAGCATAAACTATTTTTGCAAAGTGGCAAGAAGACCTCCGTAGTGGGACAAGAGGGAAGGATGGGGGGTTAGTGGGATTGGAGGAGGAGTCTTTCCCTCGTTCGAACCTTCGGGCAGTAAACAGAAAGAAAGGGATCCCCAACAGGGGGACTTATCAAAGAGGCAGCGTTCTGGTGGGTTTAATTTGGGAAACCATAATAATAGGCACGGTCAGGGTGCCCCACAACAACAAGCAGGCCGTGGTGGTCAGGGAGGTAGAGGCCAGCAGGGCCAAGGTGTGAATCATTTTAGAAACAATCGTGGTCGGAATGCCAAAAATATGTTTGGTCGGTGTTTCCAATGCGGGGAAGCGGGTCACTATAAGAAGGAATGACCTCAATTGATTGGGGATAGTTTCCTCGAGCTCTACAGCAGCAGTACGTTCAGTTCCCTCCGCAGGTGCCTAACCCAGTTGCTCCTCCACAACAAGGTAAGTTACAGTATGGTAGGGTCTACCATATTCAGGATGCTATGCTTCCTCCAGCTCCGCCTGCACCGCCTGCCATTGAGGGTAAGTTCCTTATTCAGGGACATATGGGTCGTGTTTTATTTGATACTGGTGCAACGCATACATTCATTTCTAGGAGCTTTGCTCAGACCACAGAGTTGATTAAATCTGTTAAAAGAACTTTTACTAGTGTGGATTCCTCTATGGGTGATGGTTCACTCATCTTCTTTATTTGTAAAAATGTAGAAATCTCTCTTGGTAATCTATGTTTTGAGGCCGATTTACTCGTCCTAGACATGGTCGGGTATGACGTGATTTTGGCTATGGATTGGTTGATGAAATATCATGCTATAGTAAATTTCTACGGGAAGATTATAGTCTTCGCCGTTCCGGGACAAGAAATGTTACTGCTAGTTTTTCCTCGTTTAGAGGGGAGTACTAGTACTTATTTGTATTGTATTTCCGAGGAGACTTATAGGGATGTAGTTATTCCCTTGGATTCTATTCCGGTTGTGAAAGACTTTGAGGATATTTTTTGGGAAATACCAGGTTTGCCTCCTAGCTGTGAGATTGAGTTTGTGATCGATTTAGCACCGGGAACGAGGCCTATTGCGAGGGCTCCATATCGAATGGATCCTATTGAAATGAGGGAGCTAAGAGATCAAATTCAAAAGTTGTTGGAGAAGGGGTTTATTCGGTGTAGCACATCACCGTGGGGTGCTCCAATGTTATTTATTAAGAAAAGAGATGGTTCTCTCTGGTTATGTGTGGACTATAGAGAATTGAATAAGGTCACCATCTGGAATAGATACCCTTTACCTCGTATCGATGGATTGTTTGATCAACTCCGAGAAGCGATATACTTCTCCAAGATCGATTTGAGGACAAGGTATCACCAATTGAGGATACGGGAGGAGGATGTATCCAAGACTGTTTTCCTAACAAGGTACGGGTCCTATGAATTTTTGGTTATGCCCTTTGGACTAACTAATGCCCCGGCTGTATTTATGGATCTCATGAATACGATGTTTCGAGATTTCCTGGACCAATTTGTTATTGTGTTCATCGATGACATTTTAGTCTATTCTCGGACGGAATCTGATCATGCTATGCATTTAAGGTTGGTCCTACAGAGACTACGGGACCATCAACTGTATGCCAAGTTCGAGAAGTGTGGCTTTTGGTTACAGGAGGTACAGTTTTTGGGTCATGTGGTGACGTCCCAGGGTGTATTGGTGGATCCAGGCAAGGTGGTTGCTGTGAGGGAGTGGGGTCAACCCACGACACCTACCGAAGTTCACAGTTTTCTAGGTTTAGCGAGTTATTACCGTCGGTTCATCAAGGGTTTCTCTAAAATAGCTTGCATTTTGACAAATTTGACCCGAAATGGGGTGATATTTATTTGGGGTGATTCTTGCCAAGCTGCATTTGATGAGCTTAAAGATAGATTGACTTCGGCTCCGGTCCTTGCATTGCCAAAACTAGGATTGGAATATCTAGTCTTCATCGATGCATCTCTTCAAGGATTAGGAGGTGTTCTTCAGCAAGAGAGATGGTCTATCGCTTATGCTTCTCGCAAGTTGAAGCCCCATGAAATAAACTATCCGGTGCATGACTTAGAACTAGCCGCAGTTGTCTTTGCCCTGAAGATATGGAGGCATTATCTCTTGGGAGAGAAGTTTAGTCTTTTCATGGAGCATAAATCACTGCAATATTTATTTTCACAGAAGGACTTGAATATGCGACAGCACCGATGGTTAGAGTTCATGAAAGATTAAAACTTTGATATTCGTTATCATCCGGGTAAGGAGAACGTTGTAGCGGATGCCTTGACTAGGAAACCTGATGGAGAATTAGCTGAGGTTTGGAAAGCTAAATGGAAGGAACTCAGTCAGGAGGATGCGGTGGTGAGAGCATTCATGTCGGGAATGACCGTTACTCCTACCATTTTGGCAAGAGTGGTAGAAGCTCAAGGAAGGGATAAGGGGTGTCAAGACCATATTCGCCGATTGCTGTCCAAGGGAGCGGAGTCCTACTCAATTGGTTCTGAGGGTGGATTACGGTTCCATGGAAGACTCACTATTCCGAAGGAAGGATATTTGAGACGGGAAGTGATGGCTGAAGCTCACGGGTCTAGGTTTATGGTTCATCCTGGTGGGGACAAAATGTATCAGGACATGTGCCGTCAGTATTACTGGCCAGGTATGAAGAGGGATATTTTGGAATTTGTGTCCCAATGCACTACTTGTCAACTGGTCAAGATCGATCATCAGAAACTGACATGTTTGTTGTAACCGTTAAAGATCCCAGTGTGGAAATGGGAAAGCATATCGATGGATTTTAACACGGGCTTACCAAGATCACAAAGTGGGTGTGATTCAATTTGGGTGATTGTCGACCGCTTGACAAAGTCGGCACACTTCCTACCCATACGGACTGATTATGACACAACTCGATATGCCCATTTATTCATTGAGGAGGTGGTGAGACTCCATGGGGTGCCTTTGAATATAGTTTCCGAACGAGACAAAATTTTCGTTTCCCACTTTTGGAGGAGTTTCCAAGAAGCGATGGGGACCGAATTGAGGTTAAGCACTTTGTACCATCCTCAAAAAGATGGCCACACTGAAAGGGTTAACCAAATGTTGATGGATATGCTTCGCATGTGTATGCTTGACTTCAAAGGTGGTTAGGAACAATATCTCCCGTTGGTTAAGTTTGCTTATAATAACTCTTACCAATTCACAATTGGAATGGCACCTTATGAAGCTTTGTATGGAAGACCGTGTAGATAACCCGCTTGTTGGTTGGAAGTGGGTGATAATAAATTTCTTGGACCTGAAATGATCCAAGATACATCCTCGAAAATTGAATTGATTCAGAATCGCATTCGGATAGCCCAAGACCATCAAAAGAGCTATGTCGATGTGGGTCGACGACACATGGAATTGGAGATTGGGGACCAAGTCTTGGTTCGAGTGTCGCCCATGAAAGGCATAAAGCGTTTCGGTAAAAAGAGAAAGCTTGCGCCGCGCTTTGTTGGACCTTTTCTAGTTATTGCAAAGTTGGGTCCAGTGGCATACAAATTGGCTTTATCGAAACAATTGCAATAAATTCATGATGTATTCCATGTTTCTTCCTTAAAGAAGTATAGGAGGTGCGAAGGTGAGATTTGGCACATCCCTTGTGAGGATATTGATTTGCAACCCGATGTTTCATATGAAGAACAACGAGTTACTATTTTAGAGCATGGGGAGCGTAGATTAAGGTCTCGTGTGTTGCCCTTGGTACAGGTTCAATGGAGTCACCATAAAGCCAAGGAATCGACTTGGGAAAGCGAGAATGACATGCGGGAAAAGTATACGCACCTCTTTATACAAGGTACGCCTGAATTTTGGGGACAAAATTCCCTCATAAGGGGGGGAGTATGTAGCAACCCTCACTTTTGAGGTCCTATTTTATATTTAATTTGCTAGATATAGTGATTTGATATAAGAGTATTGATATGTAGAGTAGGTATTAATTTAAGAAAGAAAAGTTAATATCTACTATGATGTTTCATATTTACCGTATGTAGAGGTAAATTTTGCTATGTGATGTTTCGTAATGCCATATGATTTAAAAATGACATTTGGCTTAAAATGTAACCGGAACCTAAAATGAATTATAAAATCTCCAAATGATAATTTGGAGGTGTAGTTAGTTCTGGGAGGTTCGAGATAATCAAATTGTGTGCCATGTTGTATTTTGACGTTCCGGGCACTTTTGACTAGTTGTAGCTTATATGAGTAGTTGCGTATTATTTTACCACGTATTAATCACTTAAAGCTGAAAATTTGGACATAAGCCACGATTTATGTCTTGAACTAATTCACTATTCCCCTAATTAAATTGGTAAACCTAGAGAAAGAAAGAGAAGAAGAAACCTTGGGAGAGAGGGAGAGATTGAAGCTTGGGTGATTGTTCTTGCATTCAACTTCATCAAAATATGAACTTGCAATCTTGAGGCAAGTTTTCTACATGCTATTTTATGATTTAAGTAGAGTAATTTGCATTGATAGTTGTGGTTATTCATGATTTAAGAAACTTAGGGTTTTTTATTTGATTTATGAGCTTTAGATCTTTGGAAGTTGAATTGATGTGATTTTGAGGTAAATTATGGTTGGATGATGTATTTATGATCAGTTGGTAGCATTAAAGGATAGGGATTTCAGTTGGTTGAAGTTGGGTAGAATTTTGGAGTCCAAGACTCCATAAATAAAACTTGGAATTTCGGCAGAACCGAATCGATTCGGCCTGGCCGAATCGATTCGATGAGAGACAGTTTCCAAGCCTGGGTTGTCCGAATCGGTTCAGCTCGTCCGAATCGATTCGATAATTATGCATAAACTCATTTTTCCTGGCCGAATCGATTCGGCTATTCCGAATCGATTCGCCTTTAAGAACCCAAATCGATTCGTCTAGTCCGAATCGATTCGAAAAGACTATTTTCCTTTTTATTTTCTTTTTAAATTTTTTCCCTTTCTTTAGGATTATGGCCTAGGACCCTTCTCGAATGAAGTAAACTTAGGATCCTAGAGTTTTAGTCGAGTTTTGGTCGTTACCCTATAGTTGAATGGGATCACTTGGGGTTAATTCAGGTGTACTTGAAGTGATGTTTATGCATCACTTCTCATTTTAGGATATAGATTGGAAAATAAAATTCTAAGCCCATATGTGGAGATTTTAGAGGCCTTTTTGAGGTATATAAAACCTTGGAGTCCATAAGATTTTGGGAGATTGTTTGGAGAATACTTCGGGACTTAAATATATGATGAAATTGAATATGAAATGTTCAAAGATGATGGTTTCAAATAAAATGAAACACATGTGATAAATGGTAATGAAAATGAAATCTAATTTGGTAATTGTTAAATTACTTAAACAGACCTCTTTAAATGCTATCATAAGGGAAACTCGCGCATGAGGTGACATCCCCTGACTATTGAATGCAGGCTGACTATAGTCCTCGACCATATGCGGGCTTTGTGTATGTTTTTCTGCGCTAGTGAGGTAATTCCGGGTGTGGTTATGACTCACTCGCAGGCATATGGCCACTTCTCGACGTGCGTTAGGTGCCCAGGTTGTCTTGTATAGATAGGCCATGGAAGATGATAGTCATTTAGGGGCGCGCCCGGTGGGGAAACTCGGAGGGGCGGTCTTAGAAACGTTATATGTATAAGAATATAACCTTTCTAACTCAAGTGGGACTTGAGGTATGTATATTGCTATAAAATGAGATGGTAATTATATTCTTGCTAAGGAATGAAAAATGATATGATATGGGAAGAAATGAGATTTAATTTTATTTCTCTTGCTCAACTTAATAACTGTTAGAAACCTATATAATTGAATCATCACATGTTATGATTAGGTTGTTAGATTCTCATTTCACATTATTTATGATTCATTGTCCATATCTATCATGTTTCTTACTCTTCTTGGAATCATATATAAATCGGGCCCTGACCCGTTCATTTTCCATGTTGTGCATGTTGTGTATCCACTCAGGTGCTCCTCCGCAAGTGCGCCTGTTATGATTTTTCCCACTCTTATGCTTTTGACGAGCTGTATGACCTTGCGGATTATTGCAGGATGTTTGTTAGACGCCTTCGTTTTTTGAATATAGTTATGATCGGGTCTTTCATTCGGGCTACTGGCCCATCTTTTGTACTTGTTAATGAATGTAGTATGAAAAATATTGTATTGTGGAAACACTTTGAATGTAACTGTGGTCCGATAGATTATTCAGTTCTTTTATTGTATATTGTTTTGTTATTTATCTATATGTTCCTTTGAAATTCCACTTTCATCAGATTTGGGCTGTTTAATTTATTTCTTAAATCTTTATTAAACCAAAATTTTTGACAACCTGCTTTCTTATTTATGGAGTGGTTTTCCCGTATACCTATTTTGTTGTTATGATGTTGATGATTATATCCGTCCATGATTTCGTTATGTCGAGGTATCAGGCTGGCCAAACCTTATTTCGGAATGCGAGTTGTCACATGAGCTTATTTGCAACTGCCTTCAAATCGCTCAAGAAGAGTATAATGTGATTTAGGAATGAAGGCATGTGGAATTAGAGGTTGGAAACGAAGTTTTGGCACCGGTGTCACCAATGAAGGGTATAACGTGATTTGGGAAGAAAGGTAAGCTTCTGCCTCGCTATATAGGCCCTTTTCCTATTATTTCAAGGGTAGGCTCCGTAGCATACCAACATGCTTTGTCGGAACGCCTACAACAGATTCACAACGTGTTTCATGTTTCATCCTTGATGAAGTACAAAATGTGTGACAGAGCTCATTGGCACATTTCTTTAGATGATATCAAATTGTAACCTGATATTTCATATAAGAAACAACCAGTTGCAATCTTAGACCACGAAGAGCGTAGGCTAAGGTCGAGGATGGTGACCTTGGTTTCTATCCAATGGAGACATCACAATGCCGAAGAATCGACATGGGAGCATGAGACGATATTCGAGAGAAATATCCACACCTCTTTTTACAAGGTACGCCTGAATTTTGACGGCAAAATTCCCTTATAAGGGGGGAGTATGTAATAACCCTTATTTTTTAGTATATGTTTTTATATTAAATTTCCTCGCAGGTTAATTATATAAAATAAAGGAAGTTGGAGTAAATATTATTTTAAGTGATTTAAGATATAATATTTACTGAGTTTTGCATATTTACTATTAAGTGAATGTAAATAGCATTATATTATGTTTTATTGTGTCGTTGTTCTTTAAACGAAGAGTATGGTTTATTTTTCCAATTGAATCATTATTGAAATTAAAATGATGTTGGAACATGAAAAAATTTATGCTATCCCCGATGCCAGTTTAGAGGGCGCGGTTAATCTGAAAATGGTTGAGATAGTCAAAATAAATACCATGGTGTATTTTTGGGTTCCGGGTACTTTTGACCGGTTATGACTTGATTATGTTATTACGAGTCATTTTAATTGTGTACTAACATTTAAAGTTGGGTTTATTGTTAATGGGAATTTAAGTCTTCCAATAACATTTATTCTCATCTATATCCCTAAACCTAAAAGAGAGTTATATATATATATATATATATATATATATATATATATATATATATATATAGAGAGAGAGAGAGAGAGAGAGAGAGAGAGAGAGAGAGAGAGAGAGAGAGAGAGAGAACTTGGGACAAAAGGAGAGAAAGAGGAGATTTGAAGATTTGAGCTTAGGAATCGTTGCTACCAGAAGATAATCCGAGACTACAATGCTAAGGGAATTTTTCACTTGCAAATGTATGATTTTATGTGGATAAATTATAGTGATAGTGGTGTATTTTAAAGAATGGAACAAATTGTGGGTTTTGAGAAATCTTGGTGTTTAACCCTTGGATCTTGTTGTTTGTAAGAGTTGAGTTGATTATATTGATTTATAAATTGTAGTGATAGTGGTTTATTGTTGTTTGTAAGAGTTGATTTGATGTTGGTTTATTGTTGTTTGTAAGAGTTGAGTTGAGTTGATTATATAGCGAATAGTCACAACCTTTAGCGACAGTTCAAAAAATTCGTCCCAAAAAATTTAATAAATTTCATAATAATTTTCAGAGATAAATGGGGAACTTTGAAACCAAAATTCTTATTCATTATTTGTTCATTTTTAATAAATGAGTATACCACACAACTCATTTTACTACAAGGAACACATAGGTATTTGGTCCCACCACATTTGAAGTGTGGGTCCTACTTTTAAAATGGCAAAACGTTGACCAATATATTAATTTGGTGGTAATAATAATTTGTGTAAAAACACAATATTTTCCAACAATCCCCCACATGAATGAAATTTGGGTGTAGAATTAAATGAACATGAAGACAAATTAGAGAGAGTATCAATGGAAAAGACCTGCATCAGTAAAGATGGCTTTTGACCTTGAATCTTTCCTAGTGAGAGACTATGGGGTTTACTGGCCAATCAATGAACGCGGTGTCTTGAATTGATCAACCTTTTTTGTGTAAATTAAGACAAAAGAATTCACACAATCATTCTACGAACATTTTTGGTTCTCATTGTTGTGGCTGTTTTATCCTTGGACACCTCCTGTTTTCATAAGCGTGTTTGTAGCGATGTAGTCATTTCTTATTCTCATAGAAATGGCCCCTTCTCACTCATATAGGTGATTTCTATAAAGATTATCGTGCTAATACCCCATTTGACCCATATGTTAAAGGAATGGGAGGAAGATAGTGCACTGAATCATCCTAGGAATGGGAGGAAGATTTTATTTTCGTCTTAGTGATAAAATAAATCACACATAATTAGGTTGTCCAGTTGAACCTAATTTTTGGAATCTCCCGTCATTTAGGTTGGGTTTCCATTATGGAAATTCTTTTAGGTTTTTACCGGCTATAAGCCATTCCCCTTGATGAACTTCTCTTACTCTTTTAGTAGAGGATCCACAATTATTTTATTAGGCCTAATGTTATCACTAAAAGAGAGGGATTTCAGTACGGTCTTATGTCATGACTAATAAGTCACGACTTAACAAATTATTCTATGCCTTTTCAGACAATAATCGTCAATAGCAACAATAGGCATTCGAAATTTATCATAGACCATCCTCTTTAAAATATCAAAGGTACCTTCTTTTCCATTAGATAAATTCATATTCCATCATTAATCTTATAAAAATACTATTAAGAGGATTTACAAACATTAGCACTTCCAATTGTGCTAACATATTCACTCAAAACTACGTGCCTCAAGCATCATATATATCTCGTTTAAGAGAAATCTATGTTATCTTGGTCACCATACGAGTACATAAAATGACTTTTTATTATACTTTACAGTCTTTGATCCATTATCTTCCTTTTGAAATATTCGTCTTCACGCTTAATCATTTCCCAATCGTGGAATATGATCAAAGTACGTAAGTATTAATTAACATTCAATGAATCATATATATATATATACACTTCTAAAGACAAATGAACAATGGAACTAGTATAGTACGTTAAATGTACTTATGAAACCAATGAATACATATTTAATGGTTTTATTTTTATTCTCAATAGGAATCATATCTTGTTCCTATTTTGGATAGGAATCATCGCCTTAGATAAATACTCCCACATTTATCATAATTCATACAAAAGTTGGATAGTTTTCTCATAATGTTTTGTCATAGGTTAATGTGTTGAGAATATACCTTTTAACTTCTAGAAACCAATGATTCCCCCACAATTTCAAATATTAATTTGAAACTATACAAAATCTCTATGCTTATTCTCAACCTCCAAAGTTTTTCTTTTTCCTTTAAAATGCAATGCCTTTAACATTTACTGATACATTTCTTATCATTCAATGACTACAAATGCCCTTATGACAATTCTTAACATTAGACTCAAGTTGTATCACACATATTATATATGTCTTAAAATCTTTTGAACATTCTATGATTATGGACTTCAAAAAATCATAATAGAAAATATGTAATTTGGTTACTTGTCCTTCTTTCACTTGAGTAGACGTGGAGTCTTGGTATTTTACTTAAGTCTCGAATGTGCATGTAATTGGATTTTACCTTCTTCAAAGAAGTCGTGAAACCGCTCGGTTCTGAATCCCTTGATCTTTTCTATGGACTTATGATTTAATTCTATACCATTTTTAAAGCAGTCATTAAATCGATCGGTTCTGAATTTTAAATCTTAAATCCAATAAATAGATCTGTAATCATGCCACACTAACTTTTCTCCATTGAAGAACACATTTGACGATCACATAGTGTCCAATTCATTGAGAATGTAACACATGTTAATAAAATATATGTATAGTTCTTTATCCATGACTATCAAGAAAAAAATAGCATATTCAATATATTAAGGTAGACCAATAATTATTCTCCCCTCTTTATTTCACTTCGATTGAAGTACGATATATAGCAAAATCCATACGCATTGTATGATTATATCACTGATACTCATGATATTATAAAATCTTTAAATACAATGCCTAAATAGGTTTAACATTACAATGTTTTAACATACACAATAACATTAATGAACAATGCATTATACTTTTCCTTGACATAGGAGATTAAAACCAATTTAAATATTAAGTCGATATTACATAAATTATCAAAATAATTTAAAACTTGTAATTACGCATGGAATAAATAAATAAATAATTTTTTTATGATATTTCACTACACGAGACACGTGATGAAATATTATAAGTCGTGATAGAAAAATTATATTATCACATATACTTGTCATCTCACAAGTGAATATTATATCATCGCATATATTATTGTCACCTTACTACGAATATACTGTTACTTCAAAATATGCAAATAAACATAACACACAAAATTTTACCACGTCTACGTATTACATAGTAACACACATGAATCACTTCAATATATAGAGATCCTTATTATATGTGTAGTGATACACAATATATCCCGTGCCTTGAACAAATCTCATCTAATTGCGGTGTATATTGCAGAAAACACGCATTAGATAAAAAAAATATACTTATCTCTAAGGGAAAATATATTGATAAAATAAATGTTAGATTTATTTTTATGTAAGAAATAAATAAGCACAAAATATCGTAAGCCATTAGATATTAGCCTCGCGCGATGCGCGGGTTGTGTGTGGTTCTTGTTGACGTATAGCAAGGTGGAACTAGTTAAAAAAGGCAATTTTGTATAAAATAAGGGAACCAAAGGAACACACTTTCTATGCAGCGTTTCACATTGTAGGATATATAAATGTGATATTATGTAACAAACTTACAACTCAACTAAGGCATAGAAGTTGTGATGTCAAATGTTAGTGAAAGGTGAGAGAAAATGCACTAACAAATTATAACAACCCTTCCCCCTTTACAGTTCTTGATTCACATGTGAGTTAAAAACGAACAATAGAATATTTGTTTTGGAGATACAATTACAACTAAAATCCAATCTAAATCATATGAAATATAAACAAATAAGAAACAAACTGACAATATTTTTTTTTATTATCGTAGAGTTGAATACCAATTCTTCACAAGAGGGGTGGATTTTTTCCTCTAGGATTTTTGTCAACATTGTTCTTGTCTGGATTGGCATTTTCATGTTCATGTCTTATGTGGATGAGTTGTCTTTCACACTTTCCATTACCATTTCAATTTCGTGGGCTTCCATTTATGCCATATGGCTCACACTCAATTGCTACAATCAACTGACATCATCTTTCTCCCTATCAACTACCAACACAATGGAGGCACAAACCCTTGCTTTTAACCATTGCACATTTATCCATATTTGGTTTACCTCAAGATGTCCAAAAAAAACCTCTAGTTCAGGCATAGGAAAAACCCTTTATTTACACCGAAAACCCCTCTAGTTTTGGCACCGAGTGAGACTAAAAAACCCTTCATCGTAGAGAGAGAGGTAGAGAAATGATGAAGGGGTTTGAGATTTGAGACTCACCTAGAGCAAACTAAAGGCTCACAGTGTTAATTAAAATATATGTGCTTTTTTATTTTATCAAAAATAAAATATGAAATAAATCATATTTGTGAAATAAATAATACGATCATAAAAAAACTTACAAACGAAGAAGACGACCGAGTCGAGTGTTGGACACTCTATCCTTAAGACAAAATGCACTCCTTCTACGGTGCTTACGGTGAGAAACAATGAGCGTTTGCCTCGCAGGATGAAACAGTCTCGGAACGCGCAAGAAGTACTTTAATGTGCGTGTACCACGAAGCAATTATGTTCAATACTATATCCGACTCGATTGGGAAGGAAAAGTTATTGAAAAATATTTTTTTCTCTCTTCTCAAAATGAAGACAAGTCTTGTATTTATTGAAAACTAGGTATTCTTTCATGAAAAGACATGTCTTTTTTGTAAATAGTCAATTTCAGGTCGTTGTCCACAAACTGTCACAACTAATAGTGAACAGTCATGACTGTTAGGGATGGTTATGAAAAACAGTCACAATATAGTGAATAGTCACAACCTTTAGCGACAGTTCAGAAAATTCATCCCAAAAAATTAAATAAATTTCTTACATAAATGGGTTACTTTGAAACAAAATTTCTTATTCATTATTTGTTCGTTTTTAACAAATGAGTATACCACATGACTTGTGTTGCGGCAAGGAACATGTACGTACTTTGTCCCACCACGTTTCAAGTGTGGGACCTACATTTATAATGACTCAAAGTTTACCAATATATTAATTTGTACGTAATTATAATTTGTGTAAAACACAATATTTTCCAACACAAACCCACACACCCATAAATATATTCAAATCTAAAGGACTTAACTATGAATAAAAAAATTACAATTACATCCCTCCTCTGAAAGATACCAAAATATGAAGAACCAAAAAAATATTATGGCTACACCTTGGACATTTCCACATAAAACAACTAGATGTAGGTTATAGTCCAACATTAGTCGAAACATTGAAAGAGGGTTTGAGAGAGGGAACAGTGTATCATGAGGGGGTTGAATAGAGGTGTTGAGAAAGATGGAGAGAGTGAGAGACGTATTTTAAAATTCGAACTGGTATGGGTTTGAGGCAATTGAGGTTGGAAAATCGATAAGGGAAATCCCACCATGTGTTGACTTTCAGGTATAAACTGTACTTGACATGTGGCTTAATGTTTGGCCGTAAGAAATAAACCTTAAGCTTATAATATCAACCGTTGGATAACCTACCCAAAAAACACTCCATATATATATATATATATATATATATATATATATATATATACACACACACACACACTAGGGTATGCCCGTTCCTAAAGGCATAATGAAAATTTTCCAAAGTATCAATCGTGATCAAGTTGTAAAAGTTTTGTATTATAGTATCAATGGTGGTAAATTTTCCTAAAGGCACAATGAATACATCCAAAGTATTTATTTGACTAAATTATTCTGTAAAATTGTTTATATTATAATAAAAAAATGTACACTATTTTAAAAAATTTGGACAAAATTTCTTTTATTTATCGGACTATTCACCTCTTTTAATGACCAAAAAATAATCAAACACTTCTAATAGTCCATCTGGGACATCATATAAACAAAATTGCCGATTAAACATTATTTTCACATCAAGTAAACAAATCCCTATAAGTGAAAAACACATATCTATAAGTAGAAAACACGTAATGTATTTAAGACTAAAACATTCACCTAGCAAATGTCAGCATTTTTCATTACACTCTACTTCTTGTGAGTTTAACCATTCTAGTAGATAGATCCACACAAAAATTGAATCTTAAATTTACAGAACACATTTTTTCAAATCCATGATTCATCGCCATTGTGCCTATATACACCGCACAACAGCTAATTGACGCAATATAACGAACATAGTTTGAATAACAACTCCATCTAACTACATCTAACAATGAAAATGACTTTCAAAATCATTTAATGATGTTGCATTCATCCGATGATGTTTGTAATGACATTGTCATGAAAACATCAAGCTAGCAACTGAAAATACATTAGGGAATAAATAATTAAGAACGTAAAACTACAACATATTATTGCTTGAACTCGTAAGAGAAAACTAAAGGAAAAATCTAGATTTCATATTTTCAAACAGAAGGTAGAAAATCAATAATACTTTTAGAAAAGATCAATTAAATCATCTCAAAGAGAACATAATTTATTTAACCCCAAAATAATAAACTATGTAGTCTCAAACCACAAGAATAATTATACATGCTAATGAATATACAGTCTTGAGAAAAACATCTGTTGAATCTACAAAATTAACAGACTTCTACGTGGAATAATAAAAAGCTGAATTTCAGTTGTGATATTCAAACTGTTGTAATGTTACCCTAATAATCAAACATGTAATAAAGATAAATATGATTAATACATGCAGATACATAACCTCAACATGAAGATAACGAGTTGACAACAGTAAGCCGCACAATTGAGATTATGATAAAACACGCTATCACAAAATGCAGGTGCTCATGATCTAAAAATATTAAAATGATAAATTACTTCAACCTTTATCAGAAATTAAACTATGAAAATCCTCTGTATATGCTCATACTGCAGAAATTATTGCTAAAGTGTAAATGTCTGAAACTTTTACAACTATTAAGCACTTAAAAAACGTAGTGCCAAAGAATTTTTCTTTCGCTAATTAGTATAATTAAAAAAATACTTCCAAGGACACAAATACATGTTTATTCATATAACTTTTGCAAAACAATTAACATAATGATAGCATAAAACAACTTAAGAACCCTCAAGAAATATAAAATCAGAATGTTCTGTAGACCAATTTTTTTTTTTTTTATAAACTGAGTAGTCCTTCACTTATAGAGATTTAAAATTAGTATGAAGTATCAAAGGTATTAAAAAAAAGTAGACACATACCTTTAAATTTATGAGATACATTAGATAATGTCCAACATCATTCAACAAACTCGTGCATGTGATATAAAAGATAATTTGCATCCAAGTCCTGGTTCTTGTTGCATGCGAAATATACGCCCAATAGCAATGCTCGATCAAAACCCAGAGCTTCAAGACATTCAATTTATTAATGCTCTTCAGGTGTGACACTTACAGCCCGTGGCATCGCTCCATCCAATTCTCCAAGTGCCTTCCATTCTCCTTGAACAAGTTCATTAGTCAATAAAAGAAAGTCAGCCAAATGCTCTTGTATGTGGTGTATCAGGTGTGGCTTTTGATTTCCAAGCTCCTGAAGCATAGGTTGTAAGATTTGAGGATTAGTTTACACCATATCTCGCAATGCTACGAACTATTGGCTATTGCGTAGGAAAACCAAGTTTCCATCACTTCCATTTGGTCTCACATTCAGAAGGCCCTATGTAAAAATAGTATCACATAAGCCAAATACATTGCTTATGGGTTGCTTCAAAACCCAACTTAAACCTTATAATTAGGTTAATAAATAAGACAACAACAATAAAATATACCAAGTAATAACAGCCACTGGCACCTATGAAAGATACGATGTTAATAAACAAAAGAAAAATATATGACTATAGAAAAAAATAAGGGGATATTTAGAACTGAGTCACTGTGTAGAGAAATCAGATATATACGTGTGTGTGTGTACGCTCGCTCGGTCACTTTTTTTGTGTGTGTAAGCATAGTCTACATGTGACCACCAAATATATACATGCTCGCTAATTTTTTATAATTACAACCAAAAATAAACACAAATATAAATTGGAATATAGAAACACTACCCAATTTCAACTCTCTAAATCGTTGTAAACCATTATAACAACATTAATTCACCTTACTACTTCACATATGTATTGTACATACTTTGATATGAAGAGAGCACTTTCAACATAAATTAAACATTAGTAGAAAAACATAATCATCATTCAATATGTGGTACAACAACATATATATAGTACATCAACGTATATATAATAAAGTACGAAACTTATGTATGTCATAAGCTTAGACAATGATGTCATCAATATGAATTTTTCCAACATTACCTCTTTTGACCTTGAAATTTTGACTTCCCACTCTTTTAAACACACTCTAATTTATTTTCCCCTATTTTTCAAAATTCAAAAACAAGGGTGGAAAAGTAAATTGGTAGCACTCTCCAAAAGCCGTCTCATATCTCTCATTACCCCCCTTTACCATACATGTTTCTCTCTCTCTCTTAGGTCACAAAACACCTCACTCATGGTCACAACCCTCCATTTCACACCCACCGACTTCCATCAGTAATGAGTGCATTATTTTGTATTATTTACACCCAAATCTAGGCCTTGTTAGTTCCGTTGCACAATTAATAAAGAGATTTTAGAGCCATTTTTATTATTTTAGAGAAAAATACAAATTTAAGAGTAAATGGGGTTAATAATACAATTTTGAGAACTTCATGCTCACATCTTATATTAATTGCTAATCTCTTGTGCATGTTTTTTTTTTGTATTAACAGATCTATAAGGCAAGCGGCAAAGTTTGGACTCAATTGGGTATGAAACGGACACCTCCGAAACTTCAGGGGTAAAGTTGTAAATTCAAATGATTTATTTTGAACTCTGACCAAGCACGAAAATTGAAGGCCTTGAATCAAGGGACCCCTGGGTTCTAACTGCGTATCAATCAGAGTTGAAATGAAGACTTTATGGTTGTGCAAAGTTTAACATCGAAAGAAAGTCAACCGTCAAATCCCGAAGTCAAGTCAAACCCAATCCTTTAACCAAAACTGACCCCTAAACCGAGCCTAACCCGTACCTAGGCCTTGTGTGTGTGTTTAGTTTGTATTTATATATTTTTAGATTTTTATTTGAGTAATGTACATATTTGATGTGATGTTTTATTTGTTTGCATATCATATTCATTTAATTTCTTTTTTGAGTCTTTATTGTCACTTTGACTATCTGATTATTTTATGTAAATATTATTTAGAGTGTGTCATTTTATATGTCGTAGTGCTATTTTAGTGTTAGTTATTTTACTTGACTCATTATATAGTTTTTAAATATCACTATATGTTATTGTTCTAGATTTATTCCTTTAGTTTTATTATTAATTGAGTTATAAATAATTTGGTTAAGTTTCATTTGGGTGCAAATTTAACACACACACCCTATCCCCATAAAACCTTACTCACATTATACAACAAACCCACTCACACCCTAATACTATACACTTTACATACACCCAAACCCACTGACACCCATCTTCCACCCACACACCCACGATTCTCTCTCTTAACCTAAAACCTCCATCAACACTATTCACCCTCTTCACAAACCCATCATGACATTCTTATACCTCACTATCCACCATTTTCTACTCCCCCATCCGCTCTCCACGTTCAAAACCTCCATAGCCAAACAAAAGCCAAACTCCCATCTTCCAAAACTCATAACTCGAAACCCCCCATGACCCCCACGTTTTGTACCCATTTTGTCCCTTTTTTTGTCATATTTTTGGGTATAAATTATGGGCCAACGTTCGATTTAGGGGGACACTTTTAAGAGACACTTTTGGATTAAAACAAAGACACTTTGAGAGATAAAAAAAATCTTTGTAGAGAGTATTTTGGAGGCACACTTTGGAGGAGCATATTGTGTATTGTAATTCAAGTCTTGGACCCGAAATTTTGTAAGTTGACATTTATTAATGAAAATTATTTTTTCGTCTTGCAATATTTGTGTGTCAAATATGATGTGTGAGTAGTTTAATTACTAGGATTTATGTGATGTTTGTCATGACTATTTAAATTACGCATGTGAATTTAATTTTGTACATATTCTAACGTGTTTAAATTTTAAATTAAAAAATTCGGTATTAGCTTAAAAATACACGAGAGTGCATTTTTAAACCTCAAGAATTAATTATAAATTCATGTTTTTAAAAATTGAAAGTTGTCATTTTTGATGGGTTAAGCTTGCACTTAGATGTTTCGATACCTCATGCTTAAATACACATTAAAAATTTAAACCATGATAATTCTGAGGGAATAGGGATTTATGGTGTCTAATTCAAGAGACGTTGAAATATTTTGAATGCATGTAATATTATTTTCTCCGAAATGTACGCGACGAGAGTCAGTGTATTTTGTGTTATAAATTCGAAATTGTGCAATTAAATTGATATGTTAATTTAATTAGGATTGACAAACGGAACCGACATCCTAGTTTCTTTCGCATTTAATATTATCTCTTGTACATGTTCGTTTATTTTGTTTTTATTTTTATTTTAGAAACTTAGTCACTTTTATACACTCATATGACTAGTTGGACAGTCAATATTTTAAAAAAACGACGAAATCTCTATGGGTTCGCCCGTACTCACACCTGCTATATTTCAATAACCCGTGCACTTGCGGTAATTTTGTAACAAATAAAATTTTACAACAAGTTTTTGGCGACGTTGCCGGGGATTTCGGTCAATTTTAAGAATATTGATTTTCGAACTTGTTTTTAAAAAAAAAAATAAAAAATACGAAAAAAAAATCAAATATTCCAGCAGCCATTTTTTATTTATTTTCAAAATTAAAAAAAACATTGAAAGTCTTTTTGAATAACTAGTTGTTTTTAACACTAGTTTTGTGATACAAGTGCTCAAAAACACACAAAAAAAATTAAAAAATTCCAAAAATTCAAAACATCACTATTCCAGCAGCTACTTTTTATTTCGAGCATATGAAAAACTAAATAGATTTTAAGTCGTTTTATGATTAAATAGTTGTTTTTGACACTAGTTTGTCACAAAAGTGCCCAAAAATTTGAAAAACTCTAAGACAAAAAACATTTTTTTAGTCCGAGATTTATTACATTCTGAAAAAATAAATAAACATATATATATATATATATATATATATATATATATATATATATATATATATATATATATATATATTAAATTATATTTTTTATAAAAAAATTGAAAAATCCAATTTAAATAAAAAAAATCATAAACATTCAAATTTCCAGTAGCCTGTTTTTTAAAGAATATTTTCAAAAAAAAAAATTCAGATTTAAGTCTTTTTTTATTAAATAGTTGTTTTCGACACTAGTTTTGTCATAAAAGTGCTAAAAAATACAAAAAAAAAAATATCGAAAAAAAAGAAAAATATCGAAAAAAAAATTATTTATTTATTTATTTTCAATAGAAATTTTTTTGTATATATATATATATATATATATATATATATATATATATATATATATATATATATATATATATCAATATTATAGTGTGCTTTTATTATTTGTTTTCTTTTTAAAACAAAACTACATTGTAAGTGCATATGTAATTATTTTTGTATTTAATAATTTTTGTTGCACTTTACGCTTGGTATGGTTTTTCTGTTCTTTTTCAGATAAAAAAAAAGAAGAGACAAAAAAAAGAAAAGTAAGAAAAGAAAAAAAAAACGATAAAGAAAGCAACCGTGGGAAAAGCGCTAAAGTAACTTGTGCAATCTTGCCACGTGTGAAGCCCTTATACTCTTGACTCACTTGAGTCTATATTGTATAAGTGCTCATCTAGTTTGGAAATTGTGACAAAATTGTGTCCATCCTAGAAACCAAAGTGCCTCAGAAATTGGTATGCTTCTTCATCTCTCTATCTTGTAGTGATCAAGAGACTATTGCCAACACTCACACACAGTAGAATTCAATTCATGCATGACATATTGCATTATTATGTGTGTATATGTGTTGAGTGTGTTTAAATCCCTAAGTTTGATTTTTAATAATTTTTTGGGATTTTTTAAACATTTTTTAAACAATGTTTTATTCATTAAAACTTGATTTAAAAGTTTTTGGGGTCATTCTCTAAATATTATTTGTTGGAATTTTGGCCTAATGTTACCTTGGGTAGAATCCAAAAGCGGCAGAAACATGAGGGTATGTTTTTAATTACTTTAGACGCGCGTTCTATATCCTGTCTTTGGCCTACACCTGTCCGCACCTGATTGGGTGGAACTGTGTTTCTTTGCTGAGACAAAAGTCGCGTATATTTTGAACCCTTGGATCATTTCTTATCAATGGTCTGCATGTTGCCTTGATGAATCCCTGTGTAGCTTTTTAAGCCAATTACGTTTCATTTAACCACCGCCTTGCGTGAGCCCTTGGATTCAAGTTAAATCAGATTGACTCAATCCTAGCCCTTGGTTTTGATCAGATCTCTCGAACCTTCTCCTCCCACTATAAAAGGAGCCCTACTCTCAGACTTCGAAGACTTTTGCCATTTCATTTTTTCTGAGAGAAGAGAGAGTAGAGAGAGAAGAGAGAAGAGAGAAACCAGAGAGAGAAGAAAGTTAGAAACCCTAACTTCATTCGTCCAAATCCTCTTCAAACAAAACCCAAACACTTCTTCAAAACACCATATCCAAAAACACCAACCTAAGTGTTCTTGAGTGTTTGAGAGTTTGAGTTGAGTCATTTTTGTTGCTGTAACCTTGTGTTCGTGAGATCTTGTTTCCAACTTAAACTTTTACTTAGATCTAGTTTCTGATTCCATAGAAATCTCAGATCTGGGTCATTCATGTTACAGTACACTTAGTTTCATTCTTTATTTCTCATCTTGAGAAATATATTGTTGATTATTTTCTCTAAAACGTTTTCTTACTCTGAAATCAACAATAAATGCTTTATGTTTCTTGTTCTTGTAAAACTAAATCTTTGACCTAGTTTGGAATCACACTTAGAGGTTTTCAATCTCGAAAATATTTTCAAAACAGAGATTGATTAAGATCTTGACTGATTTGTAAGCAAGATATCCGTGGATTCTGGGATTTATTTAAAGGTCAAATAAGGTTCAAAGTTTTGTAAAAAGAAAGAAAAGAAAAGATCACAGCATATAGTTTTACTGTAATTTGTTAGGACTGTTTGTACTTAATAAGTGTGTGTGTGTGCATGCATGTGTTAGAAAGTACCTCCACAAACACTTACACCCCATAACACGAAAAGTGTTGGTAATAAGATCTTGTGAACATAAGTCGACGTAAAGTGCTGTAACAAATAAGAACTGCAGAGAAGTTAACAAACTAGGAGAACTGCATCTACAATCAGAACTGCAGAGAAGTTATAAGGACATCAAAGGGTACATTCCTAAACTTATATAGGTCTGAGTTGTATGCATGTTAGTTATATAGTTTGTAACTCATAAATTTGTTTTAATGTATTTTTCGTTTTACTTCGTAGAAGGAGTCGTGGATGTTTCCTCAATTGGTGAGGTTTTACCACGTAAAAAATTATGAACACAATCTTTCTACATCTCCTCATCTCAGTCTTGGTTGTGCTGTGTTTAAAACTTTTTTAAACTATATTTTAAACTTGTTATTCAAATCTTGAATAGATCTCGTACATACTGATTTGTTAAACACATCTTGTGTTCAAATATTTTGATTTAAGAAAAGAGTTTCTTCAAAAAATAACTCGGAGTTACTTAAATAGTTTATTTTCAATAAACAACTTTAGTAACGCTTTTTCAATTGGTATCAGAGCTTGGTTAAACTTGTTTTAAAGAGATCCTGTGTTTCTGAAATTGTTTTCTGAAAATCAAATATGGATGAGAAAAATGAAAGATTTGGTAACTTGACCAGACCTCCAATCTTTGATGGAACCAATTTTGCTTACTGGAAAGTAAGGATGATTGCTTTCATTCAAGGAACTCTGGGAGATGATGTCTGGGACATTGTTGAAAATGGTTACACTTTTCCTACTAAACCAGCCAACGAAGGAAGTAATGAGAGGGTTAAGAAATCTTTAAGTGAGTTCACTCAAGAAGAGAAACAAGTTTCTCGAAATAATAACAAAGGAAAGAATGCCATATTTATGTCCATAAATGAACATGAGTTCAAAAGAATCTCATCCTATACCACTCCTAAAGAAGCTTGGGACACACTGGTCACTGCTCATGAAGGAGACACTAGAGTTAAGGCTACTAAAACCCAAATGCTTATCCAGCTGTATAACTCCTTAATTATGTCTGAGACTGAGTCATTTGATGACTTCAATATGAACCTGACTGATATTGTGACCAAACTGCATGTTAATGGGATAACCTATGATAGACAAGAAATTGTATCTAAAATTCTGAGATCATTACCACAGAAGTTTGATAACAAAAGATAAGCTATTGAGGAAATGTGTGATATAAATCTCACTCCTGAATTACTCAGTAGTAAATTAAGAACCGTGGAAATGGAACTGGAATTTAAGAAACAACTAACCCAATCCCATAGGAAACATACTAATTCCAATCTAAGCTTCTCTTCTAAATTGATTAAGCCTGAGTTTAATAATTCCAATGATGAATCTGATGAGGACTGCGATATAGAGAGTTTGGACAATCAGATTGCCTTAATGACAAAATAGTTCAAGAAAATCATTAAGTTTAGAAACAAAGTGGCAAATAAACAAGGCAAGTGAAACTATCCAACTCCCTCTAGTCACAGACCTCATGAGAAAAATCATGACAAAAATCACAAGGATTCTCATATAAGACCTAATAGAGACCTTAAGAAGACTGAATGCTATAGATGTGGTAAACTGGGACACATTGCTCAAGACTGTAGAGTTAACTTGAACACTCAAAATAAACATACTAGAGCTAACATCTGCAAAACATGGGATGATTCAAGTGACTCTGAAAATGAGGAACCTGAGTCATCAGGTGTTTTTGACCCTTGCATGTCTTTCTTTGCAAAGATTATTTATAATGATGACATGCCTATGTTTTTTAATGAGGATGACCCAAATAGTTCTATGACTGATACTTCGAATATGGTTATTACTGGTTTAGATGCTTTGATTACAGAGAATGTTGCATGTTTTACGTCGGGGTGTGTGAGTCAAAGGGAAAGCGATAATGACGATGTCAATGGGTGTGTGAGTTCTAACAATGAAGCCTTAGGGGTCACTTCACACACTAAACTTAGTGACTCGGACAATGAAGATCTCCCAGACATTCACACACTTTACGCTAAAACTCTCAAGAAAAGCGCTGGACTAGAAAAAATTGTGAAAGATCTTACAAAAAAGTTGGAAGATCTAAGCCTGATGGTTAAACTGAATGTTGAAGAGTATACTACCCAATGTTTAACTCATGAAAGTGAAATTAAGGTTTTTGATGAAAAACTGAAAAATTTGACTAAAACAAATGAAATTCTGGAGAAAAAATACAAAGGAACATTGTTAGAATTGGAACAAACCAAAGAAAAAACAGCAAATGATTTCAAAAAATTTACAAAATTTGAAAATAATTCCAACTGTTTTGATGAATTTGTTGTTGAATCTAAAACCAATTCTGATGATCGTACTGGTACAGGGTTTTGCCCCAGTTTGAAGACACAAACAAAACATTTTGAACCTATTAAATTTGTGTTAGGACGCAAAAGACCTATTGAAACATGCCCAGATTTTCATTCATTAAAAACTGAGTTTGATTCAAAACATCAAAACATTAACATTGGGGAATGAAGTTGCTCTAATCATGAATGTTCACCAAAGGCTAAATACGTCTGCCCCTTTATTAGAAAGAGTGAACCTACATTCAAACCTATACTACCTAGGAATAAAGTTCAGCCTCAAAACTTTTCAAAACCTCTGTTTAGAGACTTTCCTAAGGAGACCCCCATCCTGAGCAATCTTTATTGCTCCTACTGTGACATATATGGTCACTCTTTCGATGGCTGCTATGCTAGGAGACTACTCAATCCTGTTTATAATCCTCATACCTACCAGAACTTTAACTATTCTAGGAGGAGCCGAAACAATTATGTACTTCCTAGACAACCAGATAAAAACTCTAACTATAGAAAGAGAAAGACCAAACCTAAGAGAACATTTCCTAAAAGGAATCCGAAGAACTTTCCTAAACCAAATGCTCAAGTCTTTCACAAAAATCAAAATCATGCGCAAAATATTTTTCAGCAAAAATCTAATGCTCGCAAATTTTATCAGTTGAAAGCTAATAAGCACAAGATGAAAACTAGAGCAATTTGGGTTAGGAAAGATGATCTATTACCTCAGATGAAGTGTAATATTGTTGTTACTTCTTTAAAAGCTGAACACACATCATCTGGTTGGTATTTAGACTCTGGATGTTCTAAGCACATGACTGGAGATGAATCTAAACTTTTAAACAAAACCAGATTTGCTGGTGGTAAAGTCATTTTTGGTGATGGAGTTTCATCTCAAATCATAGGCAAAGGAACTCTCCAAGAAGACGGGCTTCCTATTCTTAAAGATGTTCTTCTAGTTAAAGGTCTAAAGTCCAATTTACTTAGTATTTCGTAATTTTGTGACTCAGACCATACTGTTACCTTTTCAAAGAACAATTGCAAAATTTTAAATGAAAAAGGTGAATGCATAATTACTGGATTCATAACTCCTGACAATTGCTATACTGTCAAGAACAAGTCTGAAATTTGTAATGTTGCCAGAATGGATGACAACGAGATATGGCATAACAGAATGGGTCACATAAATTACGATAATCTTATAAATTGTCTACTCATGACATAGTAAGAGGAATTCCAAAAATTAAACCCATTCATAATATTGTCTGTGGTTCATGTCAGGAAGGTAAAATTGTTAAAGCACCTCATAAGAAAGTCAAAGATATTCTTACCTCTAATCCCTTAGAACTCATCCATATGGACCTAATGGGTCCCTCCCAAACTGTTAGTCTCTGTGGACACAGTTACATCTTAGTTATGGTTGATGACTTCACCAGATTTACTTGGGTAGCCTTCTTAAAACAAAATTCTGAAACATTTCAAACTTTTCTAAAAATCTTACTTCGGATTGAAAATGAGAAGGATACTCAAGTGAATAGAATTCGTAGTGATAGAGGAGGTGAATTCAAAAACACTGGTATTATAGAATATTGTGACTATAATGGTTACAAACTCGAGTTCAGTGCTCCTAAGACCCCTCAACAAAATGGAATCGCCGAGAGAAAGAATCGTACCTTACAAGCGATGGCACGTGTTATGTTACATGACAAAAAATTACCTAAATATTTTTGGGTAGAATCTATTCGTACTGCTTGTCATATTATTAATAGGGTCTATCTTAGAAAGAATTCCAAACAAACCCCTTATGAAATTTGGTATAATAAAAAGCCTAATCTTAAGTATCTTAGAACCTTTGGCAGTACCTGTTATGTGTGCAAATATAGGGAACACTTATCCAAATTTGAGAGTCGGGGAGATAAAGCCATATTTCTAGGATACTCACCTAACAGTAGAGCTTATCGAGTGTATAGTCTTCGCACTAAAACTTTGATGGAATCCATAAATGTAATTGTTAGTGACACTACTGTAGAAAGCAAGACCGGTGAGTTTCCTATTGACGAAGAGCCTTCAAATATTTTAGAAAATGACTCTTCTAAAATAAATAATTCATTACCTATTGAGACACCTAAAGTACCTAACTGGGTTTCTAAAGATCATCCCATAAACAACGTAGTTGGTAACCCTAGTGAGCCAGTGCGTACAAGATCCCAACTTAGAAATTATGAACATTATGCATGTTTTGTTTCCATTGTGGAACCAAAGAATGTAAATGAGGCATTGAATGACTCTCACTGGATTTATGCTATGCAGGAAGAACTTCTACAATTCGTCATTCATGATGTATGGTATCTTGTTCCACGTCCTGATCACAAAAAGGTTGTTGGTACTCGTTGGATTTTCAAAAATAAAACTGATGAAAATGGGATAATAATTAGAAATAAAGCAAGATTAGTTGCTCAAGGATACTCCCAAATAGAAGGAATTGATTTTAACAAGACCTTTGCCCCTGTTACTCGTTTAGAATCAGTTCGTCTGCTTTTTGCTATAGCTTGTCACATGCATTTTACATTATACCAAATGGATGTCAAATCTGCGTTCCTTAATGGAATACTGGCTGAGGAAACCTATGTAGAACAACCTAAAGGGTTCATTGACCCTAAATATCCAAATCATGTATTTCGTCTGAAAAAGGCTTTATATGGCCTTAAACAAGCTCCTAGAGCTTGGTATGAGCGATTTTCCAGTTTTCTTTTGAATAAAGGTTTCAAAAGAGGTGGAAATGACCAAACTCTCTTTGTCAAACATTTTGAGAAACACATTAATACTGCTCATGTTTATGTTGACAATATTATATTTGGATCAACTTCTCCCTCAAAAGTAAAATCCTTTTCTGAAATTATGAGTAAGGAATTTCAGATGTCCCTTATGGGGGAGTTACAGTTCTTCCTAGGTCTCCAAGTCAAACAAAAACCTGAAGGATTATTTGTTTCGCAATCTAAGTACGCTTTAGAGATCGTTGAGAAATTTGGCCTCGAGAGTGCTAAAGGTGCTAAAACACGTATGAGTACTACGGTAAAATTGTCAAAAGATGAAAATGGAAAATCTGTAGATCCTACTCTATATCGTAGTATGATGGGCACACTACTCTATCTTAATGCCTCGCGTCCTGATATCATGTATGTTGTGTGTGTATGTGCTCGTTATCAAAACAACCCCAAAGAGAGCCATTTGAACTCTGTTAAACGTATAATTAAATATGTTAAAGGCACTCTGAATCTAGGAATTTGGTACACGAATGACACACCAAGCACTATTATTGGGTACACTGATGCTGACTGGGTTGGGTGTATTGATGTTAGTAAAAGCTTTTCAGGAGCATGTTATTATATTGGTAATAACTTGGTAGGATGGAGTAGTAAAAAACAAAACTACACATCACTCTCGACAGCTGAATCTGAATACATAGCCGTTGGCAGCTATTGTGCTCAATTATTATGGCTTAAACAAATGCTAAGTGATTATGGTATTCAAGAAAACCAATTACATCTCTATTGTGATAATCAAAGTGCGATTAATATTTCTAAAAACCCTGTTCAACACTCGCGAACAAAGCATATAAAAATAAGACATCATTTTATATGCGAATTGGATGAATCTAAAGAATTAGAAATCCATTATCTTCCTACTGATCTACAACTCGCATATATGTTTACCAAACCTCTAGATTATAATAGATTCATTTCATTACGTAAATCTATTGGTATGGTTTATGCTGAATAATAACCTTGTTGTTTGTCCAAGTTTTTTTCCCTTTGTCCATTTGAGACAAAATGTGGGAGAAATTTGAGTCTATTTATCACTTACATATACTAAACAACTTGATCTTAGTAATTCATTGCAGGTATTCTTTTTGTACAGTCATTCTCAACTGATGTAATAGGATGTTCAATTGAAAATAGTTGAGTTATGTACTTTTTGATTTCTAGGATTTGGGTAGATAGAATTTTGATAGGACTAAGTTTTTCTTTATTTTTATTGCCCTACGAGTCCTAGTTGACTCAAAGGAGATTTTGTCTCATATTTCCAAAGGGGGAGATTGAAGCCCTTATACTCTTGACTCACTTGAGTCTATATTGTATAAGTGCTCATCTAGTTTGGAAATTGTGATAAAATTGTGTCCATCCTAGAAACCAAAGAGCCTCAGAAATTGGTATGCTTCCTCATCTCTCTATCTTGTAATGATCAAGAGACTATTGCCAACACTCACACACAGTAAAATTGAATTCATGCATGACATATTGCATTATTATGTGTGTATATGTGTTGAGTGTGTTTAAATCCCTAAGTTTGATTTTTAATAATTTTTTTGGTATTTTTTAAACATTTTTTAAACAATGTTTTATTCATTAAAACTTGATTTAAATGTTTTTGGGGTCATTCTCTAAATATCATTTGTTGGAATTTTGGCCTAATGTTACCTTGGGTAGAATCCAAAAGCGGCAGAAACATGAGGGTATGTTTTTAATTACTTTAGACGCGCATTTTATATCATGTCTTTGGCCTACACCTGTTTGCATCTGATTGGGTGGAACTGTGTTTCTTTGCTGAGACAAAAGTCGCGTATATTTTGAACCCTTGGATCATTTCTTATCAATGGTCTGCATATTTCCTTGATGAATCCCCGTGTATCTTTTTAAGCCAATCACGTTTCATTTAACCACCGCCTTGTGTGAGCCCTTGGATTCAAGTCAAATCAGATTGACTCAATCCTAGCCCTTGGTTTTGATCAGATCTCTCGAACCTTCTACTCCCACTATAAAAGGAGCCCTACTCTCAGACTTCGAAGACTTTTTCCATTTCATTTTTTCTGAGAGAAGAGAGAAGAGAGAGTAGAGAGAGAAGAGAGAAGAGAGAGAAGAGAGAAACCAGAGAGAGAAGAAAGTTAGAAACCCTAACTTCATTCATCCAAATCCTCTTCAAACAAAACCTAAACACTTCTTCGAAACACCATATCCAAAAACACCAACCTGAGTGTTCTTGAGTGTTTAAGAGTTTGAGTTGAGTCATTTTTGTTGATGTAACCTTGTGTTCATGAGATCTTGTTTCCAACTTAAACTTTTACTTAGATCTAGTTTCTGATTCCATAGAAATCTCAGATCTGGGGTATTCATGTTACAGTACACTTAGTTTCATTCTTTATTTCTCATCTTGAGAAATATATTGTTGATTATTTTCTCTAAAAAGTTTTCTTACTCTAAAATCAACAATAAATGCTTTTTGTTTCTGTAACACCCCGTATTTTTGTGCATTTAATATTTAATTAATTCAAGAATTTTAAATTACTTGTGGGTTGTAATTTTAATTGAATTAATTATGGCAATATATGTTTAAATATTAATCGGGGAGTGAATGGTTAATATTTAGGTAAACTTATTTACTAAGAGAATAGTAATAATTTAATTGCGTCATTTCGGGTAGTAATAACGGGGTATGCGATTATCTTAGCCGGGAGTCGGTATAGACTAAATTGGGGGTGAGGTAAGGATTTTTATAAATTAATTCGGATGGCGATTCTGAGTGCGCGATTGAGTCCGGATGGGTCGAGATAATAAGAAAAGAGTACCCGGGGGTAGCGATTGGGTCTCGGGGTATTTTTGGGCATAGCCGGGCCCGCACGGGGTGATTTGGGCTATTTTAATTTAGCCCATTAGGCTAAAAACGGGATTTGTGTTTTTAAACCTAAACCTAAGAAAAGGAAAATGGGCAGCCAACATTATTCTAACCTAGGGTTTGAGAGGAATATTGGGGGAAAACAAATCAAGAGCAAATTGGGAATTTTGGAGCAAAATCAAGGGGCTACTACAACGGATCAGACCCTACAAATGATTTCAGGCAAGTGGTTAACTGTTTTACTTCTAAATTGTGATATCCAATTCATATTTTAGTGATGTGTATACTAAAATTCGTTTTTGGGGGTAAATGGGTACAAAATGAGGTTTTGTTAATGGAAGCATGGAATGAAATTCAAGGTAAGAATGGGTTGTGTTATATAATTTTGAGTATGATTATCTCGTTTAAATGAGAAAAATCGGAATATAAAAGAGTGAAATTTGAATCTGAAATTGGGATTTTACCCTAGGGATTTGTGTTCTTGAGTGGGTCAAGATTCATAGTGTTAATGATGTTAAAAGGGTTTAGATGATGTTTATAATTCTTGAGAAATGTAATGAGATGATTAACAGGCTGATTTGAGGTTAAATTTTGAGGAAAGAAACCTTAAGTTTCGTTAATGGAGGAAACAGCAAGGTGGAAAAGACGACCACCTGTTCGATCGATCGATCAACGGTTGGGGGTCGATCGATCGACCCTTCAGTTATTTCGGCAGTTTGCCTTATGGATTTTTATGGGTTAAGATGTTAGTTGTAAATTTCCACTAGCATAATTAAGAGAGAAAAATTTATTATGGGAGTTAATTCTTAACAATTATAAGGGAGTATAATTGAGGGTAGTGGGGGAATTATATGCGACACTTTGCGAATGAATTTTGGCGAATAAATTCTGAGAAATAAGATAACGAAATGGGTGAATAAGTTCGGGTATAGTAGTAGGGTAACGCTACTCATTTAAATTAATTAATTTGGAGTCGGGGACTAGACTCGGGTGATATTTAATTTCGGGCCACGTGAGCGAGTCCGGGCATGTTGGTTAAGTGACACCAAGGTAGTAAATTAATTATTGAGAGAATAAGTTAATTTGGAGTTGGAATATAAACTCGAGAAGGTATTAAATTAATAGGTGAGTTAATTAATTTAATTAGAGTTGGATTGTAGACTCGGGAAGGTATTAAATTAATAGGTGAGTTAATTAATTTCATTAGAGTCGGATGGTAGATTCGGGGAGGTAATAAGTTAATTTAGATTATATTAAATTAACTAAGAGTCGAGGTATAGACTCGGGCTAGCATTATAGAAATTAATTGAGTGAAATTAATCAAATGAAAGTCGGACCATAGACTTGGATTGGTATTAATTAATTAAGTGTGTAAATTAATTAACACAGAATCGGACCATAGACTCGGGGAAAGTATTATATTAATTAATGTGTGAATTAATTAAATTAGAGTTGGACCATAGACTCGGGATAATAATAACATAATAAGTGAGATAACTTATTTAGTTGAGTCGGGCGAGAGACTCAGGATATTTACAGGCTAGTGTTACGGGTTGTGAGTACACGGTAAAGCCGGGGCTAAATTTGTATATATACGGTGTAGTGATAGTATATATATATGTGTATACATTTTGTGTGCTAATTAAATATCAGTGACTAGATATTTATTTATTTATATACTCTAGTGCTATCAAGGGAGGTTGCGCGATGTGGGTGAATCCCCTAGCTTGAGGAGTAGGGCGAGTATATCCCCAGGTCATAGCGTCCGTTATATGGGTGAGGGGCTTATCTCACTTTCAGGGAAGGAATATGACCGCCTCCACTTCGTTTATGTTTTTGGGTCAGGTTGGTGAGCGATTCCAACTTGGGTAACTAGGTTATGTGAATACACCTAGGGGGATAGCACTTTAGAGGGAATCATCCGGTAAGGGTATACTCGGAAGGATGGATACACGTACGATATATGTGTGGATGCTAGTAAATGTACGTATAATATGGTAGTAAATATTATATGTAGGTAATAATACAGTGTGTGATGTATTTACTTTATATAACTCGAGTTACAATTATGTGTTGTTAATTAATGAGAAATTAATTAAGTTAATCGTCTGTAAGAATAATACCGTGTGTAACGTATTTAATTTATATGACTTGTGTTACAGTTATATGCTATTAATTAAGGAGGAATTAATTAAGTTAATTGGTGTAATAACTTAATTCATGAATAACTATACTCGGGTTAGAGTAGTATGGCAAGGGAAGGTTATACCAGGACTAGTTGGACGGGGTAGTACAACTAGGTGGGGTTAAGGTAACCGTTAGGTGTGCACCATAGTGGAGGGGTGAGAATGTCCACAAGAGAGTGCGACACTAACTTTAATATGAAGCGCATTCATGCATTTTAAATTACTGCAGTTATTCACTTGCTAAAT
This sequence comes from Sambucus nigra, assembly GCA_949130495.1. Lineage (NCBI taxonomy): Eukaryota > Viridiplantae > Streptophyta > Magnoliopsida > Dipsacales > Adoxaceae > Sambucus > Sambucus nigra. The sequence goes on along the minus strand of OX422218.1, from coordinate 510,443,427 downwards.
ATTTTCAAAATGTTTTGGGTTCTAACCCCTTGCTATAAAACCATTTTCAAAACCTTTTAGGTGTCCAGCCACAGGGACGCCAGGATTAATATTCTATTCCAGGGACACGGAGCTGCTGCATATGTGGATGCTAGCAGGAGTTTGGATTAGACGCATCATTTATTAATTCATTCCTAGAGTAGGAATCTTCTCTCAGTTCAGTTTTATTTAGGGCTTGTTACCCAGACTTTCCAGTACAGTTTCAGTTGTAATTATTCAGGTGTCGGATGGTATTATTTTACGTTGGTGGCCGATGGTTTATTCGACAAGTTGTTTAATTAATTATTCAGTTGATTTTTATTTAGTGGTGTGATTGATTTAGATTTACTTTCGCATGTACTGTTTTGTTAATTAAAAAGTTAAAATTGGCACTAGCTTTTGGAATACAAGGTGGTTAGTAAGTTTTAAAAAGTTTTCGACAGTGATGCTAAGGATGAACCAACTGGGATTCCTGTTTTAATTTGGTATAGGACTGATCACCCGGTATTTTATTAGGCGGGGTGTCACAGATGGTATCAGAGCATCAGGTTCTAGTGTCCTTAGGATCTGTGCGGCTTTTCACGTTTCAGCTTAGCAATCTTTGATATAGAGCCTTATGATAGGATTGTTGTATTCTCATACGTATGCGCATATACGTTCTTCTGCAAAATTTATATTTGAGAGTGAACTCATACAAATTCGATTCTCATTCCAAATGACGCCCAGGAGAGCGAGAGCAGCTAGGGAAGCAGGGGGAGTTGAGACTAGGGAGGCTCATCAGGAGCAAGAGTTATCGCAGCAACTACCAGAGCTGATTTTGGCAGTACCGGTAACCAAACTAGTAGCGCAGGCAGTTGAAGCGACGATGGTTGAAATGGGAAGGTACTTTTCACGGGATCAGCCACAAGTGTTAGTGGCACCAGATGTTCAGGCCCACCCGGGTCCGTCGGGGTGGTAGCAAGTGTGTGAGGTTGTTCACCAGACCCTCGAGGGGGTTTAGATTTAGTACTAACGGGTCAGTGGATGAGAGATATCCAGCGTCACCTGCGCATAGTAGATTACAATGAGGTGCAGAAGCATAGGTTAGCCACTTTTAGTTTAGTGGGAGCAGCGCTATTGTGGTGGGAGTCGATCACCACAGTTGAGGAAAGGGAGTACACTAACTATTGCAGAGTTTTGGGTGCGGTCCGACCGCATGTAATTTCCTCCAGCGGGTGAGACCGAAATGAGGAGAAATTTAGTGAGGTGACTCAGGGGGACCGTTCAGTGGTCGATTACGAGGGAGAATTTACTCGGTTGACAAATTTTGTGCCGGATGAGGTAAGCGATGCAGAGAGAAAGAAAGCAAGGCTTATGGATGGGTTAGTCTGGAGAATCGAACAACAGACAGGGGGAGATCAAGGGCAGGATTTCCGGCAGAGAAATCATGCCAAACGATTTATAACTGGGGGCTATCGACAGGATGGCCCGCAAGGAAGGGATCAGTGGTAGGGTGGAATTATTAGGAGGTGTTTCGTTGGTGGGGAAGGGGGACACATGAAGAGGGAGTTCCCTCAGCGAGACAAGGGTCAACTACAGGATGAGGTCCTGGATGTACAACCACTATAGCAAGTCTTGAGTGCGTTCGGGCAGGGGGAAGCTGCTTCGAAACCCGAGGATCAGCCGTTGCAGCTGGAGTATGGGAGTAATTATCTTTTATCCTATGGGCATGGGGTATGTTTTGAGTGACAAGGAGGGTGTCACAAAATAAGACTTCTTTTCACTAGAGTTCGCGGGTGAGTCGAATTTAGTGGGTGCGTTGACTGTAGCAGTCATAGTGCGTGGTTAAATTTTTTTTCGTGGAGTAGCGGAGTCCTTTGGTGTTCTTCACGGGAGAGTGGTGTGTACACTGAGGGAAGGATTGAACTATGCGAGGGGTTACTACTTTTGAGAGTATGGGAGTAGGGTTGGTTATTCTTCCCAAATATCGACTGGATAGCGAGGGATTTGAACTATTGTGGATAGTGGGGTAAAGTTTTGGTGTTCGTGACACCAGGGTTTGGTTGGTACTAGGTATCACCTGAGAGGGCATCTAGCTTATATATGTGTGTATATATGTTGTATTGCATGGTGAGAGAGACACCTAGTGAGGTCTTGTGTCTCACAATATATCCCGGTAAGTAGGGATGTTTTATTGAAGTGAATCAGTGTGGTTAGATTTATTTTCGGGCAAGGAGAAATAGCTCGGGGATTAGTTTGCGCAAGGACTGGTGATAGTAGGGCGCAGTAAATTTTTTCATAGCCTTGGTAGTCTAAGGGTAGGCGTTTATGCTTTTGTGTTTAAGAGACAAGTATTTGAGGATGCCACCGGGGTGTAAAGAACTTATAGTTAAGCACTAATGAGTAATAACTCGGGGGGTGCAAGAACTCTATTGTTAAGTGTACTAATGGGTGATAACCCGGGGGTACTAAAATATTTTGATAGGTGCATTAATGGGTGCTAACCCGGGGATGCAGGATTCCATTAATAGGTGCACTAATGGGTCTTAGCCCGGAGGTACAGGATTAGTATATATATGTATAGGGATGAGGTGACTATATAAATATATATACATATATGAACTTGTGCATATTTCTACTGTGTGAGATTAGTAGACTTGGTAATAATAATAATAGTAATTATTACATTGTGCCCTATGGTCTAACCCTCAAGGGGAAAATGTTTGGTTGTTAGTACATGGGTTGGGTACCCCGACCAATATATAAATATATATATATATATATATATATATATATATATGTGTGTGTGTGTGGGATATAACCACGGGTTGGAAGTCATATTACGGGTTACGACTAGCATAGTCGAGTAGAATTTTTCGTGCGATAAAGTACGGGGATAGGGTGTATGGGCACCCGGGTTAACTAAGGCAACTTTCTTACGGTTAAACACGGGTATAGGGTGTATGGGCGCCCTTGTTAATAAAATGCATTTGGGTAACTCATAAAGAAAAGCGGGAGAGATTGATATCGCTAGCTTATAGGGGTATGACTAGTGAGTAAAATGAGAATATTGGAACACTAGGCTTATCTTAATTTCGAGGACGAAATTCCTTTGTAAGGGGGGGAGTATGTAACACCCCGTATTTTTGTGCATTTAATATTTAATTAATTCAAGAATTTTAAATTACTTGTGGGTTGTAATTTTAATTGAATTAATTATGGAAATATATGTTTAAATATTAATCGGGGAGTGAATGGTTAATATTTAGGTAAACTTATTTACTAAGTGAATAGTAATAATTTAATTGCGTTATTTCGGGTAGTAATGACGGGGTATGCGATTATCTTAGCCGGGAGTCGGTATAGACTAAATTGGGGGTGAGGTAAGGATGTTTATAAATTAATTCGGATGGCGATTCTGAGTGCGCGATTGAGTTCGGATGGGTCGAGATAATCAGAAAAGAGTACCCGGGGGTAGCGATTGGGTCTCGGGGTATTTTTGGGCATAGCCGGGCCCGCACGGGGTGATTTGGGCTATTTTAATTTAGCCCATTAGGCTAAAAACGGGATTTGTGTTTTTAAACCTAAACCTAAGAAAAGGAAAATGGGCAGCCAACATTATTCTAACCTAGGGTTTGAGAGGAAGATTGGGGGAAAACAAATCAAGAGCAAATTGGGAATTTTGGAGCAAAATCAAGGGGCTACTACAACGGATCAGACCCTACAAATGATTTCAGGCAAGTGGTTAACTGTTTTACTTCTAAATTGTGATATCCAATTCATATTTTAGTGATGTGTATACTAAAATTCGTTTTTGGGGGTAAATGGGTACAAAATGGGGTTTTGTTAATGGAAGCATGGAATGAAATTCAAGGTAAGAATGGTTTGTGTTATATAATTTTGAGTATGATTATCTCGTTTAAATGAGAAAAATCGGAATATAAAAGAGTGAAATTTGAATCTGAAATTGGGATTTTATCCTAGGGATTTGTGTTCTTGAGTGGGTCAAGATTCATAGTGTTAATGATGTTAAAAGGGTTTAGATGATGTTTATAATTCTTGAGAAATGTAATGAGATGATTAACAGGCTGATTTGAGGTTAAATTTTGAGGAAAGAAACCTTAAGTTTCGTTAATGGAGGAAACAGCAAGGTGGAAAAGACGACCACCTGTAATTTTATAGCATATAGTTTTACGATAATTTGTTAGGACTATTTGTACTTAATAAGTGTGTGTGTGTGTGCATGCATGTGTTAGAAATCACCTCCACAAACACTTACACCCCACAACGCGAAAAGTGTTGGTAATAAGATCTTGTGAACATAAGTCGATGTAAAGTGCTGGAACAAATAAGAAGTTGACAAACTGAGAGAACTACATCTACAATCAGAACTGCAGAGAAGTTATAAGGACACCAGAGGGTACATTCCTAAACTTATATAGGTCTGAGTTGTTTGCATGTTAGTTATATAGTTTGTAACTCATAAATTTATTTTAGTGGATTTTTCATTTTACTCCGTAGAGAGAGTCATGGATGTTTCCTCAATTGGCGAGGTTTTACCACGTAAAAAATTATGAACATAATCTTTCTACATCTCCTCATCTCAGTCTTGGTTGTGCTATGTTTAAAACTTGTTTAAACTATCTTTTAAACTTGTTATTCAAATATTGAATAGATCATGTACATACTGATTTGTTAAACACATCTTGTGTTCAAATATTTTGATTTAAGAAAAGAGTTTCTTCAAAAAACACTCGGAGTAACTCAAATAGTTTATTTTCAATAATAGGCTTTAGTAACGCTTTTTCGACGCGCACAAGGTACTCTCAGAGATGACTAAAATGGAGGCGACGTTTCCCTTCGATCGACGTCAAATAAAACTTCGGCCCGGCGTAAACAAGTGACCGTAAAAAGTCCACACCGTAGGTAAGTCTTATGTGCTGCTACGTGAAACTATTTCTGCAAATTCCAATAAGCACGTTGCATAATTTTACTTAAGGGCAAAACCCAATTTTAAGATAAGGTAGGGATTTAATTGCCCTTCCTTGGCCCACAAATCATTAAGCTACCCGAGCATCTACATATCCCAAGCCATAATTTTAATTTAAAATTTATTAGGCATTGGCCATAGGGTGTCACATAGCTTATAGGCATATTCTTTTCAAGGCTAGGATTAAAAGCTAATCCAAACACAAAATTTTCAAATCAATGCCATTTTGACCTTGACTAGGATTGGTGGTTTTTAATGAGTCTTCATACCGACCACCTACCTAGAGGAAAAATTTGGTAATTGAGGCGATAGTCCGGAGTTGTTCGTCTTTTAAATTCTCCCTCGTCAAGAATTAGGAGCTCTTTAATTAGGGAGATTATTTCGGAGACCCATTGTCGCCGAATAATCTCGGGAAAGGAGATCTTAAAAATTGAACTTCCCCTCACCTAATTCAGGTAAAATCAAATGGCTTTGTGTTTGCTTAGAAATTTTGTGGTCCTATGTCGAATTATTTGCTTTCCATACTTAAAAAAGTAAGAAAAAAATTAAGAAAAAAAAAAAAAAATTAAAAAATAAACAAAAAACATTGGGTGAGCACAGTGTATGCAAGGTTGGTGTCGAGATTCTATGGGTCGATTAGCTAGAGTGGAGTCTCGTATTCCCGATACTGTTATAGGTAGCACCTCTATTTGCACCGAAATGAGAGATGAGCTAGCAACTCGTGCCCTAAAGGATTACTTGTATCCTAATAGGGCAAGTCAACCATCATGCATACTTCTTCCCCCCGTATAATGCAAACAATTTTAAGTTCAAGTCGGGGATAATTCATTTACTTCCCATCATTCGAGGCACAGAAAAGGAGGACCCAAGCCTCCACGTGCGTGAGTTTGAAGAAATTTGTGGAATGGTTAGGTTACAACAACTCACTAATGAGATTGTTAAATGACGTGACTAAGAATGTGTCTCAAAAGTGCATACTCTCTAGGCTCATGTGCAAGCCTGTCGCTCACGTAATAATTCGATAAGTCGGGTATCGATCCTCAGGGAATTAGGACAACAGAGTTGTGACGATGATGGATGAACAAAGGAAACCTAACTTTGACTCTAAAGAAAGGAAAAGATGATTGATTTTGGGAATGGACTACAACTAAATGCAATTTTGAAAATATTTATTTAATGCACCAAATTATGAATGGAATGCAACTATTCTAAATTACCTAAATTACTGATAATGAATGACTTAAAACTTGAATTATATGATGAATGAAAGAGGACGATAATACAATCCTTCAACCCTAGTGTATTACAGGTATAAAACTAATCGTAAATATAATTGATTAATTAGACCCAGAATTTAGTATTCCCAAGCATTACGTATATGAGGTTCAAGCCCGCACCATACTTAATCAGAGGACGAGTAAATCGGTACACGCAATAATGACACTCGTATTGCATTCTAAAGCATCCTGATTACTCGAAAGCAAACGATATCCACAGATCTACTGTAATACCCCGTATTTTTATGCTATATTAATTTGGGGGTTTATTAATTTTAATGTGAGTTAATTATTTAATAAAAATTCGGAAATTAATTATGTTGTAATTATTAACGTGACGAGAGTTAGTAATTATATGAAATTTGTTGAATATTACTAATGAGCAAAGTAATATATAATATTGGTTATATTGAATGTCACGAGTGAATAAAATGACAATTTTGGAAATTTGAGTCGGGACGCGCCCGTGTCGCGTCGAGACTAAATATGGATAAATAAAGTAAATATTGTACAAGTTGTTCGTATGGTCGTTTTGAGTGCGCCAACGCATCCGTAAGGGACGAGATAGTCAGAAAAGTGTACCCGGGGGTTTAGTTTGGGTCTCGGGGCGTTTTTAGGCCTAATTAGTACCTCGGGAGGGCATTTTGGTCATTTTACATATTTGGGTAATTAAACCCACGAAAATCAGCAACAAATATCAGCCATTTATGTTAGTCATTTAGGGTTAGAATATTCAGAACCCTAGAACGGTCATTGGAGAAGAGAGGAGAGAGCTCTCAAGACATTCCAAGGCTCAAAACTCAACCGTTTGTACCGTCGTCACCGCCAACGCGTAGATCGTGAGACGGGGAACGCAACCACACCAAAATCATCCGCAAACCAGACTTCTAAAAATCCCAGGCAAGTGTTTATCTTTCTTATTTCGTTGATACATCTTTCATATTAGTTTAGGAGTAATAGAATGAGTTTTTATCGAAGAAAACCAAAGATATGAGATAGGAATTGCATGTAGTGATGGATAAATTGTTATTCTGGAAATACCTTAATATGTAGAGGATTAAACCACGAATTTTGATGATGTATAAGAAGGAAATTTTGGGAAAAACAGATTAGAACCATGCTTAAGAAATTTCTAGGGTTCTTGATAATTATATAAAATTTTGGGCTATTAATTAATGATTAATGATAGAAATCCACATGCTTTACGTTGGGAATACCTATTATGATGATATAATGTTAGTAGTATGAATATTCGGACGTTTGGGAATGTAAAACTCGAATTTGGATGAATATAGGTGTTAGAATCCGTAACTGCAAAACTGTAGAAATTGAAATACCTGCTTGATCGATCGATCGAGCCCAGAGCTTCGATCGATCGAAGGTTCGATCGATCGAGCCCCAGACTTCGATCGATCGACCCCTCCTGGCAGACTCCTATTTCCCTTATTTAATTAGTTAAAATCGATTTAATGTGAAATAATTCTTGGACATCCTTAGTAAAGTGTTTTGGGAAATAGGGAAGACCAGTAGGACATATGAATAAATTTTGGGGACTTTTAATGTGAGCCGAGAATTTTATTTTGGGATAATTACTTAAGTGTCAATGAATTTATGTATTAAAGGGAGAGGTGCACAAGAGAGTTACGTTGGAACATAAAAAGGACACATACTGAATTTTATACTTGGGAGGATAGAGTCCATGAGTGTCACGTAATAAGTGGGAAAATCCTTCGAGTCAAGGTTAGAGACGAACCCTTATACGTAATACTAATAATATGAAATTAAGGATAAATGTTGTAATTATGGGTGATGAGAGGAACCTATATTAATATGATAAAAGTGGTATATTTATATGATTGTGTATGCATATATTATATACATGTGAAAACCATGCCCGCGCTACTTGCTATCCCTGAGGTTACCGCGCTGGGACAGTCTTATCTCGAATGGGCCTTTATGGGGGATATTGACTCGTTCCCTAGAAGATAGGAATCCTAGGTACGGGCTATCGGATCGATAGTCGGACGGTCCTAAGGGACGTGAGGGTATGTACTGACCTCTTGGACTTGGAAACTATGCTTCGCCTCAATATTGTTTGTGTATGTATTAATACACTTCAAGAGTGATTCCGAACTTGTATTTCCCTTAGTATGATTGATACGGGGATTGGATAGCAGAGTATGCCCGCACCATAGTTCTTATGTGGGGTGCATTTAGAATATATATATTATACGGGTATTTAATATATATATGAAATCTGGAAAAATTGAAACTGTTTACTATGTTATGGCAAGTGAGAAATGAATCTTGACTATAAATCGGAAATACTTGTTTGAAAAGTATAGTATGATACTGAAAAAAACTTTATAAATCAATGAATCTAAAATGAGAGTTGTATTACTAATTGGAAGTATCCTTTTTAAACAATGATATTGTTCGGTCTTGAAATCTTACGAGTAATTTAAGATAAGTTAAAGTATTGGGGAGGTTAGTGTGATAAGATGATAAGATAAACCATTGGGAAGGTTAGTATGATAGGTGTGCACATTAGAAGAGAGGTGAGAATTTCTCAAGAGAGTGTCGCACTAATATGTTGTTGCATTGGCCTGTAATCAATTTAAATACTTGCTAAACGAATTTTAAATCATACACACTATCGGGCTCTGACCCGTTTCTTTTTATCTCTCTCTCTCTTGTATATATATGTATGTATTACAGGTGCCCAGCCACAGGGGCGTCTTGCTTAGGATCCCTTGGAAGGAACGCGCTGCAGCTTAGGTGGGAGTTGCAGGTCTCTTGATTAGATGGCTTCATTCATTTTGATTCACTCCTAGTACATCTATTTAGTTGGGCATGTGCAGCCTTTTCCATTGTTCTGTTTCTATTGGGACAATTGTATTTCAGTTATTTCTAGTACTATTACTATGGGATTTATTCAGTGTGGATGTGTTACTTTAAATTTTACATGTTGGGATTTGATTGTCGAATGTTTTAATTAATTGGATTATTTTCCAGGATTATTGTGGTGTGATTCTTACTTATTGAAATGCTGTTAATAAACAAATAATTTTTCTTTAAATAAAATTTGGAAAGTAATGTTTAAATATGGTTTTGACACTTAGCTTAATTAATTAGGGTGTTAAATTGGAAAAAGTTTTTTTTCGACAGTGATGCTAAGAATGAACCAACTGTTCACCTTGATTAAATATAATAAATGAGTGATCACCCGGTATTTAATTAGGCGGGGTATCACAGGTGGTATCAGAGCATCAGGTTCTAGTGTCCTTAGGATCTGTACGGCTTATTTCGCTTTCAGCTCAAAATTTTTTGCTATAGAGCCCTAATACTAGGAATGTTGTGTTCATCTCTATACATTGGGAATTCGCGCTTCTGCGATGTGTTTATGCGAATGATAGACTCATCCAAATTTATTTAAATTTTCAGATGGATCATCAAGAAGTACTAGCTAATGTTGTTAGGGAGTCAACGAGCAAAATCGACTTACACCTCACATATCTCCAGAGAGCGTATCAACCGCCGAGTTTGTAGGTATTGTGGCATAGGCAGTTACCACTTCAGTCTTACAGTATCAAGAACGCAACACACAGATTTTGAGTGGCAAAAGATCTAGAGAGTATAGTCAGTCTGTCATGACTGGAAATAACAAGTGCGTGAAGATGCAAATATCGCAACAACCCCTTCAAGAACGTGAAAACCACAAAGGTAACAAATTGTGTAAGGAAACTCAAAAGGGTCAGGGTCAACAAAGTCGGGGGCAAGGTGAAACCACGAAGAGGTGTTTTAAATGTGGAATGGACGGTCATGAAAGTCGAACTTGTCTGGATCAGTCTGGGAAGGAACTTCAACCCAACCAGGGAGAACTTTCAGGACTCTGCTATAAATGTGTCCAGCCGGGTCACAAGTGGAGGGATTATCCTCACCCTAACATAATGTAATACCCTGTACTTTTGGCTATATTTAATTTTGGGATTAATTAATTAAATGCGTATTAATTAGAAATTAATCCGGGCTAAAAATACTAACGAGATACGAGTTGGTATTTGATTATGTGCATATATGATTATATATGAATTTGGAATTATGAAATTTGTCGTAAGATATATATACGGCATTTTAGAAATTTTGTTGAGACGCGTGTGACCGCCGCGTCATGGTATATTATTTTAATTATAAAAGTGATTTTTATTTCTATTATCCGTATGGTCGTTTTGAGTGCACCAACGCGTCCGGAAGGGTCGAGATAGTCAGAAAACACTAGCCGGGGGTGTAGTTTGGGTCCCGGGGTATTTTTAGGCCATACCGGCATCATAAAGGGTATTTTGGTAATTTTGTATTTTGAGGAATTAAAAGTGACGAAAATTGAGAGTTTTAATCTGATGTGGATTTAACCCACTAAGCCCATTAACCAAACCATATTAACCTAGAAGGCTACGTAGGTTATTAAAAGAGTTTTCTAAGTTCCCCAAATCAAACCCTAGCCACTTTAAGCCACCATTGGAAAAGAAGCTTGGAGAGAGGGAATTCTGCAGAAAAACTCTATCAAACCATCATCCAAACTCAGAGACAATCAAGGCAAGTGTTTTAATTATATTTAAATTCGTAGAATGTTCCTTCCATGTTAGAAAATTGAAGAATATCAATTGTTCTTGAAAGATGATGAAAACCCATGTATTTTGAAGCTTAGAACTTGAAATCTTGAGGAGAATTGCATGTAGAATGATAGGTAGATGAGTATTCTCATGTTATTTGTGATTGGAAGAAGTTAAAATGGAATTATATTGGATTAATTCATGACTCATAAAGTTAGGGTTCATGTTCTTGATAAAATTGGGAAAAAGTGTAGAGATTTGTAAATTTGATTGATGTTAGGATGGATTGATCCCTTAAAAACATGTTAGGATGTGACTATATATGTTTAGGATTGATTATAGACCTCAAAACATAGTTGGGACGAAGTTTAGAGGAGAAGTAGAAATTGGGTGAAAAATGATTTTTGGAAATTCTGGGCTCGCAGCTGGTCGTTCGTTAGAAACCAACCCAGGTCGTTCGAACGAGCTCGTTCGAACGAGCTTCTAACGAGTTGACCAGTCGCTTCTAATGAGGGGCAGTTTCGTTCGATATCTCGTTCGAACGAGATATCGTTAGAAGGTACAGTTCGTTCGAACGAACTGGAATCTCGTTCGAACAGTCTCGTTCGAACGAGACTTCTAACGAGTTGACAGTTTGGGCCTTTTTGGACTGTTTTGATTTTTGGAGTCCCGTAAACTCATTCGAGGTTATAAATAACATTCCGATGATGATGTAGTGATAGAATTGGGACTTTTGGGTATTTATGAGAAGGAAATTATATACGAGAGTTATACTAAATGGACGGTTTGGGTTGAGACATGAGTGTCTACTACGACGTGAGAATAGATTATGGCGCGTATGATAATAAACCGGAATAGTATAAATTGCGATAATTATAAGTTAGTACGAGAATGCGATATGTACTACGATTAAACTACGGGTTTACTAAGATGTGTGTTTACTTAGTATTGGTATATGAATTGTGTGTATGACATACCTACCATACTTGCTATCACGGGAGGTTTGCGTTCTCTTAGGGCCCTCTAATCCTTGTGTTGCCCGGATTTAGACTGGTTACCTTGATGAACATAGGTCATAGAAAGACTTATTGGGATATTAATAAGTCCGCTGATCGTGGGAGCGTAGGTATGTGCGTGACCCATGTGATGTGACTGTGTTCGCCTCCATTGTTTGTGATGTTCTTATCTGTGAACTATTCCTGAGAGATTCGGAATATGTAATCCTTATGTACGTGATGTACCGGGATGGATAGCAGAGTATGTGTGCACCGCAGCTTAGTTCTCGGGGTGCTTATATTGTATATTTATGATGTGAATAATATACACTTAATTAATGGGAACCTTCATGTTAATATTGTGAATATAATTACGGTATTGTTTCGAGAAATATAACGAGTTAACTGATAGTGTTATATATTGCATATTGAGCATCTGGGTTTACATTAAACCCCTACTTAATTACGAGCGTTATATTGTTAATAGAACCGAGTAATAAGTGTAGAACCTATGGCAGTCTAGCTAGATAGAATAGCGCTTAGCTAGTGGTTTGTATCGTTATAGATGGGTACTTACATTAGGAGTGCACCGTTAGACGAGAGGTGAGAATATCATGTGAGTGCATGTCCTAACATGTACTTTGCATTTAATGTTTTAAATGTTTTTAAAGCACTTGCAGGTTTTAAAATATAACTCCACATTCGGGCTCTGACCCGTTTGCTTTTCAAACCTATTTTTCTTTGTAAAACCATTTTTAGGTGCCCAGCCACAAGGACACCATGCATAGGATACTCATTCTGGTGACGAGCTGTAGCTGTTTGTGGAAGCTACAGGGATTTGCTTGTAGACGTTTCTATCACTTGGATTCCAGAGTCATTATCTATCAGTTGTAGGGCATGTTGCCCATTTCTATTAGAGTTACATTTCCATTACAGTTTTCAGACTTTGGCATGTATTGTTTTAGTATTCAGTTTACTTTTCAGTTGTGGGATTCGTAGTGAGGAGTTTTTCCTCCAGACTTTATTTACTTTATGTGATGGTTATTCTATTTACTTCATTATGGTGAATGGTGTTATTATTCTTTATTTCACTTGTTGCATGTTAATCAGACTTTCATTAAAATTGGCACTTACTTTTTAAATACTAGGTGGATTAGTAATCTTAAAAATGTTTTCGACAGTGATGCTATTAACTGAGCCAACTTGGCATTTTGAATTAATTTAATAAAGGAGTAGCTACCCGGTATTTAATTAGTCGGGGTGTCACAGGTGGTATCAGAGCATCAGGTTCTAGTGTCCTTTAGGATCTGACGGCTTATTATGTTTCCGCTAAGTTTCTTTGATATAGAGCCCTATATTTTAGGACTGTTGTACTCTTTTTGTGTATGCTTCATTCTTCAGCTATCTTAAGTTTATAAATAGCGAACTTATAAACTTTGTTCTTATTTCATATGCCTGCACGACGTGCATGATGAGTTCCCAGGGATGCAACGCCCGAACCCCAGCCCGCTCCAGTTCAGGGCATGATGAACGCCGCTGAGGTTGCAGCTATAATAGCCCAAGCGGTAAATGCCGCCATTGCCGTTGTTCAGCAGGCACCACCGTACGCGCCGGTTGCCATGCCAGTACAGGTTAATGCATTCCCGTCTGCTTAGGAGCGTGTACGTGACGCTTTTCAGAAAGCGCATCCGCCAGAGTTTGCAGGTAGCTCAGATGTGGTAGTCTCGAGCCAGTGGAGGAAGGATATGCAGAGGCACTTAAGGATGTATGAGTGCACGGATGTCTAGAAGCAGGTACTAGCTACTTTTAAGCTAGTTGGATCTGCGCTGCAGTGGTGGGAGTCTATTACCACCATGGAGGAGAGGGATACTCTCACTATTCAGGACTTCTGGGTGCGGTTTGACCGCAAATACTTTCCGTCGGCTGTTCACACGGAAATGAGGAGGAAATTGATGAGTCTGAAGCATGAGGGTAAGACTGTGGCCGAGTATGAGGCCGAGTTCACAAATCTGTTGAATATCGTTCCAGATGAGATACCAACGGAGAAGAAGAAGATTGAGAAGTTCACCGACAGGTTGACTTTGAGGATCCGTCAGCATCTGCTAGGGAACCTATCGTTGGCCACCTATTCTGATGTGGTTAACGCTGCATTGTTACACTGCCAGGACCACCATTTTCATATGGCCGAGGGAAAGAGGTCGGGGGAGTCTAGCCATCAGGGAAGGACTGGAGGACATGGTGCCAGCGGGGCACAATCTGGTCAGGGGCAGAGACAGAATGAGCAGGGCTCCCAGCAGGGGGATAATAAGAGGTTCCGATCAGGGAACTACAGACAGGGACAAGGAGGTTTCCGTCAGGGCCATCAGGGTCCAAACGGCCATCAGGGCCAACAGGGACAGAATGGGCAGCAGTTTCACCAGGGCCAGCAGGGCCAAGGGAGGAACGGTAACGGCCACCAGGGCCGGGGACAGCAGGGGCAGAGAGGAGGGAACTTCCCAGGGAAGTGCTTTGTTTGTGGCAAGACTGGCCATAAGCAACAGGATTGTCCTGATAGGGGCAGGGCCCCACAGCAGCAGCAGCAGGGTGCTCGCCAGGAGCCACAGAGGCCTATGTTTCCCGCCGCTCTTCCCGCACCGCCACAGATGGCAGCATTGCCACCCATTCCAGCAGTCCCAGCTCAGCAGGGGCAGCTACAGTATGGACGTGTCTACAACGTCCACCAGGCTACAGTTCCACAGGCACCGCCCGTGATTGAGGGTACGTTTCCTATCCATGGCACTATGGGTCAGGTATTGTTTGATACAGGGGATACACATTGTTTTATAGCTACACACTTCGCGAAAGCTTTAGGATTGTTAGCCACGGCAGAGAGCACAGTGACGTGTGTTGACTCACCATTGGGGAGTGGGTCACTTATTTTCTTTATATGCCGGGGAGTGGGGGTAGAGATTGGTGGTTTGGTATTACCTGCAGACATGTTAGTATTAGATATGCATGTTCACGATGTGATTATCGGTATGGATTGGCTCGTAGCTTATAGGGCCATGATTGATCGCTTCAGCGGGAGCATTGTTTTTTCCATTCCGGGGCAAGAGATGTTTATAGTGGCGATGCCTCGCCCAGAGGGAGGATTGACCGCTCATCTGTATTACATTGAGGAGGATACCTCTAAGTAGGTAGTGATTCCTTTAGATTCTATCCCAGTAGTCAGGGAGTATTCGGATGTGTTTCAGGAGATACCAGGCTTACCCCCCAATGGAGAGATATACTTTGTTATAGATTTGCTATCGGGTACGAGACCTATAGCACGCGCACCGTACCATATGGCTCCAGCTGAGATGAGGGAGTTACGGGATCAGATAGAGCAGCTGTTAGGTCAGGGCTTTATTCGCAGGAGTACCTCACCTTGGGGCGCTCCAGTTCTGTTTGTGAAGAAGAGGGACGGTTCACTGAGATTGTGTGTGGACTACCGAGAGTTGAATAAGGTCACGATATGGAATAAGTATCCGTTGCCTCGAATCGATGACTTATTCGACCAGTTGAGAGGAGCTTCTTTCTTCTCGAAGATTGATTTGAGATCGGGATACCATCAGTTGCGTATCAGGGAGTAAGATGTCTCGAAGACTGCGTTCTTGTCGAGATATGGTTCTTACGAGTTTCGGGTTATGCCTTTCGGTTTGACCAAGGCTCAAGCAGTGTTTATGGACTTGATGAATAGAGTGTTCAGGGATTTCCTAGATCAGTTTGTCATTGTCTTCATTGATGACATTCTGGTTTTCTCCCAGACAGAGGAGGAGCACGCCGAGCATTTGAGGCAGGTTTTGCAGACATTTCGTCAGAACGAGTTGTATGCAAAATATGAGAAGTGCGGGTTTTGGCAGAAGGAAGTCCAGTTTTTGGGACACATTATTTCCATCCAGGGAATATCTGTTGATCCGGGGAAAGTATCAGCGGTGAGGGAGTGGGGACAGCCCACAACACCGACTGAAATTCGTAGTTTCTTGGGTATAGCAGGATACTACAGGAGGTTTATTCGGGGCTTCTCATAGATAGCGGGTCCTTTGACACATCTGACTCGTAAGGGTGTGCCATACATCTGGAGTGATGCCTTTCAGTTGGCATTCGATGAATTGAAGGACAAATTGACCTCAGCACCTGTGTTAGCATTGCCGAGACCGGGAGTTGAGTATTTGGTTTACACCGATGCATCTTTGCAAGGACTGGGAGGTGTATTACAGCAGGAGAGACATGCCATATCTTATGCTTCCCGTAAGCTTAAGCCTCATGATACGAATTACCCCACGCACGATTTGGATTTGGCGGCAGTGGTGTTTGCCCTACGGATTTGGAGGCACTATCTTTTGGGGGAGAAGTTCCAACTGTTCACGGACCACAAGTCCCTACAGTACCTGTTCACGCATAAGGAATTGAATATGCGGCAGCGTAGGTGGCTTGAGTTTGTGAAGGACTACCTGTTCGACATCCAGTATCACCCAGGTAAGGCTAACGTGGTAGCAGACGCGTTGAGCCGTAGGCCAGCAGATGAGGTGGCAGAGGTGTGGAAGGCTAAGTGGAAGGAATTGGGACACCAGGATGCAGTGGCCCGATCTTTCATGTCTGTGATGACCGTTACACCGCAGATTGTCACGAAGGTAGTACGTGCACAGGCTAATGACTCATTCTGTCAGGAGCAGATAGTTCGATTACTAGCAGAGGGATCCGATTCCTATACCGTTAGCTCAGACGGGGGATTACGCTTCAATGGGAGATTAGTGGTTCCGGAAGGGGAGGAATTGCGACACGAGGTGATGGCAGAGTCGCACGGCTCACGGTTCGCGGTACATCCCGGAGGGGACAAAATGTACCAAGACATGAGACGCCAGTATTGGTGGAGCGGTATGAAGAAACATATCGCTGAGTTTGTTTCGAAATGCGCCACTTGTCAGCTTGTAAAAGTGGATCATCAGAGATCGGCAGGATTGCTACAGCCGTTGGAGGTCCCGGTGTGGATGTGGGAGAGCATATCCATGGACTTTATCATGGGGTTGCCTACGTCGCAGAGGGGTCATGACTCCGTTTGGGTAATTGTGGACAGGTTGTCCAAGGTCGCTCACTTTTTACCCGTGAGGACTGACTACACTGCGGGACAGTATGCCCAGCTCTTCATTTCAGAGATTGTGAGACTTCACGGTGTGCCCCTAAATATCGTGTCTGACAGAGACAAGATATTTGTTTCGAGGTTTTGGGAGAGTTTCCAGGAGGCCATGGGCACGGAATTGCGATTGAGTACGGCTTATCATCCGCAGAGTGATGGGCAGACTGAGTGCACAAATCAGATGTTGGAGGACATGCTACGCATGTGCGTTATTGACTTTGGGGGTGGATGGGAGAAGTACCTTCCACTGGTGGAGTTTGCTTACAATAACTCCTATCAGTTCACTATTGGCATGGCTCCGTTTGAGGCATTGTACGGTAGGCCTTGTCGTTCCCCAGCATGTTGGTTAGAAGTGGGGGACAACAAACTACTTGGGTCGGAAGTGATTCAGGATTACTTCGGCAAGGATTGAGTTGATTCGGAGTCGCATTCGGGTAGCTCAAGACAGGCAGAAGAGTTATGCTGATGCGAAGAGATTTTTCAGAGAGTTCCAAGTGGGGGACCAGGTTTTGCTCAGAGTATCTCCTATGAAGGGGATTATGCGTTTCGGGAAGAAGGGGAAGTTGGCACCAAGGTATGTGGGGCCGTTTCCTATTATTGAGCGGATCGGACCGGTTGCGTATAGACTTGGATTACCAGAGCATTTGCATCGGATTCACGATGTGTTCCATATTTCCTCGCTGAGGAAATACCTTAGAGATAATTTGGCTCATTCTCACATTGCTGTGGAGGACATCGATCTCCATCCGGATAGCTCCAACGAGGAGGGGCCGATTGCTATTTTGGACCAAAGCGAGAGGAAACTGTGGTCAAAGATAGTTCCGTTAGTGCGTGTTCAGTGGCGACATCACAATGTCGAGGAGTCCACATGGGAGCGCGAGGATGAGATGCGCGAACGCTATCCAGAGTTATTTTTAGCAGGTACTTTCTAGTTTCGAATTTCGGGACGAAATTATGTTATTAGGGGGGAAGTATGTAATACCCCGTACTTTTGGCTATATTTATTTTTGGGATTAATTAATTAAATGCGAATTAATTAGAAATTAATCCGGCTAAAAATACTAATGAGATACGAGTTGGTATTTGATTATGTGCATATATGATTATATATGAATTTGGAATTATGAAATTTGTCGTGAGATATATATACGGCATTTTAGAAATTTTGTTGAGACGCGTGTGACCGCCGCGTCATGGTATATTATTTTAATTATAAAAGTGATTTTTATTTCTATTATCCGTATGGTTGTTTTGAGTGCACCAACGCGTTCGGAAGGGTCGAGATAGTCAGAAAACACTAGCCGGGGGTGTAGTTTGGGTCCCGGGGTATTTTTAGGCCATACCGGCATCATAAAGGGTATTTTGGTAATTTTATATTTTGAGGAATTAAAAGTGACGAAAATTGAGAGTTTTAATCTGATGTGGATTTAACCCACTAAGCCCATTAACCAAACCATATTAACCTAGAAGGCTACGTAGGTTATTAAAAGAGTTTTCTAAGTTCCCCAAATCAAACCCTAGCCACTTTAAGCCACCATTGGAGAAGAAGCTTGGAGAGAGGGAATTCTGCAGAAAAACTCTATCAAACCATCATCCAAACTCAGAGACAATCAAGGCAAGTGTTTTAATTATATTTAAATTCGTAGAATGTTCCTTCCATGTTAGAAAATTGAAGAATATCAATTGTTCTTGAAAGATGATGAAAACCCATGTATTTTGAAGCTTAGAACTTGAAATCTTGAGGAGAATTGCATGTAGAATGATAGGTAGATGAGTATTCTCATGTTATTTGTGATTGGAAGAAGTTAAAATGGAATTATATTGGATTAATTCATGACTCATAAAGTTAGGGTTCATGTTCTTGATAAAATTGGGAAAAAGTGTAGAGATTTGTAAATTTGATTGATGTTAGGATGGATTGATCCCTTAAAAACATGTTAGGATGTGACTATATATGTTTAGGATTGATTAT
Source organism: Sambucus nigra (assembly GCA_949130495.1). Classification (NCBI taxonomy): domain Eukaryota; kingdom Viridiplantae; phylum Streptophyta; class Magnoliopsida; order Dipsacales; family Adoxaceae; genus Sambucus; species Sambucus nigra. The sequence goes on along the minus strand of OX422218.1, from coordinate 510,424,431 downwards.
AGACCTCAAAACATAGTTGGGACGAAGTTTAGAGGAGATTTGAGAAGTAAAAATTGGGTGAAAAACGATTTTTGGAAATTCTGGGCTCGCAGCTGGTCGTTCGTTAGAAACCAACCCAGGTCGTTCGAACGAGCTCATTCGAATGAGCTTCTAACGAGTTCACCAGTCGCTTCTAACGAGGGGCAGTTTTGTTCAATATCTCGTTCGAACGAGATATCGTTAGAAGGTACAGTTCGTTCGAACGAACTGGAATCTCGTTCGAACAGTCTCGTTCGAACGAGACTTCTAACGAGTTGACAGAGGGATCTCGTTCGAACAGTCTCGTTCGAACGAGACTTCTAACGAGTTGACAGAGGGATCTCGTTCGAACAGTCTCGTCAGTTTGGGCCTTTTTGGACTGTTTTGATTTTTGGAGTCCCGTAAACTCATTCGAGGTTATAGATAACATTCCGATGATGATGTAGTGATAGAATTGGGACTTTTGGGTATTTATGAGAAGGAAATTATATACGAGAGTTATACTAAATGGACGGTTTGGGTTGAGACGTGAGTGTCTACTACGACGTGAGAATAGATTATGGCGCGTATGATAATAAACCGGAATAGTATAAATTGCTATAATTATAAGTTAGTACGAGAATGCGACATGTACTACGATTAAACTACGGGTTTACTAAGATGTGTGTTTACTTAGTATTGCTATATGAATTGTGTGTATGACATACCTACCATACTTGCTATCACGGGAGGTTTACGTTCGCTTAGGGCCCTCTAATCCTTGTGTTTCCCGGATTTAGACTGGTTACCTTGATGAACATAGGTCATAGAAAGAGTTATTGGGATATTAACAAGTCCGCTGATCGTGGGAGCGTAGGTATGTGTGTGACCCATGTGATGTGACTGTGTTCGCCTCCATTGTTTGTGATGTTGTTATCTATGAACTATTCCTGAGAGATTCGGAATATGTAATCCTTATGTACGTGATGTACCGGGATGGATAGCAGAGTATGTGTGCACCGCAGCTTAGTTCTCGGGGTGCTTATATTGTATATTTATGATGTGAATAATATACACTTAATTAATGGGAACCTTCATGTTAATATTGTGAATATAATTACGGTATTATTTCGAGAAATATAACGAGTTAACTGATAGTGTTATATATTGCATATTGAGCATCTGGGTTTACATTAAACCCCTACTTAATTACGAGCGTTATATTGTTAATAGAACCGAGTAATAAGGGTAGAACCTATGGCAGTCTAGCTAGATAGAATAGCGCTTAGCTAGTGGTTTGTATCGTTATAGATAGGTACTTACGTTAGGAGTGCACCGTTAGACGAGAGGTGAGAATATCATGTGAGTGCACGTCCTAACATGTACTTTGCATTTAATGTTTTAAATGTTTTTAAAGCACTTGCAGGTTTTAAAATATAACTCCACATTCGGGCTCTGACCCGTTTGCTTTTCAAATATATTTTTCTTTGTAAAACCATTTTTAGGTGCCCAGCCACAAGGACACCATGCATAGGATACTCATTCTGGTGACGAGCTGTAGCTGTTTGTGGAAGCTATAGGGATTTACTTGTAGACGTTTCTATCACTTGGATTCCGGAGTCATTATCTATCACTTGTAGGGCATGTTGCCCATTTCTATTAGAGTTACATTTCCATTACAGTTTTCAGACTTTGGCATGTATTGTTTTAGTATTCAGTTTACTTTTCAGTTGTGGGATTCGTAGTGAGGAGTTTTTCCTCCAGACTTTATTTACTTTATGTGATGGTTATTCTATTTACTTCATTATGGTGAATGGTGTTATTATTCTTTATTTCACTTGTTGCATGTTAATCAGACTTTAATTAAAATTGGCACTTACTTTTTAAATACTAGGTGGATTAGTAATCTTAAAAATGTTTTCGACAGTGATGCTATTAACTGAGCCAACTTGGCATTTTGAATTAATTTAATAAAGGAGTAGCTACCCGGTATTTAATTAGTCGGGGTGTCACACATAATCTCTCCGCAAATCTCCCACTAAGGCCAACCAGACCAAGGGAAAAGTATGACTAATCAACAACGTAGTGAAGTGAAGCAGTTTCGGGGGAGGTGCTTCCAATGTGGCAGATAAGTCCATAGGCGTCAGGATTGCCCAGAGAAGAATTGGACCCCACGGCAGGAAGGTGCTAGTAATGAACCACAGAAGCTGGCTCCGCCACCCTTTTCAACAGCCTCAGTTCAGCAAAAACAGCTACAGTACGGACGTGTCTATAATGTCCCCCAGGCAACAGCTCTGCAGGCACCACCCGCGATTGAGGGTATGTTTTCTATCCATGATACTATGGATCGAGTTTTGTTTGATATTGAGGCAATGTACTATTTTATAGCTACTCATTTTGCGAAGGCCTTAGGGATATTAGCCACAGCTGAGAGCACTGTGACGTGTATAGACTCACCACTGGGAAATGGTTCGCTTATTTTCTTTATATGTCAGGGTGTTGGGGTAGAGATTGGTAGTTTGGTATTACCTGCAGACATGTTAGTCTTAGATATGCATGAGCACGATGTTATTATCGGTTTGGATTGGCTCGCAACTTAAAAGAGCCATGATTGATTGCTTCGGTGGGAGCATTATTTTTGCCATTCCGGGACAAGAGATGTTTGTAGTGGCGATGCCTCGCCCAGAGGGAGGCTCGACCGCTCATTTGTATTACATAGAGGAGGATACCTCTAAGGAGGTTGTGATTCCCTTAGATTCGATCCCAGTTATCAGGGAGTATTCCGATGTATTTCAGGAGATACCAGGCCTACCCCCAGTCGCGACATAGACTTTGTCATATATTTATTGCCAGATACGAGACCTATAGCACACACACCTTACCATATGGCTCCGACAGAGATGCGAGAGCTACGAGATTAGATAGAGCAGCTGTTAGGTCAGGGATTCATTCGCAGGAGTACCTCACCTTGGGTCGCTCCAGTTTTATTTATGAAGAAGAGAGATGGTTCACTGAGGTTATGTGTGGACTACCGGGAGTTGAACAAGGTCCCGATACGGAATAAGTATTCGTTGCCTCAAATCGATGATCTGTTCGACCAGCTTAGGGGAGAAACTTTCTTTTCGAAGATTGATCTGAGGTCGGGGTACCATCAGCTACGTATTAGGGAGCAGGATGTTTCAAAAACTGCTTTCTTGACAATATGTGGTTCTTACGAGTTCAGAGTGATACCATTAGGCCTCACAAATGCTCCAGCCGTATTCATGGACTTAATGAACCAAGTGTTCAGAGAGTTCTTGGATCAGTTGGCATTGTCTTTATAGATGACATTTTGATATATTCACACTCCGAGGAGGAGCATACCGAGCACTTGAGGCAGGATCTTCAGACTCTACGAGAGCATCAGTTGTATGCTAAGTACGAGAAGTGTGGATTCTGGTTGCGAGAAGTACAATTCTTGGGCCATGTTGTTTCTGAACAGGGGATAGCAGTTGACCCGAGTAAAGTGTCAGCGGTGAGGGAGTGGGGACAGGCCACGACATCGACGGAAGTGCGTAGTTTCTTGGGATTAGCAGGATACTACAGGAGACTCATTCGGGGATTCTCCAAAATAGCGGGTCAATTGACGAATCTGACTCGCAAAGGGGTACCATATGTTTGGGATGATGCTTGTCAATTAGCTTTCGACGAGCAGAAAGACAAGCTTACTTCAGCACCAGTTCTTTCTTTACCAAAACCGGGTGTGGAGTACCTGGTTTACACCGATGCGTCTTTATGGGGACTTGGGGGAGTACTCCAGCAGGAGGAGAAGGCTATAGCTTTTTGCCTCCCGCAAGCTTAAGCCGCATTAGAAGAATTTACACCACCCACGACCTGGAGTTAGCAGCGGTCGTTTTTGCATTGAGGATATGGAGGCACTATTTATTGGGGGAGAAATTCCGCTTGTTCACAGACCACAAGTCATTGCAGTACCTGTTCACTCAGCGAGAGCTGAATATGCGTCAGCGCAGATGGTTAGAGTTTGTGAAGGACTACCAGTTCGATATACAGTATCATCCGGGGAAGGCCAACGTAGTTGCTGATGCATTGAGCCGTAGACTGGTAGACAATGTAGCAAACGTCTGGAAAGCAAAGTGGAAGGAGTTGGGTCACCAGGACGCAGTAGCCCGTTCCTTCATATCTGTTATGTCAGTCACACCCGAGATTGTTACGAGGGTGATACAGGCACAGACCACAGACCTGTTTTGCCAGGAGCAGATTGTACGACTTTTAGCCAAGGGTGTTGAGTCCTATTCTGTTAGTTCTGATGGGGGTTTGAGGTTTAATGGGAGATTAGTGGTTCCAGAAGGAGAAGAATTACGTCATGCAGTAATGACTCATTCTCATGGGTCCCGATTTTCCATACATCCTGGAGGGGATAAGATGTACCAGGATATGAAGCGAAAATACTGGTGGAGTGGGATGAAGAAGGACATTGCTGAGTTAGTGTCCAAGTGTTCTACCTGCCAGCTAGTAAAGGTGGACCACCAGAAACCGTCAGGATTGCTTCAGCCGTTGGAAGTACCAGCGTGGAAGTGGGAGAGTATTTCCATGGATTTTATTACAGGGTGGCCTACATCACAGCGGGGTCACGACTCTATCTGGGTGATTGTAGACCATTTCACCAAGGTGGCTCATTTTCTGCCGGTGCGGACAAATTATACCACGGGTCAGTATGCTCAGTTATTCATTGCTGAGATTGTCAGATTACACGGGGTGCCCTTGAATATTGTGTCAGATAGAGACAAGATTTTCGTGTCGCATTTTTGGGAAAGCTTTTATGAGGATATGGATACTGAGTTGAGGTTGGGTTCAGCTTATCACCCACAGACAGATGGACAGATAGAGAGTACTAATCAGATGTTGGAGGATATGCTACGCATGTGTGTTCTTGATTTTGGAGGAAGTTGGGAGCCACATCTTCCACTGGTAGAGTTTGCTTATAATAACTCTTATCAGGTCACGATTGGCATGGTTCCATTTGAGGTTTTGTATGGTAGGCCTTTTCGTTCCCCAACTTGTGGTCTCGAGGTGGGGGATAACAAGTTGCTAGAACCAGAGGTGATTCAGGAGACCTCCGCGAGGATTGAGATGATCAGGAGGCGCTTTCGAGTAGCCCAGGACAGGAAGAAAATATATGCCAATGCGAAACGGTTCTTTCGGGGAGTTTAACGTGGGGGAACAAGTGTTACTACGTGTGTCTCCTATGAAAGGAGTGATGAGGTTCGGGAAGAAAGGGAAATTGTCCCCGAGGTATGTGGGACAATTTCCCATTATCGATAGGATTGGGCCGGTAGCATACAGATTGGGACTACCAGAGCATTTACATCGCATTCACGATGTATTCCACATCTCGTCGTTGAGACGATATCTTCGAGATGATATGGCCCATACTCACATTGCGATAGATGAGATCGACTTACAGCCTGATAGCTCTTACGAGGAGAGACCGGTGGCTATCCTAGACTATAGTGAGAGGAGATTGAGGTCGAAGATAGTCCCACTGGTACGGGTCCAGTGGGAACATCATAATGTGGAGGAATCCACTTGGGAGCGCGAGGCAGATATGCGCGAGAGATATCCAGATTTGTTCTTAATAGGTATGCCTTATTTTTTGAATTTCGGGATGAAATTCCGTTATTAGGGGGGAAGTATGTAATACCTCGTATTTTTATGCTATATTAATTTGGGGATTTATTAAATTTAATGTGAGTTAATTATTTAATAAAAATTCGGAAATTAATTATGTTATAATTATTAACGTGACGAGAGTTAGTAATTATATGAAATTTGTTGAATATTACTAATGAGCAAAGTAATATATAATATTGGTTATATTGAATGTCACGAGTGAATAAAATGATAATTTTGGAAATTTGAGTCGGGACATGCCCGTGTCGCATCGAGACTAAATATGGATAAATAAAAGTGAATATTTTATAAGTTGTTCGTATGGTCTTTTTTAGTGCGCCAACGCATTCGGAAGGGCCGAGATAGTCAGAAAAGTGTACCCGGGGGTTTAGTTTGGGTCTCGGGGCGTTTTTAGGCCTAATTAGTACCTCGGGAGGGCATTTTGGTCATTTTACATATTTGGGTAATTAAACCCACGAAAATCAGCAACCAATATCAACCATTTAGGTTAGTCATTTAGGTTTAGAATATTCAGAACCCTAGAACGGCCATTGGAGAAGAGAGGAGAGAGCTCTCAAGGCATTCCAAGGCTCAAAACTCAACCGTTTGTACCGCCGTCACTGCCAACGCGTAGATCGCGAGACGGGGAACGCAACCACACCAAAATCATCCGCAAACCAAACTTCTAAAAATCCCAGGCAAGTGTTTATCTTTATTATTCTGTTGATGCATCTTTCATATTAGTTCAGGAGTAATTAGAATGAGTTTTTATCGAAGAAAACCAAAGATATGAGATAGGAATTTCATGTAGTGATGGATAAATTGTTATTCTGGAAATACCTTAATATGTAGAGGATTAAACCATGAATTTTGATGATGTATAAGAAGGAAATTTTTGGAAAAACAGATTAGAACCATGATTAAGAAATTTCTACGGTTCTTGATAATTATATAAAATTTTGGGCTATTAATCCATGATTAATGATAGAAATCCACATGCTTTACGTTGGAAATACCTAGTATGATGATATAATGTTAGTAGTATGAATATTTGGATGTTTGGGAATGTAAAACTCGAATTTGGATGAATATAGGTGTTAGAACCCGTAACTGCAAAACTGCAAAAATCGAAATACCTGCTTGATCGATCGATCGAGCCCAGAGCTTCGATCGATCGAAGGTTCAATCGATCGAGCCCCAGACTTCGATCGATTGACCCCTCCTGGCAGACTCCTATTTCCCTTATTAAATTAGTTAAATTAGATTTAATGTGAAATAATTCTTGGACATCCTTAGTAAAGTGTTTTGGGAAATAGGGAAGACCAGTAGGACATATGATTAAATTTTGGGGACTTTTAATGTGAGCCGAGAATTTTATTTTGGGATAATTACTTAAGGGTTGATGAATTTATGTATTAAAGGGAGAGGTGCATAAGAGAGTTACGTTGGAACATAAAAAGGACACCTACTGAATTTTATACTTGGGAGGATAGAGTCCACGAGTGTCACGTAATAAGTGGGAAAAGCCTTCGAGTCAAGGTTTGAGACGAACCATTATACGTAATACTAATAATATGAAATTAAGGATAAATGTTGTAATTATGGGTGATGAGAGGAACCTATATTAATATGATAAAAGTGGTATATTTATATGATTGTGTATGCATATATTATATACATGTGAAAACCATGCCCGCGCTACTTGCTATCCCTGAGGTTACCGCGCTGGGACAGTCTTATCTCGAATGGGCCTTTATGGGGGATATTGACTCGTTCCCTAGAAGATAGGAATCCTAGGTACGGGCTATCGGATCGATAGTCGGACGATCCTTAGAGACATGAGGGTATGTACTGACCTCTTGGACTTGGAAACTATGCTTCGCCTCAATATTGTTTGTGTATGTATTAATACACTTCAAGAGTGATTCTGAACTTGTATTTCCCTTTGTATGATTGATACGGGGATTGGATAGCAGAGTATGCCCGCACCATAGTTCTTATGTGGGGTGCTGTTAGAATATATATATTATACGGGTATTTAATATATATATGAAATCTGGAAAAATTGAAACTGTTTACTATGTTATGGCAAGTGAGAAATGAATCTTGACTATAAATCGGAAATACTTGTTTGAAAAGTATAGTATGATACTGAAAAAAACTTTATAAATCAATGAAGCTAAAACGAGAGTTGTATTACTAATTGGAAGTATCCTTTTTAAACAATGATATTGTTCGGTCTTGAAATCTTACGAGTAATTTAAGATAAGTTAAAGTATTGGGGAGGTTAGTGTGATAAGATGATAAGATAAACCGTTGGGAAGGTTAGTATGATAGGTGTGCACATTAGAAGAGAGGTGAGAATTTCTCAAGAGAGTGTCGCACTAATATGTTGTTGCATTGGCCTGTAATCAATTTAAATACTTGCTAAACGAATTTTAAATCATACACGCTATCGGGCTCTGACCCATTTCTTTTTCTCTCTCTCTCTTGTATATATATGTATGTATTACAGGTGCCTAGCCACAGGGGCGTCTTGCATAGGATACCTTGGAAGGAACGCGCTGCATCTTAGGTGGGAGTTGCAGGTCTCTTGATTAGATGGCTTCATTCATTTTGATTCACTCCTAGTACATCTATTTAGTTGGGCATGTGTAGCCTTTTCCATTGTTCAGTTTCTATTGGGACAATTGTATTTCAATTATTTCTAGTACTGTTACTATGGGATTTATTCAGTATGGATGTGTTACTTTAAATTTTACATGTTGGGATTGGATTGCCGAATGTTTTAATTAATTCGATTATGTTCCAGGATTATTGTGGTGTGATTCTTACTTATTGAAATGCTGTTAATAAATAAATAATTTTTCTTCAAATAAAATTTGGAAAGTAATGTTTAAATATGGTTTTGACACTTAGCTTAATTAATTAGGGTGTTAAATTGGAAAAAGTTATTTTTCGACAGTGATGCTAAGAATGAACCAACTGTTCACCTTGATTTTATATAATAAAGGAGTGATCTCCCGGTATTTAATTAGGCGGGGTGTCACATCTACGATGGTTGTGTTGCTACACAATACGGTCGTAATAAATCATTAAATTCAGAGGACTAATTTTATACACATACAACTAACGCATCAAGTGGAGTTCATGCATCCCGACCCTTTTAAAACTAGCCGGACATGTTAAGCTGAAGGATGCATGAAATAATTACGTTGCATGTGAAAGAACTCATGATGAAAATAAATTGAAACATGAAAATAAGTATTATGATCACAGAAATTTGTTGAATCAACTAAGGGAAATAATCATGCAAGAAAAATTGTAAAAGGAATGAAAGTTGGATTAAAAACATTGAAAACAAACTCGAAATGTATCAATCTTGAAGCAAATAATCCAAACTATGTTCCTTGGTGATCTTCTACTTTTTTTTTCTATCAAAAACCTCCTTTTTTAAGTCATTATCTTTGTACAAATACGTTTTAGAATGAGTTGTAATCTAAAGGAACTCTTTGGACCAATCAGAATAAAGGAGCAATTTTGCGCAGGACCCCCTGAACCGGTTCGCAGGTACCCCTAATCGGTTCAGACCCAAACCGGTTCGGCCTAGGTTTGGGAATTCTCGCTGGTTTTGGGTTCCTTTTTCCTCTTTTAAACACTTAGAATTTTTCTCATGTTTTCTTCTTTGCTTCGTGGATTTTTTCTCAACTTCAATCGATCATAACTCTTCAATAGTAACCCGGATTTAGATGTCGTTTCTTCCATGGTTCACTTTGCTTCAATATTTTCAACGTTCCAGTTCACTCCTCCTTCGGGATCCGACTGCAGAATTACCAAAATGCCCTTGAACTTGCTTTCCTACCCTTTCTTTCATGGTTTCGACTTCTATTTTGCTCCGCTTGCATAATTTACCTGTAAAACACAGAGGAGAAACATGAAACACGAAATACTTTCCAACGAAGGTTAGTAGTATAAATGTGAGTTAAATACATATCGATTGCATCCCTCAGGTTCACAAATGTATCGAAATTAGGGGAATAAATATACAATATTTATGCCCCATCAAACCCCCCCTAACTTTGAACTTTGTGCGTCCAGAGCAATGTAACAGAGTAAGAATAAAGCCAGAACTCTTCTAAACATACTATTGGGATAGAATAACATTTTGGTGGGCAAGCGATTGGATTTCACATATTCAACAAGCCGTTAAACCCCTAGGTTACCCTAGTAGGACGAGTGGTGTCTCGTGAGGGTTTGCTGTGAATATACCCACAAAATTCGACTCAAAAAAAATTCAAAACACGCAAAAATTGTATAATTCAAACTTTTTCGGAAAATAATCATCATTAATTCATGTTCAAGAATCTCAAATCATAGTGCGTGTGTGCGAAGCCGTAAATTTAACCGTAAATTTCCACCGATTGACCATTATGTTACTTATCCGAAAGTTCATTTTGATTTCAAAATCTCACGTAATGCTCTCTCAAATGAATAAATCGGAATGTGGCTATTCTCTCGGTATACATGATATAAAGAGTAAATATATTGGAACCAAGTTCACGCACACTAGTAGAAAGACGAAAATTTATGGTAATTTGATCTCATCAAGGAATACGGTTTGAAAAACGGGAACATTGCCTCTAATTAACGTTTGTTGATCTCTTTTATTATCTTTTGGGTGTTTTATCTCTCCACGCGGTAATCAATTTCAAAAATTGGACTCGATTAGGACTTTTTCGGGTTGAAGGTGTATTGGGTTAGATTGAAAAATGTTAAGAATTTCGGAATTGGAAATTTTTTTCTTATGATGTCCGTTAGTGCTTTTTTCGGCTTTTACTCATTTTATTCTTCTTTTCTATATTCATGATTTTCTTTTCTTTCTATTTTTGATGAGCATATCTATTCTTTTCTTGCCCCTTCTTATGAACTTTTTGGACTTTAATTGATGAATATTCAATTTTCACAATTCTGGGCTAATTTGGTTTTTCTGGTTGTCAAACGAAACGGAAAAAAAAATTATTAGGCTCAAATTGGGTTGCAAAGGGATGAATTTTTCATGAATTTTTATGGCTAATCTTTTTGGGTAACAAATGATGGCATACTTTATTATCCAAACTACTAATTGTGTTACCATATCCATTTCGAGATGAATTTAATTTAGAGATTTCTTCGGCACATTTTTCAAGGAAATATCACACACGTTTCTCAAAACCGATCAAAGTGAAATACTTAAGATTCTCGACCACTTATTTAGACCGCTGAAAAGAACTTTGAGTTAACCATTAACTCGGATTGATTTATAAATTTCACAAAAATGAAACACTCGAATCTCACCGGGCATGTTAATCTCCACAATTATTCGTTAAGTCGTCAATTTTCACACAATTTTCATCTTTGGTCAATTTCCGCTTTGTGTATTGAGCTTTTACAATTTGAGACTTTAAATCGAATTTTAATGATATTTTTGAAAATTTTGAATTCCAATTTTTATTTATTTTGAAGAAAAATATTTTTGGATTTTTCAACATTTTATGATTTTTTTAAAATTTTTGGGCAATTTTGAAAATTTGTGAAGTTTTAGAAATACGCACTAGTGACCCCCCCTAACTTAGACTTTTCCATTGACCTCAAGAAAAAAGGACTAAAATCTAACTCAAAGCGAATGAAAAGTGCTGAAAAATAAAACAAATAAATTAAAACAAAAGTGCATCATTCTATTATAACAATGTAGAAGCATGTGTTACATATGAGATGGGAGAGCATACAACTAGCGATTTTAAATCCACTTATGACAACACATAACCAACAAACATATCAAAATATTCATATGTTTCATTGGGGAGGAGAATGTGAGGGCCCGGGTTCGCTCGGATCATAAGGATCATAAAAGAAAATGGCAGGGAACCACTGAAGTTGAGGTCGTAGAGGTGGGCTTGGGGCTGGTGCATCATACTTGTGTCCCTCCGATAAGTCGCTTGATCTTGATTATATTGGGAGATGAACCCGTCAAGCTGGGATTCCACCATCGAAATGTGCCTATCGAAATTAGCCCCCCGGGGCTCGAAATCTGAATCATCATCTTCTTCATACTCCCCTTCTTCCTCCCCCACATCCATCATAGGGTCATCATGTCCTTCTTCCCCCGCACCCTCGTCAAGAATAGGACATCGGGTTGATCCACCCGCATTTGGCATTCACTCCGAGTGGTGGAGGTGGTGCCAATTGGGTGGGGGAGTCGGATTTCCTGCTCGGGGTCTTCTATCCCGGCATCCATTAATAGTTCCATAATGAAGCAAGCGTAAGGGAGCGCGACCTTGCCCCACTCGTCATAGGCGGCATTGATGATATCCTTGTAGAAGATTTGGTCCAAATTGATTGTGATCTCGGGGTCGAGGAAGTGGTAGAGGAAGTTAGCATGACATAACCGGACCACCGAGTCATTGGTGGTTTGGTGAATTGCTCCACAAGCAATTAGGTGTGTGAATCGCACCGTATCCAAAAGAATTACAATGGGAAAATATTCCCGCACCCATTCCTCCCCAGGTGCTATTCGAGCAATGCATTTGTTTTTGGTGTGGAGGGAACCATTTTTCGGGTATTTGAAAGGCACGGGGAGGACAACCCATTTGGCACGCATTTTTCGCGCGATGATGGAGGGCGAAAATGGAATTGGGATACCATCGAGGTAAGCCTAATGAAGCGTGGATGATTTTCGAACGTGTGTTCCATAAAATAGGCGGATGGTGACTTCAAACACGTGATTGCTCGTTGGAGCGAGAAAAGAGCACCACCTTCGGCAGTCGAATAGGGCGGTGATGTCGCCGGGAAGCTAGTCCCAAGTAACAAAAAGCTCGACGTGGATTGGGTGCGTGGCCGAGAAGTATTGCTCATCCCAATGGCGTTCTTAGAGGCTTCAAAACACGCCCTTACACTCTTCATCAAGGATGGGGGTGTTATCATATTTCTTAGGGAGGAAGTTGGCTCGGCGGGGACGCGACATGGTGAGAGGGGGAGATATGTAGAGAGGAAGGATATGGGAGGGAGGAAAGGGAGAGTGAATTTTGATGTGAGAAATGGATGAGGGGTGGGGGTGAATTTATAGGTGTTGGGAATGGATTTTTGGTGGGAAAGGGGAATGGGTTTGAAGGTAGTGGAAGTAAGGAAGGAATTGGGATTGAAAGTGGAAGGGGGAATGGTTTTGGAGGGTGAAATTTTTTGGTGAAATGAATGGAGGGAAAAGAGGAAGGAAGAGAATAAATTTGGAAAATAGGGGGGAATCTGGCAGGTACCTCGAATCGGTTCGGGTGTACCCCTAGACGGTTTAACCTGGGTTTGGGGAAATTTGTTGTCCAGAAAGGTTTGGTTCTCTCTTCTCTTAAAATCTAAGTGTTCTGGCCGATTTCCTCTCGTGCGTATTGCCCCTAAAAATGTTTTAGACCTTCGGGTGACCTAAAATCCAAGCTCTCAAAATACGTGAAAACTCTCTCAAAAAGTGTGCTAACTCAATCCCTCTCATGAACTGTGCTCCGGACTCAAAAATACCCTAACTCACACACGACTAGTACACACAAGAATTCACCCCATACACGTTGGGGGTGCACCAACCTCTAATTTTAAGCTCACTCGACCTCATAAATGGGGTCCGACAACAAAATGGTGTCAACTTCTTCCACACATGCCTCTAGATATGGCTTTAGGCGTTTTCCATTTACCTTGAATGTATTTCCCCCTTTCAAATCGTTTAATTCCATAGCTCCATTAGGGAAAATGTTCCTTACAACGAATGGGCCACTCCATCGTGATTGCAACTTTCCCGAAAATTGATGAAGTCGAGAGTTATAGAGAAGCACCTTTTGTCCGTGAAGAAACTCTTTGCGTCGAATGATGTTATCGTGAGAGAGTTTCATCCTTTATTTGGAAATTTTTGCGTTCTCATACGCATCATTGCGTATCTCTTCTAACGCATTTAATTGAAGCTTGCGAGCTTCACCGGCTTTATCCATGTCATAGTTCAACTTTTTAATCGCCCAATACGCCTTGTGCTATAATTCCACGGGAAGATGGCTAGGTTTTACATACACAAAGCGGAACGGGGACATGCCGAGCGGATTTTTGTATGCGGTACGATAGGTCCATAGCGAATCGTTTAATCGAAGTGACCAATCTTTTCGGGTGGGATTGACAGTCTTCTCGATAATGTTATTGATCTCCTGATTCTCTAGTTCAGCTTCCCATTCATTTGTGAGTGATAGGTCATTCCAACCTTGTAAATGATGCCATACTTTCTTACGAGCTTCTCGAATGGCCTATTGCAAAAGTGCGTGCCATTATCACTGATTATGGCTTTCGGGACACCAAAGCGAGAAAGTATGTGTTCCTGTAGGAACCTAATCACCACTTTAATCTCATTGGTCTTGGTAGCTATGGCTTCGACCCATTTGTAAACGTAGTCTACCATGACAAGGATGTATAGGAATCCAAAAGATGGGGGAAAAGGTCCCATGAAGTCAATACCCTAGCAGTCAAAGATCTCAATAATGAGTGTCGGGGTCAATGGCATCATGTCTCGTCGAGTGATCGCTCCCATCCTTTGACACCTATCGCATGATTTTCAAGAATTATTCACATCCCAGAATATTATGGGCCAATAGATGCCGCATTAAAGGATCTTAGCTGCCGTCTTTTTCATCGAAAAGTGACCTCCACAAGCCTCCAAATGACAGAATTGGATGACTTTCGGGATCTCGTCATCCGGTACACATCGTCGGATGATTTGGTCAGCATAATATTTAAACAGGAAAGGATCATCATAGAAAAACATGCGCAACCAAGTAAGAAATATCTTCTTATCTTGCGGTGTCCAATCGGGAGGGACGACTCCCATTACAAGATAGTTCACGATATTCGCAAACTAGGGCAAAGAAGAGGTATCAAAGAGTTATTCATCCGGGAAGTATTCGTCTATGGGTATTGGATCACTAGGTACATCGAACGAATGCTATGATAAGTGGTCGGCAATGATGTTTTCTACTCATTTCTTATCTTTAATGGAGAGATTAAACTCTTGTAGGAGTAGGATCCACCTTATGAGGCACGACTTTGCATCTTTCTTTGCAGGTAGGTATTTCAATGCCGCATGGTCGGTCAAGTAAGTAATGGGGGAACCGATAAGGTAGGATCGAAATTTTTTAAGAGCAAAGACTACCGCTAGCAACTCCTTCTTTGTGGTGGAGTAATTGAGTTATGGTCCGGTAAGAGTCCGACTAGCGTAGTAGATGATATGAGCCTGTTTGTCTTTTCTATGGCCGAAAATAGTCCCTATCGCATAGTTGCTAGCATCACACATAAGTTCAAATGGTAAGGACCAATCCAGAACTTGCTTGTTTTTCAATTTTTCAAAGGTGTTATGGCATGCTTCCGTCCACTCAAATGGGGTGTCCATCATGAGTAGTTTGCTCAAAGGTCTAGCGATGGTGCTAAAGTCCTTAATAAACCTTCGATAAAACCCCGTGTGGCCCAAAAAGGAGCGCACGTGTTTGAGCAATTTTGGTGGGGGTAGATCGGCTATGACATCTATCTTAGCTCTATCAACTTCTATCCCCTTAGATGAAACTACGTGCCCATAACTATTCCCTCAGTAACCATAAAATGGCATTTGTCCCAATTTAGCACTAAGTTATTTTCCACACACTAAGAAAGTATCTTTTCTAGTTTTTCTAGACAAAGATCGAAAGAGGTGACAAAAACGCTAAAATCGTCCATGAACACTTACAGTCCTCTCTCAACCATGTTACTAAATAGGCTCAACATGCACCTTTGAAAGGTCGTGAGTACATTACACAAACCGAATGGCATACAGTTGTAGGCAAACGTACCAAAGGGGCAAATGAAGGTCGTTTTCTCCTGGTCAAGTACATCTACCTCAATTTGGTTATATCCAGAATAACCATGAAGGAAGAAATAGTAAGGATGGCCCACTACTCTCTCAATCATCTGATCAATAAATGGTAAGCGAAAATGGTCTTTCCTAGTTCCCGCATTGAGTTTTCGGTAATCAATGCAAATGCGCCACCCGGTGGTGGTACGTTGGGTAACTAGCTCTCCTTTAGCATTCTCAATCACTGTCATGCCCGACTTCTTCGGGACAACTTGAATGGGGCTCACCCACTTGCTATCTGATACTGGGTAGATAATCCCATCATCTAATAGCTTAATAATTTTGGTCCTCACCACTTCTTTCATATTAGGGTTTAGCCTTCTTTGCATTTCTATCGAGGGATTGACATCCTCTTTGAGATGGATTTTGTGTGTGAAAATCAAAGTACTTAGCCTTTCAAATCAGCAATGCACCAACCAAAATCACCCTAGTTCTTCCTCAGAATCTTTAGCAATTTAGCCTCCTGCTCTTCGTCTAGGCTAGAGGAGACAACAACAGGGAATGTCTCGTTCTCTCCTAAGTATGCATATTTAATATGGGAGGGTAGTTTCTTCAATTAATGGCTCAGAAATTTATCGCTTGAAGGAACCATGCATGTCTCCCTCGGCGGTATCTCCTTGAATCGAGAAACCCAATTCACATCTCTCGCGTCCTCTCCCGACGCTCTCTCATCAAGTAACTCTCTCAACACCTCAACTTCCTTCCCGGATTTGGTGTACGTTCCCTTACTCTCATGGCTCGACACTAAACAGGAACCTAGGGCATCTCTATAATAGTTCTCCTCAAAATACGCATTTACGATCTCATCTATTAAGCTCACCGCGTGAAGATCATATTCTTTCCCCATCTGTTGGGTTATATCGAAGATGTTAGTCTCTAAAGTCATGTTCCCAAAGGTGAGTTGCATTTGCCCATTTTGAGTATTAATGATTGCATTAGCTGTAGCTAAGAATGGACGCCCAAGAATGATGGGAACATGATTGCTCAAGGTGAAGGATGGCTCCGTGTCCCAAATGACAAAGTCTACCGGGATGTAGAAAGTGTCAACTTGGCGATCACATCCTCAACCATGCCTCTTGGGATCTTTACGGTTCGATCCGATAACTGGAGAGTGACCTTTGTGGGCTTGAGGTCGCCCAGATCAAGTTGACTATAGATGGCGTAAGGGAGGATATTGACACTTGCTCCCAAATCAAGTAAGGCTTTTTCAGTTTAATTTTCTCCAATGATGCAGGAAATGGTTAGTGCATCGGGATCTTTGAATTTGGGAGGGAGATCATTGAGTAGGATGGAACTCATGTTCTGTGCTAGAAAGACGTTTTTCTTTACCTTCATCTTCCTTTTTACTGTTAACAAGTCCTTGAGGACTTTCGCATAGGCTGGAATTTTCTTAATGGCATCGAGGACAGGTAAATTTAACTTTAATTACTTAAGCACGTCTAGCACTTCGTCACAGGAGTTTCCTTTGTGGGAAGGAACCAACCTTTGAGGAAAAGGTGTCACAGTGGGTGGTTTCACTACTACCTCGGGCTCACTAGTGTCTTCTTTATCACTCTCATTCAAGGGTACATCTTTGTCCTCTTTCGTACCGGCCTAAATATCCTTGTCTTTGGTTACGTCGTGTGGGGGAGGTGATAAATCAACAACTCTCCAACTACAAAGAGTGGTCATATCTTGACATTGCTCCTAATGTTCGATCGAGGTGGAGTTAACACTAGTTTAACCTTGGGGCGGTCTTTGGCCCTGGTCAGGAAACTTTCCCTTCTCTTGGATACTCCACGATGATTGCCTTTTTCAGATATTTACATTTCTGTCACTGATCATGCGATCATATCTATCATTGGTTGCACTCTGGGTATTGATAAATTGGTTTATCATATCCTCGAGACTTCTTCGAGCTGGAGGGATATATGCTCCTTGAGTTGGTGGTGTTTGCACATGTCCTTGCATCTGTGGAGCTTGTTGAAAGTGTTGTGGTGGAGGACGGGCAACATGTGAATTAGGATTTATCGGAAGATGATGTTGCCCATTGCTAAAACCATGATGGTTTTTCCATAAAGGGTTGTAAGAATTCCCGTGCGGTGCACTGAAATCACCCTTAAATCCTTTTATACCACTGACTTGCTTTTGAAGCATCACTTTGTAGGAGGGTATAGTCAGACATTCCTAAGTTGAATGACCTGCCCCAAAAATCGCACACACCTTCTCGACGGGGTTTGGGATGAATCCAGTTGGTCCTCTTTCATAAACCTCACGTAGGTCTCATAGTCCTTTCTAAAGTACATCGAGTCGACTGTCCGTCATAGAATTCTTTTCTACATGAAATAGGCCAGACATCGATGGAGTGGTGGTCACTCGACCATTTTGATTTTTCGCATTAGGTTCGGATATATCCCAGGATTGGGTACTCTCGACCACATACCTCAGGTGAAGCTCAGCATCGTGGGCGTCTAAGTCGACAAATAAACCACTATCCATGGTTTCAACGAGTTTCTTGGAATTAATGTTCAGCCCATTATGGATAAAGGAAATGATTTTCATTTTATCAAAACCATGATGGGAACACATAGTAATTAACTCATTGAAATGCTCGAAGCATCGATTGAACGACTCGTTTTCTAATTATCGGAACGTTTGAATTTGAGCCTTGATGGAGTTCGTTCGAGGTGGAGGAAAGAATTTCTTGAGAAATTTAGATTGTAATTCGTTTGATAATGAAATAGAATTTGGAGGTAAAGACCATAGCCAGGTATTAGCCTTATCCTTCAGCGAGAATGGGAAGAGTTTAAGGCGGAGCACATCTTTTGTGCAAGTTTGATCGTTGAGAGTCTCTCACGCCTCCTAAAATTCCATGATGTGGGCATATGGATTTTCTGAATCCATTCCATGGTAAGTGGGAAGTATCTCGATCATCCCATTCCTAAAGCAAAATTGCCCTGCATTATATTGGAGTAAAATGCATCCCAAAGTGACAGTGCGCTCGGGATTTAAGGTGTCTCTCAAAGGGAGATATGGGGCCTCTCCCTCACCGGCGATTGCATTACCGTGTTGTGACATGTCTCTCTCTCTCTCTCAAAGACTTGGTATCCTCGGAGCATGCTCTAAAGTGTGTCCTAAGAGGGAAAACGATGTATTATTTGAGATTGAGTGTGACGGTATGGGAGGTGGAACCCAGAATTGTGGAGCGTTAGGAGTGTGAGGGCTATCAGGTTCGTACTCAACTATTGGATTTTCGTGAATGTGGGTTGGAATATTATGGAGAGTTGGAGTGAGTTCAGAATTTTTCATTAACAGCCTTATGAGAGATGATTATGAATATTTTTGTGCTTTTTTCAAATTTTTATACGTTTTTGGATTTTTGGAAATTCTTTGGTCTACGTTTTAGATTGACTTGATCTAATCCCACGTCTACCTAATTTCACAGCAACGGTGCCAAAAACTTAACGCGACTAAGAATGTTCTCAAGAGTGCATACTCTCTAGGCTCAAGTGCTAGCCTGTCGCTCAAATAATACGATAAGTCGGGTATCGATCCTCGGGGAATTAGGACAACAGAGTTGTGAAGACAATGAACAGACGAAGGAAACCTAACTTTGACTCTAAAGAAAAAAAAAGATGATTGATTTTGGGAATGGACTACAACTAAATGCAATTTTGAAAATATTTATTTAATGCACAAAAGTATGAATGGAATGCAACTATTCTAAATGACCTAAATTACTGATAATGAATGACTTAAAACTTGAATTATATGATGAAGAAAACAGGATTGGAATACAATCC
The DNA here is from genome assembly GCA_949130495.1 of Sambucus nigra. Lineage (NCBI taxonomy): Eukaryota > Viridiplantae > Streptophyta > Magnoliopsida > Dipsacales > Adoxaceae > Sambucus > Sambucus nigra. The sequence continues at coordinate 510,405,045 of OX422218.1, read as the reverse complement.
CTCAACCCTAGTGTATTGCAGGTATAAAACTAATCGTACATTTAATTGATTAATTAGACCCATAATTTAGTACTCCAAAGCATTACGTATATGAGGTTCAAGCCCGCACCATACTTAATCCGAGGACGAGTACATCGGTACATGTGATAGCGACACTCATATTGCATTCTAAAGCATCCTGGTTACCTGGAAGCAAACAAGATCTAAAGATCCACAATGGTTGTGTTGCTACACAATACGGTCGTAATAAATCATTAAATTCAGGGGATTAATTTTATACACATACAACTAACACATCAGGTTGAGTTCATGCATCCTGACCATTTTAAAACTAGCCGGACATGTTAAACTGAATGATGCATGAAATAATTATGTTGCATGTGAAAGAACTCATGATGAAACTAAATTGAAACATGCAAATAAGTATTATGATCATAGAAATTGGTTGAATCAACCAAGGCAAATAACCATGCAAGAACAATAATAAATGGAATGAAACTTGGATTAAAAACTTTGAAAAGAAACCCGGAATGTATCAATCTTGAAGAAAATAATCCAAACTATGTTCCTTGGTGATCTTCTACTTTTTTTTCTATCAAAAACTATCAAGAACCTCCTTTTTTAAGTCATTAGATTCGTACAAATACATTTTAGAATGAGTTGTAACCTAATGGAACTCTTTGGACCAATTAGAATAAAAGAGCAATTTCGCTCATCAGGACCCCCTTGAATCGGTTCACAGGTACCCCGAACCGATTCAAACCCAAACCGGTTCGGCCCAGGTTTGGGAATTCTCGTTGGTTTTGGGTGCCTTTTTCCTCTTTTCAACACTTAGAATTTTTCTCATGTTTTCTTCTTTTCTTCATGGATTTTTTCTCAACTTCAATCGATCATAACTCTTCAAAAGTAACTCGGATTTAGATGTCGTTTCTTCCATGGTTCTCATTGCTTTGAGATTTTCAACGTTCCAGTTCACTCCTCTTCCGAGATCCGACTGCAGAATTACCAAAATGCCCTTGAACTTGCCTTCCTAGCCTTTCTTTCATGGTTTCGATTTCTCTCTTGCTCCGCTTGCATAATTAGCCAGTAAAACACAGAGGAGAAAAAAGAAACATGAAATACCTGATAACGAAGGTTAGTAGCATAAATGTGAGTTAAATCCATATCGATTGCATCCCTCGAGCTTACAAATGTACCGAAATTAGGGGAATAAATATACAATATTTATGCCCAATCATTAAACTAAAATTGTTTCCATTTTCCTTGAAGGACAAAGCTAAGAGTTGACTACTTTCACTTAAACCAAATTCCATCACTACATGGAATCAGTTGAGTGTTGAATTTTTGTAAAAGTTTTTTCCTAACAAAAAGGCGACGGCAATACATCATGCTATCAATACTTTCAATCAAAAAGAGGGATAGACTTTATGGATGTACTTGGAAAGATTCTAGAACTTGCTCCTGCAATGTCCTCACCATGGAATCGAATTGGTTCGTCAAATCCAAATTTTGTATGAAGGTTTCAAATACACTACTCGATCTATGATTGAACTTTTGTTTAGTGGAGATTTCACAGAAAAGAGTGAGGCCGACACATGGTTGTTTTGAGAATCCGTTGCTCAACAGCGATGGGCACCCCATCGGGATTCGAAAAACACCATTATTAATGAGGGTAATACTCACAGAGAAGAACAAGGTTTTGGACTAGATGCAAAACTGGCCACCTTTCCCTGGTGTTTAGAATCCTTGGAATTGAGTGAAGAGGGTAACCGAGCCACGCATGCCACCGTGCGATATGTAGGGTCACCTATGTGTTTGCTTTGCGATAGTTTTGACCACTGATGATGCTGGAAATAGGACCACCCTTCAAGGTGTTTGTGAGCTCAATTCAATGTTAACAATGGCAGTATAAGGGTATATTTATATATAGTAGAAGGAGGTGAGGAGAAGAGGTTTCCCACCAGAATATAAGTGGTTCATCCAATCGGGCCTACGTCCACTGTGTGAGTGTATGATGTGTATCAATGTATGAGGGATCTAATGGCCATAGATACAATCTCTCGAGTTCTCTCTTTCTACTGTGTATTTGAACAGAGTTTTAGCTAGGGTTGATAATTTCGGTCCCCTTCAAGAAGGAGAAGACAAGTATATATAATAGCTGAGAGTTGTAGTCTACCCCCTATGCATGCAATGAGCATGTGTGTATTGATCTAGCCAATGCGATAAAGACAGCTATCCCTGTCCCATGTAGAGAATGATGATGAAATATTCCTATCATGTGGGGGGGGGGGGGGGGAATGATTTGTTATAACTGATTTGTGTCCACGTGTCCTTATCCACACATATGCCAATAAGAACTCGGCTATCTGAGCTTGGTTATAACCTTGGCCTAGAAGAGTTCGAGGTTGGGAAGGTCTAGCTATTCATTCAATCCGAGATAGGACAAAATAGTCTCAGCTTATGTGGAGCCGAGGTGAGTTAACTAAAGGAAAAAGGTCAGCCTGGGCCGAGGTTAAGCTGGAACATGTGAGAAACAACGACTGATTCCCTGCTGAAGTTGTCCTTGATGGAGGTTAAGCTTTCGTGACCCCGGCCCACTCCTAGCCGAGGCTGTGAGTCCCTAAATGATCTGATGAATGACTATTCCATGTGTTGTGGGGACTTCTCTTGATGAGGTCGGTAGTAACCTCGGCCATGGCCGACCTTGCCATAACCAAGGCTGTTGGTCATTGACCCATGGCTCTTCCAACGTCAGCTATATCCTTGGCCGAGGTTGATGTCTCAGAGCCATGGTGGTGCATTTGGGGCATATCAATCATCCCTAGCCTTTAGTTACCTGTATGGTCAGGTATCTAAGGGGTGTATCGATCGGAGGTTGGATTTCTTTAGGTGTCAAATATCATCTTGATAAGTGTCAACCATTGGAGTAGGTAGCTTGCCTGACAAGTTTGATGATGGTTGTCTGTTGGGCTCCCAAGGCAATGATGGGCCTTGGGATGTGTGCTCCCATACTTAAGGTTTAAACCACCAATCTTCTCTTTCTTCCTCATTTCTCTCCTTTTCCAGCCTTGAGTAACTTCTGCAACTCTCTCTCTCTAGAAGAACTTGGTTTCGAAGTGCGTTTTGGTGCTCCTTCCTCTGCTTCTCTTCTCTCTCCTTCAGGTACCTCTTGCAATCCCTTCTTCTTCATTTTTCTTCCTTGGTATTGTTTTTTTTTCTTTTTCCGGTGAGCCTTAAGAGATTTCCTGTGAGATCTTCATTTTTTCTGGAAAACTGTTCTTATGTGTTCTTTGTGGTTATTGCTCAAAATTTGATAGTTTGATCGTTGATTGCATCATTCCATTTGCTAGTCTTTGTTTGTTGTTTTAGGAGAGTTGTAAGTGTAGGGTCTTCTTCTTATGCTCAGACCCCTTTACCAACTCTTAGAGGAGTTCCCCTCTCTCAGAGAGAAGACTTTAGAGAAAATTAGGCAAATAGAGAGAGCGCAGGAGGAAGCTCATAGGTCAGAGGAATTCCCCCTCAGACCTATCTTTCCACGACCTCTGAAGGTCGTATATCCTGAACCATTTGAACTAGCTAACCAAGCCGAGGTCCTTACTGAACCCTCGCCAATGTCTGAGTCTGAGTCATCCTCCTCAGACCCTATGTCTGTGGACTCTTTTCAAGAGGCTATGGATTTATCAACTCGAAAAGATCAGGTCCCTGATCAAGTGGAGGTTTCGAGTCGAGACACGTCCCTCAAAAGTTCAAGCACATCAACATCTTGCTCTGAGGTTGAAATTGTTGGGCCAAGTGTGGCGATTGATTTATGAGTGTAGATGGATTGGCGGAACCACCACACTCGGCCCAACAATTTCAACCTCAGAGGAAAAGGTTGATGTGCTTTAACTTTTGATGGATGAGGCTCGATTGGAAACCTTCGCTTGATTAGGGGCCTGATCTTTCTGAGTTGAGAAATCCATAGCCTCTTGAAAAGAGTCCACAAACATAGGGTCTGAGGAGGATGACTCAGACTCAGACATTGGCGAGGGTTCAGTAGGGACCTCTGCTTGGTTAGTTGGTTCGGATGGTTCAAGATATACGACCTTCAGAGGTGGTGGAAAGATAAGTCTGATGGGGAATTCCTCTGACCTAATATCTTCCTCATGCGCTCTCTCTATTTGCCTAATTTGCTCTGAAGTCTTCTCTCTAAGAGAGGGGAACTCCTCTAAGAGTTGGTAAAGGGGTCTGAGCATAAGAGGCATACCCTACACTTATAACTCTCCTAAAATAACAAACAAAGACTGGCAAATGGAATGATGTAATTAAGGATCAAACTATTAAATTTTGAGCAATAACCACGAAGAACACACAAGAACAGTTCGCCAGAAAAAAAGAAGATCTCACCAGAAATCTCTTAAGGCTCACCGGAAATAGAAAAAAAACAATACCAAGGCAGAAAAATGAAGAAGAATGGATGTCAAGAGGTACCTGAAGGAGAGCGTAGAGAAGAAGAGGAAGGAGCAACAAAACGCACTTCAAAACCAAGTTCTTCTAGAGAGAGAGAGAGAGTTGCAGAAGTTACTTGAGGCTGGAAAAGGAGAGAAATGAGGAAGAAAGAGAAGATTGGGGGTTTAAACCTTAAGTATGGGAGCACACATCCCAAGGCCCATCATTGCCTTGGGAGCCCAAAAGACAACCATCATCAAACTTGTCAGGAAATCTACCTACTCCAATGGTTGACACTTGCCAAGATTATATTTGACATCTGAAGAAATCCAACCATGGACCGATACACCACTTAGATACCTGACCATATAGGTAACTAAGGGCTAGGGGTGATTGATATGCCCCAAATGCACCACCTCAACTCTGAGACATCAACCTTGGCCAAGGACATGGCCGATGTTGGAAGGGCCATGGGTCAATAACCAATAACCTCGGTCATGGCAAGGTCGACCAGGGTCGAGGTTACTATTGACCACAACAAGAGAAGTCCCCATGATGCATGGAATAGTTATTCATCAGATCATTTATGGACTGATAGCCTCAGCTAGGAGTGGGACGGGGTTACAGAAGCTTAACCTCCATCATGGACAACATCATCATGGAATCATCCTATGTTTCTCACATGTTCCAGCTTAACCTCGGCCCAGGCTGACCTTTTTCCTTCACTTACCTCACCTCGGCTCCACATAAGCCGAGACCATTTTGTCCCAATCTCAGACTCTTCCAGGCCGAGGTTGTAACCAAGCTCAGATGGCCGAGCTCTTATTGGCATATGTGTGGATAAGGACACGTGGACACAAATCCGTTATAACAAATCATTCCCCCCGCGTGGGGGGAATATTTCATCATCATTCTCTACATGTGACATGGACATCTGCCTTCATCGCATTGGTTAGATCAATACACATATGCTCATTGCATGCTTGGGGGGTATACTACACCTCCCAACTATTATATATACTTGTCTTCTCCTTCTTGAAGGGGATAGAAATTATCAACCCTTGCTAAAACTCTGTTCAAATACACAGTAGAAAGAGAGAGCTTGATAGATTGTATCTATGGACATTAGAGCCCTCTTACATTGATACACATCATACACTCACACAGTGGAGGTAGGCCTAATTGGATGAACCACTTATATTTTGGTGTGAAACCTCTTCTCCTCACCTCCTTCTAATATATATGCATATACCCTTATACTGACGTTGTTAACATTGAATTGAGCTCATAAACACCTTGAAGGGTGGTTCTATTTCCATCATCATCAACCAACTCATCGAAAGTTGCCCACCCTTCCGGACCATAAAGCTCTCACCGAGTAAGAAAACGCCCTCTATCAACACAAGCCCAAGTACGACCCATTTTCCAAGTCTTAAAATCCAGGTTGGAAGGATCATCCTAACTTTTCATGGTCTAAAGGTCAATATCAGGGTAGTGGAGGTCAATCTTTAAGTAACCCACCCCCGGGGTTCCAAAAGAGCATCCCCGCACCGTCTTTCCCTTTACCACAAAAGATTCAATATTTAGAAGAAATGATGAATTTACATGCCTAAAGTACCCTGTAATTTCAACAGAGAACGCAACGTGTCCTCCAATCTACACAATAAAACTTGCATGCCAACACCCAATCGATTGCCAAATTAGAGGTACAAGTGAGTCAACCTGCCAATGCTTCGAGCGAGAGAAATAAAGGAATGTTCCCAAGTCAACCTGAGCCTAATCCTAAAGGTAACATGGCCAGGGGTCTGTATGTTGTCCAAGACAACACTAACACGTCCACTACCCAAGATCATGCTAAGGGTATAATCATGCTTAGGTAAGATAAAGAAGTTGAGAATAATATCTCACGACCCACTATAAGTGAATTCGATAAAGGTAAGGAAAATAAGGACCCACCTGTGGATCCAACTTCTTCCTCGCCCTCATCTTTAGAACCATCTATTGAGAACTACGTTCCAAAAGCTCCATTTCCACAACGTTTAGTGCCACAAAAGAAAAAGGCGTAAGTGGACAAAATTTTGGAAGTATTTAAGAATGTAAAAATTAATATCCCGTTGCTTGATGCCATAGAACAAGTCCCATCATACGCTAAATTTTTGAAGGGCCTATGCACCTTTAAGAGAAGCACAAACGTTCTGAAGACAACTTTTCTCGCTGAGCAAGTGATGCAAGGGGTATCGAGTGTTCTTGTAGGGACACTGCCATTGATTTTGGCTCCCGCTCTACACGCAAAAACCTAAGCTACTACTACACTTGCGAGGCAAGCACAGTGGTAAGTTTGGTATCGTAAGAAATCCACAAGGAGTGATTGAATTTTAGATTTTAATTGTTTTAAAACTTCAGGAATAAAAGTGTAAAAGAAATAAAAGAAAGGTGATGGTTGGTTATGGTGGAACAATAAAAAAATAAGTTATGCTACAAAAAAATGAAGCGAGGATCGGGATCGCATCCAACCACACGGATAGAAACAATTGCCAATCAGGATTCTGGTTCTAAAGAAATTTAATCGAGCATTTTCAATAAAGCATGAACATCACACAATAAGTAATTCAATCCAAAGTTGTGAGATTAAACATTTAACGAAAAATGGTCACACGCGGATTAAATTCGAAATATCGCTATAAACACTAACGTTGCGTGACAAAGAAAGCTAAACGCATAATAATCTGACTTTAATACGCGAGGTTTCAATCAAATGCAATTTTTCGAGGTCCAAACCCGTAAATGGCAGAATGAAATCCCGACCCTATTTATCGAAGCGCTAAGCATGAATAAACTAAATAACAACTAATTAAACTAGGAAAGCAAGAAATAAACACAATTAAACTAATTAACAAAGCATGAAACTAATCTACAAAGCCAGAATTAAGTAAATACAACTTATATTAATGGAGGAGGAAGATGAAAGTACGAATTATAAACCCAAATGGGTGTCAAACCAAGAGAGGAAGAAGAAGAGCTCTCAAATCCACCCAAACCCTAAGTTAATAAACTAACTAAAATATGATTATATCTCTTCAAAATGAAGAGAAAGTGTATTTATACAAAACAAATCCCATGGCAAACTTTTAAATAAAAAGGAAGAAAAAAAAATATCTGCAGGGCCGAATCGATTCGGATAGAAATATCTCGAGGCTGCCAAAGGGGAGAATCGATTCGGCTGAAATTCGAATCGATTCAAAATGGAAGAACTGGAACTTTGTCTCAAACCGAATTGATTTGCAAGGGGCGAATAGATTCGAACCTATAGGTCTTGAATCCTTCCCCTGTTTTGGTTGGTTTGAAATTCCCTTCCCCTCAAAAGCCCATAACTTCTTTGATATAGCTCTGATTCGTGCATTGTTTACAGCCACACGAAGATTGTTCAGAGGGATTTAACTTTCGTGAAGACGTTGGGCCAGTTGCCCAAATTATGAAATGACTAAAATTCCCTTGCGCGTACGATCGTGTACGAAACTTCGCCGAAATGCATCCAAACTTCATACTAAGCATCCAAATACTTACAAAAGCTCAATTAACCCCTGCAAAATATGTTAACATAGAAATCTGAGGTTTTTTGGTTAACGAGCATAAATATAGGGATTAAGATACCCGAGGGGGCTAACAATGTGTAGGTTAACGGGTGAAGTATGCAATATTTGCGTCGTATCACACCCCCAAACTTACACATTGCTAGTCCCTAGCAATGAAATAGGAAACAACAAGAACTACAAGTAAACCAAAAGTAGGATACAAGTGAAAAATGGAATGAAAAAGCAATAAAAAGATAAGTCCACTTTTGCGGGCGAAGGATTGCATTTAGTATATGAAATAAGTCATTAAACCCCTAGGTTACCCTAGTGGATGAGTGTCGTCTCGTGAGGGTTTTTAGGGATGAAACGCACAAACATTATACAGTTTCCTCAAAATATGCCCAACCCAACATGCGATAAACCCAAAAATAGCGAACAACATTTCATACGCATTATCACCAAAGTGAATGAATTCACACAAAAGTTTGAATCATTGACATTGTAGAATGCACCTCATACAATTGAAACCTTAAAATGTGGGAGGGGAGCGAGCACACGCAAAGTGTGATTTGGCGAAAAACTTGTATAAATCGGGTACTGAATAATAAAGCAATTATATATTCAATCCTAATGGGCATTACACTCATCAGGTGAATTCACTCGAAACAGGGAGGTAACACACGAAACATGTGGGCATAAAGAGTCAATGTAAATGGAAACTAGGCCTCACACATGTCACAAATTCAGAATGCTATATATGAAATTAAAACTTGTAATATCAATGAAAGATACCGCACATTAAAGGAGGCAAAATATATTTTCACAGATAATCAAAACTATTATGACTTTTGAATTATATCAACCAAAGATCACATAGGATTTTATAGGGTTGTAATGTAGGCTAGGATTTGGTATGAAATGAAAGGAGTGTATGTATGGATTCAAAGTGTTCGAAATGAAAATTCGGGTCAATGGGAAAATGCGGGCAATATCAAAATTGGAAAGAAAGTTCCAAATGATCATTACATATATCATCGGGGAGAGTGATCAAATCTTATTGAACACTATATACATCATATGCAACTTTCTCTTTTCTTTTCCTGTTCTTCTTTTCACATGTTTTCTTTTCTTTTCTTTTGATTTTTACTTTTTCTTTTCTTTTTCACTACACTTTCTTCTTTTCTCACTCCCACATGCTTAAATTGCAACCACACTACACAAAATCATTCAATCCCATGTAACATTCCAAACAAAGGTATGTAAGGTAATATGTATGGTGTATAACTCCAATTTAGAGTTGGTTAAGGGATTTTTTGTGATGAAACGAAAGGCTATATTTAGGCTCAAAGGGGTTGACTAGGTAAAAATAAGGTGAGGCCAAGGCTAATTTGTGTGATATGAAAAATATGGCCTAGGATCAATTCCAAAAGTTTACGCAATTCTCGAGTCAAAATAATATATGAAAATCATGCTCAAGTAACACATTTCAAGATATAAACTCAATTAATGAACGATCAATGAAAGAATATAGAGATTATCAATGAATTCAACGTTTTCAAAGAGGAAAGAATAGTGTATACACTCACAAACGATGGAGGTACAAAGCTTACTCGGTGTAAGTACATACAATGCAAGAAAAGATTATCGAGTTATAAAAATCTTAAACTGAATCAATAGGACAAGGAAAGTGAATGTGCTCATGGGATTTAAGTTTAATTCATGAAGTTATTCATAATATCAATAATTGAGACTAAAGTCTAATAACTTATAAAATCGAGAACATGAATCATTGGGTTGTCTACTGGATCGGCCAATTATTGAAATTTATCATCGAAAACAAAGGAAAAACGCCCAATAAAGGAGAAAAAAGAAAGAAAATATTTTTGAAAATTTTGAATTTTCAAAGAAAAGCATACTAAGTAACTAAAATGTGAGCAAAAACATGGACTAATTAAAGAAATGGTTAGAATATCCCACACCCCCTAACTTAAATGTTGCATTATCCTCAATGTGCATTAAGAACCCAACACAAAGAGAGGAAAATAACGATATTACCCAAAATTGGAGCGATCTCCATAAGCATGAGTCTAATGAAATCTACAAAACAAGTTAGTACCGAGCATAGAAAAAAACAAATAACAAAAAGTTAACTAATTACACTAGACTAAATTAAAAGGAAAGAAAGAAAACTAAAAAGCTAGCTATTTACAACATACTATTTAGGCTTCACACTAACTATACACTAGAAGTCTAAATAGTTGAGGGTCCACCCAAACCGGGATTTGACTATAAAAGATCAACGGTGGACCCTCCAAAGTGAACATGCCTCCCGAAAAATAAGAATTTCATTTCAACAATGGAAAGCATGTGTAAGGCATAAGCAATGAACCATCGTCAATTAAAAATTTGAGAGGGACAATGGGGGATTTGGATAAAGTGGGGGACAAGACCACATTGATCTCGGGAAAATGAAAATCACATCCCCCAGGTTCTTCAATTGGAAGGGGAGGTGGGGCTAGTACAAATGAATAGCCCATGATGAACCATCTCAAAATAACATTTATGTTCAAGAATCGGGTCAAAGTCCTCAAGACTTTCAACTGATTCTTGCGATAAATTTAATGGTTCGCTAATAGTAGGTAGTAAAGGAAGGAAAGGACCAACAACCTCAATACAAATGGAAGAATTATTAAGAGGTTGAAAATCGAAAGTGCTAAAGCTCGGCTCACTCTTAATTATTTCCTCATCAATAAGGGGTGGAGGTGAAACGCAAGTTCCGACCTCAACCCAATTTTGTAAAGAAATAACTTTATCGAGCATGGCATCATTTTTTAGAAACCAAGCTTGAGAACTTTCAGATCGGTCATTAATTTCCTTTATCATTAACTCATAATCAAACGAACAAGAAGACATATCATCTTCTTGTATGGTTTTCTCATATCTAATGGAATCCCCACTACTATTCAGAGAAGAATTAAAGTTATCTAAAGAGTTATAGCAAGACATTTCAAAAGAGCAATTCAATAAAAGCGGCAAGAACCAAAATTTCAATTTCTCGAAACAATTTACCACTAGTCGAAAAGAAAGGAGAAAATAAAGAATACAAATTTGAATGAAGGAAATATTACGAAACAATAAAACAATTACTATGTAAAACACACTCCCGACAACGGTGCCATTTTGATTCGAGGGGAACCGAGTGTTCGTCTAGAGACACTATCGTCGATTTCGGCTCCTGTTCTACATGCAAAAACCTAAGCTACTACTACACATGTGAGGCACGCGCAGCAGTAAGTTGAGTATCATAACAAATCCACAGGGAGTGATTGAATTTTAGATTTTAATTGTTTTCAAAATTCAGGAACAAAAGTGTAAAATAAATAAAAGAAAAGGTGATGGTTGGTTATGGTGGAAAAATAAAAGAAGAAGTTACGCTACAAAAAGTAAAGCGAGGATCGGGATCACATCCTACCACATGGATCTAAACAACTACTAATCAGGATTCTGGCTCGAAAGCAATTTAATCGAGCATTTTCAGTAAAGCATAAACATCAAACAATGAGGAATTCAATCCAAAGTTGTGAGATTAAACATTTAACAAAAAATGGACACACGCGTATTATATTCGAAATATCGCTATAAACACTAAAGTTTCATGACAAAGAAAGTTAAACGCATAATAATCCAACTTTAATATGCAAAGTTTCAATCAAACGTAATTTAACATGAAACCCTAACTTTCGAGGTCCAAACCCGTAAATGGCGGAACAAAATCCCGACCCTATTTATCTAAGGGCTATGCATGAATAAACTAATTAACGACTAATTAAACTAAGAAAGTAAGAAATAAACACAATTAAACTAATTAACAAAGCATGAAAATAATCTACAAAGAAAGAATTAAGGAAATAAAACTTATATTAATGGAGAGGGAAGATGAAAGTACCAATTACAAACCCAAATAGGTGTCAAACCAAGAGAGGAAGAAGAAGAGCTCTCAAATACCCCCAAACCCTAAGTTAATAAACTAACTAAAATCTGGTTATATCTCTTCAAAATGAAGAGAAAGTGCATTTATAAAAAACAAATCCCATGGCAAACTTTTAAATAAAAAGGAAGAAAAACAAATATCTACAAGGCCGAATCGATTCGGAATTGGGCCGAATAAATTCGGATGGAAATATCTCGAGGCTTCCAAAAGGGGCGAATCAATTCGGCTAAAATACGAATCGATTTGGAATTAAAGATTTGGCACTCTATCTCAACCCGAATCTATTCGCAAGGGGCGAATCTATTTGAACTTACAGGTCTTAAATGCTTCCCCTTCTTTTGGTTGGTTTGAAATTCCCTTCCTCTCAAAAGCTCGTAACTTCTTCGATATAGCTTCGATTCACACACCGTTTGGGGCCACGCGAAGCTTGTTCAGAGGTACTGAACTTTCATGAAGACATTGATCTAGTTGCCCAAATTGTGAAATGACTAAAATTCCCTTACGCATGCGATTGTGTACGAAACTTCGCCGAAATGCATCCAAACTTCATACTAAGCATCCAAATACCTAAAAAAAGCTCAATTAACCCCTGCAAAACATGTTAAAATAGAAATTCGAGGTTGTATAGTTAACGAGCATTAATATAGGGATTAAGATACCCGAGGGGGCTAATAACGCATAGGTTAACGGATGAAATACACAATATTTGCATCGTATCAGGGAACACACCATTGAGAAATCCCTTTTGGATTTAGGAGCTAGCGTGAATCTTCTGCCATATACTATGTATGAGAAATTAGGCATAGGAGATTTAAGACCGATTAAGATTACTTTATCCTTAGCCTATCAATCTGTTAAAATTCCAAGAGGTGATGTTGAGGATGTCCTGATTAGGGTGGGAGACTTTGTATTTCTAGTTTATTTTGTGGTCTTGGATACCCAGCATGTGCATAATCCTAATGCACAAATTCATGTCATTTTGGGTAGGCCATTCATCATCATTTCTGATGCAGTTCTTAGGTGTCGTAGTGGACAAATGAATCTATCATTTGGAAACATGACCGTGGATTTGAATGTATATAATTTAGTCAATCAACCACCTGATGATGATGAACCTCTAGAAGTTGACATGATTAATAGTATCGTCTAGGAAACATTTGAACAGACTTATAATGATGACCCTTTAGCGGCATGCCTTGCCCATTTTGGGTCTGAATTTCACATTAAAAGCTCCATTGTTGAAGTCGACACTCTCCTCTAATTCACCCGTGTCTTGGAAATAGTATCTTGGAGATCTCAGCCTGAACCCCACTCTATCTCTCCATGTCACCAATTCCTCCCTCCATTGGAAAAGCTCTCGAGCTTGAATTGAAGTTGTTACCAGAGTCACTCGATTATAGGTTCTTAGGACCTTCTTATACCTTACCTGTTATCATCGCGTATGACCTAGACAAAGAACAATAAGGTAAGTTATTGGATGTTCTCAGCGAACACAAAGAAGCGCTCGCTTGGACCTTAACCGAAATTAAAGGGATAAGTCTGTTAGTGTGCATGCACAGAATACACTTAGAAGAAAATGTTAAATATTCTCATGAAGCACAACGTCAACTTAACTCCATACTGAAAGAAGTCATTCGAGCCGAGGTTCTCAAGTTATTAGATGCGTATATTATTCATCCCATCTCTGATAGCTAATAGGCCATCCCCGTTCAGGTTGTTCCAAAGAAATACGGTGTTACAGTGGTGACAAATGATAACGATGAGTTAGTACCCACTAGGATTCAAGCCGGTTGGCGTGTCTGTATAGACCATAAGAATTTAAAAGTTGTCTCACGAAAGGATCATTTTCCCCTACTTTTCATATACCAAATTCTTGAGAGATTAGACGGTCACCTCTATTACTTTTTTCTCGATGGTTATTTCGATTTTAATCAAATTCCAATGACTCTTGAGGATCCAGAGAAAACCACATTCAGTTCTCCATTTGGTACTTTTGTTTATCGACACATGCCCTTCGAGCTGTTTAACTCACCCGCTATCTTTCAGCGGTGCATGATGAGTATCTTTTCGGTCATGGTCGAAAGGTTTCTTGAGGTGTTTATGGATGATTTCTCTATGTTTTGGTCTAATTTTGATGAGTGCCTTCACCACCTTACCCTCGTTCTGAAGGGGTGTAAGGAAAAGAACCTTATACTCAATTGGGATAAGTGTCACTTCATGGTTAAATAAGGAATAGTATTAGGTCATATCATCTCTAAAAAGGGTATCGAGGTTGATGAGGCTAAAATTGATCTCATTTCTAATCTCCCACCCCGAAATTGTGCGTGAAATTCGATCATTCTTAGGATATGCTGGTTTTTATCAAAGATTCATTAAGGATTTCAGTAAAATATCTCGGCCTTTATGCAATAGTCTAGCCAAAGGCACACCCTTTGAGTTCATTGATGATTGCCTTCAAGCCTTTGAGAGGCTAAAGAAGGAATTGACCTCAACACCTATTATGTGACCCCCCGATTGGGGTCAACCTTTCAAAATCATGTGTGACTCTTCCAACTATTCACTAGGTGCGGTTATGGGTCAATGAGATGAGAAAATTCCTCATGTTATATACTATGCCAGTAGAACTCTTAATGACGCTTAATTGAATTATTACACCACTGAGAAAGAGTTCTTGGTTGTCGTATTCGCAGTAAAAAAGTTGAGGTCTTACTTGATAGGATCCAAAGTCATCATTTTCACCGATCACGCAGCCTTGTGACAACTTTTATCTAAAAAGGACGTGAAGGCCCGACTCATCCAGTGGATCCTATTATTGCAAGAGTTTGAACTCGAGATTCGAGATAAGAAAGGATGTGAGAATGTAGTGGAGGATCACATATCTAGGTTAATCGTTGAATCATCTGATGATTTGTTGCCGCTAAATGAGTCTTCCCTCTATGAGAAACTGTTGCTTGTCAACCAACTTTCGTGGTTTGCTGATATTGTGAATTATCTTGCGACAGCTGAGATGCCCACACATTGGCCTAAGAAAGATCGTTCCAAATTTTTTAAGGAAGACAAGCATTTCTTTTGGGATGACCCGTATCTCTTCAAGTATTTTCCTGATAAAATAATTCGAAAGTGTGTACCCGATCATGAGATTCAAAGCGTAATCTCTTTCTGCCATGACCAAGCCCGTGGAGGTCATTTCAGTGCCAAGAAGGCCGCTACAAAGATTTTGCAGTGTGGATTCTATTGGCCCACCATTTTTCGTGATTCAAATGACTATTGTAGAAGTTGTGACCGATGCCAAAGGTTAGGAAAGATCACTCATAGGAATATGTTGCCCTTAAATCCCATATTTATTATTGAGGTTTTTGACTGTTGGGTCATCGATTTCATGGGTCCATTCCCAAAATCCTACGGTAATCTTTACATCCTTTTGGTAGTCGATTATGTGTCTAAATGGGTTGAAGCTATACCAAGCCAAATGAATGACCGTCATGTGGTGGTCAAATTTATTCAAGAAAATATTTTTTCCTGCTTCGGTACACCTCGAGCCATTATTAGCGATCAAGGAAGCCATTTCTGCAATCGGTCACTTGAGAGTCTCATAAAAAGGTATCGAGTCAAGCATAAAGTAGGATGCTCTTATCATCCTCAAACCAGTGGACAAGTCGAAGTGTCTAATAGGAAAATCAAGATAATCAGCAAGAAAACAGTGAATCCAAATCAAAAGGACTGGTCCTTATGGTTATTAGATGCACTGTGGGCTTATCGCATTGCCTATAAAACCCCACTTGGTATGTCCCTATATAGGCTTATTTACGAAAAATCCTGTCATCTTTCGATAGAGTTAGAGCATAAAGCTTACTGGGCCATTAAAACCTTCAATTTTGATTTACCCGCTGTGGGAGAGGTCTGAAAGCTCCAACTCAATGAGTTGGAGGAGAATCGGAATGATGCGTACAAAAACGCAAAATTGTACGAGAAAACAAAATTTTTTCCATGATAAATCCATCCTACGGAAGTCATTCGAGCCTGAATAGAAAGTTCTCTTGTACAATTCTAGTCTGCATCTCTTTCCCGGTAAATTAAGGTCTAGATGGTCTGGTCCCTTTGTTGTTAAGACAGTCTACCCACATGGGGCGATTACGATAGAGAATCCTAAAGCTGGTGAAATTTTCACAGTTAATGGTCAAAGGCTAAAATCGTATCTGGAGTTGCGATATCGAGAAATGGAGGACATTCTCCTCCAAGACCTGGTATACCACCTTTGTATTATAGTTCTTTTTTGTATTATAGTTTTTTTATTATACTTTTTTTTTCTTTCTGTAATTATTTTTCTTCCAAGAAACATGTGTTGGAGAAAGTTCCTCATTACGGTAATATCTTTCAATTTTTGTCTTGTGCATTGAGGACAATGTAGAAATTAGGTTTGCGGGTAATGAGGTCATTTTTCTCCATTTTGAAAAAAAAAATAAATAAAAAGAAAAAAAAAATTCAATATAAGTACGTTTTGAAACGATTTCTTAATATAGAATTAATTCACAAATCTCTCAACTTATAAATTTTTTGACACTTAGCCATATAATATGATCGAAAATGGACATTGAGACGAAAGTTAATATGCTTAACGAATAAATGTGGAGATTTTAACCGAGTGAGATTTTGTACCATTCATTATTTTTTAGAGATTTAAATCAATTCGAGTTAAAATAACTCAAACTTTCCTTCAGCGCCTAATTCTTCGATGATATCAAAATCTTTATTTTGTTTGATTACTGAAAACGGAAAGTCAAAATGTGAATCGTATAGACTAAATGCCTTAGTAAGTTGACTTGAGACACAAAATTGACTAAACGGAACTTGAGAAATTATATTAGGCCATCGTTTTGAAACCCCCAAAATAAATCTTAAATCGACCTTTTTACATCATTCCATTGCAAGCCCATTTGTGGAAAAATGAAACTGAGCCTTTCATTGAAAGCCCAAAAATCCATACCCATTTTTTTGAGAATATCAGGGTAAAAATATTGTAAAACGCCAGAAGAAGAATGTGTAATAACCCTCGATTTTTGGGAGGCTCATTTTATATTAATTTTACCGCATAAGGTAATTATATAAAATGTGGGTACTGGAGTAAATATTAATTGAAGGAATTGAAAGTTAATATTTACCAGATTGATGTATATTTACTCTATGTGAAAGTAAATATCATCAAGTTGTATATTTATAGTGTCATGTAATTAAAATGACATTTAGGTTTAAATAAGATTGGAACTCAAAATGATTTATAAATTTTTCGGATGCCAGTTTAGAGGGTGTAATTAGTCTCGGAAGGTGCGAGACAGTCAAAATAAGTGCCATATTGTATTTTTGTATTTCGGGCACTTTTACCTGGTTTTAGCTTAAACGCGTAACTGGGAGTCATTTTAATATGGTATTAACCACTTAAGTTGGGAGAATTATGTTAAGCCACGATTTTATTTCCTAAATCCTTTATTTTCCCATTTTATGTCTTGAAAACATAGAAAGAAAAAGGAGAAAAAGAGAGAGGAAGAGAAAGAATGGAGAAAGAAGAGAAAATGAAGACTGAAGATGGGAGATTGCTTCTACCACCAAGAAATCTGAAGTTGCAACCCTAAGGCAAGTTTTCTACTTTCTAATATGTGATTTAAGTTGAATAATTTGTATGATATTTATGTATATTCATTTGGAGATCAAAAATGGAATTTGTGGGAATTAAACCATAATCTTAGTTTTGATGATAAAAATTGTGGATTAAAATGGTTATTAATCATGTTGGGATGGTTTTGGGTAGATAAATATTATTGGTTGTGTGTGAAAATGGAAGAGAATTGAGGTTTGGAAAATTAGGGCTCAAAATACTTAGAACAAAACTAGGAAATTCTGCAAAACCGAATCGATTCGGCCTAGCCGAAATCGATTCGCCTTGAAACAGTTTCCAGGACTGGGTCGACCGAACCGATTCGGATAGTCCAAATCGATTCGGCATTTATGAAGATGGCAGGTTTTGTTGACCGAATCGATTCGGTAGGTCCGAATCGATTCACTTTTCTGAACCCAAATCGATTCGGCTATGCCGAATCGATTCGGATGCCCTGCATTTTTTTAGGAATTTTCTTAGTTTTGTCCCAATTTATTTTCTTTAATTCTAGGGCCTAGGAACCTTCTTTATTGAAGTAAACTAGGTGTCCTAGAGTTGTAATTGAGTTAGTTATTTTCCCTACACTAGGAGTTTGGTTATGTGGGGACTTTTTCGGGGATATGCCAATTGATGTTAGGGCATTCTTTTCTAGTAAATTATTATGAAATTAGGATTCCTAGAGTTATGTTTGGGAGACTCTTGGAG
Source organism: Sambucus nigra (assembly GCA_949130495.1). NCBI lineage: Eukaryota > Viridiplantae > Streptophyta > Magnoliopsida > Dipsacales > Adoxaceae > Sambucus > Sambucus nigra. The sequence goes on along the minus strand of OX422218.1, from coordinate 510,386,699 downwards.
CTCAATGGAGCTACATAAATCTTGATGGTTTATAATAACGCCATAAAAGTAAGTTGGGAGAATAATTATAAGTTCATTCATTACTTTGGGGTATGGTATTATTAGGGTTATAAAATAACACTTTAAAATATTTGGAGGTAATTAAGAGTTTAAATTACTCCTTTGAGGTTGTAGTAACGATATAATTTATCGTATGGCTCCGGATAATAAGTTATGTTATTTACAAAAGTAAATGGTAATGGTTTCGGATAAAATGAAACATACACATGGAAATGAAATGAAATGGAAATCGTATTGGTTTTTGTAAATGATAATTTACTTAATCATGAAACCGATAAATGAAGATTCACTTGATTTTGAAAATGATAAATAAAATGGTTTAAACACACCTCCCTAAATGACATCATAAGGGAAGTCCGCGCGCGAGGTGATGCCCCCTGACAAATTAACGCAGGGTGGATATAGTCTATAGGCCATGTGAACGCTTATTGTTGTATATTTTTCTACGATGGGTAGGAGATTCCGGGTGTGGTCTTAACTACCCCGCAGGCACATGGCCGCTTCCCGACGTCTTGCGATATAGGTGCCCAGGTTGTCTTATGATAGGCCCTAGAAGATAATGGTCATTTAGGGGCGCGCACAGTGGGAAAACACGGACGGACAGTCTTAGAATCGTTTATGTATATAAATATAAATGTTCATCATCAAGTGGGACTTGATGGATTATATGCCATAAAGAGCATAAATAAGTGCCACAAAGAGCACAGTACAATGCCACAAAGAGCATTAAATGTTGATTATATTCCTGCTAAGGAATGGAAATGCCAGGATGCGCATGTAATTGAAATAAAAGCCATAAAGAGCTTAAAATTCTAATTATATTTTCCTGATAAGGAATGAAATGCTAGTAAAGAGTACAAAGGTTGAAATTATGAGTTCCTAATAAGGAACATAATAATGAAATGGAAGCTTTTAAATCTATGTTACTCAAGCTTTCCTTTACTGTATTAGCTTATGTTATATAACTGTGTAGATAGATTTTATTTTTTCTAGCACGATTTTATACATTACTGTCATACTCTTTATTCATCTGGTAATCATATAGAACCGGGCCCTGACCCGTTTACATTTCTTGTGCATATGCATCTTGTTTCCGCTCAGGTACTCCGCCGCAAGGATGCCTGGTTTGAATTTCCATTTCGATGTCCTCGGCGAGCCGTGATGCATTGTGGGTATTACGGGACACATTTGGTATAGATGTTTTCATTTTTACATTCTAGCTATGATCGGGTCCATTTACTCGGGCGAGAGGCCCAAGATTTTGTAAATGCTTAATGAAATGTATTATATAAATTAATGAGTTGTTTAAATGCTATTATAAAGTTTGATGACCGGTAACAAATTCGGTTTTTCTATTGTATTCTTGTTGTATTATTTATATATGTCTTGGGGTTTCCCCTATCTTTTCAGGAATTGGGTTGTTGGTTTTCCTTTGTTTACTTTAAATTCAAAATTTTTGGCAACCCGTTTTTCTGAAATATTGGGTGGTTATCTTGGATACTCTATATTTTTATTGTGATGGTGAGAATGATTCCATCTATGATTCCGTTATATTGGAGTATTGGGATGGCCACCCCTTATTCCGGATCACGGGGTGTCACAGAATGTTTGCTAGAATAATATGTGAAGGGAAAAGAAAGAAGAAAATGGGAGATAGAAAGAATGAAAAAAAAGAAGAGAAAATGGAGTATGCATGTCGAAAAAGAAAAAAAGAAAACGGACGTTGGAAAGTGCCTAAAAAGTCAAAATCCTGATAATCTCTATATTCTCAGAATATTTTTTAAACTCCTGAATATATTCTTTCTAGCCAAAACCGAGCCTACAATACAACCAAATAAAAGTCCTAATTGTTCTCAAGTGAAGTTAGTTATAGTGTGGAGAGAATGAATGGGATATATGGTGTGATTCAACGTTTTCAAAAAGTACGTGATTTTCCATTCATGAGATCATAATCATCCGTTATAAAATGTTCATCTTTCACGATATAAATGTGAAGTTAATCATTAAATTTGACTATTTTATTCACATATATCGAGAGAATCTACCCGTTTTCGATTGTTCGATTATGATTGCATTACGTGAAATTTTGAAATCAAAACGAACTTTCGAATAAGAAATGTAACGATCAAATCTTTTGAAATGGACGGTCATATTGGCTATGCACACACACATGATAAGTTGAGATTAAAAAGTGAAGTTAACCTATATTTATGAAGTTTGCATTCGAACTTGGTTATATTCATTTGTGTCTTTTGTAAATAGAGTAAAATTTTGATTTTGTGGGTATATTCACTGCAAACCCTCACGAGACAAAACATGTCCACTAGGGTAACCTAGGGGTTTAACGACTTATTGTACATGAGGGGTTTAACGACTTATTGTACATGCTAAGTGGAACCGTGATTCCTACGAAAGTGAGTTAGATCTTAATTTTTGCTCGAGGACTAGGAAAGTTTAGGTTTGGGCATATCTGATGAGTGCATTATTTTGTACTATTTATACCAAAATCTAGGCCTTGTTAGTTCCGTTGCACCATCAATAAAGAGATTTTAGAGCCATTTTTATTATCTTAGAGAAAAATACAAATTTAAAAATAAATGGGGTTAATAATGTAATTTTCAGAACTTCGTGCTCACATCTTATATTAATTGTTAATCTCTCGTGCAAGTTTTTTTTTGTGATCAATAAGGCAAGCGGTAACGTTTGGACTCAATTTGGGCATGAAACGGGCACCTCCGCAACTTCAGGGGTGAAATTGAAAATTCAAATGATGTATTTTGGACTCGGACGAAGCACAAAAATTGAAGTCCTTGAATCAAGGGATGCCTGGGTTCAAACGCCGTATCAATCAGAGTTGAAATGAAAACTTTATGGCCGTGCAAAGTTCGACTTCGAAAGAAAGTCAACAGTCAAATGCCGAAGTAAAGTCAAACCCAATCCTTTAACCAAAACTGACCCCTAAACCGAGCCTGACCTGTACCTACACCTTGTGTCCGTGTTTAGTTTGTATTTATATATTTTTAGATTTTTATTTGAGTCATGTACAATCTTTTTGTGATGTTTTATTTGTTTGTGTATCATATTTATTTTATTTTTAATTTTTTTAAAGTCTTTGTTGTCACTTTGACTATGTAATTATTTTATGTAAATATTATTTAGAGTGTGTTGTTTTATATGTCGTAGTTCTAGTTATTTTATTTGACTCATTGTACATTTTTGTAATATCATTATATGTTATTGTTCTAGATTTATTCTTTTAGTTTTATTAATTTATTTTTTATTTTTTTAGCCTCTTAATATTTTATAGGTTAAATTTATTTGTTTTTATTTTTTTATTATTTTTAATTGAGTTATAAATAATTTGGTTAAGTTTTATTTCGGTACAAATTTAACACACACACCCTATCCCCATACACCTTACTCACACCATAAAACAAACCCACTCACACCCTAATACCATACAACTTACATACACCCAAACCCACTCACACCCATCTACCACCGATACACCCACGATTCTCTCTCTTAACCTAAAGCCTCCATCAACACTATTAACCCTCTTCACAAACCCATCGACATCCTTATACCCCACTATCCACCATTTTCTACTCCCCCATCCTCTCTCTCCACGTTCAAAACCTCCATAGCCAAATAAAACCCAATCTCCCATCTTCCAAAACCCATAACGCGAAACCACCCATGAACCCCACATTTTGTACCCATGTTTTCCTATTTTTCTGTCAGATTTTTGGGTATAAATTATGGGCTATCTTTCGATTTAGGGGGACACTTTTAAGAGACTTTTAAGAGACACTTTTGGATTAAAAAAAAAGACACTTTGAGAGATAAAAAAAAATCTGTGTAGAGAGTATTTTGAAGGCACACTTTGGAGGAGCATATTGTTTATTGTAATTCAAGTCTTGGACCCGAAATTTTTTAAGTTGACATTTATTAATGAAAATTATTTTTTCATCTTGCAATATTTGTGTGTCAGATATGATGTGTGAGTAGTTTAATCACTAGGATTTAGGTGATGTTTGTCATGACTATTTAAATTACGCATGTGTGATAACCCGCACTCCGAAATAAGGGGTGGCCAACCCGATACTCCGACATATACGGAAATCATGGATGGAAATCATTCTCAGCACCAACAAATATAGTGAGAGTATCCGGGAAAACCACCCATTAATTCAAAAAATGGGTTGTCAAAACAATTTATATGATTTAAAAGTTAAATTAAGAAAACAGTTTAAAAAACCCATTATAGAAAAGAGTGGAATTCAAAGAAACATATATAACATACATCTAAAACGAATATATACAAGGGGAGGACCGAATAGGCTGTCGGTCCACAGCTACACAAAAGCAATTACAACACTTATACGTACATATTACATTCATTACACAATTACAAGTTTGGTCCACTCGCCCGAATGACAGACCCGATCATAACTAGATATCAAAAATGATGGCGTCTAGCAAAACATCCTGTAATATCCGCAATTTCTTCCAGCTCCTTAAAAGCAAAAGAGTAGGAATATCAACACGGGCGTCCTTGCGGAGGAGCACCTGGGCGGATATAATAATATGCACAACATAGAAAAAATGAATGGGTCAGGACCCGGTTTTTATATAGTTCCCAGATGAACAAAAAGCATGCTAGATATGAGCAGTTAATGATGAGAACGAGCATCAGATATCTAACAACCTAACCATGAAATATAATGATACAATTAAAATGACATGCCTAAGATAAAACTATGCAAGAGAATGAAATTATGCGTTAATAAATTAAAAGATTCTATTCACCAATTTCCACTTTAATCCAGTTTCAACTCCTTAATAGGAATACAATATTATCGTTTTCTTATTTCTTTCCAATTCTTATTCCTTACCAGGAAAGTAATTATCATTATACATTTCAGTGGAAATATGCAACCCTCAAGTCCCACTTGAGTTTAAAAAAGTTATATCCTTATACATATAACGATTCTAAGACCGCCCCTCCGAGTTTCCCCACTGGGCGCGCCCCTAAATGACTATCATCTTCCAGGGGCCCATCAAACAAGGCAGCCTGGGTACCAAACGCACGTCGGGAAGTGTCCATATGCCTGCGAGTGAGTCATAACCACACCCGGAATTACCTCACTAGAGCAGAAAAATACATATAATAAACCCGCTTATGGCCGAGGACTATAGTCTCCCTGCATTCACTAGTCAAGGGACATCACCTCATGCACGAGCTTCCCTTATGATAACATTTAGAGAGGTGTGTTTAAGTAAATTAGCATTTACTATAAAAATCATACTTTTCATTCCCATTAACATTATGTGTTTCATTTTATTTGAAACCATGATCGTAGAATATTTCATTTATTTTCATCATAGGTTATGCCTCGAATAAGTCTCCAAGGGATTTTATTCATTCCCAATACTTAAGGCCTTATATACCTCAATTCAGGCCCCTAAAGTCTCCAAGAAATGGGCCTACAACCCCCATCCATACAATTGGGATTCACAAGAGAAGTGATGCCTCGACATCACTTAAGACAACCCCTCCCCCGGACTTAACCCCAAGTGAAACCCATTCAACACTAGGGTGTCAACCAACTCAACTAGGACTCTAAAAGCCAAGGTTTAATTCATTCAAGAAGAGTCCTAAATTCCAAGGGGAAGAAAAGAATTTAAAAACAGAAGTAGAAAGTTGGGTGGGAAAACAGGGGACCGGTCGACCGGTCCTAAGACCGCGGTCGACCGCGTCCCAGGTTTTAGCCTTTGAAAGAAAGCAGAAAGTTCATTCCGGACGAGCCGGTCGACCGGTAGGGGACCCGCGGTCGACCGCCCCCTTAATTTCTTGCCTTTGAAAGAAAGTAGTGTGCCTTCCTCCGAAGGCCCGGTCGACCGGTCTGAGAGACGCGGTCGACCGGCCATTGCAGACCTAGACCTATTTCTCCTATTTTTCATACAAACCCAAAACCAACTCTCCATCAAAACCAACCAACCTCATTTACTGATATCAATAGATCAGAAAGACCCCCAAGAACCTTTTTCTACCTTACTACACAATCAAATCTCTTCCAAAGAAGTTAATACCCATAAATCCAACCAAAACCATAAATATATTACACTAAAACCATTACATAACTACCCATACTAGTTATTCATCTTAAACCATATAATAGCAAGTAGAAAACTTGCCTTGGGACTTCAATTTCAGTCTTGGTTGAAGAAGAATGCAAGATCAATCCACCAATCTTCAATTTCACCCTTTTCTCCACAAATTTCTTCCACTCTCTCTCTCTCACACTCTAGGGCTAGAACACTTAGGGAAAAGAAGATAAAATGAAAGGCTTGGGAAAGACTAAAACATGGCCTTAGATTAAAAGTCTTTAATTTTAAATGTCTATACCGCAATAATATCATTTCTAATACGCAATATGCCAAAACCAGTCAAAAGTGCCCAAAATCTCAAAATACAATATGGCACACATTTCAACTGTCTCGCACCTCCCGGAACTAAGTACACCCTCCAAATCATCATTTGGAAGTTTTATAAGCCATTTGAAGTTTCGGTTTCATTTTAATTCAAATTGCCATATTAATTTCCATGACAAAATCGAACACCACATGGTAAGTATGCAACTTATTAGTAAATATTAACTCATTTCATCAAATTAATACTTACCCACATCCGGCATTTTTATATATGCAACTACTCAACATAGTAAATAAATATAAAATGGGCTCCCCAAAAGCGAGGGTTGTTACATACTCCCCCCTTATGAGGGAATTTTGCCCCCAAAATTCAAGCATACATTGGATAAAAAGATGTGGATATTTTTTCCGCATATCGTCCTCACGCTCCCAAGTAGATTCATCGACATTGTGATGACTCCATTGTACTATAACCAAGGGCACCACTCGAGATCTCAATCTACGTTCCTCATGATCCAATATGGCCATGGGTTGCTCTTCATAAGAAACATCGGGTTGTAACTCTATATCCTCGAAAGGAATGTGCCAAAGGGCACCATCACACCTCTTGTACTTTTTCAAAGAGGAGATATGGAAGACATCGTGAATTTGTTGCAAAGGTTCCGGTAGGGCAACTTGATACGCCACTGGACCCACCTTAGAAATTACGGAAAAAGGTCCAACGAAACGCGGTGCCAACTTCCCTTTCTTTCTGAAACGCTTAACGCCTTTCATAGGCGACACTCGAACCAACACTTGGTCTCCAACCTCCAAATCCACATGTCTTCTTCCTGTATCGGCATAACTATTTTGTCTATCTTGGGCTATCCGAATACGATTTTGAATAATCTCGATCTTAGAAGAAGTATCCCGAATCATTTCAGGTCCGAGAAACTTGTTACCTCCCACTTCTAACCAACATGTGGGAGACCTACAAGGCCTACCATACAAGGCTTCATAAGGCGCCATCCCAATAGTGAACTGGTATGAATTATTATAAGCAAATTCAGCCAAAGGGAGATATTGTTCCCAACTACCTTTAAAATTAAGCATACACAATCGAAGCATATCCTCCAACATTTGGTTAACCCGCTCAGTCTGACCATCTGTCTGAGGATGATAGGAAGTGATCAATTTTAATTCAGTTCCCAATGCCTCTTGGAAGCTTTGCCAAAAGTGGGAAACAAAGATTTTGTCTCTGTCGGAAACAATATTCAAGGGCACCCCATGCAATCTAACAATCTCCTCAATAAACAACCGAGCGTAACGAGCAGTGTTATAATCTGTACGGACCGAAAGGAAGTGCGCCGACTTCGTCAAGCGATCAACGATGACCCACATCGAATCGTGACCCTTTTGTGACTTTTGTAAGCCAGTTATAAAATCCATTGATATGCTTTCCCACTTCCATACCAGAATTTCCAACGGTTGCAACAGACCTGCCGGTAGCTGATGATCAATCTTAACTAACTGACAAGTAGTGCATTGAGATACAAACTCTGAAATATCTCGTTTTATACCCGGCCACCAATAGTGATGGCGCATATCCTGACACATTTTATCATTTCCCGGATGCACCAAAAATTTTGAACCGTGAGATTCTGCCATCACTGCCCGTCATAAATCCCCATTCTCCGGAACGATGAGCCTTCCATGAAAGCGCAATCCACCCTCATAACTTACCGAGTAGGACTCCGCTCCCCCAGTAATTAATCAGCGAATGTGGCCTTGACATTCTTTATCCCTTCCTTGGGCCTCTACGATCCTTGCCACAATCGTCGGAGTAACGGTCACCACGGACATGAACGCCCTAGCAACCATATCCTCATGACTGAGTTCTTTCCATTTAGCTTTCCACACATCAGCTAGTTCTCCGTCGGGTTTTCTACTCAAGGCATCCGCCACCACGTTCGCCTTGTCCGGATGGTAATGAATATCAAATTGGTAATCTTTCACGAACTCCAACCATCGTCGATGTCGCATATTCAAATCTTTTTGAGAAAATAAATATTGCAACGACTTATGGTCCGTGAAAAAACTAAACTTCTCCCCAAGAAGATAGTGCCTCCAAATCTTCAAGGCAAAGACAACTACGGCTAATTCTAAGTCATGCACCGGGTAATTTCTTTCATGAGGCTTGAGCTTCCTGAAAGCATAGGCAATAGCTTGTCGCTCCTGCTGAAGCACACCTCCCAATCCTTGGAGAGATGCATCGGTGAAGACTAAATATTCTAACCCCGTCTTGGGTAAAGCGAGGACTGGAGCCGAAGTCAATCTATCCTTGATCTCATCGAATGCAGCTTGACATGAGTCATCCCAAACAAATCTAACCCCTTTCCTGGTCAAATTTATCAAAGGACTAGCAATCTTAGAAAATCTCTTAATAAATCGACGGTAATAACCCCCCAAACCCAGAAAACTGTGAATTTTGGTAGGTGGCGTGGGCTGACCCCACTCCCTTACCGCAAGAACTTTACTTGGATTCACCGATATACCTTGCGAAGTCACGATATGTCCCAAAAATTGCACTTCCCGCAACCAAAAACCACATTTCTCAAACTTAGCATACAATTGGTGATCCCTTAACCTTTGCAGGACCAACCCCAAATGAGTAGCATGATCATCTTCAGTTTGAGAATACACAAGGATGTCATCGATGAACACGATAACAAACTGGTCCAGGAAGTCTAGAAATACCCTATTCATAAGATCCATGAATACGGCAGGGGTATTGGTTAGTCCAAAAGGCATAACCAAAAACTCATAAGACCCGTACCTCGTCAGAAAAGCAGTCTTGGATACATCTTGCTCCCGTATCCTCAACTGATGATACCCCATTCTCAAATCTATCTTTGAGAAGTAGGTTGCTCTCCTGAGCTGATCGAACAAGTCATCTATACGAGGCAGAGAGTATTTATTCCGGATGGTGACCTTATTCAACTCTCTGTAGTCAACACACAACCGGAGAGAACCATCTCTTTTCTTCACAAATAACACAGGAGCACCCCACGACGACGTACTACGCCTGATAAATCCCTGCTCCAACAACTGCTGAATTTGATCTCTTAGCTCCCTCATTTCCACAGGAGCCATACGATAAGGAGTTCGCGCAATCGGTCGAGTTCCCGGCGCTAAGTCAATCACAAACTCAATCTCTCGGCTAGGAGGCAAACCCAGTATTTCCCAAAAAACGTCCTCAAAATCTCGAACAACAGGAATAAAATCTAAGGGAACAACTACATCCCGAGAAATCTCATCCGCAATACAATATAAGTAAGTACCAGTATCTCCCTCTAAACGAGGCATAACCACCAGGAACATATCTTGTCCCGGAACGGCGAAGACTATACTCTTCCCGTAACAATTGACTATAGCATGATACCTAACAAGCCAATCCATGCCCAAAATCACATCATACCCGACCATGTCTAGGAAGAGTAAGTCGTCCTCAAAACACAAATTTCCAAGAGTGATCCCTATGCGTTTGCAAATAAAGAAAATGAGTGAACCGTCACCCATAGAGGACTCAACACTAGTAAAGGTGCTCTCAGCAGATTTTATCAACTCTGTGGACTGAGCAAAACTTCTAGAAATAAAAGAATGCGTCACACCCGTATCAAACAAAACGCGACCCATGTGTCCCTGAATAAGGAACTTACCCTTTATAGCTGGCGGCGCTGGCAGAATGGGAGGAAGCATAGCATCCTGAATGTGGTAAACTCTCCCATACTGTAGTTGACCCTACTGCAGAGGGATAATTGGATTCGGTACCTGTGGAGGAAACTGAACATAAGGCTGCTAAGGAACTCGAGGAGGTTGTCCCCCAATCACTTGAGGACAATCTTTCTTATAATGTACCGCTTCCCCACATTGGACACACTTCCCCACCATATTCTCCTGACCTCGACCTCTGTTATTTTTGAATTGCCCAAAACCTTGGCCCGGATGGCCTCTACCTCCCTGACCACCCCGACCCGCTTATTGTGGCGCGGTACCCTGACCTTGCCTGTTAGCATTACCACTAACATTAAACCCGCTAAAGCGTTGTCTTTTCGACCCATCCCCTTGCTGGGGATCCCTATCTCGCTCCTTATTACCCGTAGGTTGGGACGAAGGAAAGGCTCCTCCTCCATTCCCACTCATCCCGGGCTTCCCTACTTGCCCCATTCCTGTAGCTTTCTTGCTATTCTATATAAACAACCGATGCTCCTGGAAATGGAGCAATGCCGCATTCATCACCTCACCAAAAGATTGTAAAGTCGGATTACCGAGCAAATGTTGCCGGATTCACCAGTTTAGACCTCCCTTAAATTTTGAGACTTTTCTTTCCTCCGGAGTCACCTCTTCCGGCACAAAACTAGCTAACCGGGTAAACTCCTCTTCATATTCGGCAACAGATCGTTCTCCTTGAACTAGATCCTGCAGTCTCCTTCTCATCTCCCTTTGAATCGCGGGAGGAAAATACTTCTGGTCGTACAAGACCCATAAATTGGTAATCGACATAGTGTCCTTCTGTTCTGGCGTAGTCATCGACTCCCACCAATGTAACGCTGCACCAACCAACTTAAAAGTAGCAAGGACCTGTTTCTTTTCCTCACTATAATCCACCATTCGTAAATGGCATTGCATATCCTTCTTCCATTGATTTGCTCGAACAACATCAGAGCCTCCGTCAAACTCGGGGGGATGGCCCTTTAAAAAGGACTCCCTTACTCTTTCCCACGGAGAAGGTCCCGTAGGTGCTTGAGCATCCTGTGCCCGCTATTGAGCTTGTGGCATCTGTTGAGCTACTACGGTCATGGCAGCATTGACTACATGAGCCATAATATTGGCTACGTCCGCAGCATTAAAAGTTCCTTGGGGCGGTGGAGGACCAACATCCTCTTCTACAACTCTATTGCGTCTCGTGGGGCGACCCCTCTTAGGCGGCATCTGAGACGAAGGGACAATAGTGTTAGAATACTATTCATAATGAACTATTTCACAGAAGATCGCAATAATAAGTAACAAAGCAGTCTTATCATTTGGCTCTATAACAAAGAACGCTACGGCAGATCGTGACAAGTCCACATAGATCTTAGTACTCTAGAACACAGTGCTCTGATACCATCTCTGACAACCTGCATTCCGAAATAAGGGGTGGCCAACCCGATACTCCGACATATACGGAAATCATGGATGGAAATCATTCTCAGCACCAACAAATATAGTGAGAGTATCCGGGAAAACCATCCATTAATTCAGAAAACGGGTTGTCAAAACAATTTATATGATTTAAAAGTTAAATCAAGAAAACAGTTTAAACAACCCAATCTAGAAAAGAGTGGAATTCAAATAAACATATATAACATACATCTAAAACGAATATTTACAAGGGGAGGACCGAATAGGCTGTCGGTCCACAGCTACACAAAAGCAATTACAACACTTATACGTACGTATTACATTCATTAGACAATTACAAGTTTGGGCCACTCGCCCGAGTGACAGACTCGATCATAACTAGATATCAAAAATGACGGCGTCTAGCAAAACATCCTGTAATATCCGTAATTTCTTGCAGGTCCTTAAAAGCAAAAGGGTAGGAATATCAACATGGGCGTCCTTGCGGAGGAGCACCTGGGCGGATACAATAATATGCACAACATAGAAAAAATTAACGGGTCAGGACCCGGTTTTTATATAGTTCCCAGATGAACAAAAAACATGCTAGATATGAAGAGTTAATGATGAGAACGAGCATCAGATATCTAACAACCTAACCATGATATATAATGAGACAATTAAAATGACATGCCTAAGATAAAACTATGCAAGAGAATGAAATTATGCGTTAATAAATTAAAAGCTTCTATTCACCAATTTCCACTTTAATCCAGTTTCAACTCCTTAACAGGAATACAATATTATCGTTTTCTTATTTCTTTCCAATTCTTATTCCTTAGCAGGAAAGTAATTATCATTATACATTTCAGTGGAAATATGCAACCCTCAAGTCCCACTTGAGTTTAGAAAAGTTATATCCTTATACATATAACGATTCTAAAACCGCCCCTCCGAGTTTCCCCACTGGGCGCGCCCCTAAATGACTATCATATTCCAGGGGCCCAACAAACAAGGCATCCTGGGTACCTAACGCACGTCGGGAAGTGGCCATATGCCTGCGAGTGAGTCATAACCACACCCGGAATTACTTCACTAGCGCAGAAAAATACATATAATAAACCCGCATATGGCCGAGGACTATAGTCTCCCTGCATTCACTAGTCACGGGACATAACCTCATGCGCGAGCTTCCCTTATGATAGCATTTAGAGAGGTGTGTTTAAGTAAATTATCATTTACTATAAAAATCATACTTTTCATTCCCATTAACATTATGTGTTTCATTTTATTTGAAACCATGATCGTAAAATATTTCATTTATTTTCATCATAGGTTATGCCTCGAATAAGTCTCCAAGGGATTTTATTCATTCCCAATACTTAAGACCTTATATACCTCAATTCAAGCCCCTAAAGTCTCCAAGAAATGGGCCTACAACCCCCATCCATACAATTAGGATGCACAAGAGAAGTGATGCCTCAGCATCACTTAAGACAACCCCTCCCCCGGACTTAACCCCAAGTGAAACCCATTCAACACTAGGGTGGTTCACTTCATTCAAGAAGAGTCCTAAATTCCTAGGGTAAGAAAAGAATTTAAAAACAGAAGTAGAAAGTTGGGTGGGAAAATAGGGGATCGGTCGACCGGTCCTAAGACCGCGATCGACCGCGTCTCAGGTTTTAGCCTTTGAAAGAAAGCAGAAAGTTCATTCCGGACGATCCGGTCGACCGGTAGGGGACCCGCGGTCGACCGCGCCCTTAATATCTTGCCTTTGAAAGAAAGTAGTGTGCCCTCCTCCGAAGGCCCGGTCGACCGGTTTGAGAGACGCGATCGACCGGTCATTGCAGACCTAGACCTATTTCTCCTATTTTTCATACAAACCCAAAACCAACTCTCCATCAAACCAACCAACCTCATTTATTGATATCAATAAATCATAAAGACCCCCAACAACCTTTCTCTACCTTACTACACAATCAAATCTCTTCCAAAGAAGTTAATACCCATAAATCCAACCAAAACCATAACTATATTACACTAAAACCATTACATAACTACCCATACTAGTTATTCATCTTAAACCATATAATAGCAAGTAGAAAACTTGCCTTGGGGCTTCAATTTCAGTCTTGGTTGAAGAAGAATGCAAGATCAATCCACCAATCTTCAATTTCACCCTTTTCTCCACAAATTTCTTCCACTCTCTCTCTCTCACTCTAGGGCTAGAACACTTAGGGCAAAGAAGAGAAAATGAAAGGCTTGGGAAAGACTAAAACGTGGCCTTAGATTAAAAGTCTTTAATTTTAAATGTTTATACCGCAATAATATCATTTCTAATACGCAATATGCCAAAACCAGTCAAAAGTGACCAAAATCTTAAAATACAATATGGCACATAGTTCGACTGTCTCGCATCTCCCGGAACTAACTACACCCTCCAAATCATCATTTGGAAGTTTTATAAGCCATTTGAAGTTTCGGTTTCATTTTAATTCAAATTGCCATAGTAATTTCCATGACAAAATCGAACACCACATGGTAAGTATGCAACTTATTAGTAAATATTAACTCATTTCATCAAATTAATACTTACCCACATCCGGCATTTTGATATATGAAACTACTCAACATAGTAAATAAATATAAAATGGGCTCCCCAAAAGCGAGGGTGGTTACAGCATGTTAATTTAATTTTGTACATATTCCGACGTGTTTAAATTTGAAATAAAGAAAAATCAATATTTGCTTAAAAATACACGAGAGTGTATTTTTAAACCTCGAGAATTAAGTATCAATTCATGTTTTTAAAAATTGAAAGTTGTCATTTTTGATGGGTTATGCTTGCACTTAGATGTTTTGATACCTCATGCTTAAATACACATTAAAAATTTAAAACATGATAATTTCGAGGGAATAGGAATTTATGGTGGCTAATTCAAGAGACGTTAAATATTTTGAATGCATGTAATGTTACATTCTCCGAAATGTACGCGATGAGAGTCGATATATTTTGTGTTTTTAATTTGGAATTACGGAATTAAATTGATATGTTAATTTAATTATGATTGACAAACGGAACCGACATCTTAGTTTCTTCCACAATTAGTATTATCACTTGTACTTGTTCGTTTATTTCGTTTTTGTTTTCATTTTAGAAACTTATTCAGTTTTATACACTCATATGTGTATTGGGGCTATCAATATTTTAAAAAAATCGACGAAATCTCTGTGGGTTCGACCCGTACTTACACCTTCTATACTTCAATAGCCCGTGCAATTGCGGTAATTTTATACCAAATAAAATTTGACAAGAATCAGGAATCTCTCATGTCAAACCCTTTGTTTTGGGGTTCACCTCTTCGATCTCTTAGTAATAGGTTCATTTCACTGTTTATTATTTTTGAGTGGTGGATGCTGACTATTTTCCGTGGTGGGTGATGACGATTTTTGGTTACATATTTTATTTTTGTGTGTTGATAATGCAGGTAAACAAGTGTTGATTGTTTGAAGTTTCAAGTATTGTAAGAACAAGTGTTGACTCTTTCAACTACCGTAAGAACAAGTGTTGATTCCTACCTCATTGATGGCGAGTGATTAAGTTACCCCCTAATATTCAACTAATTTTGTTTAGAGTAATGTATGAACATTTGAGAAGATTTTGATCCCATTCAACAATGTAAAGGGTTCAAAGTTCTTTGCTAAAGTTATTTTAATTTCTTAATTTTTTGTTTTATTATTTACCTGAAATGGCTCTTATATTATTATTTTTTTAAGGTATGAACTAATAAATGGATCAATTGTAGGAGCTTATTTTTCTTTTAATTTTGTATTATTATGATCCTGACCTGTTATTATTTGTGGAATTATATGAAATCAAGAATACTTGAGGCTTATTTGATTTCCTTGGTGTGAGTACAAATGGTGCTCAAAAGCAGAATAAAGTTGAGCAATTTGCATTTCACAGAAATAGATATTAGTGGGATTGTAACTTCATTATGCAAGAGAGATTCTTCACATTGTTTTTTTTTCTTTTTAATGTTAAATGAAGTTGATTTGTTCTATTTCATATCTTATCTTTCCTTTTTTATTCCATTTTTTTATTGTGGCTTTTTGTGACCTCGAGAATGAGATCGAAATTCAATTAGTGAGAGTTAGATTGCATGCATTCAATTTCTTTATCATTCTATTCGTGTTGTGCCGGGTCGGGTCGTTTTCTTAATGGGTAATGTTTATAGGGTTGTTTTGAGTCCCCCCCCCCCCCCCCCCCCCCCCGCCCCCGCTTTTGTGACTAGTTTTACAATACACCTACTTTTAAAAAAAATTGCAATACACCCTCATTATGTTAACTTTCCATCCAAACCATTTGTACTGTTTACATTTTGTGATTTTGCCCCCACTTTTATGCCCAATTTTGCGAAAGACCCCCATTTAAAAAAATATATTTATTATAATTTCACAATAATTGCCATCTTTATATTAAAAAAATGTTTTTTTATTATACAATATTTATTTATAGAAAACAGTTAAAAAATTAAATATAAATAAAGTTTGATTTTATACCAAACATACATTTTTTATACAAAAAAGTCAAAAATAGTATACAACAGTGTATATTAGGAAAACAAACATGATATCTCATGGAGTTACAAGAATACCATCAGTCCACACGATTGCCGAATATATGAACACGTCTTTTATTTCCGATGGAGTGTCGTTAAACCAAAGATGTTGGTATCTAATGTTGTTATTGCATCGTAGTAATGTAGTTATCTATATTAGCTTAGTTTTCATGAGAATATAACGTATTGCAGTTTAGAATTTTCTAAGACCTTATATGATGGAATTTGCAGAAACGAGTATAAGAGGGGACGATGGGGTGGGGGAAACATGACGTGCTCTCGTGGCCAACAATTCTGGAATAAATATGACCTGCTCTGTCAGCAAAATAACTTATCCATACAAAAATATGGATACAAAAATATGACATGCTCTGTCAGCAAAATAAATTCAAACCGCAACTTTGTCTAACCTCTATTTTGCTGCATTCAGATTATTACATTTTGATTGGTTGAGGCATATTTAACTTTTTATATGTCTAATTTTGGATTGTTTTCTTGACTTGCCTGATATGGAAAGGATTTGTTTGTTATAAGATACACCATTCTTTTCTACCGAGAGAGTGCCTTTTCAATGGTCGTTGGAGAGCATAACGAATTTTGGGTTTGTGACATTTTCAGATGAAGCAGCAACAACTTCACGTTATGCTCGATGTGGTCATTTTCTTCACGGTCGATAGATTTATATTGGAAGGTCTGTACAATCGAGAAATAAGAGACACACGATGTATCATAAGTGGACCATGAATGAATTTATTATTTTGCTCCTAGCTTCTCATATTTAAAGATCAGTTATTAGTCTTTTTTATTGTTGCTAATCTCATTTACTAACATTTTTATTTTCTATATCAATTTCTGTGTCTATCTCAAAATAACGACATAGCACTGTACTTTCTATAGCAGCGATAATACCAGGTACACAATTCACTTCAACAATGAGTATTCAAACTGATAAAGTTCGTTCCAATAAAAGAAAACATAAAATAGCTATCTTACCATGCTAATCCACTTTGCCAAGTGAAATCCAACAGAAGCCAGGGCATTATTTCGGTGACGTATTCTAGCATCCAAGATGGTTTCTAATTCGGAGAGACACGACAAAACCTACAACCAGGGAGTTCGAATCTGAACCAAGATTTGTAGTAGGACACTTGGAATTACTATAACCAAAAACCATAAACTATTATATATAGTGGACCAGTTGCAAGGCTAGTGAAAAGACATCATTTGAAACAGAATGAGCTCTCTTATATTTCAGTGACTGAGGAAAGAAACTCCTTGAAGAAATACCTCAACAATGCCTCTAATATTACTCTGCATCAATGCTCCCATTTCACGACTGCCCTTGAGTCAAACATTGCCTCCTCACAAACTCTCCCACGCAGCTGCATCCCTCCTGTTGCCTACCACACTGCTACTTACCACGTGTAATTTTCTTTTGGATTCTACAATACTCATTGAATATTTTCATGTTCAATAAATACTTCCATGCCTATCAATTAGTTCCTCTCACATTACTTTGATGGTCTCTATTTCATTACACAATAAGAAGTTGAGTTGAAGGTGATTTCGATAGGTTTTTAAAGTTGATTAATTGAACCTTGATGCTTCCTGATTTCAAATGTACATAGGTCTGCTTCCTGATTTCAAATGACTTCATTCCTAATTTTAAATAATTTCAAAACTGATTATATCAGTTACTTCCTTCCTTACAATATTGAGTACTTTATTCATTTAAAACTGTTTTCAACTTTGACTTTTGTTTCAAAATGGAAGCCCTCAATACAATAATTTTTGGACAATGAAATTTTAACACTTGATTATTAAATCTATGATAGGAGAGCATGTTTCAATCAATGATTTTGTCTTGCAAAACTGATTGATCTCATTACAACAGATATTGGACAATCAACCGGATCTCATTACAACAGATTTTAGACAATAAAATGAAGACCTCATTATAAAAGATATTAAACAATAAAAATGATATATAACGATAATAATTTGTACATATCTCATTAGAATATAAATTGATTATTCACAACATTTTAATCCACTTCGTGCATTTGGAGCATTTAGAGAATTGCCTTAATAATAAATTTAATTCATTGGAGTTCGGTGTTCTTTTCCCTAATAATATTTTTAATTCATTCATCCACTGATATATTTGATTCATTTTAGTCACTGAGATTGAAACCTTCTTCCCAGTGAGGAGTCTCCTCTGCCATGAGCACTTTGTAAGGTTAATACGGCCTTAAGCCACCGGATGACAAACCCGTGCCTGAAGGGTTTGAAATGTTCATCTATCATAAAGGCGACATCCACTATTTAGAGGACACATCATAATCATCTCTCAAAACTCCCCCTATCCAACCCCCTCACTCATCACAGAAAATCAATAAGCGTTGCTGATCGTTTGTGGATTCAGAACGGAAATCTGAGCAAAGAGTTGTTAGTGGCCGAAGGGAAAGAAGTCGAATCTGATAAATGGTTTGAGAAGTTGCTAAGAAGGAATCATAAATATGAAGCAGACTTTATTGAAAAAGTGATTCCAACATTTGTGATCTAGATAACAATCTCAATTTTAAAGGTGGTTGTAGAGACTTTAAGTCAGGATATTCTGAATACTTTTAGAATCAAAATTAGGCTACCTACTTCAAGAAGATTATCTTCTTTTCATTGGGAGCCTCCAAAAATAGGGAAATTAAAGATTAATTATGCAGATATTTAAGGTCCACACTCATGTTTTCGAGCAGGTATCATAATCAGAGATCATATGGGAGACTTTATTTGGGCATCTACTTACTGGTTATCTCATGGTTCAATTCAATAAGTTCAAGTCCAAGGAATCATGAAGGGAATTATATATTGTGCTCAGGAAAACTACATTCAATTTGATATTGAGAGTTTTTTGTCATAGAAACCCCTGTCACATATAGGACTATTGCTCACATATAATATTGTATACCCATAGAATCTTTATTTGGTTGATATGTAATATGAATTTTGATTTTTAGGTTGTGTTTGACCATGACACATTTAGCATGGATGATAAAATGGGGGATGCTGATTTGAACAGAAAAATGTATTTAGAGGCCTTCCACTTGCAACTGGAAGACCTTCTAATCGGCAAATCTAAAGGGTCCGGTTCATTGGATCTTTATCGCCTTATGATCCTATGGTGGACGTGGTGGGGACAAGAGGTGTCGATCTAAAATCGGTGTTATACAGTGGACTGTATATACGTCTCCTACTGGTGTAAGGCTATTATGGAAGCATTTGATACTTTTTGGAGGCATTTTTTGTTGTTCTTTTTGAGCTCCTATAAATAGATTTTTTTACCTTTTCTTTGATGTCTATTTTACCCACAATTATTTGATGTTTTGATGTAACCTTTTTTGGTTGTTTTAGTTGATTTAAAGGTCTTTAGAGGTGACACTGTAAAAACGGAAAAGTATGTATAAATCTTTACAACTATGTTGTACCGTTTGGAAACAATAGATATACCCGTACACAACTTCATTTAGTTTTATTGTATTATGCTTTTTTTAGTTACCTTTTTTAGTTACCTATTATATTGTGCATACACAAAAGATTTGTAGTCTATTGATAAAAGGAATATTATATTATTTGATTTTCTGTATAGGGTGTAGTTCTCAATCTCATACGAGGTTCAATATGGAGTATTAGTATTGTTATTGGGTAGTCCAATAAATAGAAGAAACTTTTCTTGCATTTTTAAATTATTTACCATTATTTTTGTTACATAAAATCTCTGACTTAAAGTATACACAACTTAATACATTGAAAAATTAACATCGTGCCTTCAGGCACGGGCATACCCTAGTGTGTGTGTGTGTCTATATATATATATATATATATATATATATATATATATATATATATATATATATATATCAGTAAATGTAGAATAGAGTGAAAGTACTAAATATCCCAAATGAGTAGTTGACTTATAAGAGATGCATAGTCTTCTAAATGGTACAAAACAAATGATTAAAACAAAACAAAAATAAGCATTAAATTATTTACAACAAAACAAAAATAAGCACACTATAAATGCCAGCAGGCCTTAAAACCCAATCCCGGAGATGCTTTGAACCCATAATTCATACCAAAAAGAAATTCGAGAGACCAAATTAGTGCATTAAAACTCAAATAAACACAAAAATAGCCTTTAAGAGGACTTATAAATCCATATACCACTTGAAACCCTAAATGTTTAACTCTCAGTCAAGTGTGACTCAAACTCTTATTTTAGAACCGAACTTCAAGACCAATGTGGAGGTGGTTTACCATTTTCTACCTAAAGTATTTATTTAAAAATCGAGATAAATAAATAGAGGTGTAGAGGTCTTAGATTGAAGCTGGTAAGCCAGAGATAAGGTGCTTATTGTGTGTGCACCCCATGAATCTATAACCACTCTATTTCTTAACATATAAAAAGAAACATGAATATCCATTCAATTTACAAAATGCAAAGAAATTAGTACACTCCCAAAATTGAGAATCAGGAGATATATTTCAAGTTTAGTATACCTCAAAGTGACATTTTCTCCGTTCACTTGCATTTATTTTACACAAATTATCGACACGCATGCATAAAACTAATATTAGTCCCAAAGTTCTAAAGGAAGTTGCAATAAAACACATAATTCAAGTGTGACAACCCAACATCCGAAATAGGGGGTGGCCAGCCCGATACTAAAAAATAATGGAATCATGGATGGAATCATTCTAAGCATCACAACAAAATAAGAAGTATACAGGATAACCACTCCTTATTTCAGAAAAACGGGTTGCCAAAAAAATTTGGTTTTAAAGTTAAAGAAAAGAATTTAAACAACCCAACTTGAAAAGAAAGTGGAAACCTAGATGAAATTATATAATATTACACACACCTCGAGTAAACAATAAGGGACCAAATATGCTGTCGACCACAGACTCATACAACAATATTAAACAGTTCCATAATTTATATAATACATTACATTAATCAATTACAAAAGATTGGGCCTCTCGCCAGAGTAAAAAGAACCCGATCCTGACTAGAGTGCAAGGATGACAACGTCTATTGCGATATGTACCGTAATACCCGCAAAGAATCACGGCTCATCAAAGACACTGGAATAGGAAGTCAGATCAGGCATCCTTGCAGCGGAGTACCTGAGCGGATACAAGATGCATGCACAACAAGAAATAGGAATGGGTCAGGACCCGATTCTATATGATTACCAGATGAATAAAAAGTATGACAGTTATGAATGATAAATCATGATGAAAGAGAAATAAGAATCTACCTACACAATTTAAAACATAGGCTAAGTAGGAAAATAAAATGAGCAACATTAATCTAAAACTTTCGTCATATTCACAAATTACCTCATGTATCTTTTCCTTAATAGGAAATCTATATATAATCACAATCTTATGCTCTTTATGGCATTTTTATCTCACTTTTACATTTTGTAAAAATCCTTTCCTTATCAGGAAAATATTCATTTTTAAATGCTCTTTATGGCATTTATATGTGCACTTTGTGGCACTTTATTATGCTCTTTATGGCATATATAATCCATCAAGTCCCACTTGATTATGAATAGTTATATTTATATACATATAATGATTCTGAGACCTCCCGTTCGGGTTTCCCCACTGTGCGTGCCCCTAAATGACCATCATCTTCCAGGGCCTATCATTAAGACAACCTGGGCACCTATAACGCAATACGTCGGGAAACGGCCATGTGACTGCGGGGTAGTCATAACCACACCCAAAATTACCTACCCATTGCAGAAAAATATACAATAACAACGCTCACATGGCCTAGGACTATATCCACCCTACATTCATTAGCCAGGGGGCTTCACCTCACGTGAGAACTTCCCTTATGATGTCATTTAGAGAGGGTGTGTTCAAACCATTTTATTTACCATTTTCGAAAATCAAGTAAATTATCATTTACCATATTCATGATTAAGTAAATTATCATTTACCATCATCATTACCATATCCATTTCATTTCCATTTATACATGTATGTTTAGTTTTATTTGAAACCATACTTATTTACATTATTGTAAATAATTCACCTTGTTATCTGGAGCCATACGATAAATTATATCGTTACTACAACCTCAAATGAGTAAATAAACTCTTAATTATCTCCAAAGATTTTGGGGTATTACTTTAAAATCCCAATACTGTCATACCTCAAAGGAATGAATAAACTTTCAATTTATTCTCCCAACACACTTTGATGGTGTTATTATAAACCATCAAGACTAATATAGATCAATTGAGCTTCTAAAGTCTCCCAAACATAATACTATAACTCTTAGTTTTATAGTAATTGACTAGAAGAAAAGAATGCCCTATCATCAATAAGCATAACCCCGAAAAAGTCCCATATAATCCATTACTAATTTAGGGTAGTTACCCAACTCATCTAGAACTCTAGGACTCTAAGTTTACTTCATTCAAGAAGGTTCCTAGGTCCTAAGCTTAAAGAAAAGGAGAAAAATTGAGTTAAAAAAAATAACTCAAAAATAGTATGATTCCGAATCGAGTCGCCCAAACAGCGAATCGGTTCAGACATAAGACCTGGGATTCTGCAACTGCTAAATTGATTCATCTTGACCCCGAATCGATTCGGTCCAAGCAGACCTGGGAACTATCCCTTAGCGAATCAATTCGCCTAGAGGGATGAATCGATTCGGCCTGGAGAATTTGCCAAGAAAGGCTTCGAGGGTTATAAACCCTAGATTTCCCCAAACTCCAATCTCTTCCATTTTTACCCACAACCAACATCCTAAATTTATCCCAAATTATCCTACATGGTTATTAACTACTATTATCCAAAATTTCTTCAACAAAAACAAAGATTAGGGTTAAATCACCACAAATTCTATGTTTGATCCATAAATGCAAATACACAACTATCACACAATTTAATCATCTTAAATCATATATTAGCAAGTAGAAAACTTGCCTTAGGGTTGAAATCTCAGATTTCTTTGTGGTAGATGCAATCCAAGCTTTAATCTCTCTCTTTTCTTATTTTTCTCCACTTTTCTCCACTTTTCTCTTCCTCTCTTTTTCTCTCTAAGTTTAAGACATAAAATGAGGAAAATGAAATAAGGGGCAAGACTTATAATTGTGGCTTAAGTCTAAAGTCTCCAATTTAAGTGGTTAACACCACATTAAAAATGACTCCCAAAACGCGTTTAAGTTAAAACCAGGTAAAAGTACCCGAAACCCAAAAATACAGTATGGCACTTATTTTGACTGTTTCAGACATTCCGGGACAAACTACACCATATAAACTGGCATCCGGCAATTTTATAAATTATTTCTAGTTCCAATTTATTTAAACCATAATGTTATTAAAATACATGACACTATAAAACATACAACCTGATGATACTTACTTTCACATACAGTAAATATGCATCAATCTAGTAAATATTAACTTCCAACTCATTAAATTAATATTTACTCCAGTTCCAAAGTTTTAGCCTCCTAAAATCGAGGGTTGTTACATCAAGAAACTAATCCAAGAATGAACAGTAAGAAGGCAAAATTCTCCCATCCTGCGTATATAAGCAATAAAATTGAAATTAAAAATAATTTAGCGCCAAATAAAAATAACACTTACCCCAAAATAGAATATTATTTGAAAACAAAAATTATTAAGCTCAATAATATCTGAAAACATTAGATCAGAAAAAAAAACACTTACCCACAAATAGAACTAAAAATTGATTTTATATTACCACATTAGATATGGAAAAAAACATTACATATCTAAAGAAGGAAACAATATAAATGTGACATAGCTGAACATATTTAATCTGGAACAAAACATACGCGAAAATAGAACCACAAATATTGCAAACATTGGATCTACAAAAAAATAGTACCCCAAAATAGAACCATAAATCCCACCCAAAAATTGAACCATAAACATTACCCAAAAATCAACCATAAGCATTACCGAAAAATCAACTTACCCAAAAATCGAACTCTACATCTCAACTCTTTTGCAGATCTGGAGGGATGAGTGTGTGTGTGTGTGTGTGTGTGTGTGTGTGTAAGAGAGATATAGTGAAAGGAGAAGCGATAGGAGGCAGGTGTGGTGATGACGACCGATATAGTAGGGAGTACGGTTGAAGTTTGAAATAGGATTTTTTTGGGTTTCTGATGAGATAACGGGAGAGAAGTAAAGAATGAGAGGTTTACATGGGGCATTAAAGAGTGTGGACAAATTGATGAAGCGGTTTTGACCAAAATACCCCCAAATTTGAATTAAATGTGTAATTTTAGTAAGTAATAAAAAGGGGGGGGGGGGAATAAAATATTTGAGGGTAAAATGGGTATTGCAGGAAAAAACACATGTGTATGATAAAATATCGTAGAAAAAGCATGATAAAATATCATGCAAAAATATCATACATACCCCTAGTTTATTATATATATACACACACGCACTAGGGTGTACCCGTGCCGATAGCACGACGATAAATTTGTTCCCATGATATTTTGTACCCATGTCGATGGAATGACGCTAAATTTATTCCCGTGATAAATTTGTTCCAGTAATATTTTGTATTTTATTTCCATGGAAAGAGAGTATTTGTTGGAAAATGCCCAAGTGGTTAGCCAAAAAATCAGAGACCTTGTACTTTATAGTATCTTTCTGTATATATTATGCATTGTTCCTAACCACTCGTACTGTGGTTACAACTAAATATTATAACATTCACATTCTAAAATTTTAAAAAGAAGTATAATTGGTACAAATCTGATTACAAACAATGTTTAAAAAATAAAAATAAAAATTTACACAATTCTAAAATATCTATCTAGACCAAATTCAAAAATAAATATATGCATAAACAAATTGCTTAAGTTCATGAACCAAATAGTACACTTTAAGCTCATGATTAAAATAAAAGGAACAAATTACATTTACAATTTTGACATAAAAACCGTTATCAGCTAAATTGATAAAATCACCAAAGTAAATAAAAAAATGTCGACGCCATTGCAATCTTATAGCCCCATTCAAGAACCTGGAAAATCAAACACCAACTACTCAATGAAAAATCATAATACAGAAAACTACTCAGTTTTCCCCGCGATAGAGAACAAAATTAATGACACCAACAGTTTCCCCTATTCGTAAATCAGAAAACTGTATAAAAGTTGCAGTACATGATTTTTTCTAGATCGATCATCCTTTGGTACATTTTTTGGATTCAGTGTAGAGGATAACCACACAGGCAGTAATTGCATAACCGAACATCCCATTATCCTATAAAATTGCAAAAATCTAAATCAAAATTAAATAACTGCAAAAATCTTATCAATGTACATACACCGAAGTAAGTTTGTATCATCAAAATATTTTTCTATGTATATTCAAATCCAACATGGAACTAAAGTATAAGAATAATAAATCAGTAGAGGAAAAAAGTAAAAAGTACAGCCTGTAATATAATACTTTAAATCCAAAATCAAACACCTCATCAAACCCTAGGTTAGATATGCAAATCCCCAAAATACATTAGATATTTAAAAAAGCAGAAAAAGGAAAGATAAACGGATTTTAAAGTGAATCTTCTTATTATTGATGTAGACAGACACATGTGTGGAATTTTTTTTTTGTTTCTTTATAATTTAGCCAAAATTAATAAATTAGAATTTATTGTTCATTTTTTATCAACTAACATTTGCCTTTATTAGCCATTATAATATAATTCTTGAAATATTTTTTTGACTATTTTTTAATGTACTTGTGTTACAATAAATTGATCATTATATTTAGTGAAACTTTTTGATGTTGGGTTGGAACATGGTAATCTGCGCTCCATAATTTCTCATCTTTATGGAAACCAAAATATAAGTTAGAAAACTAAGAAGTGGGCCATTTGTAGCGTGGAAGTAATTTACGAGTACAGGTAATTCTACTACACTTTTAATGTTTCATCTTTGATTTTATCTGTTGTCAATTGGAGATTCATTGATTAGAAGTAACATTTGCATAAAAAGTTGTAACCCAAGGTGCCTAACATTTTCCTAACAATAGTTCACCCTGTTTAAATAAATTACGGACGTATATGTGTGAGGACCCTATATATTGTCAGTCAGAAAACTAATTTGACTAAAACATAATAAATATGTCCACGTGGGGCCCAATGATAGAGGATCAAAATGTTTTTTTGATATAAGTTAATCTTGGAAGCAAAAGGAAGGGACATGTGCGTAGCTAGAGGTTTAGCGTAACCTATATCATAAAACGTTAACAAAATTAAAAGAAACCAAAAGTTATTATTCAGCACTGTTGTGTGATATATTTTTTTGGGATGTCAATTTAGGATTCCTTTGTAGATAAAGGCTTTAGCCAACTAAAAGCCATAGGTCATCACATAAAGATTGGAACAATGGTCAAAAGATCATTCAAGAAAGTATCAAATCTTTTAAAGCAAGATTAAGTATGTAACCAAATTGATTACATAGACTCAATAATTTAATAATTCTTTATGTTTTGTACAAAACATAATAAAATATTTTTTAATATAATTGAATTACTAATATCCAATTGATTAATTATTTAAAAACTATTAAAAATTTAATGAATAAATGTATTTATTTTTTCATATTCCATTTTATTTTAATTTGAAATATTAATAAAATATACACGGGTGATAATTTTGACACGATTTCAATTTAGACAATCCTAAAAAAATAATAATATTGTGCGAATTTCAAAAATATTTTGTGTTTTTAGTCGATGATTCTATTAAAAGGATAAAAAACGTGAACAAAAAAAATGGAAAAATGTAGTAAGGAATGGAGGTGATAAATTGGATTAAGCATTGTTACCCATTGTATTGAGTTGTGATAGTTTAGAGTTTTTTTTGTTTTAATTAGTGATTATTTATGATCGTGTCATTTTTGTATTAGATAATTTTAATTGTTTAAACCTTTTATTCTACAATCTCACATGGACTCATGTATATTTGAAACATCATATTATCACCACTTAAATTTTAATGATTAAAGTTGTATGGTTGCGATGTGTTGAACTATAGACAAAATTAAGATAATCCAATCGACCCGAGATATGCTTTAAACCTTTGTCATATATTTAGATAGCTATACATTGAACTGATTTATCATCATGCCATTGGTACGGGTGCACCAACTTTTAGGTAGAATCTGTAGTGTTACAAAAACATGTAGCAATAATGCGTAGTGGTACCAAAGTGTCAAATGAATAATACCATACATGGGAGTGCGAGTGTTTTATAACCACAAATACTCGGGAGGAAGGTAAGAGTGATATAACGAAAAATATCCGGGAGCAAATTTATCACCGTGCCATCGGCACGGGTACACCATAGTATATATATATGTGTGTGTGTGTGTGTGTGTGTGTGTGTGTGTGTGTGTGTGTGTGTGTGTGTATGTGTGTGTGTGTCTGTGAGAGAGAGAGAGAGAGAGCTAAGAGTGAGCTTGGTGTGTGTGTATAAGTGTGTTAGCTGGGGGTATATGTAGGCCGAGAGATAGAGAGGAAAAACCATAGAGATGAGTGAGAGAAGGAGGACGTTGGAGGAGGTAAGTGCTGGCCGAAAAAATCAAAAACCATTTGGGTTGTTTTTAAAGTCTACCAATGGTAACATAATTTGAATATAAGTTGTTTTTATCCTATTATATTTATTTGTTGCCATAAACTTTAGAAAGCCACATCTTGTTAACGGTAATTCAAAAAAATGCGTGGAATGTACTGTTGGAGTCGCATCGTCCAGTAGATTAATTTGGTATATAAATATTTCGTATTTGACACTCTTTTTAACGGAGCCATTTTTAGGACATTGTGTATATTCAAAGTCACGTACGCTCGTTAAAAATATCAACTTTCACATAAATTAAACTGAACCTCTATTCAAAATTATGAACTCTCACTTACTTATATTATTATAAACATTATACAAATTAAAATTAGATACATCTGTCTTTTAACTGTCAGTTTTATAATACTTGCATATTTTTACCAAAAAATAAATTTTGATGTTCCGCATGAGTTTAATAAACTATTCATTTGTTTTCAATCACTGAATTACGAAACTTCATCAATGATAAACTTTTGCTCATTTATTCAAAGTTATGTGAACTGTTACGTCAAAATTTAATTATAAGTCAAACTCCATGTTGAGAAAAATCTAGGAATCATGGAAAAACAACCCATTTAAATTTGCCTACACCAGTGTATTCCCGTAATTACCCATGACAACCCTTCCATTAAAAAAACCACAACCATAGATATGGGATTCAACTGATAAACAATAAATATAAGCCCGTTGTACTCAATGCACATGTAGATTTTTACCTTTTAACTACTCCATTCAACATATTTGACATACCGCTATTGATATCACCATGTGATAGATCATATTCACTCTTAGTATGTGCATGTTATAATACTGCAATACTACTTATTTTATTGAATATCCTGAATATTTGAATTTGAATATGGATCAACTTAACCCCTCTCACTTAATAACTAATGTCATCTCCATATTGAATTAGTTCACCCATGCACCTCTGTGCAACTGTTTATATAATAAGCATCACTATTAACTAGGGATTAAACTTTCGTGTTATCCCAAGGAACTTTTTTCTTAGCCTATGGTCTGAGATGTTTGAGAGACTGGTTTATTGCTACATACTTATGTGTGCCACTTTTGTGTGCCTAGCCAGTTACTTTTCCCTAAAGGTTTTGGGTTGATTG
Source organism: Sambucus nigra (assembly GCA_949130495.1). NCBI lineage: Eukaryota > Viridiplantae > Streptophyta > Magnoliopsida > Dipsacales > Adoxaceae > Sambucus > Sambucus nigra. Next base: position 510,357,627 of record OX422218.1, on the reverse strand, counting down.
TTATTTGGTTATACTAATGGCTTACTTATTTCTGAGCCCTTTAGGGAGTTGGTAAGTATGCGATTATCTGTCCAAATTTCCTTGGCTTTCTTTATGAGATCCTTAATATATTTAAGAAGAACTTTTCTTACGTTTCAATTGACAAACACCAAATTCCATATACACTCCAACCTACATTTATATATATCCACATAATGAGAAAACATGGTTTTTGAATCCAAAAATATAAAAGCGCAATAGCGACTGAGATTTGACTACATCTCCCATCAAAAATGAAGGGTTGAGATCTCATGCAAAATTTTAGTTATCCTACCTAAACACGTAATTGAATTTTCACTATCCCACCGATTCATAATTTTTCCTTTATTTCCAACTTATCACAATTTCCCACATATGAGCCTACACACAACCCCAATCATTCTATTTTACAACTTCCACTTTCTCTCTATGAACCATCTTATCTGTTACCACTGATCGATCCATATGACTGAAATATTACTTTCTCATGAATCATCTCCTGGTCTTATTTTCGATTAAAGGTTTGAGATAGGGAATGCAAAATCTGAGTTTCAATATGTGTTTTTGTTTCACCTTTCTCTATCTCCCCTTCATTCAAATATAAATGGTAATTTTTGTATGATTTTGTGTTTCTAATTATTTCTGGGTTTCAAAATTATCACCCTTTTATGGTTTTTGACCCCTCGATCATATGGTTCAAGGATTCAAAGCACCTTAGTTCAAATAAGGTACGCTCTCTATTTCATTTTGGGTTTTATTATCTGAATTAGGGATTTTAAATTTGATTGTTTGCTTTGATTTTAAGAATTTCTCAACATTGAGTTTTCATTTCTACTTTTTGGTTTATGCAGATTTTAGAGTACCACAGTACTATATGAATTCCTCCCAATCAATTCATTCACGTAACTTTACATTTGGGGGTAAAGTTCTATTTCGGTTATTACTTTAAATTGTGAATTGTAGGGTTCTGTTGTTTGGGTTTGGTTATGGCTAATACTATGATTTTCATTTGGAGAACAAAACAACAGGGTTTGTGTGAATAGTGGTTTGGATGAGGACTAGGGTATGGATATTTTTACAAATATTTGATTTGACTGCATTTTGTAGTTTTTTACAGCTTTTTAGTATTTTATTGGTCCTTATTAGACTTGTATTTTGCATTGTAAGATTTTTTTATAAATTTTTATGAAACTTTTTTATCCTTAAATTGTTACTGTCATTTAATTGTAAATTTTGGGACTTGCTTGGATCATTTGTGATCCTTCTCAAATTGTACAATTTATTTTCTATATAGAACACTCCTAATAGTGTGTACTTTTTTCACATTCAAACGCTCCTAATCGTGTATTTAATTAGATATGTTTATCATATTTACTTACATGTGTATTCTTATACTATCTTACTCATATTTATTTACATGTGTTTGCCTTTTTGTTATCTCTACTGTGTCATAACTCCGCTCATCTATTGGTGTATTTACTTGCCTACACCATTTTTAATAGTGTTATTATTTGAAAAAAACATATTAGGTTCATTTGGATCAGAAGGTATTTTGTTTGTAAATCATTAGCCTGTACTTCTCTTCATAACTTTGATGTGAGTTATTTGAAAGTTGAGTCATTGTTGTACAATTTTGCAAGAACAACTGGTTTTTTTTCATTTTAGTGGTGATCCAATATAAATCAAATTGGGGCTCCATTTTCAAGGTAACAAAAACTGTTTGGTGAACCAAACCAGCATTTTTGGATTGGTTTTACATCCTATATAAATCAAGGTGTTTACTTTTTTATCTAATTTATTTAGGTTATTTTGTTTAATAGGTTGAGTACAAGTACTAAGTTAATTGTTGTTCGTTTTCTATTTTGTCTTCAGTTTTATGTGTGTCAGGAGCACATGACCATGTGACTCTTTTCTATTTTATTAATTATAAAATTATTTCTAATTGGAATGTTATCAATATCTGTATACACATCAAATCTAAAGGAATAAACTTTGTGTCCATGGCTCCACATTAATGAATCAATTTGACTTACAAACAAATAGAAAACAGAGGAGAAAGGAAAAAGTACAGAAGTTTTATTAGAGAATATGCTTTGAATCAAAAAATTACAAATTTGGCCTAGCTTTTTATTTTCCTATTCATAAGCATAAACAAGTTAAATTGTGATATATACAATTTGTTGTTGACTATTCGGTGGAATTAGAATCTTATTTTTGTAGTGACAACAAGAGTCAGCGCTAACTCGGTTATTTTAACTTAGCCCCTCCACGTTCCTGTGCATGAAACAACTTATACCTTATGCATTATCTTTTGTATTGGGGTAGGGATGGGGTTAAGTTTAATTAATGAACTGTAGGGGTAAGTCTAAATACTGGATTGACTAAGGGGGTAAAGTAGAAAAAATCATGAATTTATATTAACCAAAATTATTGGGATCCTGTTATTTAGACCAGTTCTTTTAACTGATGCTTTTATGTATATTTCCTTCCTTTAAAATTTCATTTTAACCCGTTGTTTTTTCGCACCATGCAAAGATTAATGTTTGCATTAGTTTTTACTCTCACTACTTCTCCCCAAACAAGGCATAAAAACCCAAGATGTTGATTGAAGCATGGACTAGATTGTAAATTTTCTGACATATAATCTATATTGTGTTTAATTAACGTTAATAGTATGGTAATTTCCTTAACTATGTTGAGCAGGTTTACTAATTTTGGTGGTCCAGTTCCTTACCGTCCAGCTGAAGACCTGGCATTTTCGGTTGCAAGGTTTATACAAAAGGGGGATATTTTATTAATTATTATATGGTAGGCCTATTGTTTTTTTATTTCCTAAGTGAACCAATTGCTAGATTAAATTGTACCAATAATATTTCTCTGTTTTTTTTTTGCTCTGAGTACCATGGAAGAACGAACTTTGGCAGGATGGCTGGTGGTCCTTTTATTGCCACTGGCTATAATTATGATGCTCCACTTGATGAATTTGTTATGCACACAAGATTATCTTATAAAAGTGACACTTGACTTCGCATTATTTATCCACCATTTAGCCCGTAGTTTCACAGTTCATGAGACTAATGTGTTTTCTATGTAACTTCTAATTTGTTAACTCATGTTTTCACTTCAATTTGAATATAATTTTTTTAACTACATGACTCATGTTTTAATGTTTCACAGTGTCATTTTTCTAATAGTATGATGCTATCGAGTTTTTGATAAGTTTTCAACTGCTCCAGGATTATCTGAATTTAATGAATATGAAGAGGTACAATCATTCTACAACATGTTGAAAGAGATATTTGATTCAACGCGATCTTTAGGGTTGTTTCAATTAAAGGGATACCTCTCTATGGCTCAAATCCAATGGTTGGCTATTGGTTTATAGATGTTTGAGTTAACAGAGTATGTTAGGGACAAAGCCACAATAATTCAGCGGGTCACAAATCCACAACAGTTCAGCGGGTCCGTGGTTGAGATGATGTCTCAAACTACTTGGATGCTTTTACATTTTCTTATCCAATTAGTACTTTTACATTCTATTCGGAAAGAAGATTAGATTTCACTAACTATGAACTTTAAGGGTAGCCCTGTAATTTATTGTCCTTTCACTTCAAATTACTACATTTAGGTATCCTCTACATTTTCATCTGTAAGTGTATTGAATATTGTTGTGATAAGAAATGATTTTGTTTTTTTTCTTACTACAGTACCTTACACTATCTATATGGTTGGTGTGTGATGATTATATTTAGTGATATTTTAAATGCCCTCACTATTAAAGTCGTCGTCTGGATTTCCTATTACAATACACTTGATTGGATTAATATTTACATTGTGAGTGATATTTTATTATGCTCATCATTGATGCGATAAACGTGACATGTAGAAATCGATCCAACACGACTATCGTCGCCACCCCCACACATGTAATAAGCGTGTAGCTTACTTTCAAAAATTCCAACTGTGCCTTCAGGCATGGGCATCCACTAATGTTTATATATATATATATATATATATATATATATAATAAAGTAGAAAACTTATATATGTCACAAGTTAAAACTATGATGTCATCGGATGAATTTTTTCCTATATTTCCTCTTTTGTCTCATAAATTTTGACCTCCCCCCTTTTTTTCACTAATCAATTTCTCCTCTTTCATTTTAATTCAAACACAAGGGTTAATTTGGAAAGGGACTTTTGGTGTCTTCTAACTGATGTTTGAAATTTAGAATTTTGTATCTGACGGTTCAAAATCCTTCACGGAAGTAGGATGTGCTCATGGGCAAAATGATAATTCACTTCTCAAAAGTCAGATATTCAGAGCACATGGGTCAAGAAAAAGTATGGCGTGTCTTTTAGATGTACGACCTGTCTTTATTCTTCATGATAACTTTATTACTCCCAATTTTTCCATTAGTTTTCCCTCTCCATTTTCACTCATCCATCATCAAATACAGAGTAACAAAGGTAAACATCCCCCCCCCATCTCTCATGTTGTATTTCTTTAACCATTCTCATTTAGTATTTGGGCCTATTTCATTAGGTATTTGACTGTTTATCTCTCAAAGAACTGAAGATATTGGGAAGACTTTTTCTCTTTTGAGACTGACGATATTGGGAAGACTTTCTCTTTAACCATTCGCATTTTTTTCCAGTTAGTAATTGGGCATATTTCATTAGGCATTCTGTTTGTATCTCAAGCTTTCATATTTAATTTTTTAGCAATATTGTTGGAACTGTTAATACTTTTAACACCAATGTCTCTCTCTTTTGGGTTTCAGTTTTTGGATATTTTCAAGATGCCAGTTGAGGGTTTGAGTTGACACAACGAAGTATTGGCTTCAGAGTATGTCTCTCTCTTCTTCCACTCTATCATTTACTTTTGATTCAGTTTCTAGAATTATCAAGCCGAGTATTATATAAGGAAGATGCCAGTTGAGGGTTTGAGTTGACACAGCGGAGTATTTCAAGCTGAAAGTATTATATAAGGAAGATGAATCTGGATTTAGTTTCTTTTCTTCTGACTCTATTTATTTGTTTGATTTTTTATGGAGGAGTCGGCTTGAAGAAAATAAGTTGTTGGTATTAAAGAAGGTACAAAGCCCGACTATGTATATATTGTATTACTCTTTCACACACAAGATTTATTTTTTAAAAGGGAGTTTTTAAATGAACCGTCCCTTTTCATTAACATCACCCAACTGAGTTTTTAAATTATAAAGCCAAATATGATTATATTGCACCTATTTTAGCCCACCGGCGAGAAAAGAGATCCACTTATAAACATTTATGCATATCAACAACAACTATGCATATAATCCAAACAACAAATCAGTTGGGTACAATATCTATGAATATAATTTAAAAAGTGACTAAAAAGAGTCCAAATGGATACACTTGACAAATGATTAGATCTCGATCCCCATTGTCATCGCAGTAGCAACTTTATTTATCTTGGGTTATTCCATTGTTTGTTTTTCAGCATTGGATCTGTGGTCGGTCATGTTTTCCTTGCAGGAGTTGTTCAGATTGCTACAAATGGTGATTGCTACAAATGGAGAGCCCAGTGATGTTTGAGGAGACAGAAGATGAAAAAGTTTTTTCTGTTTTTTTTCTAATAATAGTCCATTTGGTTCAAATATCCCCATTTTGTTTTTTATTTTACAAACCGTGATTGTGTGAAAGGTTAAATGATTAGAAGCGTCAATAAGGTGGGTAATTAGAATGGGTGGATGTTAATGGTATATTATGGTGTTAATAAAAACACCCTTTTAAAATAGGGTGGTGTAGTTTCAAAATATGCTCATAGCCTCTAATACCAATGATTCAAAAACGGGGTGTTCGGTTAAAACTGGGAAAACTTGGCTTTTTTTTAATAATTTATTTAACTAATCCCTTTCCCTTGAGGGAGCTATTGTATATAAAAAATATTCATTGGGACTCACCACCACTAGAGTAGCTGGAGCAGATAATCTGTGTGGGCGGTCTGACACGCAACAGAGAAATAGAAAAAAGCTTTGAGTTTCACATCACCCCTTTTATGTATGTTGTGGAACTTCACGCAAGCTGCTCCAAATATTCTTTTTGTTTCTTTTACATCATTTCGTTTTATATGTCTACATTATTCAGTTTGTGTATATCTACACGCGTGTATATCAGTTTGTGGATCAATGATCCCAACTAGTTTTAGATGAAAAAAAATTGTGTATACAGTTGTGTAATTTATGCTTCTGATTATCACGCTAATGATTTGATCCTCATAAACATGCAAGGCAGTCTGATTTATTTATGCCTCCCACATGTTTGAGGAAGGGGACAATTGTGTACTCACATCACATACTCAGTTATATAACTAACACAATGAATATTTTTTCTATCTAAGTGAGGTGACCAAGTTCATGTTAATCGCAGCACTGGACGTTCTTATCTTTTTCCTACAAGCTTTCATGTCATATGAATGTTTGTAATTTTTATGAAGATGGCGATAGATAGAATCTTTTAATTTTCTTTGGATTAGGTGTATAATCTTTTTCCTACAATGTTTCATGTCATCTGAGTTGCAACATTTTAATTAAAGATTTTTGAAAAGTGTATAATCCTTTTCCATCTTTTTGTATAATTACTTTTAGTTATGCTGCGAGTCTCTATTGTTGTGAGGTTTAGGAATTTGTTGCCACTTTCTTTAGTTCTATTATGCATATACTACCTCAGTTCTATATGCAGCACTGAATGATTTGCATTTTTTAGTGTTTTTCCAATATTTCAAATTTTATGATAAATTAGGCATAAACTCGAGCATAATTTTTTTAAAAAATTATCAAATATGACTACGAAATATTATTGGATAATCCCATAACTTTTTTTTTACAAAAATGATATTGTTAACACCATTTTTTACATTCCTCTTTATAATGACACTTGAAAATAGAATGATTCAAAATGAAATTGAACATATGAAATTTTGTTAATCTACAATTATAAATTTTGAACATATATTTTGATCTTCATATTAATTTTTTATTGAAATAAGTGTGAATAAAAAAAAATATTTCAACAAAAGTCGATGTTAGGTGTATTAAAAAAAGAAAGTTGACATCATTTTTTTAGTAGACACTCAACGAAACTTTTAGTATAAACTATATTTTTTTTTTTAAAAAAAATCAAATTTTCTAGAACATAACTTTTTTAAAAATGTATTTTTTTAATTCTTTGTTTTATAATTTTTTTTATAGAACTTGACTTTTTTTTAATGTAATTTATTTTTGTAAGAAACTAAGCTTTGCTTTAATCCGTTACTAATTTTTTTTCCTTCAATACACGTCACTAATAACGTGACTTATAATTTCCACACTACATTAAAATCGTATTTGACACGAATAACATGAGTAAAATTATGAATTAATCATGTCATTTTATTAATGTTAGGTGAAAAATCCGATCCCTAATGTCCAATAATTTTATTTAATATAAGTAACGCCAAAATGTTTTTGGATAAAAATAACGTCCACTTTTTTAAAATAAATAACGATTTTTTTTTATTCACACCCATGAAAGAAAATCCCGTCATATATACGTCTTCGAATCAATGTGTTGATTTTATTTTCGTGTGTAAAAATCTCAACTATTCTATAACGATAAAAACTAAATACGAGGTCCAAGATGGACTATTATTATTGTTGCGAACTAAAAACGATGTATGATCTAATCAATGACGTATGGTTTTGAAAATTTGCATTGTACCTTCAGGCATGAGCATCCGCACACGAACCAATTCAAACCGAACCCAACCTTTACATTTGTTTTCACCCAACACGAACATAACTAATTAAAAATGACACAAAACGTGAATTTCTTTTCTTAAACATGAGCATGAATCAATTAAAATGCAACATGATATGATTTTTATTTTTTTATCGAACATGATCTTCACAAACCATTACAAATCGAACATGATCTTCACATTTTTTTTATCTAACACGAACACAACCAATTAAAAATGAGATGAGTAACCATGTTTCCGTGAGACTAGAGTGCTCTATAAGGAACTACAAAATGTTTTGATGTCTATGCTTGAGTTGAGATTGAAACTAATAACTCCAAAGTGAAGTTACTGGTATGCCAAAATTTTGCAATTTTTAAATTATTTACACTAAAATACATAAAATATTTATTATTTATATTATACACGACTTTATAGTTTTCAAAATTATCAGCGTGCCTTCAGGCACGAGCATACCCTAGTATGTATATATATATATATATATAATAAAGGAGAAGGAACTTTTGGTCTTTGCCAACTAATGGTTGGGATCGAAAGTTAATAAATTTGATCTTTATAAAGTGGTGACTGAGATTAAATGGGAGAGATTTCCGTCCAATGGCTTAGAATCAACCAGGGATGTATCTGTGTAACTTTAAAATCACGCGGGACTCACAATCAATAGGGTGGCTGAAGTACAACCTAGGAGATGTACTTTCTACATATCTTCACACAATCTCAATCTGCACACAATCTCAAGAGGACAAGATAGATGCAGCTGTAGAGTTTAGGAGAGAGCAATTTGAGGAGTTAAGTTGAAGAGTTGCAAGTGAAGCAACTGAAGGGTTTTCCAGAGGCCAATCTCAGTCTTCACGGTGAGTTATTCATTCAGTTCTTTGAAGTAACACCGTAGAACTGTATTCTGTATAACACGTAGAACTGTATAAATTTGCTAACACGAATGACTGACCATGAATTAAACTGAATAACACAAATAACTTACAAAAATATACGTTGTTTTTGGAGTTTTTGTGTTATAAAAACTCCAACTCTAGAACTATAGAACTGTATAAGAATCCTTATGAACTGTATAAACAACCTTATAAACTGTATAATAGGGTTAGCTCTGTGTGTTATAAACATATGCTTGGTTGAGAGTAACTGTATAACACGAATGTTCTTATCAACTGTATAACACAGCCTTATGAATTGTATAACACGAATGTTCCTTATTTATCTATAACGTAACTAACGACAACACCGCCTGTGTTTTTTTTAATGAAATGTATAACACTGTATATAAGTGGAGTCCATGAATATCATTGCTATTGAAGAAAAAAAAATCTTGGAATATGCAGTTTTTGCGTGAGAAAAAGTTGATAGCAAAGTTCTAAGATGCAAAGTTCATATTTAATTTGGGGTTTGTATCTTCCAATTATAATTGATGGCCCATATTTTATTTGAGGTTTGTATCTAATGAACGACTGAGATTCCTCCAAAATCGTTTGTCGAGGCTTTGTGTTGAGACTAAGTCATTTCAAGTATTGCTACAATGGATCCATTAAATGTGACTTGAAATTTTTTCATTTCGGTACTGTTAGGGTGGCTGGAGTAGGTATATGAGTTCATACAGTATACATCTTTTCGTCCTGAGTAAAAATCTGTTGGTTCATCTTCACCTAGCAGCAAAATATTGGAGACAAATTTCCCTTCCTTCCTTCTCCTTGGTTTCTCTCACATGTACGGTTCTTCTAAGATCTTTACATTTCCTTGTTTTTTTTTTCTACTTCTCACTATGTTATGCGTGTTTGTTGTCAGATATTAAAAATATTGAACTGTTTTCAAGAGACTTACAGCTTAGTGTGGACTGTTTTATGCATGGAATGGACTATCATGCGTGTCTATTTTCAAGAGACTTACAGCTTAGTGTGGACTGTTTTTGCTCACAGTTTTGTTTAGTTGTTTCTTGCTAACTGAACTGGGTGTTCATAGTTTAGTTAAGTTCTACATACTGAACTGGGTTTTAAGCTGGGTGAAAAAAGTTGGGTCGGGTATACATATATACATGTTTAAGGATAAAAAAGCTGGGTTTTAAGCAGGGTCGGGTGAAAAAATCAGTTGCACGAAACCATGACATAAAAAACCATGTATACTTGTTTAAGGGTATACATGTAATATGAATTATGTGTAATAAATTTAACTATTTTTACTTTGAGAATTGTTTCAGTTATATACACTTATTTGAAATCAGGTATATACACGTTCATAACTCTGAAAACCACTTCAACTAATGGTTGTTTGAGTTTACTCTCAAGAACTGCTTTTTGTAAAAACTGTATGGAACGCTCCTAAGCTTTGATAATTATTTTTAGGATAAAAACTAATTATAAATAAAAGGTTACATAAAAAAAGTTTTTAAAACAATTATAAAAAAATAAATATTTAAAACAGTTATAAAAATTATTTTTTATTACAAAAATGTTTTTTCTAACTGTTTTAAAAAAATTATTTTTAAAACAGTCATAGAAACTTTATTTTTATTTCAAAAGTCTTTTTATAATTGTTTTAAAAATACTGTTTTAAAAAATAACGTTTTCATAATTGTTTTAAAATAATTTTTAAACAAATAACGTTTTTGTAACTATTTAAAAAAAGTTTTTTAAAAATAATTTTTTTAACATTTATTTTAGTGAAAAACATTTTGAATATTTTTGCTTGGTAATTACTTTTAGAACCAAAACTAATTATATGGAATGAAAGAAGATGCTATTTTTAATGAAAAATATCACATACTTCAAGGATAATATTCTTGATAGTCTGAAAAGTATAGGATTTCAAATGTTTTATAATGAGTGTACTATTCTTATTATGAGTCTGTTTTTGAACACATGCTTTATTTTAAAACGTGGTTTGTTTTAAGCATCGTGGTACCTGTTATGCTTTATTCCCTATACGCAAGCACACTTTATTCTCTCTATATATTTGTACACACAAAAAGGTGCTAACATGTAGCAGTGGATGCGTGTGAATAGGTGCAACTCATTTCAATAAAAAAATCGAGTTGGAAGTTCTTTTCAGTTCAAAGTGTAAAACTGGATGCACAACCGAGTTTAAAGTGTTTTGGGGTTATTGTATGATTGTTTATGAGAAATTACATGCCATAAAAATTCAGTTATGGAGATTTTTTTCTCTTGTGTTAAATTTAAATTTAGACATGACACGAGACGATGACTATTGTTGTTTGCATTATTTTGATTTATGTATAGACGTAAGTGGTGATAGCATTATTTTGCAAAATCATTGCTCCTATTCTCTATTTTTTTGGGTTAAATGTATTTTTTTTTTTTTTACTTTTTTGTTAATTTATTTGCATAACCATTTTAACTTGCGATATGGAAAACAAACCAACTCCCCCGACTTCTAACATGACAATCCATGGACAAGTACATATTTTCTTAATTCAAAAAATTCTAAAATATTATTGTTAATCTTTTTCTAATATATTATACCTATGTAGATGGAGGTGTGTGCGGGATTAAGATGTGTAAAATATATTCACAAATACACAATAATGATCACACAATAATGATGCTGGAAAACGTGGATGAGATTGAACAATATATTGACGCAAGATATATTGGACCACCGCAATCTGTTTGGAGGTTATTGGGTCATATTTTACACGAAAGAAAATCATGTGTTGTACGATTGACTTTTCATTTACCTGAGACGCTTCACGTTGTTTTTGATCCAGCATAACCTATGAGTAGAATCATTTACCGGGTCTGGGATGAAAGAATATGCAATGAAATAACATCTTATCTTTGTAATTTAAAATGCATGGTCTATATTTAGACTTGGCTACTAATTTATTTATTTTAAAATTTAGATTATGGTGGTTGTTCATCCACACTCGATGTCAGACGAATTGTCATCGACTTTTAGACGTGTTATGTTAAACAAGTATGGACATCATTTATGAAGATTCTAATCAAATATGTTATGCTTCATCCTTTTCTAATCATGTATTAAACACGTTGGTCTGTATTTTTAATTATGCCTTATTTTTGGGGGGAGGGAGAATGGACTCAAATTGGAGATGTTGTTTTAACATTTACTATGCTTGAAAAAATTTAACTTATGTTACATTTATTTTGACATTTCAATGCACATATGTTTTAATGGATTTTAAAGATATTATTATTTTCAGCGTGTTATCGGCGCATGAAAGCGTACAACTAGAAAGTATATCTTTACAAAAAATGTGCTTGACATCGTTATTTAATAAAATGAAATTTAAAAAGTATTTTTATGTCTTTATTAAAGTGTAAAATACCATAGATATGAGTGCGTGTACCGTGCCATCGGCACGGGTACACCCTAGTATATATATATATATATATATATATATAAAGAGAGAGAGAGAGAGAGAGAGAGAGAGAGAGAGAGAGAGAGAGAGAGAGAGAGAGAGAGAGAGATTGGCTCATATGCATATGAAATGCGGATAGTATATGCATATGAAATGCGGATAGTAAGTGTATTTTTTTAAATGACTGTCCTTGCTGTCATTTGAAATCTTAGCTTAAAAAACCCACATGTGCTCATTTGTCCCCTTTGACCCACATGTGTGAGAAACCATTTCTTTCTAGTTATTTTGCACAGGTACTTGTAGGACATGATGATTGCTTGATGAATCATTGGATACACAGAGGCATGGTGATATATTATTAGAAGAAAGGAAACACAGAGAAACATCAGAAATAAGCGTAGAAACCTGATAGAAGGATAAATGTTTTCAATATAGTTGTAAGACATTTTTAGAAATTAATAAATTATACACTTAGTTCAGTATGCATGGCTCATTTATGGGTTAGCTTTATTTTGAGATAAAAATCACCATCGAGAAATTAAGGTGTGACAAGTTGGTATCAGAGCTAAGCTCGGTTTAATATTTGCCTATATATGATATGTGTTATAAGATTATTGAGGATAAGACATTTGGATAAAAATTAAGGAAAATCGATCTTCAAGTTACATGCCGAATATATGGGATATTAGGATTTTATTTATGAAAAAATTTTAAAGATAAAAATATAGTTGCAAGGCTGAGGTATTTATATAGGGATTACTAGAAAAATTCTGGAACTATAATTTTGAGAAATGTGATTGATTTAGATATTCAGATTTCACGTAGTGGACAAACACATTAAAATTTCTAAAGATTATCAAGATATGATTAAGTATTTAGAAGCATATTAAGAAAGTTATCTTAGGAAGGGATTGTATGCAATATACCCCACAAGTCTTTAAAACACAACTCATTTGTCTTATCTATTCAACTAATACTCCCGATGAGAATGAATTACTTAATTTAGAACTCCATTTCCATCTTTTTATTGTATGTTGTTCTATTGACACTGTCAATTTCGTAGTCGACAAACTCATTTGTCTCTTTTTTTCTATTGACACTGTCAATTTTGTCTTCCGCATTGTACTCTTATTGTCTTATATGTTGTTCCCACTAGATTACGAGACTAAATTACTTATGCTAGAATGGTACCTGAATAGGATTATATAGGAAAAGTCATAAAAAGAATTTCTTGATAATCATTAGGAACATCTGTAAAGAAAAAATAGAAGTATCAGAAATGTTAAATTGAATCATTCAACTCTTTTGGGCGTAACGGTATTACTAACTTTACCATATCCCACAACTACAATCTTCCTATGTTTGACATAATCAATGCTATGAATTACGATTAATTAACCATTACCATATACCTTTTAATCCATGTTACTGCATTTTTAACTCACTATGATTCAGGATATCATTGAAAACTTTAATATCTCCAAAAACATTACGGATTTCATAGTGAAATATAATCTCTTACCCAATAAACAACTAGAATGGTTGTGATCATATGAAGTCGTACATAAAACCTATACAAGACATTAATATCGCAAATGTGATTCCCTTATAAACCATTTTTCCAAAGAAACCCCAATGAGAAACCCAAATGATGTTACTAATGAGCAACATAATTTTTCACCCATAGTAGGGGAATCGGACTTAGTATTTTTCACAAAATGCTCATATCATTATATGATGGCCCTGGATACCTTAATCTTACTTATGAACACCTTTGTGTAGTTCAGAATATGTTACGCTTAATGAAATTTTAAAACCTCTATGTTAATCTTGAAACAATCAATTCAAGTTCTGATTCCATTGAAACTATTCTAATACAGCATATAATATAGACAGGAAATAAACTACAATTCTACACACATCAGTATAATTTGTCTGTGGGACTCAGAATATTGAGTGCCTAGTTTTATTTATCATATGAATGTCCCTCTTTGAATTTTTGGCTCAATGTTGTTTCTTTATCTCCAAATGGTTTGGATTGATTTATTATTTGTATTTCTATTTACTCTAAGCCTCTAGAACTAATAATTATGGGTTGTTTGTTTTAGAAACCATTTGCAACCTTAACCTTGTAAAGATGATATTTCCATCTCAGTAACATCATCATACTGATTATTTAGTACTATTTCAAATGGATTACTATTATTTTAATTCTTAACTTCCTATACACACCGAATTCGGCCGAAATTTTTTTCCTAACTAAATAGTTGTTGATCTATATCAACAAGATCTTTATACTATACTATGTCGTATCTGAAACCCTTAGCCTCAGAATACTCATTCTTTTCTTATTTAATAACCCAAGAAATTACTAAAAAGATACAACAGACTAGGGAAAGACTCAAGATAACCCAAGATATTATATAACATATTATATATGTGGCCTATCAGTTAGGATTACCTGCAAAATTGTCTAATATTCATTATATATTCCATGCATTCCATTCCAAACCTAACACATGCCAACCCCAGGATCATACAGACAACTTACCTCTTTGCAAACAAACCTCTCTCGTAAATAATTTCCCATTACTTCATGACATTAGGATGTTCCTGATTCTATATAGTTCATTTGCATTTAAATTTTGCAAGATCCGTCGGTAAATGTTCTTAGACCTAGTAAGGAATATTTTGATTCGACAGTTTATTAATTTCAGAATGCCATTGCAAGTATATGTAACACTCCGTAATTTTGAGGATTTAGTATTTAATTATTTTTGGGAGATATAAAAATATTTAAATTGGAGAAAATTTAATATATGATTTGGAGAATTTATTTAAGTGGGAAAAAAATATTTATATTTGGCAACTTTAAGTTTAATTATTGGAAATTTTGTGTGTTGCATTTTGAAGTCAAAATTGGAGAATGTTATAAAGTATTTCAGATGACCATTATGAGTGCGCGGTTGACTCCGGATGGATCGAGATAGTCAGAAAAGAGTATATGGGGGTAGTAATCGAGTCTCGGGGCATTTTTGGTCATAGTCGGTCCCACATGGAGGGATTTGAGCCATTTTAATTAGGCCCATGTGGACAAAAACGGGATTAGGGTTTTAAACCTAATTGAGGGAGTGTTGAACGACAGTTAACACAATTCTAACTTAGGGCTTTGAGATAAAGAAATGAAGCAAAAAAAGAACAATTTGGGTCTCTTTTGGAGCCAAATTAAAGGACAAAGTGAGTGTTCGCATTCAAACCATTAACTAGACCAACGGATTAAACTCTACGAAAAATTCCAGGCAAGTGGTTAACTGTTATGATTTTTAAATTTTGATAATCAATTCATATCATAGTATGTGCATCGAAAATCTATTTTGGTTATGGGTTAAATAGCTAAAAGGGGGTTTTCCGGATTTGCATAGTATATGTAGGTTTGAGACTAAATTAATGGTGAATATGGATATGGGACTACTAAAATCAATTGTAGGATTCTAATTAGTGAGTATTGTTGACAAGATTCGAATCATTATGACGGATTTATATCTCCGTAGAATAAACTCGGGTGAAACCTAATTCGGGAAAAGTTTGGGATTTTGATGAATCGATGAATAATTTAGGTCTTCTAGAAAATTAGGACATATCTCTATGTAAATGAAATGTTCGTGGTGATTGGGTAAGGGTTTAAGAAGAAACTAAAATGTTCATCAATGGACCAAAAGGAGGTCGGAGAAGGAGCAGACCTTTTCGATCAATCGATCGATGAAAGGGATCGATCGATTGATGGTCCTAGATTTTTGGCAAGCTCACCAGTTTTATATATAAAAGGGAAATTAATTTAAGATTTTTCCCCTACTTTTTATTTAGTCATAAATTCATATCTAGCACAAATTCCTTAGCAATTATAAGGGGGTATAATTGGGTTTAGGAGGGTGATTATCGTATGTCACGAGATGAATAAATTTTGGGAAATAATTCGTAGGTATTGATTGTGGGACCGAGGGAAAATGTTCGGGTATTGTGGTTGAGTGGCATTACATTATTAAAGGAATCGAGGTGAAATTAATTAATTATTGGGTGAAATATAGAATCGGGTCTTAACGATTGTACGGGACAAGTGAGCGAGTCCGGGTATATTGGTTAGGCGACACCAAGTATTAAATTTACTAATGTGTAAATTAATTAAATTAGACTCGGGAAGGTAATAAATTAATTAAGGAGAGATTAATTAACTAGAGTCGGACCATAGACTCGGAAATATATAGGCCCGTGTTACGGTTTTTAGTACATGGTAAAGCCGGGATTTATATTATGTATATACGGTGTGGTGATAGCATATATGTATGTGTGTACTTTGTGTGTGCTATTAAATATCAGAGACTAGATATTTATTTAATTTATGTACTCTAGTCTTATCAAGGGAGGTTACGAGATGTCGGCGAATCCCCTAGCTTGAGAAATTTGGCCAGTATATCCCCAAGTCATAGAGTCCGGTATATGGGTGAGAGACTTATCTCACTTTAAGGGAAGGAATATAACCGCCTCCACTACGTTTATATTTTGGGCCAGGTTGGTGAGCGATTCCAACTTGGGAAACAAGGTTACGTGAGCACCCCTATGTAACAACCCTCGCTTTTGGGAGCCCATTTTTATATTTATTTGCTATGTTGGGTAGTTGCTTATATTAAATACTGGGTGTGGGTAAGTATTAATTTGATGAAATAAGTTAATATTTACAATTAAGTTGCATTATTACCATGTGGGTAAGTGATTATTATTATATAGTGTTTTATTTTGTCATGGAAATTAAAATGGCAATTTAAATTAAAATGGAACCGGAACTCAAATGGTTTATGAAATTTCCAAATGATAATTTGGAGGGTGTAGTTAGTTCCGGGAGGTACGAGACAGTCAAAATGTGTGACATATTGTATTTTGGGATTTTGGGCACTTTTGACTGGTTTTGGCATATCGCGTATTAGAAATTAACTATTGCGGTATTATCACTTAAAGGTTGGAGACTTTTTAATCTTAAGCCACGTTTAGTTTTCCCCAAGTCTTCCATTTCCTCTTATTTGCCCTAAGTGTTCTAGCCCTAGAGTGAGAGAGAGTGAGAGTGGAAGATTGGAGAGAAAGGGAAATCTTGAAGATTTGTGGTTTGATCTTGCTTCCTTCTTCAACCAAGCTTGATATTGAAGCCCCAAGGCAAGTTTTCTACTTGCTATTATATGGTTTAAGATGAATAATTAGTATGGTTAGTTATGTATCGTCTTGATGTTATATAATTGTGGTTTTTGGTTGGATTTATGGGTATCAACATCTTTGATAGAGTTAGATTGTTAATTGAGGTGGAAAAATGTGGTTGGGAGCATTTATGATCTTTGAGTAGTCATTAAATGTAGTTGGTTGATTTTGGGGTTGGTTATTGATTTTGGGTTTTGAAGATAATAGGAGAGAAAGGTCTAGGTCTGCTATGGCCGGTTGATCGCGTCTCTCAGACCGGTCGACCGGGCCTTCGGAGGAGGGCACACTGCTTTCTTTCAAAGGCACGAAATAAGGACGCGATCGACCGCGGTTCCACCATAGGTCGACCGGTCCACCCGAAATGGACTTTCTGCTTTCTTTCAAAAGCTAAACTTTGAGACGCGGTCGACCGCGGTCTTGGGACCGGTCGATCGGTCCCCTGTTTTTTTTAACCAAATTTTCTACTTTGGTTTTAAATCCCTTTTCTTCCCCTAGGAACTTAGGACTCTTCTTGAATTAAGTAAACCTTGTCTTTTAGAGTCCTAGCTGAGTTGGTTGTCACCCTAGTGTTGAATGGGTTTCACTTGGGGTTAAGTCCGGGGGAGCGGTTGTCCTAAGTGATGCTAAGGCATCACTTCTCTTCGTGCATCCAAAAATATGGATGGAAATTGTTGGCCCATACTTGGAGACTTAGGGGCTTGAAATGAAGCATATGAGACCTTAAGCTCGGGAAAATAATATGATCCCTTGGAGATTTATTCTAGGAATAACCTAGGATGATAATAAAATGAATTATCCTATGATAACGATTTCAAACAAACGAAACACGTAAATGTTAATGAAAAGGAAAGTATAGTTTTTATAGTAAATGCTAATTTACTTAAACACACCTATCTAAATGCTATCATAAGGGAAGCTCGCGCATGAGGTGATGTTCCTTGGCTAGTGAATGCAGGGAGACTATAGTCCTCGGCCATATGCGGGTTTATTATATGTATTTTTCTGCGCTAGTGAAGTAATTCCGGGTGTGGTTATGACTCACTCGCAGGCATATGGCCACTTCCCGACGTGCGTTAGGTACCCAGGCTGCCTTGTTTGATGGGCCCCTGGAAGATGATAGTCATTTAGGGGCGCGCCCAGTGAGGAAACTCGGAGGGGCGGTCTTCGAATCGTTATATGTATAAGAATATGACTTTTCTAAACTCAAGTGGGACTTGAGGGTTGTATAATTTCCACTAAATGATATTATTGATAATTACCTTCCTACTAAGAAATGGGAATTGGAATATATGAGGAAATAATGATTAGTGTATTCCTATTAAGGAATTGAAACCGGGTTAAAGTGGAAATTGGTTAATAGAAGCTTTTAATTTAATCATTGCATCATCTTCCTTTCCTGCATAGTTTATTTAAGCATGTCATGTTAGTGGTCTTATTAGTATTCATGCCTAGGTTGTTAGATTCTGTTTTCCTTTGTCATGATTAACTGTTCATATCTAGCATGCTTTTTGTTCATCTGGGAACTATATATAAACCAGGTCCTGACCCGTCCATTTTCCTCTATGTTGTGTTTGTTATTGTATCCGCCCAGGTGCTCCTCCGCAAGGACGCCCGTGTTGATATTTCTACTCTTTTGCTTTTAAAGGAGCTGTATGAAATTGCGGATATTACAGGATGTTTTGTTAGACGCCGTCATTCTTTTGATATCTAGTTATGATCGGGTCTGTCACTCGGGCGAGTGGCCCAAACTTGTAATTGTATAATGAATGTAAAACATTATATCTAACTGTTGTGACTACTTTTGTGTAGCTGTGAACCGACAGCATATTCGGTTCTCTCCTTGTATAGTGGTTTTAGATGTATCAAAATTATGTTTCTTTGAATTCCACTATTGTTCTAAAATGGGTTGTTTAAATTGTTTTTTCTTAACTTCACTTTTAATTGCATAAATTATTTTGACAACCCGTTTTCCGAATTATTGGGTGGTTTTATCGGTTACTCTTACTTTATTTGGGGTGTTGAGAATGATTTCCGTCCATGATTACCGTATATGTCGGAGTATCGGGCTGGCCACCCCTTATTTCGGAGTGCGGGTTGTCACAGATGGTATCAGAGCACTGGGTTCTAGAGTACTAGGATCTGTGTGGACTTGTCACGATCTACCGTAGCGTTCTTTGATATAGAGCCTAATGATAAGACTGCTTTATTCCTTATAATTGCGATCTTTTGTGAATTAGAATGTTGTGGATTGTATTCTAATACTTTTGTCCCTTCATCTCAGATGCCGCCTAAGAGAGGTCGCCCCGCGAGACGTAATAGAGATGTAGAAGAGGATGTTGGTCCTCCACCGCCCCAAGGAACTTTAAATGCTGCGGACGTAGCCAATATCGTGGCTCATGCAGTTAATGCTGCTATGGCCGCAGTAGCTTAACAGATGCCAACAGCTCAACAACGGGCACAAGATGCTCAAGCACCTACGGGACCATCCCCGTGGGAAAGAGTAAGGGAGTCCTTTTTAAAGGGCCATCCCCCAGAGTTTGACGGAGGTTCTAATGTTGTTCGAGCAAATCAATGGAAAAAGGATATGCAATGCCATTTGCGAATGGTGGATTGTAGTGAGGAAAAGAAGCAGGTCCTTGCTACTTTCAAGTTGATTGGGGCAGCGTTACATTGGTGGGAGTCGATGACTACGCCAGATCAGAGGGATACTATGTCCATTACTGATTTTTGGGTCTTATACGATCGGAAATATTTTCCTCTCGCAATTCAGAGGTAGATGAGGAGGAAACTTCAAGATCTAGTTCAGGGAGAACGATCGGTTGACGAATACGAGGAGGAGTTTACCCGGCTAGCTAGTTTTGTGCCGGAGGAGGTGACTCCGAAGGAAAGAAAAATCTCAAAATTCATGGGAGGTCTAAACTGGAGAATCCGACAAAATTTGTTGGGTAATCCGGATTTACAAACTTTTGGTGAAGTGATGAATGCGGCATTGCTTCATTGTCAGGAGCAACGGTTGTTTATACAAAATAGCAAGAAAGCTACCAGAATGGGGCAACTAGGGAAGCCCAGGGTGAGTGGTAATGGAGGAGGAGCCTTTCCTTCGTCCCAACCTGCGGGTAATAAGCAACTTGAAAGGGATCTTCAGCAAGGGGATGGGTCGAAAAGACAACGCTCTGGCGGGTTTAATGTTAGTGGTAATGCTAACAGACAAGGTCAGGGTACCGTACCACAGCAAGCGGGTCGTGGTGGCCAGGGAGGTCGGGGCCAACCGGGCCAAGGTTTCAGGCAGTTCAGAAATAACAGAGGTCGAGGTCAGGAGAATATGGTGGGGAAATGTTTCCAATGTGGAGAAGCTGGTCATTTTAAGAGAGATTGTCCTCAGGTGATTGGGGGACAACCTCCACGAGTTCCTCAGAAGCCTTATGTACAGTTCCCTCCAGAAGCACCGAATCTAGTTGCCCCTCTACAGCAGGGTCAACTACAGTATGGGAGAGTCTACCACATTCAGGATGCTATGCTTCCTCCTGTTCAGCCAACGCCGCCAACTATAGAGGGTAAGTTCTTTATTCAGGGACACATAGGTCGCGTTCTGCTTGATACGGGTGAGACACATTCTTTTATTTCCAGAAGTTTTGCTCAGTCAACAGAGTTGATAAAATCTGTGGAAAGTACCTTTACTAGTGTGGAATCCTCTATGGGTGACGGTTCCCTCATCTTCTTTGTTTGCAAACGTTTAGGGATCACTCTTGGTAATTTGTGTTTTGAGGCCGACTTACTCGTCCTAGATATGGTTAGGTATGATGTTATTTTGGGCATGGATTGGCTTGTTAAGTATCATGCTATAGTAAATTGTTACGGGAAGAGTATAATCTTCGCCGTTCCGGGACAAGATATGTTCCTGGTAGTTATTCCTCGTTTAGAGGGAGATTCTGGTACTTATTTATATTGTATTGCGGATGAGATTTCTCGGGATGTAGTTGTTCCCTTAGATTCTATTCCTGTTGTTCGAGATTTTGGGGACATTTTTCGAGAGATACCGGGTTTGCCTCCTAGTAGAGAGATTGAGTTTATAATTGACTTAGCGCCGGGAACTCGATCGATTGCACGAACTCCTTATCGTATGGCTCCTGTACAAATGAGGGAGCTAAAAGATCAGATTCAGCAGTTGTTGGAACAGGGGTTTATCAGGCGTATCACATCGCCGTGGGGTGCTCCTGTGTTATTCGTGAAGAAAAGAGATGGTTCTCTCCGGTTGTGTGTCGACTATAGAGAGTTGAATAAAGCCACCATTCAGAATAAATACCCTTTGCCTCGCATAGATGACTTGTTTGATCAGCTCCGGGGAGCAACCTACTTCCCTAAGATTGATTTGAGAACGGGGTATCATCAGTTGAGGATACGGGAGCAAGATGTATCCAAGACTGCTTTTCTAATGAGGTACGGGTCTTATGAGTTTTTGGTTATGCCTTTTGGGCTAACCAATGCCCCTGCGGTGTTCATGGACCTTATGAATAGGGTATTTCGGGACTTCCTGGACCAATTTGTTATCGTGTTTATTGATGACATCCTTGTGTATTCTCAAACGGAAGATGACCATGCTACTCATTTGGGGTTGGTCCTGCAAAGGTTAAGGGATCACCAATTGTACGCTAAGTTTGAGAAGTGTGGTTTTTGGTTACGGGAAGTGCAGTTTTTGGGTCATGTTGTGACTTCACAAGGTATATCGGTTGACCCAAATAAAGTTGTTGTGGTGAGGGAGTGGGGTCAGCCCACGACACCTACCGAAATACGCAGTTTTCTGGGTTTGGCGGGGTATTACCGTCGTTTTATCAAAAGATTTTCTAAGATTGCTAGTCCATTGATAAATTTGACCCGGAAGGGGGTTAAGTTCGTTTGGGATGACGCCTGTCAAGCTGCATTCAACGAGCTTAAAGATAGATTGACTTCGGCTCCGGTCCTCGCTTTACCCAAGACGGGATTGGAATATTTAGTCTTCACCGACGCATCTCTTCAAGGTTTAGGAGGTGTGCTTCAGCAGGAGCGACAAGCTATTGCGTATGCTTCTAGGAAACTCAAACCTCATGAAAGAAATTATCCAGTGCATGACTTGGAATTAGCCGCCGTTGTCTTTGCCTTAAAGATTTGGAGGCACTATCTTCTCGGGGAGAAGTTTAGTCTTTTCACAAACCATAAATCGTTGCAATATTTATTTTCTCAGAAAGATTTGAATATGCGGCAGCGAAGATGGTTAGAGTTCGTGAAAGATTATCAATTTGATATTCATTATCATCCGGGCAAGGTGAACATAGTGGCGGATGCCTTGAGTAGGAAACCTGAGGGAGAATTAGCTAATGTGTGGAAAGCTAAATGGAAGGAACTCAGTCATGAGGATGCGGTTGCTAGGGCGTTTATGTCCGTAATGACCGTTACTCCGACGATTGTGGCAAGGGTTGTGGAAGCCCAAGGCAGAGATAAGGAATGTCAAGACTATATTCGCCGATTATTGACTGGGGGAGCGGAGTCCTACTCGGTAAGTTCTGAGGGTGGATTGCGGTTTCATGGAAGGCTTATTGTTTCGGAGGATGGAGATTTGCGACGGGCTGTGATGGCGGAATCTCACGGCTCTAAATTTTCGGTGCATCCGGGAAGTGATAAAATGTATCAAGATATGCGCCGTCAATATTGGTGGCCGGGTATGAAACGAGATATTTCGGAGTTTGTATCTCGATGCACTACTTGTCAGTTAGTTAAGGTTGATCATCAGCTACCGGCAGGTTTGTTGCAACCGTTGGAAATTCCTGTTTGGAAATGGGAGAGCATTTCAATGGATTTTATCACCAGCTTGCCAACGTCACCAAAGGATCACGATTCTATTTGGGTGATCGTGGATCGCTTGACAAAGTCGGCGCACTTCCTTCCCGTCCGTACTGATTATAATACCGCTCGTTACGCTCGATTATTCATTGAAGAGATTGTTAGATTGCATGGGGTGCCCTTGAATATTGTTTTCGACAGAGACAAGATCTTTGTTTCCCACTTTTGGCAAAGTTTCCAAGAGGCCATGGGAACCGAATTGAAATTAAGTACTTCTTATCATCCTCAAACAGATGGCCAGACCGAAAGGGTTAACCAAATGTTGGAGGATATGCTCCGAATGTGCATGCTTGATTTTAAGGGTAGTTGGGAACAATATCTCCCTTTAGTTGAATTTGCTTATAATAATTCATACTAGTTCACTATTGGGATGGCGCCCTATGAAGCCTTGTATGGTAGGCCGTGTAGATCCCCCACGTGTTGGTTAGAAGTGGGAGATAACAAGTTTCTCGGACCTGAAATGATTTGGGATACTTCTTCTAAGATCGAGCTTATTCGAGATCGTATTCGGATAGCCCAAGATAGACAAAAGAGCTATGCCAATGCGGGGATAAGGCATGTGGAGTTGGAAGTGGGAGACCAAGTGTTGGTACGGGTGTCGCCTATGAAAGGCGTTAAGCGTTTCGGAAATAAAGGAAAGCTTGCACCACGTTTCATTGGGCCTTTTCCTGTACTTGCTAAGGTAGGCCCAGTGGCGTATCAAATCGCCCTATCGGAACCTTTACAGCAAATTCACGATGTTTTCCACATCTCCTCTTTGAAGAAGTATAAGATGTGTGATGGTGCCCTTTGGCACATTCCTTTCGAGGATATAGAGTTACTTCCCGATGTTTCTTATGAAGAGCAACCAGTGGCCATATTGGAGCATGGGGAGCGTAGATTGAGATCTCGTGTGGTGCCCTTGGTTAGAGTACAATGGAGTCATCACAGCGTCGAGGAATCTACTTGGGAGCGTGAGGACGATATGCGGGATAAGTATCCGCATCTCTTTATCCAAGGTACGCTTGAATTTTGGGGGCAAAATTCCCTCATAAAGGGGGGAGTATGTAACAACACTCGCTTTTGGGAGCCCATTTTTATATTTATTTTCTATGTTGGGTAGTTGCTTATATTAAATACCGGGTGTGGGTAAGTATTAATTTGATGAAATAAGTTAATATTTACAATTAAGTTGCATTATTACCATGTGAGTAAGTGATTATTACCATATAGTGTTTTATTTTGTCATGGAAATTAAAATGGCAATTTGAATTAAAATGGAACCGGAACTCAAATGGTTTATGAAATTTCCAAATGATAATTTGGAGGGTGTAGTTAGTTCCGGGAGGTACGAGACAGTCAAAATGTGTGCCATATTGTATTTTGGGATTTTGGGCACTTTTGACTGGTTTTGGCATATCGCGTATTAGAAATTAACTATTGCGGTATTATCACTTAAAGGTTGGAGACTTTTTAATATTAAGCCACGTTTAGTTTTACCCAAGTCTTCCATTTCCTCTTATTTGCCCTAAGTGTTCTAGCCCTAGAGTGAGAGAGAGTGAGAGTGGAAGATTGGAGAGAAAGGGAAATCTTGAAGATTTGTGGTTTAATCTTAATTCCTTCTTCAACCAAGCTTGATATTGAAGCCCCAAGGCAAGTTTTCTACTTGCTATTATATGGTTTAAGATGAATAATTAGTATGGTTAGTTATGTATAGACTTGATGTTATATAATTGTGTTTTTTGGTTGGATTTATGGGTATCAACATCTTTGATAGAGTTAGATTGTTAATTGAGGTGGAAAAATGTGGTTGGGAGCATTTATGATCTCTGAGTAGTCATTAAATGTAGTTGGTTGATTTTGGGGTTGGTTATTGATTTTGGGTTTTGAAGATAATAGGAGAGAAAGGTCTAGGTCTGCTATGGCTGGTCGACCGCGTCTCTCAGACCGGTCAACCGGGCCTTCGGAGGAGGGCACACTGCTTTCTTTCAAAGGCACGAAATAAGGACGCGGTCGACCGCGGTTCCACCATAGGTCGACCGGTCCACCCGAAATGGACTTTCTGCTTTCTTTCAAAAGCTAAACTTTGAGACGCGGTCGACCGCGATCTTGGGACCGGTCGATCGGTCCCCTGTTTTTTTTAACCAAATTTTCTACTTTGGTTTTAAATCCCTTTTCTTCCCCTAGGAACTTAAGACTCTTCTTGAATGAAGTAAACCTTGGCTTTTAGAGTCCTAGCTGAGTTGGTTGTCACCCTAGTGTTGAATGGGTTTCACTTGGGGTTAAGTCCGGGGGAGGGGTTGTCCTAAGTGATGCTAAGGCATCACTTCTCTTCGTGCATCCAAAAATATGGATGGAAATTGTTGGCCCATACTTGGAGACATAGGGGCTTGAAATGAGGCATATGAGACCTTAAGCTCGGGAAAATAATATGATCCCTTGGAGATTTATTCTAGGAATAACCTAGGATGATAATAAAATGAATTATCCTATGATAACGGTTTCAAACAAACGAAACACGTAAATGTTAATGAAAAGGAAAGTATAGTTTTTATAGTAAATGCTAATTTACTTAAACACACCTCTCTAAATGCTATCATAAGGGAAGCTCGCGCATGAGGTGATGTTCCTTGGCTAGTGAATGCAGGGAGACTATAGTCCTCGGCCATATGCCGGTTTATTATATGTATTTTTCTGCGCTAGTGAAGTAATTCCGGGTGTGGTTAGGACTCACTCGTAGGCATATGGCCACTTCCCGACGTGCGTTAGGTACCCAGGCTGCCTTGTTTGATGAGCCCTTGGAAGATGATAGTCATTTAGGGGCGCGCCCAGTGGGGAAACTCGGAGGGGCGGTCTTAGAATCGTTATATGTATAAGAATATGACTTTTATAAACTCAAGTGGGACTTGAGGGTTGTATAATTTCCTCTAAATGATATTATTGATAATTACCTTCCTACTAAGAAATGGGAATTGGAATAAATGAGGAAATAATGATTAGTGTATTCCTATTAAGGAATTGAAACTGGGTTAAAGTGAAAATTGGTTAATAGAAGCTTTTAATTTAATCATTGCATCATCTTCCTTTCCTGCATAGTTTATTTAAGCATGTCATGTTAGTGGTCTTATTAGTATTCATGCTTAGGTTGTTAGATTCTGCTTTCCTTTGTCATGATTAACTGTTCATATCTAGCATGCTTTTTGTTCATATGGGAACTATATATAAACCAGGTCCTGACCCGTCCATTTTCCTCTATGTTGTGTTTGTTATTGTATCCGCCCAGGTGCTCCTCCGCAAGGACGCCCGTGTTGATATTTCTACTCTTTTGCTTTTAAAGGAGCTGTATGAAATTGCGGATATTACAGGATGTTTTGTTAGACGCCGTCATTCTTTTGATATCTAGTTATGATCGGGTCTGTCACTCGGGCGAGTGGCCCAAACTTGTAATTGTATAATGAATGTAAAACATTATATCTAACTGTTGTGACTACTTTTGTGTAGCTGTGAACCGACAACATATTCGGTTCTCTCCTTGTATAGTGGTTTTAGATGTATCAAAATTATGTTTCTTTGAATTCCACTATTATTCTAAAATGGGTTGTTTAAATTGTTTTTTCTTAACTTCACTTTTAATTGCATAAATTGTTTTGACAACTCGTTTTCTGAATTATTGGGTGGTTTTCTCGGTTACTCTTACTTTATTTGTGGTGCTGAGAATGATTTCCGTCAATGACTACCGTATATGTCGGAGTATCAGGCTGGCCACCCCTTATTTCGGAGTGCGGGTTGTCACACCCTATTGAGATAGCACTTTAGAGGAAATCATCCGGCGAGGGTATACTCGGAGGGATGGATATACATATGATATATGTGTGGATGTTTTTAGTAAAGGTACGTATATAATGGTAGTAAATATTATACGCAGGTAATAATACAGTGTGTGATGTATTTGTTTTATATAACTTGTGTCACAGTTATATGATATTATTTAAAAGGAATTAATTAAGTTAATTGGTAAGATAACTTATAACCCATTAATAATAATAATACTCGGTTTAGAGTAGAATGGCAAGGGGAGATTATACCAGGACTAGTTGAACGGGGTAGTACAACTAGGTAGGGTTAAGGAAACCATTAGGTGTGTACAATAGTGGAGGGGTGAGTATGTCCTCAAGAGAGTGAGACAAAAACTTAAATATGAAACACATTCATACATTTCTAATTACTGCAGTTAATTCACTTGATAAATATTTTAAAAATATTTTGGGCATAACCCTTCCTATAAAATTATTATCAAAACCTTTTAGGTGTCCAGCCATAAGGACGCCACGATTGATATTATATTTCAGGGGCACGGTGCTGCGGCATATGTGGATACTAGCAGGATATTCGATTAGACGCCTCATTAATTCTTTCCTGGAGTAGGAATCATCTGTTAGTTTCAGTTTTACTTAGGGCTTGTCGCCCAGACTTTTCAGTACAATTTTCAGATTTATTTATTCAGGTGTTGGATGTTTGTATTCGATTATTTACTTTGGTGCCCGATGGTATATTCGTAATTTTTTTTAATTAATTATTCAGTTGATTTAATTCAGTCGTTGTGTATGACTCATATTATCTTTCCACATGTTATTGTTTGTTTAATTAAAAATTTAAAATTTCGCACTGACTTTTTGGAATACTAGGTGGTTAGTAAGTTTTAAAAAAGTTTTTGACAGTGATACTAAGAATGATCCAACTGGGATTCCTATTTTCATTTGCTATAGGACTAATCACCCGGTATTTTATTAGGCGGTGTGTCACATATGGTATCAGAGCATCAGGTTCTAGTGTCCTTAGTATCTATGCGGATTTTCACGTTTCAGCTTAGCATCCTTTGATGTATAGCCCTATCATAGGATTATTGTATTCTCATACGTACGCACATTTATGTTCTTCTACCAATTTCTCTATATTTTCAGGTTAACTCATAAGAATCGATTCTTATTTCAGATGCCGCCCAGGAGAGAGAGAGCAACTATGGCAGCATGGGGAGATGAGACTAGAGAGTCTCATCAGGAGCCAGAATTACCCCAGCAACTACCAGAGATCATTTCGGATGCACATGTAACAAAATTAGTGGCACAGGATGTTCAAGCGATTATGATCGCAATGACAAGGTACTTTCCACGAGATCAGCCTCAA
This sequence comes from Sambucus nigra, assembly GCA_949130495.1. Lineage (NCBI taxonomy): Eukaryota > Viridiplantae > Streptophyta > Magnoliopsida > Dipsacales > Adoxaceae > Sambucus > Sambucus nigra. The sequence goes on along the minus strand of OX422218.1, from coordinate 510,329,200 downwards.
GCATTAGTGGTACCAGATGTTCAGGCCCACCCGGGCCGTCGGAATGGCAATAAGTACGAGAGGTATTTCAAAAAGTCCATCCACCATAGATTCAAGGGGGCTCAGATGTGGTTCTAGCGTGTCAGTGGAAGAGAGATATTCAGCATTACCTACACATGGTAGATTACAATGCAGTGCAGAAGCAACTGCTATCCACTTTTAGGTTAGTGGGAGCAGCGCTACATTGGTAGGAGTTGATCACTACCGTTGAGGAATGGTATACATTAACTATTGCAGAGTTTTGGGTTCGGTTCGACCTCCAGTATTTCCCGCCAGCAGTCGAGGATGAAATGAGGAGAAAATTTTAGTGAGGTGACTCAGAGGGACCGTTCGGTGGCTGATTATGAGGAAGAATTCACTTGTTTGGAAAATTTTGTACCGGATGAGGTAAGAAACGAAGAAAGAAAGAACTCGAGGTTCATGGATGGGTTAGTCTGGAGGATCAAGCAACATTTTATTAATAATCCTTCATTAGTAACTTATATGGATGTCGTAAATTCAACACTCCTGCACCGCCAGGAATATCGCTTCCACATGAATGGAAGCAGGAGGGGAGTGGAAGCCAGCAAGTTGGATAAAGCAGGAGGGAACAGTATCAGTGGGGTTTCCCAGCAGCAGACAGAGGGATATCATGGGAAGGATTTATAACAGGGGAATTAAGCCAAGCGATTTAGATCTGGGGGCTATCGATAGGATGACCAGGACTTCCGACAAGGCCAGCAAGGAAAGGATCAGTGTCAAGGTGAATTTATCAGGAGGTGTTTCATTTTTGGGGACGAGGGACACGTGAAGAGAGATTGTCTTAAGCGAGGCAGGGGTCAACTACAGGATGAGATCCTCGGATGTACAGCCACTACAACAAGCCATGGGCGCGTTCACGCAGGGGGAAGCTACGCAAGAACCCGAGGATCAACCATTACAGCTAGATTATAGAGGTAATTATCTTTTTATCCTATGGGCATGGGGTATGTTTTGAGTGACAGTGAGGGTGTCACAATATAAGAATTATTCTCACTAGAGCTCGCGGTTAAGTCGAATTTTGTGGGTGCACTGGCTATAGCAACCATTTTACATATATATATTTTTGTGGGGTAGTGGTTTTCTTTATTATTAACCACGAGAGAGTGGGGGTGTACACAGAGAGGGTATTGGTATTATGCGAGGGGTTACTACTTTCGAGAATTATGGGAGTAGGGTAGGTGAATTTTCTAAATATCGGTTGAATAACGATGGATTTGAACTATTATAAATAGTGAGGGTAAGTTTTGGTGTTCGCGACATGAGGTTATGAATGATTTTTTAACTAGGTATCACCTGAGAGGCGTCTAGCCTATATATGTGTGTGTATTTATTTTATATTGTGTGGTGCGATAGAGACACATAATGAGGTCTTATGTCATAATATTTTATCCATCCTAGTAGGGGTGTCAACTAAAGTGAATCGGGTCAGTTTAAATTTATTTTCGAGTGGGGAGAGATAGATCGGGATTTATTTTGCGCAATAACTAGTAATAGAAAGGGCGCGGTATTTTATGATTGTCTTTTCGAGCATAAGAGTAGGCGTGTATGCTTTTTTGTTAAGAGACAAGTATTTGGGGGTATGTGCTATGGACTGAGGGTCTAACAGGTCTCCACGATGGGCAATGTTAGGTGGTAGTGTATCAAGGGGGTTCCCTATTTGGATTTCGCTTTACGAGACGTCCCACGAATGAAACATGGCACAATGTTGGGAGTGGGGAGATGCTTGGTCGTTAGTACATAGGTTGACTACACTCGCTATTATTCATGTATGTGATATGACTACGGGTTGGAAGTTATATTACGGGTCACAGCTATCGTAGTCGGGTAACTTTTGTGAGCACGAGGATAGGGTGTATGGGCACCCTGGTTAATAAGGGTAACTTTCGTGCGGTTAAGCACGGGTACATGCGGTATGGGCGCCCTGGTTAATTAAAATGCATATTTACGTAACACTTAGTTAGAATTGGGAGAGATAGATGTAGCGAGCTTAGAGGCACAGGACTAGGGAGTGATATTTACAGCTTGGAGCACTAGGCTTATCTTAATTTCGAGGACGAAATTTCTTTGTAAGGGGGGAGTATGTAACACCCCATAATTTTGAGGATTTAGAATTTAATTATTTTTGGGAGATATAAAATATTTAAATTGCAGAAACTTGAATTTATGATTTGGAGAATTTATTTGAGTAGGAAAAAATTATTTATATTTGGCGACTTTAAGTTTAATTGTTGGAAATTTTGTGTGTCGCATTTTTAGGTCAAAATTGGAGAATGTTATATAGTATTTTGGATGACAATTCTGAGTGTGCGGTTGAGTACGGATGGGTAGAGATAGTCAGAAAAGAGTACCCAGGTGTAGTAATCGGGTCTCGGGGTATTTTTTAGCATAATTGGGCCCACACGAAGCGATTAGGGCCATTTTAATTAGGCCCATGTGGCCAAAAACAGGATAAGGGATTTTGAACCTAATTGAGGGAGTGTTGAACGAAAGTTAATAGAATTCTAAAGTTAGGGCTTTGAGAGTGAAACAGAGTAAGCAAATCAAGAACAAATTGCTTCTCTTTTTGAGCGATATTAAAGGGCAAAGTGAGTGTTCGTTATCAAACCATTAACTACACCAGCGGATTAAAGACTACGAACAATTCCAGGAAAGTGGTTAACTGTTATGATTTCCAAATTGTGATAATCAATTCATATCATAGTATGTGTATCAAAAATCTGTTTTGGTTATTGGTTAAATAACTAAAATGGGATTTTTCGGATTTGCGTAGTATATGTAGGTTTGAGAATAAATTAATGGTGAATATGGATATAGGACTACTGGAATCAGTTGTAGGATTCTAATTAGTGAGTATTGGTGACAATTTTTGAATCAGTATGATGAATTTTTATCTCTGTAGAATAAACCCGGGTGAAACCCAATTCGGGAAAAGTTTGGGATTTTGATGAATCGATGAATGATTTAGGTCTTCTAGGAAGATTAGAACATATCTCTAGGTAAATGAAATGTTGGTGGTGATTAGGTAAGGATTCTAGAAGAAACTAAAAGATTGAGGGTTCATCAATGGCCGAAGAGGAGGTCGGAGAAGGAGCAGACCTATCGATCGATTGATCGATGGTCCCAGATTTCTAGAAGGTTCGCCAGTTTAATATATAAAACGGAAATTAATTTAAGATTTCCCCCTAATTTTTATTTAGTGATAAATGCATATGTAGCACATATTCCTTAGCAATTATAAGGGGGTATAATTGGGTTTAGGAGGGTGATTATTTTTTGCCACGAGATGAATAAATTTCGAGAAATAATTCCTAGGTATTGATTGTTGGACTGAGGGAAAATGTTCAGGTATTGTGGTTGAGTGGCATTACATTATCAAAGGAATTGAGGTGAAATTAATTAATTATAGGGAAAAAATATAGAATCGATTATTAACGATGGTACGGGCCAAGTGAGCGAGTCCGGGTATATTGGTTAGGCGACACCAAGTATTAAATTAATTGATCTGTAAATTAATTAAATTCGAGTCGGACTATACACTTGGGAAGGTAATAATTTAATTAAGGAGAGATTAATTAATTAGAGTCGGACCATAGACTCGAAAATATACAGACTAGTGTTACTGTTTTTAGTCCACGGTAAAGTCGGGATTTATATTATGTATATACGGCGTGGTGATAGTATATATTTATGTGTGTACTTTGTGTGTGCTATTAAATATCAGAGACTAGATATTTATTTAATTTATTTACTCTAGTGCTATCAAGGGAGGTTGTACGATGTGGGTGAATCCCCTAGCTTAAGTAGTAGGGGGAGTATATCCCCAGGTCATTGCGTCCCATATATGGGTGCGGGACTTATCTCATTTTCGGGGAAGGAATATGATCGCCTCCACTACGTTTATATTTTGGGCCAAGTTTGTGACCGACTCCAACTTGGGTAACTAGGTTATGCCAGCACACCTAGTGAGATAACACATTAGAGGAAATCATCCGGCGAGGGTATACTCGGAGGGATAGATATACATATGATATATGTGTGGATGTTTTTAGTAAAGGTATTGTTGTCAAATTTTATTTGTACTAAAACTACCGCAAGTGCACCAGCTATTGAAATATAGCGTGTGTAAGTACGGGTCGAACCCACAGAGATTTCGTCGATCTTTATAAAATATTGACTGCCCAACTAGACATATGAGTGTATAAAAGTGATTAAGTTTCTAAACTAAAAATAAAGACGGAATAAACGAACAAGTACAAGAGATAATATTAAATATGGAAGAAACTAGGACATCAGCTTCGTTTATCAATTTTAATTAAATTAACACATCAACTTAATATCGTGATTCCGAATTTATAACACAAAATATACCGACTCTCGTCACGTACATTTCGGAGAATATAACATTACATGCGTTCAAAATATTTTAATGTCTATGGAATTAGACACCATAAATCCCTATTCCCTCGAAAATATCACGTTCTAAATTTTTAATGTGTATTTAAGCATGGGATATCAAAACATCTAAGTGCAAGAATAACCCATCAAAAACGACAACTCTAAATTTTTAAAGCATGAATTTATAATTAATTCTTGAGGTTTAAAAATACACTCTCGTGTATTTTTAAGCGAATACCGAATTTTTTTTATTTCAAATGAAAACATGTCGGAATATGTACCAAATTAAATTAACATGCGTGGTTTAATTAGTCATGACAAACATCCTAAGTCCTAGTAAATAAACTACTCACACAACCGATTTGACACACAAATATTGCAAGATGAAAAAAATAATTTTCATTAATAATAATCAACTTACGAAATTTTGGGGCCAAGACTTGAATTACAATACACAATATGCTCCTCCAAAGTGTGTCTCAAAAATACTCTCTACAAAGATTTTTTTTATCTCTCAAAGTGTGTCTTTTTTTTTCTATCCAAAAGTGCTCCCCAAAGTCTCTACATTGCCCATAATTTATACAAAAAAAAAAAAGAAACCAACAAAATAGGACAAAGTGGGAGTTAAACATGTATGGGGAAAGGTATTTTCGGAAGAAGCAAAACATTGGTTGGTGGGGTGGGGTATCTGCTTTTGTTATATTTGAAAATGAAGAAAATGGAGAAGGTGGGAGTGTGGGTTTAGTAGGCAAGTGGGGTTGTATTTAGAGATTTTCGCAAAAAAGTTTAGGGGCAGGCAGGGGTCGAACCCCTGACCTCTCCTGTGTGCCCCCAAGAGTCCAACCATTAAGACAACTTTCATCTTTGTTTGTAATATGCCTCCAATTATATTTAACATCATATTAAATCCCAAATTTCATAATTTGCACAATAGCTCAAATCACCATAACTTCTTCATTCGGAGCCCAATTAACATGTCGTTCGAACCGACGTGACCCTAATTTCGGTGCCAAAAAATATTTCAGTAGTGTCCAGGTCTCGGGATTGACTTTGGGCATTGACCCGGGGCTTTGACTTTGACTTTCTTTTAAATTCGAACTTTGCACGGCCATAACTTCTTCGTTTCAACTCCGATTGATACGCCGTTTGAGCCCAGACGTCCCTTGATTCAAGGCCTTCAATTTCCATGGTTGGTCCGAGTCTGAAATCAGCCATTTGAATTTACAACTTTGCCCCTGAAGGTGCGTAAGTGACCTTTTTATGCTCAATTTGCGTCCGAACTTCACCGCTTTCTTTTTAAACCTGTCAATACTCAAAAACAACTTGAACAAGAGATTAGCAATGAATATAAGATGTGAGCTTGAAGTTCCCAAAATTGCATTATTAACCCCATTTATTCTTAAATTTGTATTTTTCTCTAAAATAATAAAAATATCTATAAAAGCTCTTTATTTAAGATAAAATGGGAATAACAACACTTAGATTTGGGTGTAAATAATACAAAATAATGTACTCATCAAATACCCCCAAACCTAAACTATGCTAGTCCTCGAGCAAAACTAAAATTTTAAAATATATCTCACTTTCGTAGGAATCACGGTTGCACTTAGCATGTGCAACAAGCCGTTAAACCTCTAGGTTTCCCTAGTGGACGAGTTTTGTCTCGTGAGGGTTTGCAGTGAATATACCCACAAAATTCAAAAACTTAACTCTATTTACAAAAGACACAAATTTAATATAACCAAGTTCGAATGAAAACTTCATAAATATAGTAGAACTTCACTTTTCGATCTCAACTTATCGTGTGCGTGTGCATAGCCAATATAACCGTCCATTTCAAAAGATTTGATCGTTACATTTCTTATTCGAAAGTTTGTTTTGATTTCAAATGCTCACGGGATGCGCTCACAAATGAACACTCGTAGTTGGATAATTTCTCTCGGTATATGTGAATAAAAGAGTAAATTTATATGAACAAATTTCACATATATATGATCAAGAACGAACTTTTTATAATGGATGAATATGATCTCATGAACGAAAAATCGATTCCTTTTTTAAAACATTGAATCACACCATATATCCTATTCATCTTCTCTCCACACTTTAACAAACTTCACTTGAGATCGATTAGGGCTTTCTTTAGTTTTATTGTAGGCTCGAATTTTGGCTAGAAAGAATGGCTTTTGGAGTTCAAAATTTCTAAGAATATAGAGGTTTTTTGGTATTTTGACTTTTAGGTACTTTTTCTCACCTCCATTTTTCTTTTCTCTTTCTTTTTTTCTTTTCAAACTCACATTTTTTTCCTATTTTTTTCTTTCTTTCTTCTCCATTTTTTTTTCTTTTATTCTTTTCTTTTCACACATCATTCTTGCAACCTCATTTTCTTTTGGCCTTTTTCCAACCATAATTTTACCCTAGTATTCTCAGAAAATGGGTATGGCTTCTTTTTATGGGTTTTAAACTTCTAGTTGGAGTTGGGTAGGATAGTGGGCTTTCAACAAAAGACTTATCTTCTTTTTGGTTCAAATGGGCTTGCAATGTAATAATGTACAAAAAATGTTGGAGTTTGGGCTTAATTTTTGGGCTTTCAAACGAGGGCCTAATCTCATTTCTCAAGTTTCATTAAGTTGATTTGTGTCTCAAGACGACTTACTAAGACTTCTAGTGCTTAAGATTCTGATTATGACCTTTTGTTTTCAGTAATCGAACAAAACAATGAATTTGAGATCATCAACGAATTTATCACTGAAGGAAAGTTTGAGTTATTTTAACTCGGATTGATTTAAATCTCTCGAAAATGATGAATGGCACAATATATCACCGGGTTAAAATCTCCACATTTATTCGTTAAGCTTATTAACTTTCTCCTCAATATCCATTTTTGATCATATTATATGGCTAAGTGTAATATATTATAAGTTGAGAGATTTGTGAATTAATTCTATGTTAAGAAATTGTTGCAAAGCTCACTTATATTGAAAATATTTTTGTATTTTCAAAAAAATTCTATTTTTTTTTTGAAAGGCGGAGAAAAATGACCTCAATACCCCCAAACCTGATTTCTACATTGTCCTCAATGTTCAAGACAAAAATTTAAAAGGCGAAAAAGATATGAAAGACATTACCGTAATGGGGGACTTTCTCCAACACATGTTGCCTGGAAGAAAAATAATTACAAAAAGAAAAGAAAAAAAACTATAATACAAAAACACGACCCAAGTTATGTGTACTCGTGGTATACCGGGTCTTGGAGGAGAATGTCCTCCACTTCCCGATCTCACAATTCCAGATATGGCTTCAACCTTTGACCATTAACTTTGAAAATTTCTCCATTTTTAGGATTCTCTACCTCAACCGCCCCATGTGGGTAGACTGTCCTAACAATAAAGGGACCGGACCATCTAGACCTTAACTTACCAGGAAAGAGATGCAATCTAGAATTGTACAGGAGAACTTTTTTTCCAGGCTCAAATGACTTCCGTAGGATGGACTTATCATGGAACATTTTCATTTTCTCTTTATACAATTTTGCGTTTTCGTACGCATCATTTCGAATCTCCTCTAATTCATTGAGTTGGAGTTTTCAGACCTCTCCTGCAGCAGGTAAATCAAAATTAAAGGTCTTAATGGCCCAATAAGCCTTGTTTTCTAACTCTACTGGAAGGTGGCAGGCTTTTCCGTAGACAAGCCTATACGGGGACATAGCAAGTTGGGTTTTATAGGCAGTGTGATAAGCCCACAGTGCATCTAATAACCGTAAGGAACAGTCCTTTCGATTTGGATTCACTATTTTCTAGATGATTAGCTTCATTTGCCTATTAGACACTTCAACTTGTCCATTGGTTTGAGGATGATAAGAGCATCCGACTTTATGCGTGACTGAATACTCTTTCATGAGACTCTCAAATGATCGATTGCCGAAATGGGATCCTTGATCGCTAATGATGGCTCGAGGTGTACCTAATCGAGAAAAAATATTTTCTCAAATAAATTTGACTACCACATGGCTATCATTTGTCCGACACGGTATAGCTTTGGCCCACTTAGATACATAATCAACTGCCAAAAGGATGTAAAGATTACCATAGGATTTCGGGAATGGACCCATGAAATTAATGCCCCAACAGTCAAAAACCTCAATAACCAATATGGGACTCAATGGCATCATATTCCTACGAGTGATCTTTCCTAACCTTTGGCATCAGCCACAACTTCTACTATAGTCATTTGAGTCACGAAAAATGGTGGACCAATAGAATCCACACTGCAAAATTTTCGCAGCGGTTTTCTTAGTACTGAAATGACCTCCACAAGCTTCGTCATGGCAAAAAGATATTACGCTCTGAATCTCGTGATCGGGGACACAATTTTGAATGATTTGATCGGGACAATACTTGAAAAGAGACGAGTCATCCCAAAAGAAATGCTTGGCTTCCTTTAAAAATTTGGAACGATCTTCCTTAGACCAATGCAGTGGCATTTCACCCGTCACAAGATAGTTCACAATATCATTGAACCACGGAAGTTGGTTGATAAGAAACAGTTGCTCATCGGGGAAAGACTCATTAAGTGGAAACAAGTCATTGGAAGATTCAACGGTCAACCTAGATAGGTGATCTGCCACTACATTCTCATAACCCTTTTTATCTCGAATTTCAAGGTCAAACTCTTAAAGTAATAGGATCCACCTAATTAGCCGGGCCTTATCATCCTTTTTAGATAAAAGGTGTCACAAGGCCGCGTGATCGGTGATAATGATGACTTTGGATCATATCAAGTAAGACCTAAACTTTTCTAGCGCGAATACGACAGCCAAGAACTCTTTCTCAGTGGTGGAATAATTCAATTAAGCATCGTTAAGAGTCCTGCTGGCATAGTATATAACATGAGGAAGTTTCTCATCTCGCTGACCCAGAACTGCACCTAGTGAATAGTCGGAAGCGTCACACATGCTTTCGAAAGTTTGACCCCAGTCGGGGGGTCGCATAATAGGTGCTGAAGTCAATTCCTTCTTTAGTCTCTCAAAGGCTTGAAGGAAATCATCGGTGAACTCAAAGTGTGTGTCTTTGGCTAGAAGATTGCATAAAGTTCGAGAGATTTTACTAAAATCCTTAATGAATCTCCGATAAAAACCGGCATGTCCTAAGAATGATCGAATTTCACGCACAGTTTTCGGGGGTGGGAGATTAGAAATGAGATCAATTTTAGCCTTATCAACCTTGATACCCTTTTTAGAGATAATATGACCTAATACTATGCCTTGTTTAACCATGAAGTGACACTTCTCCCAATTGAGTACAAGGTTCTTTTCCTTACACCTCATCAGAACGAGGGTAAGGTGGTGAAGGCACTCATCAAAATTAGACCCAAACAGAGAGAAATCATCCATAAAAACCTCAAGAAACCTTTCGACCATGTCCGAAAAGATAATCATCATGCACCGCTGAAAGGTAGCGGGTGCGTTACATAGCCCGAAGGGTATGCGTCGATAAGTAAAAGTACCAAATGGACAAGTGAATGTGGTTTTCTCTTGATCATCGGGAATAATTGAAATTTGATTATAACATAAATAACCATCGAGAAAACAATAATAGGGGTGATCGGCTAATCTCTCAAGCATTTGGTCTATGAACGGAAGGGGAAAGTGATCCTTCCGTGAGACAGTGTTCAACTTTGTATAGTCTATACAGACACGCCAATTGGTTTTCATCCTAGTGGGAACTAACTCATTATTATCATTTCTCACCACTGTAACACCAGATTTCTTTGGAACAACTTGAATGGGGCTGACCCATTGGCCATCACAGATGGGATAAATAATACACGCATCTAACAACTTGAGCACCTCGGCTCGGACGACTTCTTTCAGTATGGGGTTAAGTCGACGTTGTGCTTCATGAGAATTTTTAGCATTTTCTTCTAAGTGTATTCTATGCATGCACACTGACGGACTTATCCCTTTAATGTCGACTATGGTCCAACCGAGGGCTTCTTTGTGTTCACTGAGAACACGTAACAACTTACCTTCCTGTTCTTTATCTAGGTCAGACCCTATGATAACAAGCAAGGTATCAGAAGGTCCTAAGAACCTATACTTGAGTGATTCTGGTAACGGCTTCAATTCAAGCTCGGGGGCTTTTTCAATCGAGGGTGGAATAGGTGACATGGAAAGTGAGAGGGCTCAGGTTTAGACTTCCAGTTTCCCACTTCTATGATAGGGGTGGAGTCGAGGAGGGCATTGACTTCTTCGATGGACTGCTCGACATCAAATTTGGACCCAAAAAAGGCAAGACAAGATGCTAAAGGGTCGTCATTATAAGTTTTCTCGAAAGTCTCTCGGACGATACTATCAATCATGTCGACATCCACGGGTTCGTCATCATCGGGTGGTTGTTTTGCCAAATTTAACACATTAAGGTCCATAGTCATGTTTCCAAATGATAGGTTCAATTGGCCTCTACGACACCGAATGACGACATCAGATGTGGCAAGGAAAGGACGACCCAAAATAACAGGGATTTGTGCAATAGGATTTTGCACTTGTTGGGTGTCCAAGACAACAAAGTCAACAGGAAATATAAAGTCACCCACTTTAATTAGGACGTCCTCAACAACGCCTCTCAAAATTTTCACAGAACAGTCAGCTAAGGACAAGGTAATCCTAGTCGGTTTCAACTCCCCCAAACCTAGTTTCTCGTACACGGTGTACGGCAGAAGGTTCACGCTTGCTCCTAAATCTAGAAGGGTTTTCTCAATGAGGTGTTCCCCTATCTTGATAGAGATCTTCGGACTACCGGGATCCTTATACTTGATGGGAGTTCGATAAGAAATGATCGAGCTTGCTTGCTCGGCGAGAAAAGCTTTCTTGGGTACGTTGGTGCTTCTCTTGAAGGTACAAAGGTCCTTCAAAAATTTAGCGTAGGATGGAACTTGTTGTATGGCATCAAGCAACGGGATATTAATTTGTACGTGCTTAAATACTTCTAACATTTTATCCACTTGCACCTTTTTCTTTTGTGGCACTAATCATTGTGGAAATGGAGCTTTCAGGACGTCTCAATAGATGGTTTGGAAGATGAGGGCGAGGAAGAAGTTGGATCCATAGGTGGGTCCTTATTCTCCTTACCTTTCTCGGATTCACTCAGGGTGGGTCGTGAGATATTATTCTCAACTTCTTTACCTTACCTAAGCGTGATTACATCCTTAGCATGCACTTGGGTAATGGACATGCTAGTGTTGTCTTGGACAACATACTAACCCCTAGGCGTGTTACCCTTAGGATTAGGCTCGGGCTGGCTTGGGAACATTCCTTTATTTCTCTCGCTCAAAGCATTGGCTAGTTGACTCACTTGTACCTCTAATTTGGCAATCGATTGGGTGTTGGCATGCAAGTTTTGTTGTGTATATTGAAGGACACTTTGCGTGGTCTGTTGGAGTTGCAGGGTACTTTGGGCAAGTAAATTCATCGTTTCTTCTAAGGATTGAATATTTTGGGGTGAAAGGAACGATGGTTCAGGGGTGCTTTTTTGGAAACCCGGGGGTGGGTTACTTAAAGATTGACCTCCACTACCCTGGTATTGACCTTTAGACCATGAAAAGTTGGGATGATCCTTCCATCCTGGATTGTACGAGTTGGAAAATGGGTCGTACTTGGGCTTGTTTTGATAGAGGGTGTTTGCTTGCACGGTGAGAGCTTTATGGGCCGGAAGGGTGGGGCAACTTTCGACGAGGTGGTCGAAACTATCGCAAAGAAAACACATAGGTGACTGTACATGTTTCATGGCGGCATCTGTGGCTCGGTTACCCTCTTTACTCGTTTCCAAGGCTTCTAAACGACGGGCTAAGGTGGACACTTTGGCATCTAGTCCAAAACCTTGTTCTTCTGGGTGAGCATTACCCTCATTAATTGTGGTGGTCTTCGAATCCTGATAGGGTACCCATCATTGGGACTTTTGAGCAACGGATTCTAAAAACGACCATGCATCGGCCTCACTCTTTTTTGTAAAATCTCCAGTACACATAAGTTCAAGCATAGATCGAGTAGTGTAATCGAAACCTTCATACAAAATCTGGATTTGACAACCTAATTCGATTCCGTGATGAGGACATTGCAGGAGAAAGTCCTTGAATATTTGCAAGTACATCCATAAAGTCTCTCCCTCTTTTTGATAGAAAGTATTAATGGCATGACGTATTGGCGCCGTCTTTTAGTTAGGGAAAAACTTTTGCAAAAATTGAACACTCAACTGATTCCATGTAGTGATGGAATTTGGTTTAAGTGAGAGTAGCCAACTCTTAGCTTTTTTCCTTCAAAGAAAATGGAAACAATTTTAGTTTAACAATCTCATCGGTGAGTTGTTGTAACCTAACCGTTCCACAAATTTCTTCAAACTCACGCACGTGGAGGTACGGGTACTCCTTTTCTGTTCCTCGAAAGATGGGAAGTAAATGAATTATTCCCGACTTGAACTCGAAATTGTTTGCATTGTTCGGGGGGAGAAGTATGCATGATGGTTGGATTGACCTATTGGGATACAGGTAATCCTTTAGGGCACGAGTTGCTAGCTCATCTCCCATTTCGGTGAAAATCGAGGTGCTACCTATAACAGTATCGGGAATACTAGACTCCACTCTAGCTAAATGACCCATAGAATCTAGACACCAACCTAGCATACACTGCGCTCACTCAATTTTTTTTATTATGAACATTTTTTTTAATTAATTAATCAATTATATATATATATATATATATATATATATATATATATATAGAGAGAGAGAGAGAGAGAGAGAGAGAGAGAGAGAGAGAAAGCAAATAATTCGACATAGGACCACAAAATTCCTAAGATAACACAAAGAAATTTGAGTTTATCTGAATTAGGTGAGGGGAAGTTCAATTTTTAAGATCTAGTTTTTCGAGATTATTCGACAACAATGGGTCTCCGAAATAATCTCCCTAATTAAAGAGCTCCTAATTCTGGACGAGGGAGAATTTAAAAGACGACCAACTCAGAACTATCGCCGCAATTACCAAATATTTCCTCCACGTAGGTGGTCGGTACGAATACTCATTAAAAACCACCAATCCTAGTCAAGGTCAAAATGGCATCGATTTGAAAATTCCATGTTTGGATTAGCTTTTAATCCTAGCCTTGAAAAGAATATGCCTATGAGCTATGTGACACCCTATGGCCAATGTCTAATATTTTTTAAATTAAAATTATGGCTTGGGTTATGTAGATGCACGGGTAACTTAACGATTGTAACAACCCTCGCTTTTGGGAGCCCATTTTTTATATTTATTTTACTATGTTGAGTAGTTGCATATATAAAATGCTGCATGTGGGTAAGTATTAATTTAATGAAATAAGTTAATATTTACACTTAAGTTGCATGTTACCATGTGTGTAAGTAGTTGTTACTATCTGGTGTTCTATTTTGTCATGAAGTATTTAAAATGGCAATTTGAATTAAAATGGAACCGGAACTTAATTTGGCTTATAAAATCTCCAAATGATAATTTGGAGGGTGTAGTTAGTTCCGGGAGGTGCGGGACAGTCGAAATGTGTGCCATATTGTATTTTGGGATTTTGGGTACTTTTGACTGGTTTTAGCATATTGCGTATTAGAACTTAACTATTGCGAAATTTTTACTTAAAGGCTGGAGACTTTTAATCTTAAGCCACGTTTAGTCTTTCCCCAAGTCTTTCATTTCCTCTTATTTTCCCTAAGTGTTCTAGCCCTAGATTGAGAGAGAGTGAGAGTGGAAGATTGGAGAAAAAGAGAAATCTTGAAGATTTGTGGTTTGATCTTGCTTTCTTCTTCAACCAAGCATGAAATTGAAGCCCCAAGGCAAGTTTTCTACTTGCTATTATATGGTTTAAGATGAATAATTAGTATGGGTAGATATGTATAGTTTTGATGTAGTATAATTGTGGTTTTTGATTAGATTTATGGGTATCAACATCTTTGGTAGAGATAGGTTGTTGATTGGGGTAGAAAAATGTTGTTGGGAGCATTTATGATCTTTTGTCATCATTAAATGTAGTTGGATGATTTTGGTTGGTTATTGATGTTGGGGTTTAGAAGATATTAGGAGAAGGGGTCTAGGTCTGCAATGGCCGGTCGACCGCGTATCTCAGACCGGTCGACCGGGCCTTCGGAGGAGGGCACACTGCTTTCTTTCAAAGGCATGAAATAAGGGCGCGGTCGACCGCGGTTCTACCACAGGTCGACCGGTCCATCCGAAATGAACTTTCTGCTTTCTTTCAAAAGCTAAACTTTGAGACGCGGTCGACCGCGGTCTTGGGATCGGTCAACCGGTCCCCTATTTTCTCAACCCATTTCCTACTTTTGTTTTTAATTCTTTCCTTTCCCTAGGAACATAGGACTCTTCTTGAATGAAGTAAACCTTGGCTTTTAGAGTCCTAGTTGAGTTGGTTGCCACCCGAGTGTTGAATGGGTTCACTTGGGGTTAAGTTAGGGGGAAGGGTTGTCCTAAGTGATGTTAAGGCATCACTTTTCTTGGTCCATCCTATGAATATGGATGGGAATTGTAGGCCCATACTTGGAGACTTTAGGGGCTTAATTTGAGATATATAAAACCTTATGCTTGGGAAGTGAATATGATCCCTTGGAGATTTATTCGAGGAATAACCTAGGATGAGCAATGAACTATCCTATGATAACGGTTTCAAACAAATGAAACATGTAAATGTAAATGAAAATGAAAAGTATGGTTTTTATAGTAAATGCTAATTTACTTAAACACACCTCTCTAAATGCTATCATAAGGGAAGCTCGCGCATGAGGTGATGTTCCTTGACTAGTGAATGCAGGGAGACTATAGTCCTCGTCCATATGCGAGTTTATTACATGTATTTTTCTGCGCTAGTGAAGTAATTCCCGATGTGGTTATGACTCACTCGCAGGCATATGGCCACTTCCCAACGTGCGTTAGGTACCCAGGCTGCCTTGTTTGATGGGCCCCTGGAAGATGATAGTCATTTAGGGGTGCGCCCAGTGGGGAAACTCGAAGGGGCGGTCTTAGAATCGTTATATGCATAAGAATATAGCTTTTCTAAAACTCAAGTGGGACTTGAGGATTGTATAATTCCACTAAATGATATTATGACAATTACATTCCTGCTAAGGAATGGGAATTGGAATGAAATTAAAAGATAATGTTAGTATATTCCTGTTAAGGAACTAAACTGGATTAAAGTGGAATTTGGGGGAATACAAGCTTTTAATTTAGTTTTAATTTAATTTTGCATAATTTCATCTTCTTGCATAGTCTCATTTAATTATGTCATTTTCACTTGTTTCCTTATGATCCATGCTTAGGTTGTTAGAGTGTTGGTTTCTATACCCATGTTTTGCTATTCATATCTAGTATGCTTTTTGTTCGTCTGGGAACAATATATAAACCGGGCCCTGACCCGTTCTTTTTCCTCTATGTTGTGCTTGTTATTGTATCCGCCCAGGTGCTCCTTCGCAAGGACACCCGTGTTGATATTCCTACCCTTATGCTTTTAAGGTGCTGTATGAAATTGCGGATATTACAGGATGTTTTGTTAGACGCCGTCATTCTTTTGATATCTAGTTATGATCGGGTCTGTCACTCGAGCAAGTGGCCCAATCTTGTAATTGTATAATGAATGTATAGCATAACATATAACCGTTGTGATTACTTTTGTGTAGTTGTGAACCGACAGCATATTCGGTTCTCCTCCTTGTATATTGTGGTTTTAGATGTATATTAATTATGTTCTTGGAATTCCACTATTGTTCTATAATGGGTTGTTTAAATTGTTTTCTTAACTTAACTTTTAAATTACTTAAATTGTTTTGACAACCCGTTTTCTGAATTATTGGGTGGTTTTCTCGGTTACTCTTACTATTTTTGTGGTGCTGAGAATGATTTCCGTCTATGATTACCGTATATGTCGGAGTATCGGGATGGCCACCCCTTATTTCGGAGTGCGGGTTGTCACAGATGGTATCAGAGCACTAGGTTCTAGAGTACTAGGATCTATGTGGACTTGTCACGATCTACCGTAGCGTTCTTTGATATAAAGCCTGATGATAAGACTGCTTTGCGGCTTATAATTGCGATCTTCTGTGAAATAGATTGTTGTGAATTGTATTCTAACACTATTGTCCCTTCATCGCAGATGCCTCCTAAGAGAGGTCGCCCTGCGAGATGCAATAGAGTTGTAGAAGAGGATGTTGGTCCTCTACCTCCCCAAGGAACTTTTAATGCTGCGGACGTAGCCAATATCGTGGCTCATGCAGTTAATGCCGCCATGACCGCAGTAACTCAACAGATGCCAACAGGTCAACAACAGGCACATGATGCTCAAGCACCTACGGGACCCTCTCCGTGGAAAAGAGTAAGGGAGTCCTTTTTAAAGGGCCATCCCCCAGAGTTTGACGGAGGTTCTGATGTTGTTCGAGCAAATCAATGGAAGAAGGATATGCAACGCCATTTGCGAATGGTGGACTGTAGTGAGGAGAAGAAGAAAGTCCTTGCTACTTTCAAGTTGGTTGGGGCAGCGTTACATTGGTGGGAGTCGATGACTACGCCAGAACAGAGGGATACTATGTCCATTACTGATTTCTGGGTCTTGTACGACCGGAAATATTTTCCTCCCGCGATTCAGAAGGAGATGAGGAGGAAACTTCAAGATCTAGTTCAGGGAGAACGATCGGTTGTCGAATATGAGGAGGAGTTTATCCGGATAGCTAGTTTTGTGCCGGAAGAGGTAACCCCGGAGGAAAGGAAAGTCTCAAAATTCATGGGAGGTCTAAACTGGAGAATCCGGCAGCATTTGCTAGGTAATCCGACTTTACAAACTTTTGGTGAAGTGATGAATGCTGCATTACTTCATTGTCAGGAACATCGGTTGTTTATTCAGAATAGCAAGAAAGCTTCAGGAGTTGGGCAAGTAGGGAAGCCCGGGGTGAGTGGGAATGGAGAAGGAGCCTTTCCTTCGTCCCAACCAGTGGGTAATAATCAACGAGATAGGGATCCCCAGCAAGGGGATGGATCGAAAAGGCAACGCTCTGGCGGGTTTAATGTTAGTGGCAATGCTAACAGGCAAGGTCAGGGTGCCGTACCACAACAAGCGAGTCGAGGTGGCCAGGGAGGTAGGGGCAAACCGGGCCAAGGTTTTGGGCAGTTCAGAAATAACCGAGGTCGAGGTCAGGAGAATATGGTGGGAAAATGTTTTCAATGTGGAGAAGCTGGTCATTTTAAGAGAGATTGTCCTCAGGTTATTGGGGGACAACCTCCACGAGTTCCTCAACAGCCTTATGTGCAGTTCCCTCCAAAAGCACCGAATCCAGTTGTCCCTCTACAGCAAGGCCAACTACAGTATGGGAGAGTCTACCACATTCAGGATGCTATGATTCCTCCTATTCAGCCCGCGCCGCCAGCTATAGATGGTAAGTTCCTTATTCAGGGACACATGGGTCGCGTTCTGTTTGATACGGGTGCGATGCATTCTTTTATTTCCAGAAGTTTTGCTCAGTCCACAGAGTTGATAAAATCTGCGGAAAGTACCTTTTCTAGTGTGGAGTCCTCTATGGGTGACGGTTCCCTTATTTTCTTTGTTTGTAAACGTTTAGGGATCACTCTTGGTAATTTGTGTTTTGAGGCCGACTTACTCGTCCTAGACATGGTCGGGTATGATGTTATTTTGGGCATGGATTGGCTTGTTAAGTATCATGCTATAGTAAATTGTTACGGGAAGAGTATAGTCTTCGCCGTTCCGGGACAAGATATGTTCCTGGTGGTTATGCCTCGTTTAGAGGGAGATTCCGGTACTTATTTATATTGTATTGCGGATGAGAATTCTCGGGGTGTAGTTTTTCCTTTAGATTCTATTCCTATTGTTAGAGACTTTGAGGACATCTTTCGGGAGATACCGGGTTTGCCTCCTAGTAGAGAGATTGAATTTGTGATAGACTTAGCGCCGGGAACTCGACCGATTGCGCGAACTCCTTATCGTATGGCTCCTGTGGAAATGAGGGAGCTAAGAGATCAGATTCAGCAGTTGTTGGAACAGGGGTTTATCAGGCGTAGCACATCGCCGTGGGGTGCTCCTGTGTTATTCGTAAAGAAAAGAGATGGTTCTCTCCAGTTATGTGTTGACTATAGAGAGTTGAATAAGGTCACCATCCGGAACAAGTACCCTTTGCCTCGCATAGATGATTTGTTTGATCAGCTCAGGGGAGCGACCTACTTCTCTAAGATAGATTTGAGAACGGGGTATCACCAGTTGAGGATATGGGAGCAAGATGTATCCAAAACTGCACTTCTAACGAGGTACGGGTCTTATGAGTTTTTAGTTATGCCTTTTGGGCTAACCAATGCCCCTGCGGTATTCATGGATCTTATGAATAGAGTATTTCTGGACTTCCTGGACCAATTTGTCATTGTGTTTATTGAAGACATTCTTGTGTATTCTCAAACGGAAGATGACCATGCTACTCATTTGGGGTTGGTCCTGCAAAGGTTGAGGGATCACCAATTGTACGCTAAGTTTGAGAAGTGTGGTTTTTGGTTGCGAGAAGTGCAATTTTTGGGTCACGTTGTTTCTTCGTAAGGTATATCGGTGGACCCAAGTAAATTTGTTGCGGTGAGGGAGTGGGGTCAGCCCACGACGCCTACCGAGATACGCAGTTTTCTGGGTTTGGCGGGCTATTACCGCCGATTTATTAAGGGATTTTCTAAGATTGCTAGTCCTTTGATAAATTTGACCTGGAAAGGGGTTTGATTTGTTTGGGATGATGCCTGTCAAGCTGCGTTCGATGAGCTTAAGGATAGATTGACGTCGGCTCCAGTCCTCGCTTTACCGAAGCCAGGGTTGGAATATTTAGTCTTCACCGATGCATCTATACAGGGTTTGGGAGGTGTACTTCAGCAGGAGCGACAAGCTATTGTATATGCTTCTAGAAAACTCAAGCCTCATGAAAGAAATTACCCGGTGCATGACTTGGAATTAGCCGCTTTTGTCTTTGCCTTAAAGATTTGGAGGCACTATCTTCTCGGGGAGAAGTTTAGTCTTTTCACGGACCATAAGTCGTTGCAATATTTATTTTCTCAGAAATATCTGAATATGCGGCAGCGAAGATGGTTGGAGTTCGTGAAAGATTACCAATTTGATATTCATTATCATCCGGGCAAGGCGAACGTTGTGGCGGATGCCCTGAGTAGGAAGCCTGAGAGAGAGTTAGCTGATGTGTGGAAAGCAAAATGGAAGGAACTCAGTCATGAGGATGCGATTACTAGGGCGTTTATGTCCGTGATGACCGTTACTCCGACGATTGTTGCAAGGGTTGTGGAAGCCCAAGGCAGAGATAAAGAATGTCAAGACCACATTCGTTAGTTATTGACTGGGGGAGCGGAGTCCTACTCGGTAAGTTCCGAGGGTGGATTGCGCTTCCATGGAAGGCTTATTGTTCCGGAGGATGGAGATTTACGACGGGCTGTGATGGCGGAATCTCACGGCTCTAAATTTTTGGTACATCCAGGAAATGATAAAATGTATCAAGATATGCGCCGTCAATATTGGTGGTCGGGTATAAAACGAGATATTTCGGAGTTTGTATCTCGATGCACTACTTGTCAGTTAGTTAAGGTTGATCATCAGCTACCGGCAGGTTTGTTGCAACCGTTGGAAATTCTTGTCTGGAAATGGGAGAGCATTTTAATGGATTTTATCACCGGTTTGCCAACGTCACAAAAGGGTCACAATTCTATTTGGGTTATTGTGGATAGCTTGACAAAGTCGGCGCATTTCCTTCCCGTCCGTACTGATTATAATACCGCTCGTTACGCTCGATTGTTCATTGAAGAGATTGTTAGATTGCATGGGGTGCCCTTGAATATTGTTTCCGACAGAGACAAGATCTTTGTTTCCCACTTTTGGCAAAGTTTCCAAGAGGCCATGGGAACCGAATTGAAGTTAAGTACTTCCTATCATCCTCAAACAGATGGCCAGACTGAAAGGGTTAACCAAATGTTGGAGGATATGCTTCGTATGTGCATGCTTGATTTCATGGGTAGTTGGGAACAATATCTCCCTTTGGTTGAATTTTCTTATAATAACTCATACCAGTTCACTATTGGGATGACGCCCTATGAAGCCTTATATGGTAGGCCTTGTAGATCCCCCACGTGTTGGTTGGAAGTGGGAGATAACAAGTTTCTCGGACCTGAGATGATTCGGGATACTTCTTCAAAGATCGAGCTTATTCAAGATCGTATTCGGATAGCCCATGACAGACAAAAGAGCTATGCCGATGCGGGGAGAAGGCATGTGGAGTTAGAAGTTGGAGACCAAGTGCTGGTACGGGTGTTGCCTATGAAAGGCGTTAAGCGTTTCGGAAAGAAGGGGAAGCTTGCACCACGTTTCGTTGGGCCTTTTCCTGTACTTGCTAAAGTGGGCCCCGTGGCGTATCAAATTTCCCTACCGGAACCGTTGCAACAGATTCACAATGTTTTCCACATCTCCTCTTTGAAGAAGTATAAGAGGTGTGATGGTGCCCTTTGGCACATTCCTTTCGAGGATATAGAGTTACAACCCGATATTTCTTATGAAGAGCAACCCGTGGCCATTTTGGAGCATGGGGAAACGTAGATTGAGATCTCGTGTGGTGCCCTTAGTTAGAGTACAATGTAGTCATCACAGTGTCGATGAATCTACTTGGGAACGTGAGGATGATATGCGGGAAAAGTATCCGCATCTTTTTATCCAAGGTACGCTTGAATTTTGGGGGAAAAATTCCCTCATAAGGGGGGGAGTATGTAACAACCCTCGATTTTGGGAGCCCATTTTTTATATTTATTTTACTATGTTAAGTAGTTGCATATATAAAATGCTGCATGTGGGTAAGTATTAATTTAATGAAATAAGTTAATATTTACACTTAAGTTGCATGTTACCATGTGTGTAAGTAGTTGTTACCATGTGGTGTTCTATTTTGTCATGAAGAATTTAAAATGGCAATTTGAATTAAAATGGAACCGGAACTTAATTTGGCTTATAAAATCTCTAAATGATAATTTGGAGGGTGTAGTTAGTTCCGGGAGGTGCGGGACAGTCGAAATGTGTGTCATATTGCATTTTGGGATTTTGGGCACTTTTGACTGGTTTTGGCATATTGCGTATTAGAACTTAACTATTGCGGTATTTTTACTTAAAGGCTGGAGACTTTTAATCTTAAGCCACGTTTAGTCTTTCCCCAAGTCTTTCATTTCCTCTCATTTGCCCTAAGTGTTCTAGCCCTAGATTGAGAGAGAGTGAGAGTGGAAGATTGGAGAAAAAGAGAAATCTTGAAGATTTGCGGTTTGATCTTTCTTTCTTCTTCAACCAAGCCTGAAATTGAAGCCCCAAGGCAAGTTTTCTACTTGCTATTATATGGTTTAAGATGAATAATTAGTATGGGTAGATATGTATAGTTTTGATGTAGTATAATTGTGGTTTTTGGTTGGATTTATGGGTATCAACATCTTTGGTAGAGATAGGTTGTTGATTGGGGTAGGAAAATGTTGTTGGGAGCATTTATGATCTTTTGGCATCATTAAATGTAGTTGAATGATTTTGGTTGGTTATTGATGTTGGGGTTTAGAAGATATTGGGAGAAGGGGTCTAGGTCTGCAATGGCCGGTCGACCGCGTATCTCAGACCGGTCGACCGGGCCTTCGGAGGAGGCCACACTGCTTTCTTTCAAAGGCATGAAATAAGGGCGCGGTCGACCGCGGTTCTACCACGGGTCGACCGGTCCATCCGAAATGAACTTTTTGCTTTCCTTCAAAAGCTAAACTTTGAGACGCGGTCGACCGCGGTCTTGGGATCGGTCGACCGGTCCCCTGTTTTCTCAACCCATTTACTACTTTTGTTTTTAATTCTTTCCTTCCCCTAGGAACTTAGGACTCTTCTTGAATGAAGTAAACCTTGGCTTTTAGAGTCCTAGTTGAGTTGGTTGCCACCTTAGTGTTGAATGGGTTCACTTGGGGTTAAGTTAGGGGGAAGGGTTGTCCTAAGTGATGTTAAGGCATCACTTTTCTTGGTCCATCCTATGAATATGGATGGGAATTGTAGGCCCATACTTGGAGACTTTAGGGGCTTAATTTGAGATATATAAAACCTTATGTTTGGGAAGTGAATATGATCCCTTGGAGATTTATTCGAGGCATAACCTAGGATGAGCAATGAACTATCCTATGATAACGGTTTCAAACAAATGAAACATGTAAATGTAAATGAAAATGAAAAGTATGGTTTTTATAGTAAATGCTAATTTACTTAAACACACCTCTCTAAATGCTATCATAAGGGAAGCTCGCGCATGAGGTGATGTTCCTTGACTAGTGAATGCAGGGAGACTATAGTCCTCGGCCATATGCGGGTTTATTATATGTATTTTTCTGCGCTAGTGAAGTAATTCCGAGTGTGGTTATGACTCACTCGCAGGCATATGGCCATTTCCCGACGTGCGTTAGGTACACAGGCTGCCTTGTTTGATGGGCCCTTGGAAGATGATAGTCATTTAGGGGCGCACCCAGTGGGGAAACTCGGAGGGGCGGTCTTAGAATCGTTATATGCATAAGAATATAGATTTTCTAAAACTCAAGTGGGACTTGAGGGTTGTATAATTCCACTAAATGATATTATGACAATTACATTCCTGCTAAGGAATGGGAATTGGAATGAAATAAGAAGATAATGTTAGTATATTCCTGTAGAGGAACTGAAACTGGATTAAAATGGAATTTGGGGGAATACAAGCTTTTAATTTAGTTTTAATTTAATTTTGCATAATTTCATCTTCTTGCATAGTCTCATTTAATTATGTCATTTTCACTTGTTTCCTTATGATCCATGCTTAGGTTGTTAGATTGTTGATTTCTATACCCATGTTTTGCTATTCATATCTAGCATGATTTTTGTTCATCTGGGAACTATATATAAGCCGGGTCCTGACCCGTTCTTTTTCCTCTATGTTGTGCTTGTTATTGTATCCGCCCAGGTGCTCCTCCGCAAGGACGCCCGTGTTGATATTCCTACCCTTATGCTTTTAAGGTGCTGTATGAAATTGCGGATATTACAGGATGTTTTGTTAGACGCCGTCATTCTTTTGATATCTAGTTATGATCGGGTCTGTCACTCGGGCGAGTGGCCCAATCTTGTAATTGTATAATGAATGTATAGCATAACATATAACCGTTGTGATTACTTTTGTGTAGCTGTGAACCGACAGCATATTCGATTCTCCTCCTTGTATATTGTGGTTTTAGATGTATATTAATTATGTTCTTGGACTTCCACTATTGTTCTAGAATGGGTTGTTTAAATTGTTTTCTTAACTTAACTTTTAAATTACTTAAATTGTTTTGACAACCCGTTTTCTGAATTATTGGGTGGTTTTCTCGGTTACTCTTACTATTTTTGTGGTGCTGAGAATGATTTCCGTCCATGATTACCGTATATGTCGGAGTATCGGGCTAGCCACTCCTTATTTCGGAGTACGGGTTGTCACAACGATTTTTGGGCCAAGGAGGGGTGATTAAATCCCCACCTTATTGAAATTTGCAAAAATAGTTTCACGTAGGAGCACACTAGACTTACCTCCAGCGTGGACTTTTTACGGTTGCTTGTTTACGCCGGGTCGAAGTTTTATTTGACGTCGATTGGAGGAAAACGTCGCCTTCGTTTCAGTCGTCTCCGAGAGTACCTTGAGCGCGTGGCAAGATTGCACTAGTAACTTTAGCGCTTTTCCAACGACTGCTTGCTTTTTCGAGTTTTTCTCTTTTCTTCTTTTTTTTTCTACACTTTTTTTTTTCTGAAAAAGAACACACAAAAAAAAATATACCAAGCGTAAAATGCAAAAATTATTAAATACAAAAATACTTACGCATGCATTTACAAGGAATTTTTACACTTACAAAAAAGAAGAACAAATAATAATAAAAAACACACTATAAGAATGGAGAAAAAAAAAAATATATATATATATATATATATATATACTGAAAAAAAAAATATAAATTATGCAACTGAAATGACTATAAAAAAAGTATTTTTTTTTTTTTGAATTTTTTTTTCAAATCACAGAAACACGAAAATCTGGAAAAGAAAATTTTAATTTCGAATTTTTCAAATTTTTTGAGTACTTTTATGACAAACTAGTGTCAAAAACACTATTTAATCCCAAAAAGACTTTAAATCTTTTTTTTAATTCTAAAAAAAAGCTGCTGGAATATTTGATGTTTTTCAGTTTTTATTTTTATTTTTTTTCCATTTTTTTGGGTTTTTGAGTACTTTTATGACAAAACTAGTGTTAAAAACAACTAGTTATTCATAAAAGACTATAAATGTCTTTTTTTTAATCAATTGCAGCAGCCTTGAAATCTATAAAATTCTAGGGAAAAAAATCGATTTTTTTTCAAGTTTTTAAGTAGTTTATGACAAAATTAGTGAAAAACAACTATTTAATCACAAAAAAACTTAAATCTGATATATATATATATATATATATATATATATATTTTTTGAAAAGGAAAAAAAAATTGTTGCTGGAAATTTGAATTTTTGGGAGTTTTTTTCTGGAGCACTTTTATGACAAAACTAGTGTTATGAACAACTAGTTATTCATAAAAGACTTTAAGTGTTTTTTTTTCTGAAAATAAATAAAAAAATAGCGGTTGGAATATTTAATTTTTTTTTAAATATTTTTTATTTTTAGAAAAAAAATAATTTCGAAAATCAATATTCTTAAAATTGACCGAAATCCCCAGCAACGGCGCCAAAAACTTGTTGTCAAATTTTATTTGTTATAAAACTACCGCAAGTGCACGGGCTATTGAAATATAGCGTGTGTAAGTATGGGTCAAACACACAGAGATTTCGTCGATCTTTATAAAATATTGACTGTCCAACTAAACATGTGAGTCTATAAAAGTGATTAAGTTTCTAAACTAAAAATAAAGACGGAATAAACGAACAAGTACAAGAGATAATATTAAATGTGAAAGAAACTAGGACGTCGGTTCTGTTTGTCAATTTTAATTAAATTAACACATCTACTTAATTTCATGATTCCGAATTTATAATACAAAATATACCGACTCTCGTCGCGTACATTTCGGAGAATATAACATTACATGCGTTCAAAATATTTTAACGACTCTTGAATTAGACACCGTAAATCCCTATTCCCTCGAAAATATCACGTTCTAAATTTTTAATGTGTATTTAAGCATGGGATATCAAAACATCTAAGTGCAAGCATAATCCATCAAAAATGACAACTTTAAATTTTTAAAGCATGAATTTATAATTAATTCTTGAGGTTAAAAATTACACTCTCGTGTATTTTTAAGCGAATACCGAATTTTTTTTTATTTCAAATTCAAACATGTCGGAATAGTACCAAATTAAATTAACATGCGTGGTTTAATTAGTCATGAAAAACATCACCTAAGTCCTAGTAAATAAACTACTCACACAACATATATAACACACATATATTGCAAGATGAAAAAAATAATTTTCATTAATAATAATCAACTTACAAAATTTTGGGGCCAAGACTTGAATTACAATACACAATATGCTCCTCCAAAGTGTGTCTCAAAAATACTCTCTATACAGATTTTTTTTATCTCTCAAAGTGTGTCTTTTTTTTCCATCCAAAAGTGTTCCCCAAAGTCTCTACATTGCCCATAATTTATACACACAAAAAAAAGAAACCAACAAAATAGTACAAAGTGGGAGTTAAACAGGTATGGGGGAAGGTATTTTCGGAAGAAGCAAAACATGGGTTGGTGGGGTGGGGAATCTGCTTTCGTTATATTGGAAAATGAATAAAAAGGAGAAGGTGGGAGTGTGGGTTTAGTGGGCAAGTGGGGTTGTATTTAGAGATTTTCGCCAAAAAGTTTAGGGGCAGGCAGGGGTCGAACCCCTAACCTCTCCTGTTCGCCCCCAAGAGTCCATCCATTAAGCCAACTTTCATCTTTGTTTATAATATGCCTCCAATTATATTTAACATCATATTAAATCCCAAATTTCATAATTTGCACAATAGCTCAAATCACCATAACTTCTTCATTCGGAGCCCGATTAACATGCTGTTTGAACCGACGTGACCCTCATTTCGGTGCCAACAATATTTCAGTAGTGTCCAGGTCTCGGGATTGACTTTGGGCATTGACTTGGGGCTTTGACTTTGACTTTTTTTTTTGAATTCAAACTTTGATACGCCGTTTGAGCCCAGGCATCCCTTGATTCAAGGCCTTCAATTTCCATGGTTGGTCCGAGTCCGAAATCAGCCATTTGAATTTACAATTTTGCCCCTGAAGGTGCGTAAGTGATCTTTTCATGCTCAATTTGCGTCCGGACTTCACCGCTTTCTTTTTAAACTTGTCAATACTCAAAAACAACTTGAACAAGAGATTAGTAATGAATATAAGATGTGAGCTTGAAGTTCCCAAAATTGCATTATTAACCCCATTTATTCTTAAATTTGTATTTTCCTCTAAAATAATAAAAATAACTATAAAAGCTCTTTATTTATGATAAAATGGGAATAACAACACTTAGATTTGGGTGTCAATAATACAAAATAATGCACTCATCAGGTATGTATATAATGGTAGTAAATATTATATGCGGGTAATAATACATTGTGTGATGTATTTATTTTATATAACTTGTGTCACAGTTATATGATATTATTTAAAAGGAATTAATTAAGTTAATTGGTGAGATAATTTATAACCCATTAATAATAATACTCGGTTTAGAGTAGAATGACAAGGGCAGATTATACCAGGACTAGTTGGACAGGGTAGTACAACTAGGTAGGGTTAAGGAAACCGTTAGGTGTGCACAATAGTGGAGGGGTGAGTATACCCTCAAGAGAGTGTGACATTAACTTAAATATGAAGCGCATTCATACATTTTTATTTACTGCAGTTAATTTTCTTGCTAAATATCTTCAAAAAGTTTTGGGTTCTAACCCTTGCTATAAAATTATTTTAAATCCTTTTAGGTGTCCATCCACAGGGATGCCAGGATTGATATTGTATTCCAGGGACACGGAGCTGGGGAATATGTGGATGCTAGCATGAGCTTGGATTAGACGCCTCATTCATTCTTTCCTAGGGTAGGAATCATCTGTCAGTTTTAGTTTTACTTAGGGCTTGTCACCCAGACTTTTCAGTGCAGTTCTCATATTTATTTATTCAGGTGTTGGATGTTTGTATTGGATTATTTACTTTTGGTGGCCGATGGTTTTTTCTACAAATTGTTTAATTAATTATTCAGTTGATTTAATTCAGTCGTTGTGCATGACTCATATTATCATTCCGCGTGTTATTATTTGTTTAATTAAAAAGTTAAAATTTGGCACCGGCTTTTTGGAATACTATATGGTTGGTAAGTTTTAAAAAGGTTTTCGATAGTGATGCTAAGAATGAACCAACTGGGATTCCTTTTTTAATTTTCTATAGGGCTGATCAATCGATATTTTATTAGGCGGGGTGTCACAGTATATTTACTTTGTCTCTCAGTAAACTTCTTCCAAATAGAGTACCCTTATGACCCTCTAGACTTTTATGCAAGATAGTATAAAAATTCAAAGCACGAACAAAGTAACCATCTACTCAAACCCCATTCCAAATTATTTACATTGATCCTATTACAAGATTTTTAGATAGTCATTAAGTACTAATTCAAAAGTAATTCCTATTTACCCGTTATGCCATCTTTTGCACAGATATAGGAACCTTAAGTACTCTATTATATGGTAAGGAATCTTAAGGTAAATTAAGATCCCAATAGTTGGAGATACATATTCACCCAAAAGAACATGAATTTGATACTGAGATGTTGAATGGAATTTTGAAAAATACAGATTTAAGTTAGACAAAAATATCAAAAAAGGAAATGTTATAGTCAATACCTTAAGCCGTAATCCTATTGGAAGATTTAATCAACCTAATTTCCTATGATATAACTGCTACCATGGAGCAATATGATTTTCAACCAACTTTTCCTTTCTTAAAAATCACTAATACCATTGCCTACCCAAGCCTGGGAAAGAAGATGTTTGAACAACTAATTCGAGATCCCTTTTGCATGTAACAATAAAGTAGAAGCACACTCGAGAGTATCATACAATAGAGAAACAAATCTATAATTTAAAGATAGATTGTACGTACCTGATGAACCGTCATTACGAGAGAAGGTGTTACAAGAAACTCATCATTCTAGATTCATGACACATATCGGAATCTTAAAAATGAATCCTTTATTAAAGATATAGTATTGATGACCCAACATGAAAAGTGAGATTGAGAACCTTCTGAGAAAATTACTTAATTGTCAATTAAACACTAGCGTTCACTACACCAAATCTGTCGAATTGTCAAGGTCATTGACCTTGAAAAGTTGAACTTGTCAAGGTCAATGACCGTGACATTTCGAGGCGAGACAACTGTTTTTGTCACGGTCGTGTCACGATCATTGACCTTGATATAAAACTCGCGTTTTGTGTCACGGTCGTGTCGCAGTCCATGACCGTGACACGTTTAGTCAAGGTTTTTAACCGTGACAAAGCCGTGACCCTTTTTAAAAAAATTGTCACGGTCATTGACCGTGACAAGTCCGTGACAACTGTTATCACGGACTTGTCACGGTCAATGACCGTGACAATTCTGGGCAGAATTTAAAAAAAAACTGCTGGACAGTATGGCCACTGCCACTGCCCCGCAGTATATTTGTGCCTGTTATAGCAACGTTGTACCTGTTCAAACATCATATATCAAAACAAACTAAAGATAATGCAAGTATATATTCAAAATAGAAACTATATAAGAAGAAACAACATCACCATCAATTATCTCAAATCTACAAACTATTTAGCTGGAAAAGAGATTTTGTACCGCGATGCTCGGGGACACCTCCTTATCCTTCCTTTCTCGTCCGAATAGCCACATAACTATCGAGCATATGTGGCCTACCCTCAGGGACACTCCCTGTCCCCTGAATTGAAATAAAGTAAAATTAGTATCCATCCCACAACTATAGATAAGTATAAATTGAAATTGAAATCAAAATCGAAATCGAAATCGACATATAAATATAAATACATTACCTGTAGTGTCACCCAAACAGCTAACTTGAGCTCATATGGCACCTCCTTCCAACTAATGTACCCCGAGCAATCGTGTCAAATATAATTCTCTTCATATGTAAATACTAAGAAATGCAATAATCCTATGGAGTTATGCGCTGCAAATTCCTTCCAACCGTTGTGTAGCCAAAAATCAGCAGTTGAAGTTATCAATTCCACCTTTCAATGGTCTCCCATGTTTTGCTAGAGGTTCCAAGTGGTGGGGTATGGAAGGTGGAATTGACAACTTCCACCGGTGATGTTTGGCTACATAACGGTTGGGAGGAATTTGCAGAACATACTCCATAGGATTATGGCATTTCTTAGTGTTCGGATAGACGAAGAGATTCAGTCTCCTCTCCACAAATAGGACACCCGAAATAACTATGTACTAATCACCTATTAAAAGTAAGAATCGTATATCCATGGATTAGTATAAAGAAAACTTAGATGTAGTTGGAATATTTATGTATTAATCTCCTCTCTGCACATGCACACCACACAAGAGTGAAAACGATAAAGTGTAAATCAATTAAAAGCATTAAAAATGGATGTTTCAATACCAATTGAAATATTTATTACAAATTGAAAAATTGTTTCAAATTCGAGTTATCATAAAAAATGGATTGATATTCGGTAGGAGCAGCCAAGTCATCCACACTACTATTTAGACTCCTTGGCGCGTGTTGGACAATTGACTACGGCTCGTTGTAGATATACTCCGAGTAAAACACTTGATTAACCTTTTGAAATGCACAAACAAACGGCTCATCGCTCACGTGGTCGTTGTTCTTCAACTTGGACAAGTCAACCATGATCAAATTGGTGACAGGATCAACTTTACAAGCATTTTTATCCTCAACTCTTATCCATTCACAGTAAAATACAACCTCTTTGAAGCTTATATAATCCAATTCAAATATATTTTGGATTACACCATAGTAAGTCATTTCAGCTCCAACGAGGTTTTTATCTTTTGCGCTCGCTCGAAAGAAAGTAAGAGCCTTGTATGAAATTCCCTAGTTCTGTACATTTGTACTTTCCTCGTACACTTTAGCGCCGAAAATGTAACCGTTCAATCGATACTTTTTGTAATCTTGTGCCACGAACAAGGGTCCAGTGGCTAGACGAGCAAGCCTTGATGTCGCATCACCCATCTTTAGGAGCTGAGAATATAAATAAATTAATTATATTAGTTGTAAAATTTGAGTGTAATGTAACGTTATATAACGACTGTTTTCATTATAATTACCTCTTGTGTCAACCATAGCCTAAATTCGCTGTCTGATTGTACAATTGTTTTTCGTCTTTTATTGTTCTCAAAGGATTCATATTTACTGCATATTACAAAATTAATCATGTATAAAATAATCTAAAATAATGTTAAACATTATAATAATCGAAACTTACTTTTTCCATTCTTCGACATCTTCATGTGTGTCAAATAGATAATGAGCTACTTGTTCATGTTGCAAACTCGTTAATTTCACTCGTTTTCCCATTACATTACCACCATCATCGACGAATTCATCAGTGTCATCAATGCTGCTCGAGTCAGGCATATATTCCCGAGTATATATTAATGACTCCACGGTGATGTATTCCTCTGCAATCGATCCTGCAATATATCGCGTATTCTTGACGTAATCTTTAAAAACTTTCATCAATCTTTCAAATGGATACATCCACCGATATCTAACTGGACCACAAAGAAGTGCCTCGTCGCATAGGTGTACCAACAAGTGAACACTTATGTCAAAGAATGCTGGGGGAAAGTACTTCTCCAATACACAAATCGCTTCGTTCACAGCCAATTTTGCGGCCACTATGTGTTCTCGATTCACTACCTTCTCACACAAGAGGGAGAAGGCATTACTAATTTGCATAATAGCCCTACGCAAATTCTTGTGCTTGGAGAAACAGTGCTTAAACAATAGAGGAACCAATTGCATGATCACATGCCAATCGTGGGACTTACACTTATGTAAATTATGAGTAGCATAATTCACAATCCTTTGCAAGTTGGATGAAAAAGTAGATGGGCCCTTCAAATTATATATTGTGTCTAGAAGCACCTTCCTTTCCCCACTCGTCAAAGTAAACGCACCAGGGGGAATGATTGCACACCCTCTTCCCACAACTCATTTAATTCTTCTACCAAAGGAGCCAAGTAGATATCAATGTCATCACTTGGTGCCTTTTGCCCAGCTATCAACAAAGCCATCATCGAAAATTCAGGTCTCATACACTGTGAAGGAGGGAGGTTGAGTGGGGCTAGGATCACTGGACATACAGTCTGATTGGTGCTTAGATTTCCAAATGGATTGAAACCATCTATTGATATAGCCAAACGAATGTTGCATTGTTCTCGAGCAAAATTGGGATACTCAAAATTCATCCTCCGCCAGGCAGTAGAATCAATAGGATGACGCATGATATTACCCCCTACTTCTGCCCTATCATGCCAAGTCATTGCCTCTGCAATCCATGGTACTGTGAAAAATCTCTTTAATCTAGGCCCAACGGGAAAATATTTTAATACTTTTTGAGGCACTTTTGAGCTTGTACCTTCCTTACTAGTAGATTGGACCTATCTAGGTTCATCGCATACCGGACAACGATCGAGATTTTCATACTCCTTTCGGTATAGTCTGCAGTCATACACACAAGCATGAATCGATTTATACTTCATTCCCAAACCTTTCAAACTGTTCTTCGTAGCAGGATAGCTATTTGGAAGTGTATTCACCTTGGGTAATAAGCCCTTCACCCATTTCAGAATTCCCGTCACGCTATTTCCAGACAAACCGTACTTCATCTTCAAACTGTGCAAACCAACCATGGCATGTAAATTTGTTGATCTTTCTTACAGCCATATTATAACGGTTGGGTCACCTTAAATTTTAAACTTTGGTAGTCATCGTCAAGTTTTATCGTGTTATCTTCACGATCACTTGAATCTTCTACATCATCAGTAACCTCATTCTCCTCTGCTTCATAAACTCCGTATGCATCATCAAATAAATCCTCTAACGTATTATGATCAACGTCGTCCCCTTCTACATCTATTCTACTTGTTGAAGGTTGTTGTGAAGGTTGGTCGGGGACAAAAGGAACTTTCAATTCACCGTGAAAACTCCAAAATCGATAACTATCTTGCATACCCGATCTTAACAAATGTAGTTCAACTGTTTTCCACTGAAAAACCTTACCATTCTTACACCTAGCACACGGACACGGAAACTTTTCATCATTACGACATCTCTTTGCATGTTTCACAAATTTGTTATCACCTCTGCGAAACACATCCCCCATTCTATTAGTCTCACCCATCCACTCTTTGTATTTCAGATATCCCATCACAGCTACCACACCTCTGCAAAACTTAGATTTATAGTATGTTTTATTTAATTATCCCATCATTTAATTATCCTATTAAAGGGTAAGTGGTCCTATCCCATTCAAGACTGCATTTTTCTGTAATATACTTAACAGGTCATGCACATTGTTACGATTTGAAAAAAATTCGACAGCATATCCCCATAGTTCTCCAAGTACACGACGTAGATTGGCAGGTGTGAGTGTTATTTCAATTGGTCAATTGAAATAACAGTCACACTTGTCAATCTAGTATGTACCCAGAGAACATTAAGATACGATTGTAGAACTTCCTCCAAAAGTAACAACTTTAAGCCAATAAGAATATTATACCAAAATTATATAGTCTCAAACTGCCCAAACGGGACAATTCGAGAGATCTCATTACAGGGGTAATGACTCTCGAACGGGTCTAAGGGATATTGAATGCGTACGCATAAGAACTAGAAGGCTAGTATCTATGCGCACTATATTTAATTTCAAGTATGTTTCATATAATGGGTTAATTCAAATACAAAAAATAAATTCATGGGTTAATTCGTGGGTTAATTCATGGGTTAATTCAAATACAAAAATAAATTCATGGGTTAATTCAAATACAAAAATAAATTCATGGGTTAATTCAAATACAAAAATACAAATTCATGGGTTAATTCAAATACACACACACACACACACCTCCCTCCACACCCCCACTAAGAAATTTATTCACGAATTTGTTTAATTAAATTCTACCAAAAATAATGTATTATAAAAATACGGGGTATTACAGCAGCAAAGTTTGCCTCGAATCGAGGATAGTGGGCTATTTTAGGATTCATCAATTGATCGATCACTCAGGTCTTTATGAGGATGGAGATCAATGGGCAATTATAAGAATCATCGATTTACCAATCGGTCATACTAGCTATCAGATATCTTCGAGATATTTCTTTCATTTCCTTTATTTAATACTTTTACTATATATATATGGTTTTTAGTTCATTAGTTAGTGTTTATCTAGTTTTTCATTAGGTTTTAGTTAGGAGGGATATTTTGAGTGGGAGATTTTCTATCCTAGGGTTCGATACCTTTGGGTTTGTAAGTGCACTATTCATCATCCTTCTTATTAATATTTGTTGTACACACACACACCTCCCTTCACACCCCCACTCACCACATACACACACACCCCCACCTCCCTCCACACCCCCCACTCACCACATACACACACATCACCACCCTCACTCACCACATACACACACACACACACACACACACCACATACACACACACACACATACACACACAAATAATAGCCCCCACCCTTCCCCACCTCCCTCCACACCCCCACCCACCACACATATACACACACACACAATAGCCCCACCCCTACACCCACCCTCAGAATTGGTCACTTCTACTTAATCCCCCTTCTACACACAAAAAGAAGGGGGAAAGGGTTTTTGCTGCAAAAGTTGTCACGGTCGTGTCAAGGTCATTGACCGTGACAATTATTTAAAGAATTGTCACGGTCATTGACCGTGACAAGTAAATTTGTCACAGACTTGTCACGGTCAATGACAATGACAATTATTTTTCACGGTCGTGTCAAGGTCAATGACCGTGACACAAAACGCGTGTTTTTTGTCACGATCAATGACCTTGACAAGGGTGGCCGGCTGAAAGGTGACAATTTTGTCATTTTGGTGTAGTGGTTGGTATTGAACTTCTCCAACCTCTTTCGATCCTGAAATAAAAATAGGATCCAATCACCATGGAATTTTTTAGTAAACCACCTCAAATGTCCCAAGGATACAATCCTATATGGATGATATTAGACCGACTTACCAAGACTACCCATTTTTCAGTAAATGGAAATTAATATATCTTTCCAAAAGCCCAGTATTAGGATTTATAGTAAGGTTATAAACATGGAAAACCTAGTCGATGTACATTCAAGCCCAGATTACATCCATTATTGGAATAAGGACTTGTCTTTTAGGTTGTACAAACCATTATAAGTGAAAGAGCTAGATTGAACATTGTGATGACCTAACATTATTATACCTTGAATAAACAAATATTTTTCTAGTAAGGTTCCAAACATTATTTCCTACGCCTTCATCAACACGAGTATTTGGATTCCATATATCCTAAAATATAGTATCATCCCATTAAACAATATCGATGATAGTAACCTCTTTCACATAATTTCATCAGCTATATTTAAACCCTTTTACCTTTATATGATTATGGTATATTCCCTGAGAGGAATTCTACAATGTTAGACACCTTACCTATTGTGATCCTTAGTAAGAGCATGAGAACATGCGAACCAATCGAATAGGCATGACTATTTAAAATACCAAAATACTATCAGATGATACCTTTTGTCCCAAAATAGCGGCTTAGTGAAACGTCAAATCCTACAGATGCATTAGTCAGTTACATCGAAAAGTCGACATATTTTTCCAATTAAACAAACATGTGACTTATGATTCGGCTATCACCAATTTCAGTTAGTCAAATTGGGAAGCTAACATTCCACAGTTCGATCCTAAATTGTCGACCTACCCTCCTCAAAAAAACTTACCTATTGTGCAAACGGATATGAAATACCGTTATTACAAAAACTATGGTATCCTTTTAACGATTCCATCATCTTTATAGTATGGGATTATTGAGATGTGAAAAAACTTCATATTACCAGACGATACCTAAAACTTCGTCATACAAACCTCTATTATGATATACATGATACATACAAAGGTTTGAAAAAAAGACGATTAATTAGATGAAACCCTATTAATTTCAAATCCCGGTTATGTTAACTATTTGTTACATGATTTTGTTACAACCTTGGTAACAACATCATAGCTACACAATAAGCATATAACCTTGAACTAATGGATTATCATTTTTACGGTATATCCGAGACAATGTAAGTACCATGAGAATTTAAAACTATAAGAATATAGGAATTTGGCGGACGGTAGATAGATTGTAACAACCTACATTTTTATTTTTTTTATTTAAAAATGTAAAACTGAAGTAATTATTAATCAAAATGACAATGTTATTTTTATTAATCAAATATATAAACAAATAATAAATTTTTACCTAATTAATTACCAAGTATAGATTTTTAAAAAAATTTATAAATGTGTAAAATGTTGTGAACGGTTAAATAAATTTTAATAACTATATATCAAGTTGCATCAAAAGAAAAATCAAAATTTAAGTTTAACTAAAATTGTATGTGTTACTATTTAAACTTAAAAGGGGTATAGGTGCAAAAATCTAAAAATAGAGTCTAAAGGATAGAAGTTGGAAAAAAAATATAACCCAAATATCTAAACAGTTAACCACCTCACCCCACCCTTGTGTTTTCCTATTCTGCTAACAAAAAAATATATGAAATATTGAGGCCATGCCGACCAAGGTGTGTGCCCTTCCTCTCTCCTACGTCCCGAAGGGTGATGTAGAAGGAAGAGGAATTGAAAGGTCTCACGCCCTTTCTTAGGAACGCTTCAGCCATCGTCGGTGTAGGGTGAATGCAAACATATGGAGTTACCAACCTATTTCGCACAAAATAGGCAAAAGAACATATCGCCGCCTCGAGCGAAGGGCATCAAAGACAAATGATGCTTACGAAACCAATAGTTCGAAGGTTCGGGGGCTAAGTTACGAAATGGGAAGGTGCTAGGCAC
This sequence comes from Sambucus nigra, assembly GCA_949130495.1. Classification (NCBI taxonomy): domain Eukaryota; kingdom Viridiplantae; phylum Streptophyta; class Magnoliopsida; order Dipsacales; family Adoxaceae; genus Sambucus; species Sambucus nigra. The sequence continues at coordinate 510,292,484 of OX422218.1, read as the reverse complement.
CCATCCTACCCTTTCGGTATCTCATGTCCTTGTCTTATTCTTTTCCATTATAACTCCGTGAAGTGTGTGTGCATATATAAATAATGGAGATTAGAATCGTTCAACTCATACCATGGGAAAGATAGAGTGAGGACGTCCATAGGAATGTTCCCAAAATACTATATATAGAAAATACGATTTATGCTTTTATTGCGATATTAATCATTATGATGAAACGACAATATGTTGGATGAAACGCTAACAAACATAATATGTATATTAATGCAAGAATATGATAAATGCTAAAATGAGAGATTTTGAGAAGCTCAAAATTTTTGAAAAAAATGAAAAATAGGAAAATTGTAAATTTGGACCCAAGTCGCAGGGTTTAATCCGAAATGCCTACTTAGCCTAAAAAGGCATCAAAGTCCACGTAGATCGAATGCGGCATGGGAGTGTGGTTTATTCCATATATTTGAATGGGATTTTATTATATGTGTATGTGGAGAAAATGTGTTTTAGTATTGGAAAAAGTGTGATGGAGAATGTAAGATGTGAGTGCAGATTTGCGGAGGCACCGCGTCGAGCGTATTTAGACTTGAGAAATAAGGTTGAGCATATGAATCCATCTTTACAAAATCATATTTTTCTTAGTTCGTGGGTCCGTACGATACGCCGAAGAGAGCTCAGTTTTTGGTGGTTTTGGTGCGTACGGGATGCCAAATCCCGCGAACCGCCTCTCAAACGCTCGTATACCGTATCAAACTATGAAAATCCGCTCGTCGCTATCAAACTCGCGATGTGGATCAAAAGGTTCATGGGGGAGGATAGTTGTATTTCATCTCCTTACTTTGCCCCCTAGACCATCATCCATCAAATGAGGGAGAACCCTTTTTTATTGCAAAAGTGACTCAAGTGGGCTTGGCACATGTCATGTTCTCTATGGAACCAAGTGTCCAATATCTATGGTGCAACTTGTCACAATATATGTGGTGTCATATTAAATGAATAAATTAAATAATTACTACACTATTGTCCACTGTAACTTATCAAAACGCAAAGCATACGCATTATATTAAATTGCATATAATAATATCTCATCCTGTGAAGGTTCTGTATTGTAATAAAACTCAATAGTTAAATCAATATTTGATCAAATCCGCAGGGTTAATTTATTGGAGTGTTGGTGGTTAATTCATTAAAGCCCACTGTGCATTTACTCCCTCGTAGACATAGTCGGTGTGTTGATGCTTCGACTGAGGCATATCAACTACATGTAAAAAATGAATCGTTTAGCCTATTTGACTAGAAAATCATCACATAACCTTGTTCGGTATGGTTATAATGCATGCATATACGCATATCATCTGTATGTAGTTCTTAGGACTATCTTTGCTACCTCTATTTTTCATTTGGGAGGAGTATTTTAGGAGTTACCTCCATTTCCCTTCAATGAGCATGTCTCCACAAATTTATTGTGGTTTTAAACATTTTGAAAAACAAACTAGACATGCCAAATTATTTTGCCTAGTAATATAGGATTTTGAATCTCCCATGAGCGAGGGTCAGGCATGCCAAATTATTTTGGATGTTAAATATCCCATAACCGAGGGTGGAGGCGGGCCAAATCATATTGGTCTTTATATCTACCATAATCGATGGTGGAGGCGGTCCAATACATATTGGTATTAAAAACAAAATCTCCCACAACCGGGGGTCAGGCAGGCCAAGTCATATTGGTCATAAAAACAAAATCTCCCATAATCGAGGGTCAGACTGGCCAAGTGTTTTTGGCATAAAATATCCCATAACTGAGGATCTGGTAGGTCAAGTCTTATTGGCATAAAATCTCCCGTAACCGAAGGTCGGGATGGCCAAGTATTATTGGCATAAAATCTCCCATAACTGAGGGTCAAGCGGGCTAAGTCTTATTGGAATAAAATCTCCCACAAGCGAGGGTAAGCGAGCCAAGTCTTATTAGCATAAAATCTCCCATAATTGATGGTCCGGGGGGCCAAGTCTTATTGTCATAAAATCTCCCATAACCGAGGATCAGGTGGGCAAAGTCTTATTGGCATAAAATCTCCCATAATCGAGGGTCAGGCGGGCCAATTATTATTTTCATAAAATCTCCTATATCCGAAGGTCGGTGGGCCTAGTAATGTAGGACTTTAGTTTCTCATGACTATGATGCACCACTTCGGGCGACGTACCACGATTCTGGAAAGGTTTGTGAAAACTATAATGCACCTCTGCGGGGGACTTACTACAATACTGGTAAGGTTTGTTAAAACTATAATGCACCTCGATGGGTGACTTACCTAAAAAATGGTGTAGTTTGTCTGAAGTATAATGCATCTATGCGGGCGACTTACCTAGAAACTGGTAAGGTTTTATGAGAACTATAATGCACCTCTATGGGCGACTTACCTCGAAACTTGTAAGGTTTTTATGGAAACTCTGTATCCATGGTCCAAGTTTTGTGGGAAATTTTACTTTCCCCTTGTCACTTTGTTGGAAATAATGCCATATAGTCAGTGCTCTATATGAGCCATCTGGTGGCTAAGCTGAAGAACTCTAATACTTATCTTGGGGATGCTTCATCAATGATTGCCCTTCTAAAACCGAATATGAGCATGGTTGTCAACTGTGTTTATGCCTAACTACCACTGGTACATTATACAGTACTTTTCCCCCTCTTTACTTTGATTTGTCTTTTATCTCAAGATAGATTAAAGTAAAGAAAAATATAGCTACTTGTTACAACACCATGTAAGAGTTGAAAGCATTGAAATAAATTTTGCGAGGTATTTGCCCCCAATTAAAAATAAAATATCTTGAGCATTTGGCTTTGATAGATATAAGTCCTGATGTAATTGCTCAAGCTCGATTTGATCATATTCATTCATTATCTGCAAGGGTAGAAATCATCACTAATTCTGGCACAAAAAATCATTAGTAACTTGTAAGGCATATTACAATGTTGTATATAATCAAGCGGGGTATATCTTTCCCCTTTATTTTATTTTAAACTAATAGAATAAAATAAACTCGAAAACATGCTTCGAGGAATCATAGACATAATGTTCTATGCAACTTCATGATGCAAATTTAATATGCTATAATATGCAGTTAATAAAGTGTAGATATATCATGTGGTGATCTATTTGTCTTATGCCCCCACTATTTTACCAAAGCTAAGAACACTTAGAACCAGTTCTAAATCATATATTAAGCAATTTAGTCAATAAGCATGCTGAGTCACCTCTAGGTGAATAATAAATATCAGACTTGAATTTTCATGGAACTAACATCACAATGTGAATAAATAATAGTTTATCATAAACTAAATATATGGTGGTGCGAAAAGTTGTTTTGGACGACCATGGATGCGGTTTGCTCAGGAGGTTGCTCTGAGCAACCATCTCGAACCACTTGGACGAGGCAGCTCGAGTCACTAGGATGAGGCATCTCGAGTCACTAGGACAAGGAAGCTCAAGGTGCTAAGGTGAGGTTGCTCGAGTCACTAGGGAGAGGTTGCTCAAGGAGGTACCCTGGATGGGCTGATTGAGGAGGAACGTCTGAGGCTGCTTCGAGGAGGTACCCCCGAGGCTGCTCGAGGGGGTAACTCCGAGACACTTGCTCGAGGTACTATGAAAAGTTGTATATTTCAAAACAAATATTTCTATTTGTGACAAGATGCTCGAGGCACTAGGACGAGGCTGCTCGAGGGACTAGGACGAGTCTATTGGAGTCACTTGTAAAAGGAAAACTTGAGTTACTAGGATGAGGCTACTCGAGGGACTAGGATGAGCCTGCTCGAGGAAGTACCCCAGATGATGTCGCTCAAGGAGGTACCTGCGAGGTTGCTCAAAGAGGATGCTCGAGGAGGTACCCGAGAGGTCACTAAAAAAATATCATTTTTTGACATGGTTATTTTAAGGATGTCATTTATGTCATGGTTCCTCAAAAATATTATTTTGGCAAGATTGTTTGAGTATATGCTCATACTAAGCCTTAAAATGGTCCCTCATGGGATAACATAAAATATTCGTAATTTCAAAGGGGTATGTGACTTTTTCAGAAATATATGTGTTTCTACTCGTGCAACTCAAATTCTTACAGGGCTACAAATATTTTGAATAGTATTTTCCAGGGTGTGTAAATAAAACACGCACAAATTAAATACCATAACATGAAAATTTAATAAAATAATAATCTTTACCAAATGCTTATTATCAACATGCACGAATGACATATAAATAATATCTTTCATAATTTTATAGGTGTTTCGTGTGGTTTATTGCCACTGTACCGTACTCGTGCATTTAAAATAGGTTCCTCGAATAATATATTCGTGCCCTTACAACTACTAAACAAAAGAAAGCCCCCAAGATTTAAGAGTCAAAATGGCTCGTATATTCCTAATTAAAATCACAGCTAATAAGTTATACACGAATTTCTACCAAACTTCACCGGTAATCAAGTCAGCTCGATTGCTAAGGTACCTTGGAAATTGAGGCCATAAATCGAGGCTATTCTGAGATCACGATCACTCGATGATGTTTGGAGATAACTGCTCGGATTTCCTAGAGGGGTTTATGAAGATACCTGTTCGGAGGTCGGGTATAATCCGGAATGTAGCTCGTAGATCAAAGCTCCTCAGGTGTCAGATTATTCAGAGGCTTTTGATATGGGTCATAGGTAAGCTTCATGAAGATACCTACTCATATGTCGACGAAGTTGAGAGATCGGGGATGTTTAGAAGTGGTTGTTGGGATTTCAAATTACTCGGAGGTCAATCCCCTCAAAAGTAGTTGTTCGGAGTTCAAGGTTGTTCACATGTACATGTTTAGTGAACAAGTGGTTTGGAGGTCAGATGTTGTTCGGCGGAGCTCCATTAACCATGAGGTGTTTAGAAAAAAATAGAGGTATGTGGAAGGAAGTTCGGTTGATTTATTACAAGGTGGGTTATTTGGTTTCCCAGTATTCCGATCCCTATTTTACAGAACATGGTCAGTTTCAAAATTGTGTTTTAGATTTTAAATTCTACTGTGTTCATCTACCATGGTGAATTAGTTCAACAATGGAAACAAAATGATCGGACTCTGAAAATGAGGTTTTCTCCTCTTCCTTGACCAGACAGTTACACCAGGAGGGATCCAGGTGGTGCTGGTGGAGGTAATTTGACTAGTGGATATCTCGTGGCAAAGTGGCAGTCATAAAACAATATTTTTTATAGAAGATCATGTAAAATGCGTGGGAAAATAGCATGTGAAATGAGTGACCCTACATCAATATTTTTGTACATGAAAAATCTGAGGAGATATTTAGTAAGATATCTATTGTATTTAATTTATTATTAAATGCATGTACAATTATAGATGTATGTCCGAGGAAATATATTGTGTGACTCAAAATCTATTTGTACCATATGTGAGTGAAGATTTGAGGAGGCACAGCATCGAGCGTGTTTTAGACTTGAGCAATGTGGTTTCTCCTACGTATCTGTCTTTGCGGAATCAAAGCTTGCGTAGTTTGTGGGCCCATACGATATGCTGGAGAGAGCTCGATTTTTGGTGGTTTTGGTGAGCGGGGGTGCCAAATCAGGCGAACTGCCTCTCAAACGCCCATATACCGTAATGAAACTATGAAAATCCTCTTATCACTATCAAATCTGTGATGGGGCTCAAAAGGTGCGCGGGGTAGGAGAGTTATATTTCCTCTCCTTTCTTTGCCCCCAAGACCATCGTCCATCAAATGAGGGGGGAACCCACTTTTTATAGAAAAAGTGCCTCAAGTGGGCGTGGCACATTTCATGTTCTCTGTGGAACCAAGTGTCCAATATATATGGTTCCACTTGTCACAATATATGTGGTGGCAAATTAAATGAATAAATGAAGTCATTACTAGAGCATTGTCTAGTGTAACTTATCAAAACTTGAAGTATACGCAATTTATTAAATGGTGCATTATAATATCTCATCTCATCTAGGGTCTGGATTGTAGTAAAAATCGAGAAACCATAAATCGTTATTTGATCAAATCTACGGGGTTAATTTATTAGAGTGTTGGTGGTTAATTCATTTAACCCCACTCTATAGAGAATGCGTTCGGAATTTATGGGTATAACCCACTTTTTTTTTAGAAAATAAAGTATGTGCAATATACTAAAAAATGTGGATATTAATGTGTATTAACTAAAGTAAGAACAAGATTATGAATCTAATGAAATTTATGCAAAAATAAAGAATTTAAAGAGAGAGGGAAGGAATTGGTCCTTCTTTGGAGCTTTATCTTTGATCTTGGATGAACTCCCTTGAATGTCAGATGAATGTTGGATGAGAGAGAATGTAATTTTTAAAAATTAAGTATAAAAAGGACGAGAATGTAAGCTTGAATGGAATTTCACATGGAGAAACTTCGCTGATTTTGAGTGAATGTTGCTGAGATCACTAATGCTGATGGATCTATAGTGGGCCTTGAAAATGAGGTCATTCCCTCTATTTATAGGGTAAGGGGTGATGCTGATTGTAATTCACCTAGTCTTGCCTATCGGAAGGTGACCCTAGATGCATTATCGATACGCAGGGAACCGGGCCTGCCAATTGGCAGTCTCGTGCATATTATTTTGGAGAAATGATCATAGAACGTAATTCCTTAATCCAAATAGTGTATGGGTCATACCATTTAAAAGGTAATTCAGAGACCGTCAGGAGACCTTTGAATCGCTCCTAGGTTCGAGAGTTGACTTTAGGTCAAATGTGGCTCGAAAGCGCACATCGGTCCTTTGAAGGGGAGATCATCAAATGAAAATGGATCGTTCATCCTCATGGTAATTCAGAATCATGTATGGGGTGGACCATTAGAAAATTTAGGAGATTTACTTAGACATTCCAGATATTTTTTCTCAGTTAAAAAAGTTAACTTTTTTCAACCAGGGCTCGGAAGCGCATGATGACCTCTCAGAGTAAAACAAATCGTTCATCCTTACCGTAAGTCAGAATCATGCATGGGGTAGACTATAGTAAAGGGTATTCAGTTACCTTCATAGATTCATTCAGTCTCATTCGAGCTGAAGAGTTAAACATGGTCAAACGGAGCATGGGAGTGCTCGGTGGCCTCTAGATTAATTTTTAGGGGGAAATGAATCATTCATCTGAATGGGTATGCGGGGTGGACCATTGGAAATGTTTTTAGTGCCTTTTGATGATTTAAGGATATTTTTCTTTGATTATGAAGTTGATTGGGTTTAAATCAAGGCCCGAGAGCGCCCGGTGGCCTCCGAATAAGTTTTTGATAGTAAAATGGTCTGTTCATCCGAACTGTTAAGATGATTTTTGCATGGGGCAGACCGTTGGAAAGGAAATTCGAGTCCCTTTAAATATTCAAAGATATTCTACTATGGTAATTGAGTTTACTTGAGTCAAAAGGGCACTCGAGAGTGGCCTATGACCTCTAGATAGGTACTCGGAGTATGACCTAGGGTTTATATTGAAATGGGGAAGAGCTAGGGACCTAATGAGAGACTTAAGGGGACATAGAATGTGGTGTCTATAGAACCCTCGATGGGTGAGCTTGGAATATATGAAATCCATCGAATAGACATGACATCATATTTTGGGACGATGTCGATTCTATGGACCTAAGGGTCGAGGATGACTTGTTGAGAGGGTGGAGGTAAATTCTGAGGAACTATGCTGATGTTAGGGATGGCCGATTATGAGGACCTAAAGGAGGTGATGACTAAGGTCAAAGTTAGAGAGAGACCAATTCTTCCAGTCAAGGTTAATTATGAGGACCTAAGTTGTAGAAACAAATTCTGCTGGACGAAGCCAATTCTAAGGTCTTAAGTTTGAGCAACCAATTCTACTGGCTTAAGATAGGGATGACCAATTATGTGGGTCAAAGGAATTTCTGAGGGATTAAGTAGAAGCGACCAATTCTGAGGGTCGAAGATAATTTTTTGGGCTTAAGGTAAGGGTAGCCAATTTTGAGGGTCAAAGATAATTCTACATGCTTAATTAGAAGAGACCAATTCTAAAGGTTGAAGACAATTATGCGCGCTTAAGTAGAGATGCCCATTTCTAAAGGTCGTATCCAATTCTCCGTGCTTAAGTATAAATGACAAATTCTAAGGGTCGAAGCTAATTCTATGGTTTTAAGTGGAGATAACAAATTTTGTGTGTCAAAGCCAATTCTGCGGGCTTAAAATAGAAATAACCAATTCTAAGAGTCAAAGACAATTATGAGGGCTTAAGTAGAAATGACCAATTCTATGGGTCAAATCTAATTATGCGGGCTTAAGATAGAAATGACCAATTATAAGGGTCAAAGCCAATTTTGAGGGCTTAATTAGAAGTGACCAATTATAAGGGTCAAATCCAATTATGAGGGCCTAAGATAGAGATGACCAATTCTAAGCCAATTCTGAGGGCTTAAGTAAAGATGACCAATTATGAGAGTCGATGCCAATTCTGAGGGCTTAAGTAGAAGCGACCAATTCTGAGGGTCGAAGACAATTTTGTGGGCTTAAGTTTGAGATGACCAATTCTGCGGTCAAAGCCAATTCTACGGGCTTAAGAAAGGGATGACCAATTCTGCGATTTAAATCTAATTCTGCGGGCTTCAGTAGAGACGACCAATTCTAAGGGTCAAAGCCAATTCTGAGGGCTTATGTAGAGATGACAAATTCTGCGGGTCGAAGGCAATTCTGAGGGCTTAAGTTTTCTTGAGGAAATTTGGAGACTTCACTAGGGATATGTATCTTGCAGTTCCACTAAGAACTTTAGGGAGCATTTGATTTTAGGTTCCACTAGTGAAGATGGAATGTTTTGAAGGTTCGATGATTCTTAGATGGGAAATTTTTTATTTTTGTGGTGTCCTTTGGAGACATTGACGGGAGGTTATCCAATTGATTTTGGGAATTCAACTGGGGAGGTGAGAGTTCTGCTAGGGAGCTGAGTGTGGTAAAAAAAAAATCTTGGTGAAAAAGGTTCTAAAATTCATTTGGTAATTGTTCGATATTTTCTTCCATTTTTGGGAATTTTTGTCTGAAATTTCAGAGAGGGTGTCGACTGACATCGTTTCAGGGGTGACAAACGGAAGTGGCATAATATTTTGGGGTACCTCAAGGAGGTGGAGGGACAATGTTTATTAGTTGGTAGTAGGGAGGTGCCGATCGGCAAGCCCCTTAGCCTCCTATTAAAAGGGTGTGAGTTCTCCTCATTTTTCATATCTTTATGACTTGTTTTCTTCTGTAATTACCATTTGAAAATCGTTCTAACTTTTCAAAACAAAAAGATGGCTAATTTATCAAGAAGTGCGACACATAGGGCATTGCTCAATGTTGACGATTGGGTAAACTTGGAATAGAGGGCTAGGGCGCCCCTGGGCAGCAAGAATTCCTTTGACTTATTAGAGCTAGTGGTGGATGAGAAAACACACTTGTGTTAACCATCTTGTCATCATTCTTCTAGGGTGGTGAACCCTAGTGGCTATGTAAGTGATGATGACCTTTGGTGTTCTTTTTTTTCTCTTTGTGATATTTCCTTATTTCTTGAATTTTGACAAGGGTTTTCTCCTTTTTTTCTTCTTAAAGTCCGATGTCTATATGTCGACTCTGCATGCTCGAGGGACGATGGGGCTTAGGGATGTTTGGGAGTGACTCCCACCCGTGGTGCTTTGGGTGGTGTCAGCAGCCAATTTTGGGATACTGGGGTTCGCTCTAGATGAGACTCATCGTTCTACGACGGTACTCTATGCTCTGGGGGAGAGGTGGTGGGACACCACCCACACCTTTCACTTTGGCTTTGGGTAAAAGTAGGTGACTGTGATAGATGTGCAATAGTTGATGGGGCTGGATTGCGATGCAGTGAAGATTGAGGTGGATAAAACTTTAAGGTTGACGCCAGCAGCGGTGATGGCACCGTTGGGTGATGTGGACAGGGTGGTCTCTGAGGAATCTTTATGTTTGTCTTTTTTAAGGGAATTATTGATGAGTAGGAGGATTGATGAGGATGATGGGCGACATGTGTACCAAATGTCCCATTTATTTATTCTACTAGTGTTGGGAGGTTTCTTGATGACGATGAATGGCGAAATCGTCCACTTCTGGTTTTTGCCATTTTAAGGTTGTTTTCGAATGTACCTCTCTATGATTGGGGGAGACTGACCTTGGCGACCCTTAATTCTTATTTTGATGCATACAGCCAGTGTTGTTGTAAACTTTTACTGGAGACACGTATCTTCTTGAGGTATTTTTTATTTTGCACACTTTCCTTTATGCATTCACAATTTCATTCGTGCGTATTATTATTGATTTATCAATTGCTTACTTTTGTATTTTACAAACATGGTTCTATGAGGTTATTGGGTTTAACACCCAATTGATATGTCTGAAGGATCATCATTCTCTAAGGGATTTCTACCGGATGTATCGGTGACGAAAGTCCAACTGGAAGTCGAAGAAGTCTCTCTCTTTGGAGGCAGTGTGTCAGGTCTTGAATGGCCTGACAAGCGAGCGGGTAAAATCTTATTTTTTTCTTGAGGATATCTTTACTTTATGATCTTTTCCAATATTTATTTATTTTTCTTGTAGGGGAATTTACAGGTGACCTTTTATCCGTAGGGGACAACCATCCAGCATACGAGGTTTACTTGGTGGAATGCACAGATGAGGCATCTACTGGAACGTGAGTTCGGCTACTCTTGGTATCTCGGGGAAAGAGTAGTGGAGTAGGTTATGGCGAATGAGGTTGTGGTGCCACCGATAAGGACCCAGATATACATGATGTGAGTGAGGGAGATGTTGGATTATGGACGGGTAGTGGTAATGATGGGTGAGACTTACTCGTTATATACCGATGCAGTGGTGGCATATGATTATTTGGAATTTGTGTCGAGATGGTTGATGCATCCCAACATGTATGACATGATGGCTCTCCCTCAGGTGGGTTCGAGTCAGTAGGTGGGGTCCTCCGACAATGCAGATGGTGCGTCGACATGGGCAATGGATGTGATGACCGCAGAGGTTTCTTTTATACGGATGGCCCCTACTACTTATAATATCTGACGGACTGAAGTAAGGGCAGGGCATTTGTTGCACCTTCCTAATAAGATGGATTCAAAGGAGCTGGGCTTGACATAGGAGGTCCTTGAGCCATCAATATAGTTTTCATTTCTTTGACTTTTTAATTTCTTGTTTTCTTTCCATGCCCGAGACTGATTGATTTGCTCTTTTTTTTCGCAGCATATCCAGGTCTCTGCCACCTGGCTGAAGGATATTTGGGATGGATATCTTCAATGGACGCCCACATTTGGGATGCGATTCTGGTTCCTTCTTGTTTGGTATCGTCTACCTAATCTGGGGAAGGGTCTGGGGAAGGGAGCAGAGGAACATCATCTCATCATTGCGGAAAGAGAAAGCGTCATAGGGAAGGAGGCTTTTAGAAGGAGAGAGAGAGGTTATAGGTGACTGTAGGTGATAGAGAGATAAAGAAAAATGTTTGTGGGTTTGGGCTAAGTCCAGTTGTATTTTTTTTATTCCTGTAAAATCAATGTAATACAACAACATCTATGCAAATAAAATGAGATTTTTGTTAATTTTTATTTTTTTGGTTCACTTAATGCACATGTTTTTTTACTTTGTTACTGAGTTCATAAAAAGAATAAAAAATGATTTAAGAGAAAATATATTTTCAAATGGGATATGTAAAAAACATAAGGAGCAAGAAATTTAAAATTTCTTGGTAATAAAATAAATTATTTTTAATGAGTTTTTTATTTATTTTGACAAAAAAAGGAAAAAAGGGATTTTCAAAAAATAGGGGGTTGCCGATCGGCGTGACGCCTATCCTACCTATCAGCATATCAATTTAATCCAATCAATCCAAGTATTTTATTGCACTTTCTTTAATTGCTTGGTACTTGGCGGGGTAGTTTCCTTCTAATTTCTGCAGGGTTCCTTGTCTTTGTTTGAAGGTTTTCATGTACAAATATGGGTGTGGGTGGAGTATTTTCTTCACATCTCCACCTTCCTTATCTTTTGCATTCTTCTTACTTAGTGTTTTCTTATATTGCGATATGGGTCTCCCTGGAAGTGTTGAGTTTTCAAATTACCTCGAAACCTTGGAAGGTATGTGCTCTTATAATGTTGACTACGACGCTTTCAAAATGCGTCGAGTTTCCTTATGTAGTAACTGACCCATAGAGTGGAATATGCTTATATCTGCGGTAGAGTTTTGGTACCCTAAAGACCATGTTTTTCTCTCTGGGTTGGATGAAATATGTCTGACCTATGAAGAGTTATTTGTTATGTTGGGGATAAATCCCTTCTCTGCAGCGGCTATGCCTGAGTTTTCCCGATCCCCTATGGAGTTGTTGGAGGTACTTATCCATATCTCACATTTGGTGTCCAGGTCATTGGTTACGCGAGAAATGATTTCTTCTCCGATGGTGCTGCAGTCTGTGTATTTGCAGGATGTCGGTGATGCTGGCTATGTCGGAGCCGTCATATTGGGATTTGTTTTAAAATTATTGTTGGTGACTAGGGAACTTTTGGTCGACCCATAACTCGCAACCATTATTTCTTGGATGTCATACCATTGCAATCCTACGACAGTGATACTGGAAGAGACTTTGAACGGTCTTGATTCCTGGTGAGAAGGTCGTTCTGACTTTTTGAGGGGTAGCCCCGTAATTCTATTCATGTAGCTGTAAAAAAAAATTTGTATGGTGGTCCCAATTTAGAATCCTTTGTCGATAGTGAATTTTTTTTTTCGTGCTTCTTTATTAGTGTAGTCCTGGACATTGAGAGCTAGGAGAATTGGTTTATGGAGCATGGGGCTCGAGTTTTACGTTGGTCAGTGCCTTGGTGGGGGGAACTGCTGCCCATTCTGTAACACAGAGAATACCAGTAAGTTCTATTAGTTGGACTAAGGCATACCTCTTTTTACTCTACCTGGAGGCTGCTATGCTAATTTGGCTGGTAACGGATTGTTCCACCTCAGACACTAGACTTCTTTCCTATGGAATATTTGACAGAGCATTTGCGCATGCGACGGGGCTCTTTGTGGGAGAATCATCGACCATCGACCCATCCATCCCAGTCCATTGGTATATTTTGGCATATCTCAGTGTGATTCATGAAGTGGTTTTGTAGGAGAGTAGTTACCAAGACGCTGGCTATGGAGACTGGGCAAAGGTGGTTTGCAATTTTTGACACCACAGAGGGATGTGTTGGGTTTTTCCTAGGCTGGTCCAAGCATATCATTCGATGGAGCATCGACGAAAGTCTCTTCAAGTAGGGGAAGTTTGGGGGCCCCAGGATGTGGGTGATAATGGGGCTAGTTCCTCTGGAAGCTACGGGTAGGGCCCTTAAGATTTTTGTGAAGCTAATGTAATAGGTGTTTGGTTATGTATGTTATTTGGGTTTTATTGTGTGGAATAATTTGAAGGTTATTTTAGGAGTAGTGGGGCTTGGTTATATTTAGTTTTATGGAGGTGGGAGTAGACTGGTAAGGGAAGTTGTTGGACTCCCCATGCTGATGTAAAAAAGTTTACTGAAATTTCTTAATAATGGAATTAAAAGTTTTCGATCATCTAGTTATGCCTCTTGATAAGTTTTTCCATTTCAATTATCTATACCAATCGCTAAGGCATACACAATCCTTTTGCCCATGTATATGATAAAATGAACTATCATTCTCGGGGATAAAAAATAATAGCTTTTTGTGAAAAGGAAGGGGGTCGTGCTCATGTAAAGCGTATGAGCCACCTACGTACCTCTGGGGGTTTTGAAAATTTTATGGAATTAATTTTTGAAAGAAAAAATAGTTTTAGAGGATCAGGCCCCACGTAGTTCTCAATCGAGAGAAATAAAGAATTTCTTATTTTTTTTAAGAATAGAAGGGAGATGAGAAGAGTCATAGCGCGTCGAGATTTCGGACTAAGAATAGAATTTTTTGATACAGTCCAGGTTGACTGGACGAGCCATCTCCTCCCTATTGAGGTCGGTGAGAATAGCGGGGCTGTCGTATAGGATCTTCTTCACAATATAGGAGCCGCTGCAATTGGTCTTGAATTACCCTCTTGGGTCCCAGATGGGTCCTCCACTTTCTTTAAGGGTTAAGTCTCCTTCCGGACAACATGGTCCTTAAAACTCTTATTGAATGATCGTTCTCTTCGGCGATGGTACCCTTGTAAGTTATATAAATCTCTCAAACTCCTCTCGTCCAATAATGACAGCTCGTTAATATGGCTTTGATGAAAATCTTCCTCTCTAACTTTGTTTTCAAGCATGACGCGCAGCGAAGGGATTTTTATAACTATGTGTTAGAATGCTTCCATGACATATACAAGAGAGTGAGGATTAGCCCCACTAGAGGTTATAATTTAAATGCGATAGACCTAGAGGGCATAAGGGATTTGATCAACCCAATCTCGATAACCGTCGATCATCTTGGTGATGATAGGATTGAGATTCTTATTAACGACCTCAACTGCTCCATTGGTTTGAGTTCGTTCGGGAGATGATTTATGTCTCTAAATACCATACTCGTCAACCACTTCTGCAACTTCTGCCTCGAAATGAAACCCATTATCTAATACCAGCTCATACGGGACCCCATATCAGGAGATGATGTTTTTCTTGATGAACTTGCCACTTTATTTTCAATTAGAACTGCGTATGACTCAACTTTGACCCATTTTGTGAAGTAGTCAATGGTAACTAGGATGAACTCATGTCCATTAGAGGCTTTGGGTGTAACATTCCCTATGATGTTGATGCCCCGTATAGAAAACATCCATGGAGAAGACATGTTATACAATTCCCACGGAGGCAAGCGTTGTAGGTTTGAAAACTGTTGGCATTTGAGTCATCTTTGAATGTAAGTTGTGCAATCCTGAACCATAGCGGTCCATTAGTAACCCTGCCGAATGATTTTCTTGGCAAGCATATGGCCATTTATGTGGGGTCTGCATTCCCCACAATGGCTTTTCTATATCATCTATTTATGACAGCCCCTATGATGCAGTGAAAGTGGGTTCCATCGAAGTTCCTCTTAAACAATGTTTTATCATAGATAATATATTAGGCAACTAATCTTTGAAGGGTTGCTCAGTCTTTCTTGTCAGAACCTTGGGGATACCTACCTTGCTTGAGGAGGCGATAAATATCATAATACCAGTAGTCGTCTATATTGTGATCTTCTTCTTTGATGATATTAATATGGCAGCAGTCGGTTGGTTTGCCTTACTTTTAGACTAGGAAAGGGGCCATTGTTATTCTTTCGAGCATGTCAATCATGGTGACGAAGGTGGCAAGGGTATCGTACAGGTTATTCTTTGCTCTGGGTAGGTAGTGGAAACTGATTTCTTAGAATTTGGGAGGCTAATTCTTCTAGGTGGGCCTGGAAGGGTAAGAGTTTCTCATCCTTAACTATCCATCTTATGAGTTCTTGATCGATGATGAGGGCTGAATCTCCGTTGACATAAAGGTATCGAATTACTTTCTCGAGGGAATCTTTGAGGCCAACCGTGCATGCCTTGTATTAATCCATATTATTGGTGCAAGAAAAATCCATCTTTATTGCAATGGGAGTGTGAGAGTCATCAGGGGCAATTAGGAGGATCTCAATGCCATACACTTTCTTATTGGCAGTGCCGTCAAAGAACATTTTCCATCGAAGATCTTCTTGGGAGGTACAAAGGATATTTCCATTCGAGAACATAAAAATTTGGACATCGACTTCTTCCATAGGGTAGTCAGATATGACTCTTCCTTTCATGTCTTTTTGCATGACATACATAATATCAAATTCGACTAGATGCATAAACTAATGGGCCATTTGGCTGTAAAGGGCAGGCTTTTTGAGTTGGTTCTTGATGGGATCCATTCGGGACACATATTTGATGATAAAGGCAATAATATAGTGTCGTAACTTTTGTGTGACCCAAACAAGAGTGACACATTCTTTTTACAGAGCTATATACTTAACTTCGTATATGTCCAACTTGCAACTTGCATAGTAGGTGTCTCTTTCTTTATGGGATTATTGGAGGTAA
Source organism: Sambucus nigra (assembly GCA_949130495.1). Lineage (NCBI taxonomy): Eukaryota > Viridiplantae > Streptophyta > Magnoliopsida > Dipsacales > Adoxaceae > Sambucus > Sambucus nigra. Next base: position 510,276,437 of record OX422218.1, on the reverse strand, counting down.
TGGGAAAGAAAATCCCCAACTGCGATATCTATTACGATTAGGTATAGTAGTAGGGGAAGACCAGACTGCGATGGCATGAGTACCGGAGGTCAGATTATGTATTACTTGATTCGGTCAAGGCCTCTTCGAATGCTTTAATCTAAGCATTGGTTGAATTCTTTCGAAGAAGTTTGAATATGGTCTCACTGATGGAAGTCAAATGGTTGATGAACCGAATGATATACTGTAATTTCCCAAGGAATCCACGGACTTCATTCTTTGTTTGAGGCGGTGGCTGATAATTCATAAATATTGCATATTTCATCTGTTAACATACGTGTTATTATCCCCCTTAGGTATCTTATTCCATATATTTATGCTTGTTAACCAGACAACCTTGGATTTCTATGTTAACATGCTTTGCAGGGGTTAATTGAGCTTTTCTTGGTATTTGGATGCTTAGTATGAAGTTTGGACGCATTCCAATGAATTTTTATACACAATTCTGCACGTTCAAGGAAAATTTAATCTTTTCACATTTTGGGAACCTGGACCAACATCTCTAGGGAAGTTGTATCCCTCTGAGCGAGCTTCGCAGGGCCATGAACGGTGCATGAATCCGATCCCTAACGAAGAAGTTAGGAGACATTTAATGGAAGAGAAAAACAAAGAAACCAAAGCAGGGGAAAGGGAAAAAGAATGCAGTGTGCTGAGACCTGACTATTCGATAAATCAAATAAAAGGCTCAATTGATGGACCCTTCAATTTTCACTCTTCGAATAAAGATAGTGGGCTCATATCTGACCGGTCGATCAATCGACCAAAGGGGTCGATCGATCGATCCCCTATTTTCCACGATATTTTGCTCTGCATTTTCTTTTTCCTTTTCATTTCTATACTTTTTCCAACTTACTATTTAAGATATTTTTGTTGTAATATTAGACATAATTCATTTTAGGTTTAGAAAATCTTAGGGTTAGAGTTTGGAGAGCTCATCTTCAATCCTCATGTGGTGTGACACATATTTGGGTTTGTAAGTTGTACTTTTATTTACCCTCTCCATTAATATAGTTGTTTTAGCTTAATTTCTTTCTTTGATAGTTAGTTTCCATGCTTTGTAGTTAATTTAATTCTGTTTACTTCTTTCTTTCTTAGTTTAATTAGTTTAATTTAGTTTAATTCATGTATTACCCTTAGATAAATAGGGTCGGTGTTCTGTTCTGCCATTTACGGGCCTCGAGCTCAGAAAATTAGGTTTTGCATAAAATTGTGTTTAATTGAAACCACGTGCATTAAAGTTTGATTGTTATGGGTTTAACTTTATTTTCCACACAACTTTAGTGTTTATAGAGACAATCCGAATTTAATCCGCGTGCGACCATTTTTTGATTAAATGTTTATTCAAGCAACTTTGTCTTAAATTTCTTATTGCGTGAATTTTATGATCAATTGATAATGCTCGATTAAATTTTTTGTTGATATGGAATTATGATTAGTAGTTGTTTCGATCCATATGGTTGGATGCAATCCCGAACCTCGCTTTGCTTTTGTGTAGACTTAACTTATTCCTTTCTTTTGTCACCATAACAATCTATCACCTTTTACACTTTTATTTGTGATGTTATAAAACTATTACGAGCTATACTAACATTCCCTGTGGATTTTCGATACCCAACTTACCGCTATACTTGTATCGCAAGTGGAGTCATAATTTAGGTTTTTGTATTAATGCGGTGAAACGAATAAAACGCTAAGCATTTTGATGCGACACTACTTTTCACGCATAATGAGTGGCATTTCGAGTATGGGTTTTATCTTGGCAGGATCTTCTTCTATCCCTTTCTCACTAACCATGAATCCCAAGAGCTTTACTTTGGTAACTCATAAGACACATTGTTATTATCGCAGTCTCTCGAAGAACTTTCATAGAGATAGAACATGACCTTCCATAGTCCTAGATTTGATACTCATATCATCCACATAGACCTTGACTTATTTGTGTATCATATCATGCAAGATGGTTGTGGTAGTCCTTTGATAGGTAGCCCCTGCATTTTTTAGAACAAATGGCATGATAGTGTAGCAAAAGGTTTCCCAAGGGGTGATGAATGCAGTTTTCTCTTGATGATATGGGAACATCTTGATCAGGTTATATCTGAAAAACCTATCAATGAATGATGTAAGAACGTGGCTGGATGTGTTTGCCACAATCATATCGATACTGGTTAACGGGTAATCATCCTTCAGAAAGGCCTTGTTCAAGTCTCGGTAGTCGACGCACATGCGAACTTTTCCTCCTAATTTCAATATGGGTATGATATTGTCTAGCCATGTGGGATATTAGATCACACTAATAAAAACCACGTTCAACTATTTGACCACTTATTTCTTAACCTTGAGCGACCATTTGGTATAGAAATTTTGTAGTTTTTGCTTGATCGGTTTACATTCTGGGAGATTTGGAATCTTGTACTGAGCTATCTCGGGATCAATTCCAAGCATGTTAACATAGGACCATATGAATACGTCCATAAATTTCTTCAGTAATTCCTCGTGTTACGCGCGCTAATGTTTGTCAAGGGTGGCCCCTATCTTGATTTTGCATAGTTGGATACTATAATCGAGATTAATAACAAAAATTTCATCTTCATTAACTTGAACATGATTATGTTTTTATTATTAACCTTATTTCGATCAGTTAATAATTATTCATTTGCAAAATCATCATCATCAAGAGTTTGTTTACAATCAAGACAATTAACGTAAGGCACAACAAGATACTCAAAATGTTCATTTATTTCATTGATAGGAAAAATAACATTGAGAACCTCATCAAAGGAGGTTTCGATTACATCAATGTAAGGAGGAACAACTAGGGAAGGGGAAATAGGATAAACATTAGAGTTGGGTTGAATATCATCAAGTGAAATGAGTACAACATGTCAGTTAAGGAGAGGTGCATTAGTATCTTTGATCATATGGGATTGATTCGATGAGGTAGGCCCTAAGTGGACAATGCAGAGTGTCAGCCCCATTGTCTAGAAATTAAAAGAATCCTCAGAGTCAGTTTCTTCAGAATCTTCGGTATCATCTATGGTCTCTTTAATGAGTGATTGCACACAATGATGGGAACTCTCGGCCCATCAGTAGTTGTCTTCGAAAATGATCTCCATTCCTAGTTTCATCTTTTTATCCACATGATCATGTAACGATTCAGGAAAGACGCAGAAGGGAAAATCTTCACTGTCTTTGATGAATTTTTTGTTCAAGGAATCTTTCGAGACAGTCTCGGGGCATTCTAACATTCAATTTAGTCGAGTTTGGTAGATCATTTTGTGTTCTTCTATCGATGGTTGGTAGCCCAGTCCCCAAGGAGAAAAAGATTTCTTCAACACAATGGGTTCAATTATCCCATGTTGTCTTCGTCCTAGCCCCAGTCCGGGCATGAAGTGCATGTTCTGTAACATATGGATCACATTAACATTTCTATGAGGGTTATACTCTGGATAGACCCTATATTTGAAATCGTCCCCCATTGAGAGTATATATGGCTCAACTTGGAATCCTGACATAAACATATCATTCGTTCCATGTTGTATCTCAGTACTAGATTACTGGTTCTTTAATTCTCATTATTGTCATTGTCGCCCAAGATAGTGATGAGATACCTATTGGCGAAAAACTTCAGTTTCTGATGGAGGGAGTAAAACACACCCATAATGATGTGGAGCCATAGTTGTCCAAGCAACAGATTGAAACAAGCTGGGATATCGATTAGTTGGAATTCACCAGTAGGATTTCTAAGGCCATCCCATATTACAAGCTTTATAGATCCCATCACTTCTGTATAGGTATTATCATAAGCACTTACTGAGATAGAGGTTAGAGAAAGGTATCTCACTTTTAGTCCCAAATGATTGAGGGTCCTCAATTGGAAAACATTAAGAACCGATCATTTATTAATGAGAGAGAGTGGGACGACCTTTCCCATGATTTTGACAGAGATGTTGAGAGAATAATTATGGTTTCACCCAATCTGAGGAATTTCTTTTTCAAATAAGGAGAGCATTCTTGTAGAGGTTAGAGATCTGACTAGATTCACTTCTTCTTCTGGGGTGGTTGAGGGAGGAACAGTCGGTCCTATGAGTATCTTGATCGATGCATTTCGGTGCAGCTAGAATGATATGAAGAGTCCCCAAAGAGTGATGTTATCTTGGGTCTTCTTCAACTGATTAAGGATTTTTCCCTCCTCAAGGGTCATTTTTTGGCATAGGGGGATTCTCGACACTTTTTTTTGTATCGCTTGCTAATGGTTACATGCTTGGGACTTGGTAATGCCTCCCTGATCAGGTCATGTGGTTCACATAAGAAGGGAAAAATAGAAATCCCACTTCTTCATCAATCTTGGGTTATTCAGTAACCTTATTGATTTCTCCTAGTATCTCCTTTAATGATGTTATCCCACATATGTTGACTATCAGACTAGAATTTTTTGGCTCTATTCTTTGTCTCAATCATCGAATCCATCCCCCTATCCGGTGGCGACGACATAATCTTTCAATGCGAAGTTAATACATTATACTACCTCAATGACCTCTTCATACAAGTCCTCCCATTCGGCGTGGAGATGTATAAGTGAAGGGATCAAGCGCCCTTTTAGTTTTGAAGAATCAAGTATCTTGGCCACACTGCAAATATCACTAGTCTGTCGAAATAAATATGTTATGATCTAGAACACATCATCTAGACTGACTTCATCGATCGAAACCACTTAATTGTTTAACTCTCGAGCGTATTTGTGAGATTCTAAGAATATCACGTTGAATCTATGGTAGTCAATGATCATTTGGGAGGGCAATTTTAGCCCAAGATCTAGTAATTGCTTCAATACTGCTTACATTTCCATATCTGTACCTCCTGAACAGGTACGGGCATTGATACACGCTCTGGTAAGGAGTGATAGGGCATGATCGATGAAACTAGTAGGGTGTAAGAGAAAATATGGGAAAGTTTGGAGAGGTTTAGGAGAGTACATGGGTATGGTAGGTTATTTGCTCGGTATGATTTGGGTAGATGGGTCTAGTTCTAGGTCCTTTTCTCGAAAGATGGCATTTGTAGAATTCGGGAATGGATTGTGGGTAGTGTTTGGTTTAGGATTGGCTAGTGGGGCAAGACACCTCTGTAAATCAGACCTTTGATCACGTTTTAGAGGTTGAAACATTGATCGATAGTGTGGACAATAGTTTAGTGAAAGTCACAATGGGCCTCTCGTTTGATGTTTTTTCGAAGTCGGTTTCGTAATGGACGAGGGTCCAAAGGCTTGATGAGGTTTCAGCTTAAGAGGATCTGGTAAACATTGGAGAGGGTAACGTGAAGCTCGGTGTATTACTTTTAAACTAGGTAAGGGAGGCTTTCTAATGCCCATGAAGTGACAGGATGAAAGATGTTATTAATGGTTGAAACTGTGGTACTGGATGGCATCTCAAATTTTTTGGGAGTGAACTTCCCAGATGCTCTCTTCAGTTCAAATTTTGTCTTAGCAATACCTTCTCTGATTTCCACTCCTTCTTCTCGAAGGGATCAGAAATAAGGGTACTACTGTTCTCCTATTTTTGTTAGAACATGGGTTAAGAAGTTATTCTTCACGATACTGACTTACTCCTCTTCGGATGGCCAGTTGGCCATGGTGGATGCTTTCTCTCTCCACCTTGCTATGAAGTTACTGACTGATTCCCCAAGGTTTTGTTTTAGCAGTTCTTCATGAAGGGTAACCTCTAACTCTACGTCGTACTTATACTTATGACATGAATTCACGGGCAACATCCTCCCAACTTTATCTTTTGGGCTCCTCGAACGATAAGAACCAGTAAAAAGTGCTATCCTTCAAGGTCTGTTGGATCATTTGGGACATTATTTACTCAGAGGCACCTATGATAGTCATGACTCGATAGTCACTTTGGAGATGAATAATCGGGGGTCCCCTATGGCTGAACTTCTTGATGTTGGGGATCTTGAACTTTTTTGGCAACCTTGCTTCAGGATAGGGAGACATTTGGGTGTATTCCATGGAGTTTCTGGAGATCCTAACTTAGTCAAACTTATTGGTTAACAACTTGAGGTCCTCATTGACCTTGTTTAATTCTTCCTCCTTCGGATGAATGGTCATGGGTAAGTTAGCCCACGGTTTGGCAAGATTCGGCGTAGAGAGCTAGGCAGGCGGCGACCCATTAGCAGGAGTAGCACGTGGAGTGTGTTGGTATTCCTCGGGCACCCAAAGAGGCTTGGGTACGGGCGAACCCATAACCCAAGGGAAGAGGACCACAGGCACTTCGAGAAAAGGGACCCAGTTTCATTGCATCTCATGAACCTCATTTTGAAGGTTGTCAATCTTGGCAGTGAGTTAAGCTAGAGCAATCATCAAATTCGATTGCATATTCGGTACTAGGTGGAAAAGAGAAGGGAAAATTATTATTTTTTTGAAAAGGAAGGAAAATGTTTTTGACATTTTTGAAAAAAAGGGGGGATAATATGTTTTTGGGTAAAAAGAAGGAAAAATATTTTGGGTATAAGGAGGGTAAATTATTTTTGGTATTTTTGATAAAAGAGGAAATTTTTTTTTACACTTTTGGGAAATAAAGAGGAAAAATGAGAGACGAGTCTCAGCATGATTATTATTATGTTTATCAGGTTCTTACTTGTATTAGGTTTACCTAAATGAAAAAAGATATGCTAGACGGGACCCGAGCCTCTAAAATATATAAAAATTATGGTTGTGCATGTTACCAGGCTCATGAGCAGGGTCCCGTTTTAAAAATTGCACAAAAATTTGGGTGGCATAACGACCGTCATTTTGGTAGAGTTTTAGATTAGAATCGTCTAACTAATTATGAGTGCCATAGGTTTGACTCCTACATGCAGGTATGTAGTTGTTGGGTTAATTGGAAGGGCTCCCCCTTTGGCATGACATCCACGATATACATCTTGCTTTTTAGGGAAATCGGTATGCATGTACAAGCCATTTGATATACCTGATTGTCTGTGAATTTACTTACTTTATACCTCATGGGGACAGTAAGTGTGAGAGAGAATTTGACATACACGACGTACGTGAATGAGTTCCTTGTGATATACCTCCCGTCATGACCTTGGTCAACCAGTAGGATACAGAAGGAACCGTTCCATATACGTCGAAGTTACTTGGATAATCGAAGGTGAGATTCATATTGCTTAGGCTAACGGCAACATGTCGGACCAGTGATTTTCACGAAGTGACTCCCTAGTTATGGGACAAAATTTGGTCAATAGCCATGCCCTTTGGTTATGTAGTGTGCAAAATGCATGATTCTTGATTAGTATCTTATGGAGAGAGTATCTTTATTGAGCATTATACTAAGTAGAGGAGAATGTAAAAGTATAAAAAGTAAATCTATATTAATCATGGATTATGTGAGAGTGAGTGATGTGTAGCAATATACAAGTGAGTGCGCGGTAGTGAACCTAAGCATGAATCATCTATAAGTGGTGTGTGATAAGTGTGAGTGATCATGGATATATACATGTGTGATAAGTGGAGGTGTGTGTTAGTGACACCTATGAACGAATTTCTAACTGTTATGTGCAACATTCAGATACAAGTGATTCTAGGTGCACATGGTGTGAAATGTACATGGAGAATTTCTACAAGTGTGTGAGTGAGTAGTGATACAAGCATGAGGTATATATGTGCAAGAAATAATAGATGAGAAAAAGGGTACATATAGATAGGTGCATACACACACAAGAAAATAAAACACCCATGCAAATAGAGTCTAGCCCTCTTATGGAAAAATTCTCCTGCAGAGTAGCCACTATGGCCATCCCGATCAAGGTGTGCGCCCTTCCTCTCTTCTGCCTCTCAAAGGGGATGGAGAAGGAAGGGGGATTGAAAGGTCTCACATAATTTCTTATGAACGCTTCGGCCATCGTTGGTGTGGGTGAATGCAAAGAGATGGAGTCGCCAGCCGGAAAAAGAACATTACGCCGCCTCCAGAGAACGACATCAAAGACGAACTGATGGTTACAAAACTAATAGTTCGAAGGTTCGGGGGCTAAGTTATGGAATGGGAAGGTGTTAGGCACCCATCCTATCCTTTCGGTCTTTTATGGCCTTGAGTTATTTTTTTCCATTGTTTCTCGGTGAAGTGTGTGTGCTTGTATATATAATGGAGATCGAAATCGTTCAACTCATACCATGGGAAAAAATGTGAGGTCATCCATAGGAATGTTCCCCAAATAATATATATATATATATATATATATATATATATATATATATATATATACAATTTATGCGTTTATCGTGATATTAATCGTTATGATGAAACAAAAATATGTGTTGGATGAAATTCTAACATACATAGTATGTATATTAATGCAAGAATTTGATAAATCCGGAAATGGGAGATTTAGAGAAATTGGAAATTTTAGAAAAAAGTTCAAAATTGGAAAGTTGAAAAAAGGGAAAATTGGAAAATTAGAAAATTCGACTCGAGTCTCGAGTTTTAATTCGAAATTCCTATGTAGACTATAAAAGGATAAAAGTCCACATAGTTAGAATGCGGGATGGGAGTGGGGTTTATCACATATATTTGAACGGGATTTTATTATATGTGTATGTGTAGAAAATGTGTTTTTGTTTTGGAAAAATTGTGATGGAGAATCCGTTCGGAATATATGGGTATAACCCCTTTTCTTGGGTTTTTTTGTAGAAAATAAAGAATGTGCAATATACTAATAAAAATGTAGATATTAATGTGTATGAAATAAAGTAAATGGAATATACAATATTATGAATCTTATGAAATTTATGCAAAAATAAGAAATTTAATGAGAGAGGGAAGGAATTGAACGTTCTTTGAGGCTTGATATTTATTCTTGGATGAACTCCCTTGAATGTCAGATGAATGTTGGGTGAGGGAGAATGAGATTTTTCCAAATTGGTATGAAAAGACGGGAATGTAAGCTTGAATATAATTTGACATGGAGAAACTTCATTGATTTCGAGAAAATGTTGTTGAGATCACTGATGCTGATGGATCTCTGGTGTGCCCTGGGAGTGAGTTCATGCCCTCTATTTATAAGGTCAGTGGTGATGCCGATCGACATTGCCCAGTCCTTCCTATCGACAGGTGACCCTAGACACACTCCTAATAGGAAGGGAACTGGACTTACAAATTGGCAATCTCGTGCAGATTTTTCAAGAAAAATGATCGCAGAATGTCTTCCATTGTTCCGAACCATGCATGGACATATCGTTAAAAGGGTAGTTCAGAGTCCTTTAGACCGCTCCTAGGTCTGGGAGTTGACTTTGGGTCAAATGTGGCTCGAAAGTGAACGTCGATCCTTTGAGCGGGAGATCATCAGACAAAAATGGATTATTCTCCGCATGGTAAGTCAAAATCGTGAATGGGGCGAACAGTTGGAAATGTTAGGAGATGTGTTTTGACATTCCAAACTATTTTGCTCGGTTCGGAAAGTTAATTTTCTTCAATCGGGGCCCGAAAGCGCTAGGTGACATCTCGGAGTGAAATGGATCGTTTGTATCGTAAGTCAGAATTGCACACGGTATGGACCGTTGGAAAATGTATTCAGTTCACTTCAGGGATTCATTTAGTCCCGTTCAAGATGAAGAGTTAACCTTGGTCAAACGGAGACTGGGGCGATCGGTGGCCTCCGGATCAGTTTTTGAGGGGAAATGGATCGTTCATTCGAACAATTATGTAGTTTCGTTTATGGGGTGGGCCATTAGAAAGAGGTTTTTGTGCTCTTCAAAGATTCAAAGAGTTTTCGCTCTGGTGATGAAGTTGATTGGGGTTAAATTGGGGCCCGAGAGTGCCTTGTGGCCTTCAAATCAATTATCGATGGTAAAATAGTTTGTTCATCCAAATCGTTAAGCTGATTCATGCATAGGGAGGACCATTGGAAAGGGGATTTAGGGCCCTTCGAATATTCAAAGAGCTCTTACTCTGGAGATAGAGTTGATTGGAGTCAAATGGGCCCCGAGAGTTCCCGATGACCTCTAGATCAATACTCAGAGTATGACCTAGGGTTTATGGTGAAATGGGGATGAGCTAAGGGCCTAAGGAGAGACTTAGGGGCACCTAGAATAAGGTATTTACACATATATCCTATCCTAATGCCTCATCACTTTCATGAGATATCATCCACACCCATTTGTGAGAACCTAAAATCTCCACCTAGGCAACCTTTGAAACACACAAGCATCCCCGTAAACTTGTGAATAAAGAGAGTTGGCTTAGTGAAAAAAACAAAAACCCTATACACAATGGCTTATATATATTGTAGGATTTTTTCATCTTTCTTGTGTTATATATACTACTATTATGAGATCCATATATATATATATATATATATATAATGAGTTAGTTCTTTGGTATATACATATACATATGGGTATTAGGTTCTTTTATCTACATATATACGGATTATACATCATCATATGTATATACACGAGATGTATATATGTAAGCAAATAATGGTGTAAAACACTTACAATGTTTGTTTCGTAACTATCTATATAATAAGTTAGGGAAGTTTTTGAATTGTGTACACATTTTAACGGTCCGGATGAGTGCCATGTCAAAAGACATTTTTTCCAAAATTAAGGGCCGAGATTAACTCCCCTCATTTATATTTTGAATTTTGAATTTTAAAGAATCTTTTCATTTTCCCCCCTTTTAACTTTTCATTCCCCAATGTTTTCTTTAATATCTCACTCTCTTCTCATTCTCTCAAGAACGGATGGTCTCTCTCTCTCTCTCTCATTTGGTTTAGATGTTTAACTCTTGATTTCTTATTTGCAGGAGAAAACAACAATGGAAAGAAGAAAATTTGGGTTATCCGAACTGCCAAACATGAGCCCTGTCAATACGTTTCTAATATAAACGAGAGGTATTACGTTTTCGATTTTTATAAGTCTACATATTTTTGTTTGTACCATATCAGAGTTTCTCTTTGCATTGTCCACATTTTTGTTTGAAATACCTTCATCATTGAATGTGGTGTTGAGTTTTTTTTTATGGAACAAATACAGAAATCAAAATGGTGGCCAGATCAGATCGCCAACCAAAAAAATCACCGGAACAAAGTAGTGGGTCAGACCAGATCAGATCGGCAACGAAAAAATCTGCGTGTGTGTGTGTGTTCTACTGTGCGTGCATTTTTGTGTTGCGTTGTGCGTGTGTGTGTTTTTGTTCTGCTGTGCGTGTGTGAAAATCAGATCAGGCGCGTGTGTGTGTATGATGCTATGCGTGTGTGTGTATTCTGCTGTGCGTGCGCGTGTGTGTGTGTGTGTTCTGCTGTGTGTGGTGTGGGGTGGGGGGGAAGGGATAAGAGAACAGAGAAAGAAGGGGTTAGGCCGTGCTGGGGGGGGGGGGGGGAAGAACGCTCTTTTAGAATGTGGTATTTACTCGCTCTCTCTGAACTTCAGGATTCTGGATCCATTTGCGTTTTGAGCTAAGTTATTCCTTTTTTTTCTGATCAATTTTATTTTCATCATTAAGAGTGGTAGAGTGTTGAAATTGGAACTGATATTGGTTATCCGTTTCTGTCGCAGTTGAAAAGAACTGATCTTCGAACTGACTAACAGTTAGCCGTGGAAAACCAGGTGCTGTCGTCGTTGCCTATTAATCACAATTTCTCTGCTGAAAATGTCAACATTTTGGAGGGTTCAGCTGTGTTTGGGACTGTTTTGGGAAGGTGGGTACAATTATGGTGTAAATATTCCACAAGGTGGATACGATTTTGGGAAGGTGGGTTCAGTTGTGCTTTGAGACTTTCTATAAGGCTAGCGTTCTTAAACACCCATTCCTGAAGGTGGGTACCATTTTAGGAAGGTGTAAATACTATTTATTGGTTGCAGATGATATTTAATGATATATCTGTTTTTTTTTATAAAGTAACATAATAGGTTCTTAAACACCCATTTAATATGGGTTTTATGTTTGATTTTCCAGATCTGCCACACAAGGTTCCCTCATTTTAACGTCTCTATTTGATTTTTTTGGGTTTTTCTTTGTTGTTCAAATCTTAGCGACTTTTTCTAATATAAGGTTTTGTACATTATGGAACGGTAATCAACATTTTATTTTGTGGATCTGGGTTATCTCCTCCCCCTTTCATGAAGAGGAAGCTACCAATTAAAAAATATATTTTCACTTTGTTTATACTCATTTCGTTATTTCATTGAGATTTTAACACAAGTTATGATTATGCAAGAAAGTTCTCTTGATATCAAAAGTTATGAAATGTTTTTTTAAAACAGTTATGAAAAGTAAAAAAAAAAAAATTAAACAGATTCTTATTAACACCATTTTTTTATAAAAAAATATTTTTTTTTTTATTAAAAATACAAAATGATCATTTTTTCATACTGCTAGCTTATTAAAAATACAAAATATATTTTATACATATTGCAGGCGTGAATCATTTTTTAAAATAGTAATAAGATTATTTTTAAAATAATAAAAAATGGCGCGTGCAAGCACTATGAAAAAAAATACGACTCCATGACAAGTCGCGTTTTCTGTGGGTTGTGATCATGTTACTTAAAAAATAAAAAATTCATAAAAAATGATTTATGTTGTAAAAAATAGTTTTTATTTTATATAAAATAACTTTTTATGTTTTATAAACAGTTTTCAATAAAAAAATAGATAATAGTTTTTTTAAACAATTTAAATGTTTTTTTAAAACAGTTATCATAACGGGAAAATATTTTTTTATTAAAAATATATATTTTTAATTATTTTTCGTATATATTTGTTTTAATTGAAAGCAAAACGGTGAAAATTTAAAAATTTTAAATGCATAGGTTTGATTGGCATTTCGTAAAAATAATGGAGTATAGGAAGAATAGGTGCAACTATTATAGCTACACGAGGTATAATCGATCAACTCAATTGAACCTAAGAATTAAAGAAGGTAGGAAGTTCATATGCCAATAGGTACAATGGGACAACTAACATAAAAAATGTACGCCTAGGTAATGTGTGTTTTGGACAAAACAAGAGCAAAGCCTATAAGATCAAATAAGTCATTATTATTTCTAATTAGCAGCAGCTTTGCAACAAATTTAGAAGTGTTTTATGCATTATATTATTAAACATGTGTTTATAATTTCAATTTTTTCCTATTAATAAAATCGTGTAGTGTTGATCTGTTAGATAATTTACTCTGTAAACACGGTTGCAAGCTATCATCCTAGGGACTAAAGTTATGAGAAATAGGTTACATGGCTAGGGACTAAAGTTATGGATAGGGCTTTTAATGTTTGGGTAATGCCAAGGGAGTAAAATTAGTATCATCTTATCATACTTATGAAAATATTTTCATTAGAATCATCTTAGGCTACAAATCTGTTTTCTTACCTTTTTTTCTGGCTTCGGTGAGAAATTATATTTTATTATAATTTTTTAATATCGGTTGTTTAGTGCCACTAGCGCGGACTCGCATCCATTAAATGACGTGGGTTCACGCCAACAACACTAACCAATCTTTAATTTAAGATATATAAAAAATATTTTTTAACAAAAAAAAATTCACCACAAATAAGTTATTACAAAAAATAATTTCTAAAAATATAATTTAAGAAAGAATTGGAACATACAACACTCATTAATAAATATAACTTAACTTTTTTTATATATGTCCATTTAAAAAAAAAATTGTTTTACAATTTTTTTTAAAATGTCCCATTTTATTTAATAAAAAAATGTCTATTTTTATTTAACTTAATAATAAAACAGTTTTTATAATAATTTAATTAAAAAATTGTTGAGGATGTTTGTAATTTGTTTGATATTAGGGACAAGGCTAATTTTGTCTTTTAAATTTTTTTTGAAGTGTTTTAAGAATTTAAGGAATGCCATTAGTCACACCCTTTTAGTTGGTCTGTAATTTCTTTATTGTTTGGTTCGAAACATTAAGTGCCTTTACCCACTTAACCTTGGTTGTTGATTGAATAGTACATGGCCTATACCCTTTAGGGGCTTTGTCAATTTATATTGTTTGATTCATTGAGGTGTCGATTAGTACATAGGTTCCTAGAAAAATGTAACAAATTTCTAAAACCTTTAGACAATATTGTAAAAAAAAAGGATTTGAATAGGATTTTCTTATGAATTTTTATAATTGGTTACAATTGTGTGTCGTAATTTTTTTTTTGATTTAATTATACGTGTTCTAAAAATGGCTCAATTCTTTTAAATTAATAGGTTCGTGATATAGGTTATTTCGAAGAACATTAGTCTATTGCGAACTAAATACAGGTTATGATCCTGTCAACGACGTACATTTTTAAAAATTGGCGTCATGTCTTTTTGTATAACACTAATTATGAACACCACTTTACATGACATCATATAACACTAAAAAATTGTTTATTTGTTGTGAATTAAATATGACGTACGTCCTATCAACGATGTATACTTTTGAATGTTGTTGGACTATTTTGTTAATTTGTTTAGTGTGGTGGATCGTCCTATAAACATAAGAGATTATGACTATTGTTTATTTAAATTACACTATTTTGTTGGGAAATAGAATTTCTGCCATTTTGTAAGTATGCACTATGAAAAAAAAATCTATTTTGCGATTACGTATTGTGGAAAATTTTTACCGTTTCGTGATTACATATTGTGGACAAATTTTCGACGTGCCTTTAGGCACGGACATATACAATCATTTTACCGTTTCGCGATTACATATTGTGGACAAATTTTCGGCGTGCCTTCAGGCACGGGCAAACGCTAGTATATATATATATATATATATATATATATATATATATATATACACACACTATGGTATGCCCGTGCCTGAAGGGACATTTATAATCGTAAATTGACAAAATTTTTCAGAAGTATGTAATTGCAATAAAGCAAAAAATTCGTTTGCCAACAAAATAAAATGTAATTTTAAATAAATTGACCATAATCTTTTTTATTTATACGACTAACCACCCTACTTAACAAATAACAAACAACCCAATAATGTTCAAGTAGTCTAAATTCATCACTTGAATTCACATTGTGCCTTAAATTAACAAAGTGCCAATTTTAAAAAAAAAATGAACATGACCAATCATATAATATTCAAAAGCCCAAATTTATCAAACAAATACTTGAAAAAAATGAACTTCTTTATAAAATCGCTACGATATTTTGGAAAGCTAACATAATAACAAAAAAATAACGATCAATCCGATCTAATTCAATACAAATAAGTTAATTTTTGAAAAATATTGTACATAATTTTTTTTATTTATAGGACTATCCACCTGTTTAAGGTATAAAAAAAACTTCAACAAAATATTCTATAAAAATGCCATGTACAAAACCTAACAATATTTTATATTTAGTTGGTTCCATATACCCTCATAAGATAACTATAATATATGACTTCCAAAAAATAGTCAACATCAATCAAAAATCTTTTCACCAGTTCCTATTTACAATTACCACACTTATAAGCATCAACAAAAGCGCTTAATTTCTCCACTCATTTTCAAACATCCCATATCAAAACCCAAACTCCTTTCTTCCATCCTTCTTCAATAACGTATCTGCATTTTACATCAAATTTAACAGTTAAATATTGAAACCCCTCACCACTTTTTGTGGCCAGAAAATATACCCAAATATATGGTGTTATAATATCGTACATCGAATTATTTTAAAATTAAATATCAAATAATCACGTTACATCCAGTAAATTGTGACACCCCGACTAATTAAATACCGGGTAGCTACTCCTTTATAAAATTAATTCAAAATGCCAAGTTGGCTCAGTTAATAGCATCACTGTCGAAAACATTTTTATTATTTCTAACCACCTAGTATTTAAAAAGCAAGTTGCCAAATTTTAATTTAAGTCTGATTAACATGCAACAAGTGTAAAATGAAGAAATATATAACACCATTCACCATGCTGAAATAAAATGAATAACCATCACAATAGAGTAAATAAAGTCTGGAGGAAAACTCCTCACTACAATCCCATAACTGAAATGAATAACTGAAACAAATACATGCTAAAGTCTGAAAACTGAAATGTAAAAGATGTCTCTAAAGGAATGGGCAACATGCCCTACAACTGATAGATAGTGACTCTGGAATCCAAAGAGATAGAAGCGTCTACATGCAAATCCTTGTAGCTTCCACAAGCAGCTACAGCTCGTCACCTGAATGAGTACCTATGCTTGGTGTCCTTGTGGCTGGGCACCTAAAATGGTTTTACAAAGAAAAAGAGATTTGAAAAGCAAACGAGTCAGAGCCCGAATGTGGGGTTATATTTTAAAAACCTGCAAGTGCTTTAAGAACATTTAAAACATTAAATGCAAAGTACATGTTAGGACGTACACTCGCATGATATCCTCACCTCTCGTCTAACTGTGCACTCCTAACGTAAGTACCCATCTATAACGACCCATACTACTAGCTAACTGACAACATAACTAGCTAGACTGCCATAGGTTCTACCCATTTTACTCGGTTCATTTAACATTACAACGCTCGTAATTAAATAGAGGTTTAACGTAAACTCCGTTACTAAATATGCCATATATATAATTATCAGTTAACTCCTTATATATCTCGAAACAATACCGTAATACAGTTACAACATTAACATGAGGATTCCCATTAATTTAATGTATATTATTCACATCATAAATATACGATACAAGCACCCCGCAATCTAAGCTATGGTGCACACATACTCTGCTATCCATCCCGGTACATCACGTACATAAGGATCACACATTCCGAATCTCTCAGGAATAGTTCAGATAACACAAATCACAAATAGTGGAGGCGAACACAGTCACCATTACGTGGGTCACGCACATACCTACGCTCCCACGGTCAGCGGACTTATTAATATCACAATAAGTCTTTCTATGACCTATGTTCATCAAGGTACCAGTCTATATCCCCCCCGTAGGCACACAAGGATTAGAGGGTCCTAAGCGAACGCAAACCTCCCGTGATAGCAAGTATGGTAGGTATGTCATACACACAATCCATATACCAATACTAAGTAATCACACATCTTAGTAATACCGTATTTTAATCGTAGTACATATTGCACTCTCGTACTAACTATAATTATCACAATTCGTAGTATTCCGGTTTGTAATTATACGCGCCATAATTCATCCTCATATCGTAGTAGACACTCACGTCTCAACTCAAATGGTTCATTGAATATAACTCTAGTGTATAATACTCCTCTCAATAACCCAAAAGTCCCAAATCTATCCTTACATCATCAAAGAATGTTAACTCTACCCTCGAACCAGTTTCCGGGACTCCAAAAATCAAAACAGTCCAAAAAGGACCAAACTGTCAACTCGTTAGAAGTCTCGTTCGAACGAGACTTCGAACGAGTTTGGACCGTCAGGTCGTTAGAAGTCTCGTTCGAACGAGGCTGTTCGAACGAGATCCTAGTTCGTTCGAACGAACTGACCCTTCTAACGATATCTCGTTCGAACGAGATATCGAACGAAAATCCCTACTCGTTAATAACAACTGGTCAACTCGTTAGAAGCTCGTTCGAACGAGTTCGTTCGAACGACCTGGGGGCTGCTTCTAACGAAGGTACCAGTTTCGGCCCAGATTTTTCCCCAATTCGTTTTTCACCATTTTTAACACTTTAATCCTTCTCCAAAGTTCATCCCAATAACGTTTTAGGGTCTCTAATTCATCCTAAACATATTTACATCATCTCCTAACATGTTTTCAAGGATTAAATCATCATACCATCAACTAAATTTACAAATCTCTACACTTTTCCCAATTTCTCTAGAACATGAACCCTAGGTTTATATCATCATCAAATCCCAGAATTTATTTCATTTTAATTCCTTCAAATCACAATTAATATAAGGGAAATCATCTACCTATCATACTACAAGCAATCCTCTTCATAATCTCCAAGTTCTTAAACTTCAAACTACATGGGTTTTCATTATCTTTCAAGAACAGTTGTAATTTATCAATTTTCTAACATGGAGGAAACATTCTACGAATTTAAATATGATTAAAACACTTGCCTTGGTTTGATTTCTGATTTGATGTGGATTCGGTGTAGAATTTCTGCAGAATTCCTCTCTCTCTCTACTTCTCCAAGCTTTCTTCTCCAAAAGGCTATGGTGGCTAGGGTTTGCTTTGGGGAAACTTATGAAAACCTAATTTAATAAACCTCCGTAGCTTGTTGGGTTAATAAGGGTTGGTTGGGTCAATTCCTTATCAGATTACAACTCTCAATTTTCGTCACTTTTACTTCCTCAAAATGTAAAATTACCAAAATGCCCTTTATGGTGCCGGTATGGCCTAAAAATACCACGGGACCCAAACTATACCCCCGGCTAGTGTTTTCTGACTATCTCGACCCTTTCGGACGCGTTGGCACACTCAAAACGACCATACGGATTATAGATTTTAAATTCACTTTTATTATCAAAATATTATACCGTGACGCGGCGGTCCCACGCGTCTCAATAAAATTTCCAAATTGCCGTATATAAATCTCACGACAAATTTTATAATACCAAATACACATATAATCATATATGCACACAATCAAATACCAATTCGCATCTCATTAGTATTTTTATCCCTGATTAATTTCCAATTAATACGCATTTAATTAATTAATCCACAAAATAAATATAGCCCAAAAGTACGGGGTATTACATAAATGTTAACGGTCACATGTGAAAATAAAGTCAACCTCTAATAATGTGTTCTTTTTTTTAAAGTCACATTTGTGTCGCGTGACCATTAACTTCAGAGGAAATTAATGAAAAAGTTATGAAACTATAAGATAAGAAATGACATGGGATGGATATAAACTTTGTATTTCAGAAATAACAGAATCTTTTTTGGCATGGGAAATTTGATCAATAAGAATAATTTTTATAGGAAAATATAAAATTGTAAGCAACACTTACTCCAAGTTTTAATAACAATTATCAAACACAATCTACCTAAGCTACCAATCCTGCCAAAGTTAAGCCTTGCATAAACTCCACTAAAATAACTCATAGTATAAACACAATTTATTAAAAGATGCCAAACCTGCCAAAGGCATGTGCATCTAGTACTGACAACATGAGTATGACAACATCTAGTGCCCAATAAACAAAGAACACAAAAGATACGATCGTTGTTTTATCATAAACCCACTTATACATCCTTAAAACTCAAACTAAAAATTAACAGAGAGGTTATTTTAAGGATGTATACCATCTGATGTATATGAACAGTCATATATGATCGTCAGAGGATGTATGTTTACATCTAATAAAACCCGATGAAAGAAATGCTCATAGTCACACGATCGTCAAAGGATGTATCTTTACATCTGATAAAACCCGACGAGAAATGCTCAGTCGCAGAAGATGTATCTTTACATCTGATAAAACTCGATGAGAAACATCTGAACAATCATATAATCATAGTAGCAGATAAATATCAGATGTATCTTTACATCTGATAAAACCCGATGAGGATGTATCACAGTCGCAGATAAATGCTCAGTTATATACGATCTGAAAGTATCATAGTCACAGATAAATGATAAAACCTGATGACAAAAATGCTCGCAGTTGCAGATAAATGCTGAAAGGATGTATCTTTACATCTGAACAGTCATATACGATCATCAGAGGATGTATATTTACATCTCACAGTCGCAGATAAATGCTCACATATTTTTTTGGGCCCAGAAATGCCCGATGAGAGATTTTCTGTTGGATGTGTGAGAATCTTAAGATCTTTTGTGTTGGATCTCTGAGCATCGGTGAGAGCAAGGTTGATTACCAAACCCCTGGTGGTTTTGATCAGAAATGGTCTCCCCATGTCTCCAACACACTTCTCCGTTGACCGTGTTGTTTTAACTCGGGATCGCCATTTTAGAGTATGGCTGAATCATATGTTGCTCATCACTGGGCCGGTTTTCGGCCTATGGAGAAAGGGTATGAAGATGGTGGTCGTTGTGTGTCTCAATTAGCACGATAACAATGGTGTTAAGATGACAAATGTGGTTAAAGTGAGAGGGGATGGAGAGCAAGAGAGATGACAAATGTGGATTTGGAACATATATTATTTTACAAAATATTGATACACACCTCCCCTTATGAGAGAGATAGCAAAATGGAACAAATACTATTATACCCTTGTATTTGAAATTTGAAAATAAGGGGGAAATAAATTAGAGTGTATCAAAAGAGGGGGGAATCCAAAATTTTCAAGGGCAAAAAGGGTATTGCAAGAAAAACTCATACGGATGACATCATCAACCAATCTTATGACATATATAAGTTTCCTACTTTATTATATATATATATATATATGTAGAGAGAGAGAGAGACTCTCATGCACACTAAGTTTGCACGTTAATTTGTTACCAATTTTTTTAAAATATTAAAAAAAAATTGATTTTAATTTTTTATATGGAATTTAAATAGTTCAATGGACCCATATAAAAAAAAATCTCAAAATAACTGTTTTTGCTATTTTTTAAAAATCGGTCAAACTTTTATAGCTTTTAGAGTGCTTTAAAAGGAGGAAATGTTTTACCGATTTTTTAAAAATAGAAAAAACGTTATTTTGAGATGATTTGTTTTATATGGGCCCCTTGAACTATTTAAATGCAATATAAAAACATTCAACTCAAAAATATATTTTTTACTATTTTAAAAAATCAGTGTGGAAACTTGGTGTGCAAACTTAGTGTTCATGAATATCATTGTTATTGGAATTTTAATATGGATCAATTTACCCCCTCCTACCCAATAACTGATGTTATGTCCCTATTGAATCAGTTCACGCCTGGACATCTGTGCAAATGTTTATATTATAAGCATCAGTATTAACTGGGAGTAGACTGTCATGTTATCCCACATAATGTTTTGCATGGAATTCGGTCTCAGATGTTTGATCCTCGTTTATTGCTACATACATATTAGTGCCACATTTGGGTGCCTAGCCTGTTACTTTTCCCCAAAGGTTTTGGGTTGATTGTTATTTGCTTATACCGATGCCTTACTTATGTATATTACCCTTAGTGAGGTGGTAAGAATGGGATTATCAGTCCAAAGATCCCCAAATTTCTTTATGAGATCCTTAATATATTTTTGAAGAAGCTTGCTTACTTTTCAATTGACAAACACCGAATTCCATATACTCCAACCTATATATATATATAAACTTTTTTTAGAATTGGTAAAAACCTATTCAGAAACTTTGATAATTCATTTCATTCCAGTTATTTTGCACAGGTACTTATAGGACATGATGAACGCTTCAAGAATCATTGGATACATAGAGGCAAGGAGAGATACTATTAGAATAAAGGAAACATAGACCAACAATAGAAATATGCGTAAAAACTTGATAGAAGGATAAATTTTTTAAATATAGTTCCAAGACATTTTTTGAAATCAATATATTTTTCAGTTAGTTCAGTATGCATGGTTCATTTATAGTTTATCCTTATTTTAAGATAAAACTCGCCCTTGAGAAATGAGGGTGTGATAGTTACATGATAAATTGTGACCGACAAAGTATGGGAAATGGAGAGATAACATGAACTTGTTATTGGCACACAGTTGTTACGATACTTAGTGGTGGTTGAATTATATTGATATATCACTATTTAAGGATCTCTCATATCATTCTTTTTCTTTATTTATCTTCATTTATTTATTGATATTTCAGGCTAAGGATGATATATAACTGTCTTAACAACCGATGTAATTGTTATAAATAGGCTTGATCAACCTAATTATTAAAAAGTTATGTGGTGTCACAGATTAAGTATAAAAAATATCCATTTTGTTGAGAGTGCGTGATCTCGAAACTAAGATGGACTAAAGATACCCAATTAAAATTTCTTATCATGTTGTGATAAGGTTTTCCTCTTAATTTTAAGCTAGGGTAGTAAATTCAAGGCATAAGGTTTATGTGAGAAAATGTTCACCAAGTATATTACACCAAATTTTATCTTCAATATTTAGGTGACTTAATGTAACTACAGAAACATAATTAATATAACACAACACCAAGGCTTACGAGGAAAAACTAACAATGGAAAAAAAATCGGACAAACATAATAACAAATGTGCTATAGTAGAGTTTTATAACTAGAAGACATATTATCGATAGAGAGCGTCAGTAGTTGGAGAGCGCTACACAACCGCGATCGTTTTTCATCCAAAACCAATGTCGTCATTCATTTCGCCAAGAAAATCTTCGCTTAAAGTTTGAAGAACTTTTTTTGTGTGTTCTAAGTCTCCGAACAAAAAAGAGATGCCTTTAATAAGTGGTGTACCACTTTATAGGTGTGTGATGAACCTAAGGTGAAAATCTATTTGAAAAGTAATGGCTTTAATCATAAAATATATTTTTCAGATAAATGAAACGTAAAAATAACACAAAATAAATTTAGAAAGAGATTTGTTCAATGTATAAAAATATTTTAAAGCAAACATGTGTTCTAGATTTCACAAGTGTTTAAAATTAAAATATATGATGAATGTATTGAAAAAAAAAAAAGAAAAAAAATTTGGAGGAATACGAGATTCAACACTAAAATAAGTTTTTGTCCATCGAAGATCATTCTCCCCTAAAACGAGACTTGTGGGAAGAAGCATTTACAAAAAATATTGTGTCCGCAAAGAAATCACACTCGCACTCACACTTCAAAAATGAAGTCCAAATTACTTACTTATACACACAAGTATAAAAAATTAACATAGCTAGAGTATGTAATGACATAGTACAAAAATTAACATAGCTAGAAGCATGGGCAACGAACAGTTAAGAAGTAGACTTATATGAAATGACATAGTACAAAAATTAAAAAATATATGTCAAATCTTTGGTTTGCACAAGTATCAAGGAAAATGTAGCTTCTGTACCAAGATGACACATTTCATCGAATCATCACGGGAGCGATCATCTTCCTCGTTGTGGTTAATTTGCATTGACGATATAAGGCAAGCCAAAGAAGAAATATATGGAACATGATGCGGCAAACGAGACACTTTTTCCATAGGGAGGAAATGTCTCGATGTTGCAAAGGTCCATTGACAAAACTCAAAAACTATTTATAAAATGGAAAAGGATAAGATTTTAAAAACAATTTTATTTGCATTTCATAAAGAACTCCAAAAATCTGTATCAACACATGAACAAGCACAAAAAGTATTTTTTATAAAGCATAATTTTTTTGAGAGAAATGTGTACGAGTCTAAGTGTCTGTTTGCGTTGCTAATAGTGGTATAAGAACAATACACATGAAGATTTTCTCTTATTTATTTGCATTAACCTTTAGTGGAACAACCTCAAGGATAAGACGCAAAGTATATCTTGGTCAACAAAAGAAGACAATATAGTCATATTTGTGCACATGAGTATAATCCGTACTCTTACAGTCTCCCCTTTTGTCTATTCTGTGAAAAAATATAGGAAAAATGATTACAAATATTGTCAACCAATGATAACTAAACACAAGCACGACCAAAGGTAGAAGACAAACTTACACTACAAAATATAAGATATAACAAAGCGATGTAATCAGTAGTTTAGATAGAAAAAATGTGATGAATAATATATAGAAGTGATTCATCATTATAAGGTGTGTATACAAGTTATGGAAATGACAATATCCTAGTGCTATAAGACATATTGGCATATTTACTACATTTTATAATATATACTCCATGTTCATTTAGTTTATCACTAAACAAGTCAAGATATGTTCATTATTAGAACTCCCCCTTAATATAATCTTTCTCCTCTTTTTAATTATGGAGTTAACAAGGTAAAGAAATATTAAATTAAACAAGTTTGCTAACAAGGATCATAAAATCAGTTATTTGAATCAAAATTATTCAGAATAAAATATGTAATTCAAGGAATCTAGTATAAATTACACTAAAGAGATAGAAAAATAACATAGCTAGAGTATGTAATACAAATACTGGTCAAAATGCGTCATACATAGATAGAGCGAAGAATTTGTACAAGTCAACATGTATATAGTATGGGTTGGAATTCAATAAAATAATACAGTGAATACCAAATCTAAATAATCCATGGCGTGCCAAATAAATGCACTTGAAATTATGAGCTAAAAAGAAAAATAAATAGATAATCATGACAGTGATGTAATTAACTACATTCCATATATAAAATGGCATGGAAATGCCATTAAAAGTATCCACTAAAACTTAGGAAAGCTTTATCAAAATTTGTACTCTCACCTGCTAAGTAAACAATCATAATATCCAAAAAGTGCCACAATAGAGACACAAAATATAAGAATAACCAAGAATCCAAGCCAACAAAAAAGAATAAAGCTACACAGACCTACTTTGGTACCCTTTTTCCATACTCGGTGCATAAAAATGATATACCTTGTTGTTGTGGCTCCCGCCAGGGCACAAGGTACAACCCCTTATTAGCCTTGTCTTATTAGGCGGGTATCAAAGTGGGTATGAAAAAAAGGGTCCATGTAGTGGTACTCAACAAAAAAACCTATATATTTTAAAGACAATCAAAATAAAATACGTGTGAACAAACTAATCATTAAAATAAGATGTAATCATCACCAATTATTCCTCTTCATCGACATCATCTTCATCATCAACACCATCATCATCATAATTTTCATCAGTGTCTTGTTGATAACGTCTAAGTACATATACATTTGTTTGAAGATTGATAGCATCTCATCGTATGACATCCAACTGAATGAATTGTTGGTGATTTTTAAAATAAGCGAGTAAGAGTTTTTGGGTGTAAGAGCTTTAAAAGCTTGCCCCGCATTGGAAGTGTGTGGAAGAGGTGGGAAGCTAACCTAAATATAAAAGGGGATAGTGTCCCACATTGGAAAAATGTACAAAGCTAAGTGTCACCACTAAGCTATAAAAGGAGTGGGAAACCTTTGAGTCCCACATTGGAAAAATATTATGAATTTGTATACTTAATAAGTACAAATGGAAGATGAAGTGTTAATTCATCTAGCATTTAAGAGGCTATTCGAGAGACCTCAATACAGTGCGAAGCACCGTACGAACACGCGCTCGCGCGCGTGAGGATGCGGGTGCAGAGCAGTGGGTTGTAGAGGCGCTAGTGGCGCACTTTGCACTTCACATGCCACGTGTCCGCAGTGGTAGCAGGTTGTCGGGATTCGTCCGGGTTGTATCGCGGTAGCTTGGGCACGATCACTTTTTGGTTGACCCGTGCAAAACCGATTCGGTATTAATTGTACCTGTTCGGAAATGACTTAAGACTGTTGGTAATTAACAGTCATACCATTTCAGAATTGATTAAGACTGTTAATCCAACAGCCGTGACTCTTGAAGACAAAGCCTTTCATTATTTAATAAATAAAGGCTGCCTAAAACGAAATTGCACATATAACAGATATTACCCAGTTCCGAAATTTCCAGCCCTTACTATTACTCTGTTACAATTTTCCGGAGATATAAATTATCTTATTCTGTTTTGTTCACATAAACAGAATAAGAACTTGATTGATTGTTCTTCACTGCTGCATCCAAAGTCTGTCTTCAAATATACAAGTTGCAGGCAGTGCAAGTTGCTTCATTGTATCTTGAGTATAGATTTGCGGATTCCCGTTTGTATACCGAAATTATTCGTGTGGGGAAAATACTGTATTTAGGAAAGTGGCATCACGCCTTGAATATTTTTAGTATCTATTCAGAAGTTACATTTTTGTATTGAAGTTGACATTATTGTGATATATAAAGAGTTCCATTTATGTATTTGCATTCATATTATCCAACAATCTAAATAAAGTAATATCAGAAATGGCCGACTCTTCCAAATCACTTCGACAAATAACAGAAAGCTTTGTCAAGTTGGATCGTTTTGATGGTGGTAATTTTCTGCTTTGGCAGAAAAAGGTTCATTTTCTTCTAACAACATTGAGGATTTTATATGTCTTGTCACAACCGAAACCAAATGAAGATGAAGATGAAATCGTGGAACAGACTAGGCAACGCATAAAATGGGAGACCGATGATTACTTGTGTCGTGGTCACATTCTCAATGCACTTTCTGAAAATTTGTTCGACTTGTACCAAAATGTTGGGACTACAAAAACTTTGTGGGAAACATTGGAGACCAAATATCTTACGAAAGACGCTACATGTAAGAAGTTCCTTATCGGTAAATTTTTAAGTTTTAAAATGCATGATAATAGGCTTGTGCTAGAACAATTTCATGACATCCAACACATCATATATCATTGCAAACTGAAAAAATTAAATATGGATGATAATGTAATTGTTGCTGCCATAATTGAAAAACTTCCCCCTTCTTGGAAAGATTATAAGAAATAACTCAAACATAAAAAGGAGGATCTTTAACTTGAAGAATTAGAGACTCATTTAAGAATTGAACAAGATTCTCGAATTCTAGCTGGTAAAGAGGAACAAGAAAATTTTGTTTCTAAGGTCCTTGTGGTGGATGAAGGAAAGGAGCAAAAATATGGCAATCATGGAAAAAATAATAAGCGGAAGAATTTTTCAAATAATTCTAAAGCAAACAAAAATAAGAAAGGAAATTGTTTTCATTGCAACAAACTAGGTCACTTCAAGAAGGATTGTCGTGAGTTCAAGAAACTAAAGGAAAAAGGAGGGGCATCAGACACAAAGCAAAAATTTGATGCTATGATATACGAGGCTAATATGCTTAGAGAAGACAACTCTTGGTGGGTTGATTCTGGTGCCACAAGGCATGTTTGTAAGGACAAGAACTTGTTATCTGCCTATGAAACAGTGGAAGGAGATGTTCTCTGCATGGTAAATTCATCTATTGCTGCGGTTAAAGGCAAAGGGACAGTGGATCTCGAAACAAACCAGGTAGAATATGATAATGAACAATATTAATTTCATAACATGTCCTAAGCTCATAGAAAGCCCTTATAACCAGTAGAAGTCGAAGGGATCAACAAATGATCTGGTCTTATTTCCAAATCTCATGAGTGTAAATGATCCTTCATAAATTATATTTTTCTAATAAGAGGCAAATCGGGAGTATGTTGAATCTTGGGCATATTAACACTTCTCTTGCCCTTTTTTATATGAACAGTGTGAGGATATTCATGTGTCTTTCCTAAGGTTTTATTCCTACGAAAGCTATAAATCTTCCTAGCATTGTGAAAGTGTGAGGTTGAGTTAAACAAATAAAAAAATCATCTCAAATTGCCTTTCCTATTACAATAATCCCATTATAGATCTTAGCATGAGACATATGAGAAGAAGTCTTGAGAGAAACCTTATCAAATTGTTGAAGCTCTATCCAAATAAAATAAAAATCATTCTCATGACCCTTTTTGTGAATATAGGAACAAAGTCCTTTTTGGGTCTCTCATGACTAAGCATGTGATTTTTGTTAGCTGAAGTATGAGGAATAATTTTCTTCTACTTCAAATGATTGACGACATGTGTACCATTATTTTGAGAAATCTTTGGAACCTTTTCACTAGTTTTTGTCTGATTTAATGAAAAATATTTGAATAAAGTCGTGTCTCCTCCAAGAGACTCTAATTTTCTAAAATCCATGTCTTTTTAAAGATGAATATTTTAAAAAAATTATCATTGATTTTTTCACAAATTTGTCATTTCTTTTGTAAATTATCCAAATAGGGGCCAAACCATGCCTCTCTTTTATTAATGTGGACAATCATTCATCATCTTCTTTAGGAACACTCTTTTGATATTTTTACTCATCTAGAAAATCTATGATATCATTAAAGTCAACATCAAGTGCTCTGAGTTTAGAGAAGAGGGAATTACCATGAGCTTCCAAAACTTTGAAAAATCAATTTTCTTCTTTTATAAAAACATCCTCACTGGATATTTTCATGGGTTTTGATATTTTCTAATAAAATATCCCTTTCAGTGACCAACCGAGAGAAATAAGGATCTTACCTCTTCTTAGTAACATTTTCTTCTTTAAGTATTTTTAGCATAGTGGATAGATTCACATTGTCGTTCAATAATCTTGGAGATCATCTTCTTCATTATCACTATCACGGGTACAAAAATAATTGTGCTAGAGTGATTCAAAAAGTCAGACAGTGCAGCATGTCTGGGAAAAACATGATCTTTGTTTATTCTCATCATTCCACGGATATGGTCATTCACATAAAAGTCCATAATCACACACAATTGATCTACATCTAGGAAATAAAGCCTAAAAATATAGGTCTAGCAATGATACTAGTTGAGATTGCGTGTGCTCAAAACTGAGATGGACAAAAAGATATCCAATTAAAATTTATTGTCAAGTTGTGACAGGGTTTTCATTTCAAGTTCAAGTTAGGATAATCAATTCAAGGTATAAGGTATATGTGAAAAATTGTATAACAAGTAGATTACACCAAATTTTATCCTCAATATTTGTGTAACTTAATATAAGTGAAGAAAGATAAATAATGTAACACATTATGAAGGGGTACAATGAAAAATCCACAACATGAAAAAACCTAGGGCCAAATAAATGACAAATGTACTATGGTAGAGTTTACTAGAAGAAAAATCCTTGCACCCGACCGATGATATGATCGTCTAAACACCATTTCCTACGACATCCTCCAAAAAGAGTACCAAACAAATGGAGAATGATACACAACTGCGATCAATTTTCATCCGCAACAAATGTCATCAAATTCTTTGCCAACAAAATATTTGTTTAAAGTTTAAAGAAAACCTATTGTGTTCCAAGTATTATAACAAAAATGAGAATCCATCAATGAATGTAGCACTACTTTCTAAGCATGTAATGAACCTAATTGCAAGTGTGTTTAAAAAATAATGGCACAACTCAGAAAATATATTTTTAAGATAAATGAAACCTAAAAAATAAGGCAACAACGAATTATAAATAGATTTGTTCAAGGTATAAAATATTTTAAAGCAAATAAGTTTTCTTGAAAATATTTCCACATTTCAATAGTATTTAAACTTAAAATAAATGAAGAATTTATTGAAGAGAAAAAAAAGATTTAAAACTTGGAAAAATACAATATTCAACACTAAAATAATTTTTTATCTGTCAAACATTTTTGTCTCCTAAAATGATTCTTGCAGAAATAAAGATTTATCGAAAATGTTTTTTTGACAAACTAATCAAAAAAATTAGACCTACACTCACACTCCAAAAATGAAATCCAAATTACATACTTATACACATAAGCTGGCAAGAGAAGCTTGGGGGGGTGGGGGGATAATTAGGAAGTGGACTAACATGAAGTTACATAGTGTAAAAGTAGAAAAAAAATATGGTAAGATATGTAGTTTGCAGAAGTATCAAGCAAGATGTGTACAATCTAGTGCAAAAATTAACTTTTATACCAGGCTCACATATTTATCTAGATCATTGTTGCCCTGAGCATATTCCTCACTGTGGCGAACATGCAATGGAGAGAAAAGGAAATACAAAGAATAAATATATGGAACGTGACATGACCAACGAGACACTTATTCTATAATGAGGAAAAGTCTCATTAGAATGAAGGTCAGGTGAGAGACCTCAACAATCATTTATAACATGCAAACAGTTTTATGGTTATCCAAAAAGTTTTATTTGCATTTCATAAACAAGTCCAAAGATCCATATCATCAAATAAACACAAACTAAAATATTTTCTATAAAACATACATTGTTTGAGAAAAATGTGTATCAGTCCACGTGTCTGTTTACCTTACTAATAGTGGTATAAAAAATATATGTATGAAGGTTAGGATGTTTGTTGAATGATTTTCACAAAGCTTTAATGAAATGGCCTCAACGAAAAGACTCAAAGTATATTTTAGGCAATGGAATAAGACAATCTTGTCCTGCTGGGTACATGAGTTTAATGAATACTCTTAGAAGGACCTTCATATTAAAAGGATAAATAAAGATAAATATCCTTATTAAAAAAATCCTCGTAACAATATCATGTTTTTTCATTGAAGGTGGCCAGGGTACGATGCCAAATTATGTTAGGCATTAAAATTAAATACCATTCTTAGCATGTAATAGGAATATGAGATACTCTAAACGTTTTCGACAATATATAAATCACAATAATACAATGAATATAAATCATTCACCATAATAATAATCCATCACCAAGAAAAATTCCAATAATAAATCTTTACTCCAAATATAATAAAACTCAAATGAAATAAAATCAACTATAACATCTCTTCATTTAAAAAGCATAAAAGAACTGTGGAGTCGAATGGCCCAAGAAATCCAAAATGAATGTCTCATAAATAAAAGAATGGAAATAAAAAAAACTTATGCCATAAAAAACCTAGTTGTAAGTCCTCTATCTCGAAAACTATGAAGCTACCCAATAACCTAACTTGAAATGTTAGTCAAGAGTGACGGGTTAGGGACTACCCAAAGAATACCAACTATTCCTCCCAGATAGGATCCATGAATTCAACCATAAGCATTATAAGAGATAAATATAATAGTAGATAATTTTCATCAATTAAGAGATAATAATAACGATGTGAGTAATGTAAAACTATAATAGCCACCCAAATATAACTAACCATCGCACTACTATATTCTCATTGTGTTTATTTAAACAGTAATTAAATCTCTCATCATTATCTTAATTAATTAAATTATCCTTATCAATATTAATCACAATATTGATTCAACACTATTATAGTTATTTTTCCTTTCAATTGTCCCTCCATATACTCATACCGTGATGTTGTCCACATACAACACGTCACTATAATCAGTTAGTCTAGGTTCCGCAATCATTATAATGTTTGGCCCACACTATCCACTACAAATACTTGTGACACCAAAAGAAATTATCAAAGTAGCCAAGACATTATGGGTCTGGCAATCATTGCAATGGATGACTTACCCACACCCACACGTACAATGACGCATATTAATTCTTCTCTAATAAACATTTATTATCTTAGGTATTTATTACCTTTTATTTATCATGTTTTCATAATTTACAACTAGCCCGTAGTTATAATTAGACATCATAACTACAATACATCCCTAGGCCCATACATAGAGACCACCAAACCATAAGTACCACCTAATACGTCAACTAAGAAGATTACATAAAATAAAAATCTTAACTAGCCTCACACCTAGCATAACGAAACATAATGGCGTACTCGTGAGTCCCGTATCCATGAACTACCTAAACGTACAAGTCTACAATCCATAATCCCATACCTAGAAAGCAAAAAAAAATAATTAATATGCCTACTCACTAGTTTCGTACCTAGATAGTAATATACTAATAACAAGGTGAAAGTACACTACTCACATAAATTCCATCGTCCCAACGGTGTAAATTAATTAACACATGCAATTTTTACATTTACTACATTCTGAAGCCAATATTTTAGTCATTTATTTAACATTTATACAAGTCCAATTTGATGCGCGATAAAAAAAATTACACTATATGATAAACATGCTCTACAGAATATCCAAATAAGTTATCAAATTTTAATAATGCAATACAAATGATTATTAATCGAAATAAATTGAAATTTGATTTAAACATGCATATGAACAATCTTTAGGAATAAATCAATGCATTATATATCCTATTAATCATCTACGTGATTTTGTAAGTCAACACAAAAAATCAAATTTTGTATTTTATTAACTTTCAGTTCTATCGAACAATTCAAAATAAAAAAGTATAATCATCTAAGCAAGTTGTATTTTAAACGTTAAATTCAACTTCAAAAGTTAATAAATTATGTTTATAATTAGCTTATCACTGAACCTAATTAAGCTCCCATTCGTACTTAGAAAAATGCATCTTTAATGTTTAGGCAACATTATATCAAATAATAATTAAGGAGAAAAATAGTGATAATCTTTCTCAAAAATTAATAATTCTTAAATTCCGAGCACACAGTTGTGTTCGTATCATGAAAATAAGAAATTTTTACTTTTTGGCCTTCTTGTTATTATGTGATTAAATCCTCCCCAAATTAGATTGATGTTTTTTTAATGGAGGTTTGAGGTTGAAATAGTAGGGTCCGTGTATTCGGCTTAGATATATGAGGAAAAGAGTTGTAAAAAGTTTGCCTGTAAAAGTTAGAGTTCAAAGTGATTTAAAAAATAGAGCACCAATTTAAAAGAGTCCCCAAAAAAGGCAAAACACACACACAGAACCAATTAGCCCACAAACCATTCCATAAACCAATAACAAAAAGACCTATCAAACTTTCTACATCCAACTAGCCACCATTCCTTTCTTTTCTTTTCTTTTCTTTTTAAACAAAAAACAAACAAAACAGTCTTCGTCATTTTTTAAAACGGGTAAGCCCGAATGAAATTATTTTCTTGGGGTAGAAGTCAAAACAAAAAGTCTCTGATGCCCTGTGATCTTTACAAAAATCTAATTTTACTCAATTATTTAATCAAAAGTGAAAATATTCAATTAAATAGTTAAAAATCACAAATTTCAAATTAAATTAACCATTTTTAATTTAATCAAATTCTAACTAACACCGTCAATTTAATTATTTCATCCGATTATGTAATTGGATTTCGATTTTGAAATTACCAGGTATTGAATTCATCATACCATTAGTGACCTATAAAGAAAACGAAATTGAATCATGGATTTTTCGGATGAAACTAAAAATGCTTTTAATGTTACAAACAATCCTAAAATAAATTGAACTAATATATGTTAGATTTATGTTCCAAAGCAAGCATGATAGATAATATCATATTCGATTCTAGTAATATGCATAGTGGCAAACAATGTATTGAGAAGACAAGCCATTTCGTAAGATGATAACAGATACATCACACATGCATAAAGAAAAATTAACATGCAACCTAGAGTAAATATGGTAAGTCAAAAAGGGAAAACTTTAATACCCACCCCCAACATTTTGTTATTTTATCCTATAAATTATAAATGGATGAGAATATTGGATTCATCTCACTAGCATATGAACTTTTCCTTTCTATGTTCATTACTTTTGGGCCTTGGGAAATTTGGAGAAATTAGGAAAAGGTCGTTCAAACGACCCGAAGATCATTCAAATGAGTTGCCATTCTCGTTCGAATGAGGGATACTAGTTAGAACGAAAAGTTCAAAAGTCATTTGAAGTGGGGATACATTGAGGATCGAACAAGATCCTTCTGAATAGAAGGTTCATCTCGTTAAAAGGTCGTTCGAAGGACTGTTTGAACGAGAAGCCATTCTCATTTGAACAAGAGGACATTCTCATTCAAATGAGGTCGCATATAATTTTTAAATTGGGTTA
The DNA here is from genome assembly GCA_949130495.1 of Sambucus nigra. Lineage (NCBI taxonomy): Eukaryota > Viridiplantae > Streptophyta > Magnoliopsida > Dipsacales > Adoxaceae > Sambucus > Sambucus nigra. Next base: position 510,243,079 of record OX422218.1, on the reverse strand, counting down.
CCTTATGTGCTGTCACATTTTAAGTCATTGGATGGATTTGGTGTCAAGCTCTGGTGAGCCCAGATTGAGATAAATGGGATTTTAAGGTTTGGCGGCATTATTATAAGGGCCTTTGGGCTTATTTCGGTTATTTTTTATTAGAAGAATAGAGGGAGATGGGGGAGAGTCTTACCCCACCATTTTCAACATTTATCCATCTATCTCCACTACAAACCACCTTGTAACCACCCTATGACAACATATTTTGGAAGTATTCCACCATATCCAGGCCCCATTTTCCTATTTCCGTCATTATTGACTAGAGCTACATGTTTTGGAGGGTTTGGGGGGGTTACTGGAGAATATGAAGATTGAAGATATATGGATCTTGAAGAGAGTTTTTTATGAAGATTTCATTGAGCATGCTTGAATAGCTAGGCAACCTCCTCAAGCCCACCTTAGGAGGTGAAAGGTTGACATCTTCTTAGACATTTCATCCTGCCATTGTTGGAGCTCCATTTGAGGTGGTAAACTCTACTCTTAGTATAAAGACTCTATTTGCATATTGGTAGTCTTATTATTAGATTATAAGAGTAGGATGCATAGGAATAAAATGACCGGTTTCTAGTAAATTTGGTATTTAACATTTTTATGGAATAAAAATGTTATAATTGTTATTATGTTAGAAAGTAAATCATGAATGAATATTTCTAAGTTGTCTTGGTATTAAAGATTTGGATTTCTATGAAATGGTGTACTTCTAGTGGTTTGATCCTAAATATTTTATGAAATAAAATATTTTGGAAATGATATTTATCCTCCTAGAATATGTTGGTGAAATAATTTTCTAAAGTTCTTGCAAATTGAAGATTTTATAAAATTTGGACATTTATTGAGTTTTGAAGAAATAAAAGTCCCTTTTCCTTAAAAAGCATATTTTGCACGTATTATGAATTTCTATAATGAAATGCATGTTGACCCATTTAATAGCATTTTGGAGTTTAAATCCGTCCTCTCATGCTTATAAACTCGTAGTATTTTAATGATGAACATATAAATAAATATAATGAAGGTTTTATTGGGTTTAAACATGAAATTAGGAAAATAGAAATTCTAGTCTATAATGTGTACAATAAAGATGTTGCAATTGTGATAAGTTAAAAGTTGTTAGACTACATGTATTAATAAAGGAAAAATGGCATTTTCTCATAAAGTAGTTCTCAAATGTAATTGGGTTGCTTTCATGAAGAAAGTGAATACATGTCTAACTTGAATAATTGTTAGAAAATGTGGTGAATAAGTGTTAATGGTTAAAATAGTGAGATTTTAGTGTGTATAACTGAATAATGTTTGGGGGAGATTAACATTTATGAAATTGGAAAAAGGACAAGTTTGGAAATAAATGGGTACAATGGTAATTTTAGGTAAAATGGAGCATTTTTATGAAATAAAAAATGTTGAAAAGGGTGTTACACAAGAAGGTCCAAAATGAACATGATTTTGGGATAAAGTCAATGTTAGAGTAAAAAGGACGAGAAATGTTAATTTTTTGAAGTGTAACACGAATTGGGGTGAAACCTCGAGTTTTGGTTTCCGTACGGAAAAGAAAAAAGTGGAATATAGTGGAAATTTTTAAAATGTTAAAAGACATTAATAAAAACTCAGATGACACTGGGATAATTAGGGAGGGTTGTGAGCCCTGGGGTAAAAGTCCCAAAATAACTGGTTAGAGCATATGGTAGCATAGCCGACAGTGTGGATTCTATTAAAGTATGCGGATATTGGAAAATTTTGAGAAAAAGATAATGAAAATGGAACATGTCAAGTACAGGGTTGTGTGGTGAATATATGAAAGTACAACCTAACTTGAATGAATTAATAAATGTACCGGTAAAAGATAAAATGGACAAGTAAAGTGAAAATTGACTAATATCCATAAAGTAAAGGATTGGTAAACATGGGTGATTAAGCGACCTAAAGAGGTTTAACCTATAATTAGCACGACGGAGTGTTTATGAAAGGTTTTAAAAAAGGGTGATTTTCGTGGCCTTTGCATGTGTTAAAAGGGTGATTTTCAATGGAAATACTAACTTGAGTTAGTTTAAATGAAGGGGTAAATTCCAGGAAAAGAAATGATTTTCCATAAACAAAGTGTGTTTGTTTTGAGTATTTGACTGGGTGTGTTCAATCAAGTAATAAATATCAAGTTAAGTAAAAGAAAATTCTTTTACAATCTTAATGTGAATTAATCGGGACAAGTAATATTTTTGGAATAACAAAGGTTTCATGCATATATATATATATGGTAGTTCCATGTGCACATATATAAAACGTGTTAGAGTCTTCTTTCTGCCATTAGATTCTATTTTGCATTGTTGTAATTTTCTATTGGGCATTGGATTCATTCCGCCATCTCTGTTATGGAAGGTTGGCTGCGATTTCGTATTTTGAGAGTGATGCACCGGTAAGTATTCTTTTTATATTACGTTAATATCTATATCTGGTTAGATTATGGGGATGCTTTCCATGTGTCCCTCACGTAACTTGATTTTAAATGATAATCACATGTTAAACAAGTGAAATGTTAATTAAATAAAACTATACAATCAACCTTTTTAGGTTATCTCATTGCACTTCACACCTAATGCTCGAATCCGAACGGGTCGACCATAGGTAACCAATAAAACCGGGGCATTACAAATGGTACGCGAGCTCGAGGTTCAAGGTTCCTTTCCAGAATTATGTGGTGAGGTCCACCACACCATATTATGTTAGTGGTCACAACCAAAGTCATTAACCAGGACTGTGGGTCGTGGCCAATGGTCGTCACCATTCCGAGCATGACCATTTTCGTGGATCATGACCAAAATCCTTGACCAAACCTGGGGTCACAGACCTAAGGGATCACGACAGATGGTCACAGGCTAAATCCGTGACTCATACACCCAGATGGTCACGGCATTCGATCATGACCCAAACTTTTAATATAATGGAATGGTCACGGTCGAAGGTCGTGACCCATGCTCCAAAATATGAACATGGTCACGGAGCTGGTCACGGCCCAAGATTGTGGCCCACACATTGACATTAATAACATAATCACGGTCCTAGGTTATGGCCCTGTTTATACATGACAAAATAATAAAAATGGTCATGGACTTTGGCCGTGAACATTTTTAATTATAATAAAACCAAAATTGGGTAGAATTTCCTCTATTTTATGGACTTTTTAAAACACGCGTAATGTAAACCCCGCATGACCATAATGTTAAGAAATAAATTATAAAAGCTCGCATGGTCATTGGACTCTCGATTTGAGATCACAGTAATATTATCAAATTATCATTGTGCTCTCAAACTAGGGGTCCCGTGACCACTAAGTCAGTTGGGATGAATTACATTGGTCCCGTGCGAGGTGATTGCTCCGCTCACGGGGCCGATTGGGGTGTCTCTCGGGATTTTTCCCTCTGACACCATGTTTTCAAGACTAAGTGTAGATATTTTCAAATTATCATTGTGATGTCAAACTGGGGGTACCGTAACCACGCGATCAGTTCAGATGAGTAACATTTATCCCGTGCGAGGTGTTGGCGTCACGGGGCCGTTTGGGGGGGCGTTTCGAGGTTTCTTCGTCTAACACCAAGTTTTCAATACTAAGTGTAGATAGTCTCAAATTATCATCGTGCGCTCAAACTGGGGTTCCTATGACCACACGATCAGTTTGTACAAGTTACATTAGTCGCGTGTGAGGTGTTAGTACCTCTCACGGGGCCGTTTGGGAGTGTTTTGGGGTTTTACCATTTAACACCATGTTTTTAATCCTAAGTGTATCCATTATCAAATTATTTTTGTGCACTCAAACTGGGGGTCCCGTGAACACGCGGTCAGTTCGTACGAGTTATATTGCTCCTGTACGAGGTATTGATGCCGCTCATGGGGCTGTTTAGGGAGTGCTTCGGGGTTTCACCCTCTAACGCCATGTTTTCAAGACTAAGTGCAGATATACTCAAATTATCGCCATGCACTCAAACCAGGGGTCCCCTCACCACGCAGTTTGTTTTTGTGAGTTACATTAGTCCCGTGTGAGGTGCTAGTTCCACTCACGGGGCAGTTTTTTTTTCAGGGTTTCGACCTCTAACGCCATATTTTCAAGCCTAAGTATAGATATTCAGAAATTATTGTTGTGCTATCAAACTGGGGGTCCCATGTCCACACGATCAGTTCGTATGAGTCTCTATATGAGGTGTTGGCACCACTCACAAGGCCGTTTGGGGGTGTTTCCCTGTAATGCCATGATTTCAAGATTAAGTGTAGATATTCTCAAATTATCACCGTGCTTGCAAACCGGAGGTCCCGTGACGACGAGTTCAGTTCGTATGAGTTACCTTGTCCCAGTGTAAGGTGTTGGCAACGCTCACGGGGCTGTTTAGGGAGAGTTTATGGGTTTTTCCCTCTAATTCTATGTTTTCAATCCTAAGTGTATATATTCTGAAATTGTCTCCGTGCTCTCAAACCGAGGGTCCCGTGACCACGCGATCAGTTCGTACGAGTTATATTGGTCACGTGCGAGGTGTTAGCGCCTCTCACGGGTCGATTTGGCGGTTATTTCAGGGATTCTCCCTCTAACACCATGTTTTCAAGCGTAAGTGTAGATATTGTCAAATTACCATCGTGCTCTATAATCGAAAGTCTCGTGACCAAGCGATTTTAGTTCGTACGAGTTACATTGGTCCTGTGCGAGGGGTTGGCGCCTCTCACAGGGACGTTTGGAGGGTGTTTCAGGGTTCTCCCTCTAACGCCATATTTTCAAGCCTAAGTGTAGATATTCATAAAAGAAGATAAACATTCATACATCAAAGTAAAGTGTTAATACAATGTCAATATCATAGTAGGATACAAATAATATTGATAATGATAACATAATATTTTGATACTCAATCTTCCTCTAAATCAACTAAAAGATCCTTTAAATTAGGGTTGCCATCAAGAGGTGACTGGAACTCTTTTGGAACCTTTAATGCATCCGCTTGAGTAGTCATACCCTTTGGTGCATGTAGAAAAATACACCAATTAGCATCTTTTATGGACTTCGAGTAGAATACATTCTTTATGTTGTGAAATGAACAAATAAAAGGCTCGTCGACTATGCGATCTTTACTCTTTAGCTTTGATAAATCTACCATAATAGGTTTGGATTCATTATCATCTTTTCAAGAATTCGCCGTATCGTCCACCTTTACCCAATCACAATAGTATATGATTTATGTGAAATCTAAGTAATAAAGTTCTAGGATTTGTTGGATTATCCCGTAATAGGTTAGTATCGTATTCTTTGGATTTTTATCTCTTTTGCTAGCAATACAGGTGGTCAAGGAAGAAATTGATATTCCACTATTTTGCGTTAAAAGCTTTTCCTCATATGGATATCAAATGAAATGAAAACCGCTATTATGGAATTTCTTAAACTCTTTTGTACGAAAACTAGGGCCTTTTGCTAGGCGTGCAAGCTTAGAAAAGACATCACCTCTTTTTAAAGCTTCATTTATTAATGAATTTGTATTAGGGCATTTTTTATCAGATACCAATAAATATCGACACACATAAGATGTGACATTTAGCACTTTTGATACACATGCCCTAAAATCAGTTATCGTGGAATATCTCCTTTGATTTTGGGCAATTTCCTTCTCGTACTTCCTACGAGTAAATTATAGAGTTTAGATCATAAAATATAAAATACATATAATCAAAAAAGAAGAATTCAGTAGATTCTCACTCTCTCCAGTCTTCGAGTTCATCTTGCGATTCAAAGACATAACGAGTTGCTTGCTCGTATTGTATATTTGTGAGTAGCACCCTTTTAGGGATCCCAAATAGTAATTCATCCTCAAAATCACCAGGTTCCTCAATCACCCCTCCTCCATGAGGATTGAACCTCATCACCTCTTATTTTGGGATATCTTCCATCGCGTATAACGATGATTCCATACTTACGTATTCTTCAGAAATTGACCCTCCAATATACCATGTCTTCTTTACAAAATCTTTAAAGCTTTTCATCAAGAGCTCAAAAGGATACATCCAATGACACGTAACGAGACCACATAATAAAGCTTTGTTGCATAAATGCACAAAGAGGTGGATGGTGATATCAAAGAATGACGGAGGAAAATATTTCTCTAATACACAAACTGCCTTGGCTAAAGTTGATTTTGCAACTTTAATGTGCCTTTTGTTTACCAATTCTACACAAATTCGGGTAAAACACAATCTAATTTGCATAATTGCCAGACGGAGATCTTGTTTTATGAGAAGCAATGCCGAAATAATAAATGGATTCATTCGATGATCAAATTCCAGTTGTGAGACTTGCACTATTTTAAGCCCTTTACTTGGTAGCTTACTACCCTACGCAAATTTCTAGAATAACCCACTAGAGTTTTCAAGCTGAACAACGTGTCTAAGAGGATCTTCTTCTCACTAGTACTCAAACTGAATGTAACAGGAGGGGTAGAAATTCTTCCTTTTATTGGATCATTTTTTAACTATAGTTTCTTATTTATTTTCATCTCATGTAGATCTCGGTGGGGCCACTCTTCATCTTTGGTATGAGATGCACCTAAACATGTTCCTATAAAATGTTCTACAACATTCTTCTCTGTGTTCATCACATCAATTACATACATTATATGATGATCTCTCCAATACGACAAATCAAAATATATTGATCGCGTGGACCATGATTTTATTTCACTAGGGTTGTTAGGATCCCCCTTGCTTTATTCTTCACGTTTTACAAACTTGGAGTGTTTTCCTACGTACCTATTCCCTACAGTCCTAGTCACTTCCTTCTCCCCGATCAACTGACCAGAAAGGCGAGCAGGGGGCATTCGATGCTCGTGACCAACTGGATAAAAGTTAGACTTGTCATTCCTGAAGGGTGATGGGTTGACAGAAGTCTACTATGACCCATGTAACTTATCTATGTTGTATCCAACTGGCTTTAGTTTCGTCCCCACTCATGGGACACCCATAATAACCATGAACATTACAATCGGACTAGGTCACATAAGTAGTAAGGTCTTGGATCGCCCAAATCACCAATAATATAAGTGTGCACCCTTCGCCCTTGTGAGAGTCGAACGTCGTCACTCGGTTATCCCTCAACTCTTTAAGTTCTTTGATTAATGGGGCTAAGAATATATCAATATCATCGCTTGGAGCCTTCGACCCAGGAATAAACAAAGATAACAATGTGGACTCCTTTCTGATGCACAGTGTTAAAGGGAGACTTAAACTCACCATGAGAACTGACCAATAACTCTAATTAGTACATAAATTATCGAACGGGTTAAACCCATCAGTTGAGATTGCACGACAAATGTTGCATGGTTCCTTTACAAATTCATGGTGTCATGCATTTGAAATTTTTCCAGACGAGTGAATCAACCAGATGACGCATCAGATTCCAACCCGTCTCACATCGAGCATACCATGTCATGGCCTCCGCTATCCACGGTACAATATAAAAATATTTTAACCGCAGCCCAAGTGGAAAATACTTCAAAACCATTTGTGGCACATGGAAGCACTTTTGATATTTTGCAGGTTTATCCTTTCTCTTCTCACAACTGACATATATAGGCTCATCGCATACTATACATGTAATACCCCGTACTTTTGGCTATATTTATTTTTGGGATTAATTAATTAAATGCGTATTAATTGGAAATTAATCTGGGTTAAAAATACTAGCGAGATGTGAGTTGGTATTTGACTATATTGAGCATATATGATGTTATATGAATATTGAATTATGAAATTTGTCGTGAGATTTATGTACGGCAATTTGGGAATTTTGTTGAGACGCGTGTGACCGCCGCGTCATGGTGTATTATTTTAATTATAAAAGTGATTTTTATTTCTAATTATCCGTATGGTCGTTTTGAGTGCGCCAACGCGTCCGGAAGGGTCGAGATAGTCAGAAAACACTAGCCGGGGGTGTAGTTTGGGTCCCGGGGTATTTTTAGGCCATACCGGCAACTTAAAGGGTATTTTGGTAATTTTGTATTTTGAGGAATTAATAATGACGAAAATTAGGAGTCTTAATCTGATGTGGATTTAACCCACTAAACCCACTAACCAACCCATAATAACCCATTAAGCTACGGAGGTCATCATTTAGGTTTCCAACTTTCCCAAAGAAAACCCTAGCCACCTTTGGACAAGAAGCTTGGAGAAAGAGAGAGAGAGGGAATTCTGCAGAAATCTTCACCAAACCAACACCAAAATCAGAAATCGAATCAAGGTAAGTGATTTAAATTACATTCTTTATGCAGTGAATGCTTCTTCCATGTTAGAAATCTTGATAATCTATCTTAATTAAGAGTTAAAGGAAAACCCATGAAATTGAAAGTTATTAGCTTAATTTTGGGTTTGCATGTAGAAACGTTGCTTGAAGATTTAATTCAGAGATTTCATTTTTATGTAGTGTAAAAACGGATTAAATTCTGGGATTTGATGATGATAAAAATCAAGGGTTCATGTTCTTGAAAAAAAATTGGGGAAAAGTATAGAATCTTGTTATTTAATGATGTTTGGGATGCATTAATGCCTTAAAAGATGTTAGTATATGACCTTAGCTTGTTTTAGGATGATTAGAGAACTTAAAACATTGTTTGAACGAACTTTGGAGAAGATTTGAGGAGTAAGAATGGTGAAAAACGAAATTTAGAGAAATCTGGGATGAAACTGGTAGGTCGTTAGAAGCCCCTGTCCATGTCGTTCGAACGAACTCGTTCGAACGAGCTTCTAACGAATTGACCAGTCGCTTCTAACGAAAGGGAACTTCGTTCGATAATCTCGTTCGAACGAGATATCGTTAGAAGGTACAGTTCTTTCGAACGAACTGGATCTCGTTCGAACAGTCTCGTTCGAACGAGACTTCTAACGAGCTGACAGTGGAATCTCGTTCGAACAATCTCGTTCGAACGAGACTTCTAACGAGCTGGCAGTCTGGGCCTTTTTGGGCTGTTTTGATTTTTGGAGTCCCGTAAACTTGTTCGAGGATATAGATAACATTCCGATGATGATGTAATGATAGGATTGGGACTTTTGGGTATTTATGAGAAGGAAATTATATACGAGAGTTAAATTAAATGGACGGTTTGGGTTGAGAAGTGAGTGTCTACTACGACGTGAGAATAAATTATGGCGCGTATGATTATAAATCGGAATAGTATAAATTGTGATAATTATAAGTTGGTAAGAGAATGCGATATGTACTACGATTAAACTACGAGATTACTAAAGACGTGTGTTTACTTAGTATGGGTATATAAATTGTGTGTATGACATACCTACCATACTTGCTATCAAGGGAGGTTTGCGTTCACTTAGGATCCTCTAATCCTTGTGTTGCCCGGATTTAGACTGGTTACCTTAATGAACATAGGTCATAGAAAGGCTTATTGGGATATTAATAAGTCCGCTGATCGTGGGAGCGTAGGTATGTGCGTGACCCATGTGATGTGACTGTGTTCTCCTCCATTATTTGTGATGTTGTTATCTGTGAACTATTCCTGAGAGATTCGGAATATGTTATCCTTATGTACGTGATGTACCGGGATGGATAGCAGAGTATGTGTGCACCACAGCTTAGTTCTCGGGGTGCTTGTATTGTATATTTATGTTGTGATTAATATACACTTAATTAATGGAAACCTTCATGTTAATGTTGTATAAATTATTACGGTATTGTTTCGAGAAACATAACGAGTTAGCTGATAGTGAAATATATTGCATATTGAGCATCTGAGTTTACGTTAAACCCCTATTTAATTGTGAGCGTTATAATGTTAATAGAACCGAGTAATAAGGGTAGGACCTATGAAAGTCTAGCTAGATATGATGTCACTTAGCTAGTGGTTTGTGTTGTTGTAGATGGGTACTTACGTTAGGAGTGCACAGTTAGACGAGAGGTGAGAATATCATGTGAGTGCATGTCCTAACATGTACTTTGCATTTAATGTTTTAAATGTTTTTAAAGCACTTGCAGGTTTTTAAAATATAACTCCACATTCGGGCTCTGACCCGTTTGCTTTCAAATCTACTTTTCTTGTAAAACCATTTTAGGTGCCCAGCCACAAGGACACCATGCATAGGATACTCACTTTGGTGACGAGCTGTAGCTGTTTGTGGAAACTACAGGGATTTGCTTGTAGACGCTTCTATCACTTGGATTCCAGATTCATTATCTATCAGTTGTAGGGCATGTTGCCCATTTCTATTAGAGTTACATTTCCATTACAGTTTTCAGACTTTGGCATGTATTGTTTTAGTATTCGGTTTATTTATTTCAGTTGTGGGATTTGTAGTGAGGAGTTTTCCTCTAGACTTTATTTACATTATGTGATGGTTATTCTTTTTACTTCAGTATGGTGAATGGTGTTATTATTCTTTATTACACTTGTTGCATGTTAATCAGACTTTAAATAAAATTTGGCACTTACTTTTCAAATACTAGGTGCTTAGTAATAATAAAAATGTTTTCGACAGTGATGCTATTAACTGAGCCAACTTGGCATTTTGAATTAATTTAATAAAGGAGTAGCTACCCGGTATTTAATTAGTCGGGGTGTCACAGGTGGTATCAGAGCATCAGGTTCTAGTGTCCTTTAGGATCTGACGGCTTATTATGTTTCCGCTAAGTTTCTTTGATATAGAGCCCTATATTTTAGGACTGTTGTACTCTTTTTGTGTATGCTTCGTTCTTCAGCTATCTTAAGTATATAAACAGCGAACTTATAAACTTTGTTCTTATTTCAGATGCCTCCACGACGTGCACGATGAGTTCCCAGGGATGCAACGCCCGAACCCCAGCCCGCTCCAGTTCAGGGCATGATGAACGCCGCTGAGGTTGCAGCTATAGTAGCCCAAGCGGTAAATGCCGCAATTGCCGTTGTTCAGCAGGCACCACCTCAGGCGCCGATTGCCGCGCCGGTTCAAGTAAATGCATTCCCGTCTTCTTGGGAGCGTGTACGTGACGCTTTTCAGAAAGCGCATTCGCCAGAGTTTGCAGGTAGCTCAGATGTGGTAGTATCGAGCCAGTGGAGGAAGGATATGCAGAGGCACTTAAGGATGTATGAGTGCACGGATGTCCAGAAGCAGGTGCTAGCTACTTTCAAGCTAGTTGGATCTGCACTGCAGTGGTGGGAGTCTATTACCACCATGGAGGAGAGGGATACTCTCACTATTCAGGACTTCTGGGTGCGGTTTGACCGCAAGTACTTTCCGTCGGCTGTTCACACGGAAATGAGGAGGAAATTGATGAGTCTGAAGCAGAAGGGTAAGACCGTGGCCGATTATGAGTCCGAGTTCACAAATCTATTAAATATCGTTCCAGATGAGATACCAACAGAGAAGAAGAAGATTGAGAAGTTCACGGACGGGTTGACATGAAGGATCCGTCAGCATCTGTTAGGGAACCTTTCATTGGCCACGTATTCTGATGTGGTTAACGCTGCTTTGTTACACTGCCAGGACCACCGCTTTCATATGGCCGAGGGCAAGAGGTCGGGAGAGTCTAGCCATCAGGGCAGGACTGGAGGACATGGTGCCGGTGGGGCACAATCTGTCTAGGGGCAGAGACAGGGAGAGCAGGGTTCGCAGCAGGGGGATCAGAAGAGGTTCCGATCAGGGAACTACAGGCAGGGACATGGAGGTTTCCGTCAGGGCCATCAGGGTCCAAACGGCCATCAGGGCCAACCAGGGCAGAATGGACAACAGTTTCACCAGGGCCAAGGGAGGAACGGTAACGGCCACCAGGGCCGGGGACAGCAGGGGCAGAGAGGAGGGAACATCCCAGGGAAGTGATTTATTTGTGGCAAGACTGGCCATAAGCGACAGGATTGTCCTGATAGGGGCAGGGCCCCACAGCAGCAGCAGCAGGGTGCTCGCCAGGAGCCACAGAGACCTATGTTTCCCGCCGCTCTTCCTGCACCGCCACAGATGGCAACATTGCCACCCATTCCAGCAGTCCCAGTTCAGCAGGGGCAGCTACAGTATGGACGTGTCTACAACGTCCACCAGGCTGCAGTTCCACAGGCACCGCCCGCGATTGAGGGTACGTTTCCTATCCATGGCACTATGGGTCGGGTATTGTTTGATACGGGGGCTACACATTGTTTTATAGCTACACACTTCGCGAAAGCTTTAGGATTATTAGCTATGGAAGAGAGAACAGTGACGTGTGTTGACTCACCATTGGGGAGTGGGTCACTTATTTTCTTTATATGCCGGGGAGTGGGGGTAGAGATTGGGGGTTTGGTATTACCTGCAGACATGTTAGTATTAGATATGCATGTTCACGATGTGATTATCGGTATGGATTGGCTCGTAGCTTATAGGGCCATGATTGATTGCTTCAGCGGGAGCATTGTTTTTGCCATTCCAGGGCAAGAGATGTTTATAGTGGCGATGCCTCGCCCAGAGGGAGGATCGATCGCTCATCTGTATTACATTGAGGAGGATACCTCTAAGGAGGTAGTGATTCCTTTAGATTCTATCCCAGTAGTCAGGGAGTATTCGGATGTATTTCAGTAGATACCAGGCCTACCCCCCAGTCGAGAGATAGACTTTGTTATAGATTTGCTACCGGGTACGAGACCTATAGCACGCGCACCGTACCATATGGCTCCAGCTGAGATGAGGGAGTTACGGGATCAGATAGAGCCGCTGTTAGGTCAGGGCTTTATTCGCAGGAGTACCTCACCTTGGGGCGCTCCAGTTTTGTTTGTGAAGAAGAGGGACGGTTCACTGAGATTGTGTGTGGACTACCGAGAGTTGAATAAGGTCACGATACGGAATAAGTATCCGTTGCCTCGAATCGATGACTTATTCGACCAGTTGAGAGGAGCTTCTTTCTTCTCAAAGATTGATTTGAGATCGGGATACCATCAGTTGCGTATCAGGGAGGAAGATGTCTCGAAGACTGCGTTCTTGTCGAGATATGGTTCTTACGAGTTTCGGGTTATGCCTTTTGGCTTGACCAACGCTCCAGCTGTGTTTATGGACTTGATGAACAGAGTGTTCAGGGATTTCCTAGATCAGTTTGTCATTGTCTTCATCGATGATATTCTGGTTTACTCCCAGACAGAGGAGGAGCACGCCGAGCATTTGAGGCAAGTTTTGCAGACACTTCGTCAGAACGAGTTATATGCAAAATATGAGAAGTGCGGGTTTTGGCTGAAGGAAGTCCAGCTTTTTGGGACACATTATTTTCGACCGGGGAATATCTGTTGATCCGGGGAAAGTATCAGCGGTGAGGGAGTGGGGACAGCCCACGACACCGACTGAGATTCGTAGTTTCTTGGGTCTAGCAGGATACTACAGGAGGTTTATTCGGGGCTTCTTAGAGATAGCAGGTCCTTTGACACATCTAAATCGTAAGGGTGTGCCATACATTTGGAGTGACGCCTGTCAGTTGGCATTCGATGAATTGAAGGACAAATTGACCTCAGCACCTGTGTTAGCATTGCCGAGACCGGGACTTGAGTATTTGGTTTACACCGACGCGTCTTTGCAAGGACTTGGAGGTGTATTGCAGCAGGAGAGACAGGCCATAGCTTATGCTTCCCGTAAGCTTAAGACTTATGAGAAAAATTACCCCACGCATGATTTGGAGTTGGCAGCTGTGGTATTTGCCCTACGGATTTGGAGGCATTATCTTTTGGGGGAGAAGTTCCAACTGTTCACGGACCACAAGTCCCTACAGTACCTATTCATGCAGAAGGAGTTGAATATGCGGCAGCGTAGGTGGCTTGAGTTTGTGAAGGACTACCAGTTTGACATCCAGTATCACCCGGGAAAGGCTAACGTGGTAGCAGACGCGTTGAGCCGTAGGCCAGCAGATGAGGTGGCAGAGGTGTGGAAGGCTAAGTGGAAGGAATTGGGACACCAGGATGCAGTGGCCCGATCTTTCATGTCTGTGATGACCGTTACACCACAGATTGTCACGAAGGTAGTACGGGCACAAGCTGATGACTCATTCTGTCAGGAGCAGATAGTTCGATTACTAGCGGAGGGAGCTGAGTCCTATACCGTTAGCTCAGACGGGGGCTTACGCTTCAATAGAAGATTGGTGGTTCCGGAAGGAGAGGAATTGCGACACGATGTGATGGCAGAGTCGCACGGCTCACGGTTCGCGGTACATCCTAGAGGGGACAAAATGTACCAAGACATGAGACGCCAGTATTGGTGGAGCGGTATGAAGAAAGATATCGCTGATTTTGTTTCGAAATGCGCCACTTGTCAGCTTATAAAAGTGGATCATCAGAGACCGGCAGGACTGCTACAGCCGTTGGAGGTCCCAGTGTGGATGTGGGAAAGCATATCCATGGACTTTATCACGGGATTGCCTACGTCGCAGAGGGGTCACGACTCCGTTTGGGTAATTATGGACAGGTTGTCCAAAGTCGCTCACTTTTTACCCGTAAGGACTGACTACACTACGGGACAGTATGCTCAGCTCTTCATTTCAGAGATTGTGAGACTTCACGCTGTGCCCCTAAATACCGTGTCTGACAGAGACAAGATATTTGTTTCGAGGTTTTGGGAGAGTTTCCAGGAGGCCATGGGCACGGAATTGCGGTTGAGTACGGCTTATCATCTGCAGACTGATGGGCAGATCGAGCGCACAAACCAGATGTTGGAGGACATGCTACGCATGTGCATTATTGACTTTGGGGGTGGATGGGAGCAGTACCTTCCACTGGTGGAGTTTGCTTATAACAACTCCTATCAGTTCACCATTGGCATGGCTCCGTTTGAGGCGTTGTACGGTAGGCCTTGTCGTTCCCCAGCATGTTGGTTAGAGGTGGGGGACAACAAACTACTTGGGCCGAAAGTGATTTAGGATACTTCGGCAAGGATTGAGTTGATTCGGAATCACATTCGGGTAGCTCAAGACAGGCAGAAGAGTTATGCTGATGCGAAGAGATTTTTCAGAGAGTTCTAAGTGGGGGACCAGGTTTTGCTCAGAGTGTCTCCTATGAAGGGGATTATGCGTTTCGGGAAGAAGGGGAAGTTGGCACCGAGGTATGTGGGGCCATTTCCCATTATTGAGCGGATCGGACCGGTTGCGTATAGACTTGGACTACCGGAGCATTTGCATCGGATTCACGATGTGTTCCATATTTCCTCGCTGAGAAAATACCTTAGAGATAATTCGGCTCATTATCACATTGCTGTGGAGGACATCGATCTCCAGCCAGATAGCTCCTACGAGGAGGGGCCGATTGCTATTTTGGACCGAAGCGAGAGGAAACTGCGGTCAAAGATAGTTCCGTTAGTGCGTGTTCAGTGGCGACACCACAATGTCGAGGAGTCCACATGGGAGAGCGAGGATGAGATGCGCGAACGTTATCCAGAGTTATTTTTAGCAGGTACTTTCTAGTTTCGAATTTCGGGACGAAATTCAGTTATTAGGGGGGAAGTATGTAATACCCCGTACTTTTGGCTATATTTATTTTTGGGATTAATTAATTAAATGCGTATTAATTCGAAATTAATCTGGGTTAAAACTACTAGCGAGATGTGAGTTGGTATTTGACTATATTGAGCATATATGATGTTATATGAATATTGAATTATGAAATTTGTCGTGAGATTTATGTACGGCAATTTGGGAATTTTGTTGAGACGCGTGTCACCGTCGCGTCATGGTGTATTATTTTAATTATAAAATTGATTTTTATTTCTAATTATCCGTATGGCCGTTTTGAGTGCGCCAACGCGTCCGGAAGGGTCGAGATAGTCAGAAAACACTAGCCGGGGGTGTAGTTTGGGTCCCGGGGTATTTTTAGGCCATACCGGCAACTTAAAAGGTATTTTGGTAATTTTGTATTTTGAGGAATTAATAATGACGAAAATTAGGAGTCTTAATCTGATGTGGATTTAACCCACTAAACCCACTAACCAACCCATATTAACCCATTAAGCTACGGAGGTTATCATTTAGGTTTCCAACTTTCCCAAAGAAAACCCTAGCCACCCTAGCCACCTTTGGCGAAGAAGCTTGGAGAAAGAGAGAGAGAGGGAATTCTGGAGAAATATTCACCAAACCAACACCAAAATCAGAAATCGAATCAAGGCAAGTGATTTAAATTACATTCTTTATGCAGTGAATGCTTATTCCATGTTAGAAATCTAGATAATCTATCTTAATTAAGAGTTAAAGGAAAACCCATGAAATTGGAAGTTATTAGCTTAATTTTGGGTATAGGTTTGCATGTAGAAACGTTGCTTGAAGATTTAATTCAGAGATTTCATTTTTATGTAGTGTAAAAACGGATTAAATTCTGGGATTTGATGATGATAAAAATCTAGGGTTCATGTTCTTGAAAAAAAATTGGGGAAAAGTATAGAATCTTGTGATTTAATGATGTTTGGGATGCATTAATGCCTTAAAAGATGTTAGTATATGACCTTAGCATGTTTTAGGATGATTAGAGAACTTAAAACATTGTTGGAACGAACTTTGGAGAAGATTTGAGGAGTAAGAATGGTGAAAAATGAAATTTAGAGAAATCTGGGACGAAACTGGTAGGTCGTTAGAAGCCCCTGCCCAGGTCATTCGAACGAACTCGTTCGAACGAGCTTCTAACGAATTGATCAGTCGCTTCTAACGAAAGGGAACTTCGTTCGATAATCTCGTTCGAACGAGATATCGTTAGAAGGTACAGTTCGTTCGAACGAACTGGATCTCGTTCGAACAGTCTCGTTCGAACAAGACTTCTAACGAGCTGACAGTGGAATCTCGTTCGAACGAGACTTCTAACGAGCTGGCAGTCTGGGCCTTTTTGGACTGTTTTGATTTTTGGAGTCCCGTAAACTTGTTCGAGGATATAGATAACATTCCGATGATGATGTAATGATAGAATTGGGACTTTTGGGTATTTATGAGAAGAAAATTATATACGAGAGTTAAATTAAATGGACGGTTTGGGTTGAGACGTGAGTGTCTACTACGACGTGAGAATAAATTATGGCGCGTATGATTATAAATCGGAATAGTATAAATTGTGATAATTATAAGTTGGTACGAGAATGCGATATGTACTACGATTAAACTACGGGATTACTAAAGACGTGTGTTTACTTAGTATGGGTATATAAATTGTGTATATGACATACCTACCATACTTGCTATCACAGGAGGTTTGCGTTCGCTTAGGGCCCTCTAATCCTTGTGTTCCCCGGATTTAGACTGGTTACCTTGATGAACATAGGTCATAGAAAGACTTATTGGGATATTAATAAGTCCGCTGATCGTGGGAGCGTAGGTATGTGCGTGACCCATGTGATGTGACTGTGTTCACCTCCATTATTTGTGATGTTGTTATCTGTGAACTATTCCTGAGAGATTCGGAATATGTGATCCTTATGTATGTGATGTACCGGGATGGATAGCAGAGTATGTGTGCACCACAGCTTAGTTCTCGGGGTGCTTGTATTGTATATTTATGTTGTGATTAATATACACTTAATTAATGGAAACCTTCATGTTAATGTTGTATAAATTATTACGGTATTGTTTCGAGAAACATAACGAGTTAGCTGATAGTGAAATATATTGCATATTGAGCATCTGAGTTTACGTTAAACCCCTATTTAATTGCGAGCGTTATAATGTTAATAGAACCGAGTAATAAGGGTAGGACCTATGACAGTCTAGCTAGATATGATGTCACTTAGCTAGTGGTTTGTGTCGTTGTAGATGGGTACTTACGTTAGGAGTGCACAGTTAGACGAGAGGTGAGAATATCATGTGAGTGCACGTCCTAACATGTACTTTGCATTTAATGTTTTAAATGTTTTTAAAGCACTTGCAGGCTTTTAAAATATAACTCCGCATTCGGGCTCTAACCCGTTTGCTTCCAAATCTACTTTTCTTGTAAAACCATTTTAGGTGCCCAGCCACAAGGACACCATGCATAGGATACTCACTCTGGTGACGAGCTGTAGCTGTTTGTGGAAGCTACAGGGATTTGCTTGTAGATGCTTCTATCACTTGGATTCCATATTCATTATCTATCAGTTGTAGGGCATGTTGCCCATTTCTATTAGAGTTACATTTCCATTACAGTTTTCAGACTTTGGCATGTATTGTTTTAGTATTCGGTTTATTTATTTCAGTTGTGAGATTTGTAGTGAGGAGTTTTCCTCCAGACTTTATTTACATTATGTGATGGTTATTCTTTTTACTTCAGTATGGTGAATGGTGTTATTATTCTTTATTACACTTGTTGCATGTTAATCAGACTTTAAATAAAATTTGGCACTTACTTTTTAAATACTAGGTGGTTAGTAATAATAAAAATGTTTTCGATAGTGATGCTATTAACTGAGCCAACTTGGCATTTTGAATTAATTTAATAAAGGAGTAGCTACCCGGTATTTAATTAGTCGGGGTGTCACAATACATTCATCCTTCCTCCGTGCTCATTGTAGTACAATATGAAATCATACTTGCATGCATGAATATATTTGTATTTCAGTCCCAACCCCTTTAAGCTCTTCTTAATGGCAGGATAATTCTCTAGTAACGTGTTCTCTTTTGGGAGAATTTCTTTAACCTACTTAAGAATTCGGGTCACGCTCTTCCCATACAAACTAAAATGACTCTTCAAATTATGCAAACTAATCATTGCATATAATACCGAATAATCTTCATTGTAATATTTATACAATGGTGTATCCTCATCTTCTTTTAAAAGTATATATTTTCAGTCTCCTGGTAGTTCCGTATCAAAGCATTCATTGTGAGCATTATTTGTCTCCATAGGTTGGTGAGTTTGGTCGTGGTGGATTCCCTAAGCATCGTCAATCAGGTTGATCAATGGATGATGTGTTGGTGAATCATTTACCATTTCCAGTCCTTGGTGTTCTATTACACGATCAGTTACCGATAATTCTTCGGGAACATAAGGTGCATGTTTTTCATAATGGTATGTCCATTTGTTATAATCTTGACAGATTCCCAACTTTATTAAATGTAACTCAACGTCTTCTAAAGATTTAAATTTTTCGTTGACACAATGGGTGCATGGACACGGAATCTTATCACTTTTAAGGTTCTTAAAAGCATAGATAATAAATTCTTGAACGCCTTTAACATAACTATTAGTTATTAAGTCAGTCTCCCCCATCAACTCTTTATATTGTGGAAAATACGCTTAATAATATTCAAATTGCAGCCATGTGTTAACGTAATAATCTTCAAATGGAGGGAATATCATTTGTAAATCAAAGCAAAACACTAATATAAGTCAACAATGCACTAATCAATCAAACTATGCAATAATTTAAATACAAGAACACACCAATGAACGATACTACACAGCCACTTAAACTCAAATTAAATAAATTTGTCTAGTGATATTATTACAGCATAAGACAAATATTACTACATCTTCATGAAATAATAAAGTGGCCAAATGAAAAAAGAGTTTAAATAATTTTTCAACCATTTCCCTTCTCCATTGTCAACGTGTACAGTCACATCTTTAAAAAAATCGTAAATTTTATCAACCATGATCTAACAGTCACCCTCCTATAAAGGCCTACTACGTACTAAAGATCCTTCAAAACTGTACAATTTATACCCCGAGTAGATGTATTTTAGTTGCTAATTCTCGGTAATATGGGTCTTATGTGCTTAATTATTTATTTTGTAGGCCGAATGCACATTGCGGTGTTCAAATGCGTATTTCAAGGCAATTGTGCATTTTATGGAGCTAAATATCCTTGTCCCGTATCCTAGCCTACCAAAATTGAGACTAATCCTAACCTAAACCGTGTGTGTGTTGAGTTTGTGCCCTTTTATCAATTTTTAGATTTTTAGTTTGTGTCATTTTAATTTTAGGTTTATTTTAGAATTTTTAGATTTTATTTTCTATTTTTCTATTATATTTTTATTAACACTATTTTCTTTTATATTGATTTTTACTAGTTCTTACTCTTAGTTTTTATTTTATTTTATCTTATTTTATTAGGATTAGAGTTTTCAGGATTTATTTATTTTTAGTTTAATTTTGATTTTACATTTTCTTTTTAGGATCTTAGTTTTAGTTTAACAGATTTCTATTTTTTTTATTTTTATTTCTCTTTAGTTTCAATTTTATTTGAGTCTTTATTTTCTTTTAGAATTATATTTTATTAGGTTTTTATTTTATTTTATTTGTGGTATTTTTTTTAGGTGTCCTAATTAAACACACATACAACCCATTTATCCTACACTCCCGTACACCTATTTACACCTACACACTATCCTCCACCCCAATCTATCCTACACCCTATACCCACAAACTTACCATACACCCTCAAACACCCAACCCTTACCCAAATCATCTTCTTCCTCTCACCTTCTCTCTCCTCTCTCTTGCACCATCTCCATTAACACACACAAAACACATACCCATCACTCTCCCTCCTTCCATCTACCCACCACACACCCCCTTACCCCATTTGCAAACCCGTTGCCCCCTTAAACTCCGGTGATCTAACCGCCCCTCTGACGCCAACCACTCCGGCGGCCCAGTTGGATTCCGGCCAACAAAAAATAAATCCGGCCCCTTCTCTCTCCTCACCTAAAACCAACACACCCCACTCCGGATGCCCCGTTCCCCTTCGCCTCTCACCAGCGCAACCCTCTGCCCCATTCCCCCGGCGGCCTCTCTCTCTCCCTTCGATTCCCTGTCGACGGCAGCGTCGGCATTCCGTCGCCTAAACGCCGTCCTCCACCTCCGGGGCCCGATCCGAACGCACCTCCATTCACCTTCAAAACCCATGGCAACCCATCTCATTTCCATACCCATTTTCTAACCCACAACCCATGTCCAAACCAGATTTTGCCCAAACCTATTTCCTTCTCCATCACCCAAACCCATTTTAAGTTTAAAACCCATTTCTCCCCAACCAAAAAAATGTGACCTTCATAAAACAAACCAAAGCCAAGATAAAAATAAACCCATTTCCCCACGTGCCATAAAACCTAACTTATTCCCTTAAAACCAATTTACCCAACTCCCCAAAAATTCCCCCAAACCTCTCATTCCCAAATTAGATTTTATTCCTCACATCACTTTTCACATGACTTCACACACCCCTTGCACATGTGCTCTCACCTCTCCCAAATGTTCACCATAGCCAATTTCCATTTTTACCCCTAGCTCCATGCCTATTATAAAATGAAGAGGAAGACCCCGTTTTCAAAAGATCTCAAAATTAGTTTTAAGCTTGGTGTGATAAAATTCTCCCCATCCCACTATGTTGAGTATTTGCATTTTTAGCAAATACCTCAATATAGAGGTGTGTGGTGAAAATTATCTCTAGGATAAATTTCACCACACCCCTCTATTATGAATTATTGCATTTTTAGCAATTAATTCAAAATAGATTGATGTAGTGAAATTTATCCCTCATGGGAGGTAAATTCTAACCCATTCCTTTATGTTGAGATTTTGTATTTTTAGCAATTATCTCAATATAAATTAATGATCTATAATTTATTTCTTTGGGTGAATTCTAATGTACAATTTTATAATTTTAGGATTTGCATTTTTAGCAAATCTCTTTTATTATTTAATTGTCAATTATGAATTCATCCACTATCCTTTTTAGTTTTATTTTGTAATTTTGAGTTTTTAAAGAAGAGGTTTTAGATAGGAATTTTAGAGAGAGAATTGTAGAGAAAATTATCCTTTGTAAATAGTTTTTCCTTTTTTTATTTTAGATATTTGTGAGATTAAATATTGTAAGAGAGTTAATTGAGTGGATATTTAATTTCAAAGCATTTGGATGCTCAATTAGAGGGATTGTATGCTTCAATTTTGAAGAGTAGAGTTCAACTTTCTCAAAGAGATTTGGTTTGCTTGTTTTATTCTCTTCTCTTTTATTTTAGTAGCCTTGATTATTAACTTGTCATGTTTAATATCATGTTAGGTTAAATCCCCTTTCAAGGGGTGGAGTAAAAGCCTTATTTGATGTTATTTTATTTTAATTAGTTTAATTACTTGAAATTTCCCTTTGAATGTTAATTTTGATCCCTCATCCTTAGATTTACGCCTCGATAGAGGGTAAATGATTTTCGAGAGAAAATCGAAATTCTAGTGATAATACCCATTTTAGATTCGAACTAGAGATAGGGGTTTCTTAAGTGGGGTTCTATAACTTGAATTTCAACTCTAAAATTATTTTCTAAGATTTACATGAATTTTAATCGATCGATCCTAGCGGGTGATTAATTAAAAGGAGTGTGGATCTATTTTTCTAGAGTTGTGGGGTGTTGAACTTAACTTTCTAAAAGATTACTATTAAAATTACATTTGCAACGAGAGTTGATTTGTAATTTTAATATTAATTTGGGAGAATTCATATAATTAAATTAATTAATTATAATAACTAAAATTTGTTGTGTAATCCCATTCCTTGATTGTTCTCACAAGTATTTACCTCACTTTATCTCTTATTTTTAGTTTAGACTTTATTTTTCATTTTAGTCACTTTTTTAGTTAGTTGTTTAGATCTTTATTTTAGTTTAGTTTAGCTTAAACCTCACCTCACCCTATTGTTTTAATATTGAAAAAGCTTAAAAAAAATTAGAAAAAGTGAAAAAGCACAAAAATAAAATAAAAAGTGAATTACATTTGAATTTGTCTCTAGCATACTCCCTAGATAGTGGATTGATACCCTTACTTACCGCTATACTTTAGATTGTTAAATTTTGTAGGTACATAAGGTTTTGATTAGAAGAACTTTTCAAGCAACGACAAACACATAAAAAAGTTCTTTTCTATCAAATGGCGCCGTTGTCGGGGATCAATCCACTTTCTAATTAATATAATGTCAACAATGCACTAATCAATCAAACTATGCAATAATTTAAATACAAGAACACACCAATGAACGATACTACACAACCACTTAAACTCAAATTAAATAAATTTGTCTCGTGATATTATTACAACATAAGACAAATATTACTACATCTTCATCAAATAATAAAGTGGCCAAATGAAAAAAGAGTTTAAATAATTTTTCAACCATTTCCCTTCTCCATTGTCAACGTGTACAGTCACATCTTTGAAATCATCGTATATTTTATCAACCGTGATCTGACACTCACCCTCCTATAAAGGCCTACAATGTACTAAAGTTCCTACTTGAGAGGAGATGAGAGTGCACACACCAACGATAATTTTATCGCTTAGGTCCTTCATATAGCTTTTCTCACCATAGTAACCATGGGTTATTGACGATGATCCAAGACCAGTGACATGCCGATGATCTGGTAAGGAAAATGTTGATGGAGGAATAGACATCTGTGAGGGAAGTGGAGAAGGAGGAAAATTTTGAGGTTGTAAAGGGAAACCGGTATGCATTGGGGGTTGCATGGGCATGCGACCGATTAAAAGGGACAGAAATGTGCAAGTTTCTCTTTCACGCCTCCCAATTCATTTTTAAGCCTCATTACATCCCCTTAGGTCTGAGAATGATGTTCACCGTTGCATGAGAAATGATTATTAAGAGTAGAAAGGTCGTCCATGAGAGGTACGGTGTGTTTAATTTTTTTTTACATATATGACCACAAACCTCTCATCCTCCCTCTATGGTCCTTCCTGAAGGTCTATGCGATGGAATCATTGTCAAGGTCATTGAACAAGATTAAAGATGACTGATTACTTATAGGCTCTATTGATTCTAGAGTCTTAGCCATGTGAGGAGGAAGTTTGTTATTTTTGTCTCGTCTGGCATGCACCTACAAGTTGGCCCGATTCGGTATCTTTAATCATTTAGACTGCATTTTATCTTGATCGACCACTCATTATTCAAATCATGATAAGATTTCGATCCATGTCGGTGGACATCAATTTTTTTGGCCCAATTCGTCTTGTTTTTTTCCCTTTATATCATTATTGAGTCATTCTCCTCATTTTCCAGAAAATCATTCCATTGATCGACTGACATCTCAACCTTTAAAGGGACTTTGTCTTTGAGAGCCAAAATATTAGATCTCTATGATCCCTTAGGGAAATGCTTCTGCCTAAGATTTATTCGTTATGTTTGGAGTTGTTCAACAACCCGAGAAAGGACCTTATTTTTTGAGTTTGTAGAAAATGAAATTCATTTATTGAGTTGCTTGTAGATATCATCTCCAATAGCTTTATCTATAAGGTTTCACTTGTCATCTCCTCCCACTCTTACATTCAATTTTTCCAAGGCCAAATAATGGGATTTAAACTGTTGAATGCAATTCTTATCCCCTGTGGGGTTGTTTCCTTATAGAGAGAACCTAATGGGCTAATTCTCAACTGAACCGACAGTTTCAGGAGTGTTGGGCATGTATGTAAGATTAATGGGAGTAATTTTCCTACTGCAACTCGGAGTACTGGAGTGAATCGTTGGTGGAGTTGAGTATTGCTAGCCAATTGGTGATGATAATTCTCCTTGGGGTGGTGTCATCTCGTCGGTTAGAGCGTTGTGTCCATTATCGCCCGACATTATCTACAAAAATAATAAAAGTTGAATGTGTATCTATAATAGATGCATAATTCCAAAGTTCAATATGAAATTATAACCATTATAAAAAAATTCCATATATTAGAATCTACCTTTTCATGGTAAGACTTTATTAAAAGTTTAATGTGTATGATTTCCATCCAGTCGGGGCTTGTTTTTAAAAACTAATGGATTTTTGCACGTGGCCAATTAGGAGGAAGCGTATCTATAATGGATGCATAAATGTCATCAACATGAACTCGAAATCTCATCCTATTCTACCTATTGGCAAGACTGAGTTTGACGTTATATGTCGTGAGACATCACAGTCTTCACCAATGCCCTTTGTATGTAATTCTATCCATAATTGGCAATTTTTTATGCCTTCTCTAACAACATAAGCAAGGTCAGTTCTTCATAGGGATTATGTACGCGGAATATATATTTTACAACTTCATCCCAACATTCTGGTAGGGAAAACATAATACGATTAAACAAGTACTCTTGCTGGAGATGAACTTCATGGTTTACAAGTTAGTTAAATTATTTGATCTTCCTATTCCCACACTAATAAACAAAAGTACCCACTGAATGAGGCTCAATAATGAAAGAGGTACGAGTGAGGTCCAATTGCATCCTTTCCCACTTTTTTTGCCTGTTGTTATAACCGAGACTCATTTTTCCTGACAAAAATGAATGAGTATGTTAATATGATTCCTACAAATAATGGATCTAATGAATCATTAACTAGTTAGCTTAGTTTGATTTAGGTTTTGAATAATCACTACCCTCTCTTCACTTAGTGTAATTTTAACGTAGGGAAATTTTTAATTACGTTAGTTCAATCTTCGTAGTATATACAATGTGTGTAATTTAATTTAGGGCAATTTCTAATATATACAATGTATGTAATTCGATCTTTCTAATATATACAATTTAGGGAAATTTATAGTTTAGGGCAATTTACAATTAGGTTAGTTCGATCTTCCTAATATATACAACGTGTGTGTATACATACTTTTGTATTTATTTTAATTTTTACCAAAATAATTTTATATACCTACTTTTCCATTTTTTTTAATTTGTCTCTTACACACACACACAGAGTATACACACACATATACAAATACAATACACACACATATACGATATACACATATTCATACACAATACACACATACATACACACACGTATACACACAATACACACACATATACGATATACACATATGCATACACAATACACACATACATACACACACGTATACACACAATACACACATATACATAAATGTATACACATGTACGTACACACACGTATACACACATACATATATACAAATGCATAAATACTCGAATACAAAAAATGAGGGTTTATGGGTTAACTTTGAGATTGAGATTGAAAAACATGAGACTGAAATGTTAGGGTTTGGAAATCTATGAATTCATCAAAGAGAGGGAGAGTTTAAGTGTTTGGAAATTTTTGAGGGAAATATGAGAACTGGTTTTGGGTTAATAGTATAAAATCACTGGTCATGGAACTGAGCCGTGACCACATGCCATGGCCCCTTTAAAATTTAACACATCATCCTGGAAACAAGAACGTCATCACGGACAAAAGCCATGAATCCTAAATTGGGATAGTCAAGACCTAAAGCAATGACCTAGACTGTGTGTGTTTTGTTTTATGGTCACAAACTTGGACCGTAATCATATATGTGACCATCTTCGAGGGTACTTTGTCATAAATTTGGTGCCATAATGGTCACGAATTTGTCACGGTTGTGGTCCGTGACCCATAGAGATCACGTCCAAAGTCTGTAACCACCTTACCATAGCGGGTCATGGACTTGGTCACCACAATGTTTGATCTGGTCACGCTTTCTTCCATTACAATCTTATCACAAATTTGTGATGTGACCCCCAAGCCGTGACCATGGACAGGATTTGGTGTAGTGGTCGGTAGTGGATCTTTTAATGTCGGTATTGGTTTGGGCAAGTCATGCCACTTTTGGTAACGGTCTTAGTTTGTGTCCTCGACGATGAAATCAAAGAGGTTAGCACAATGGGTGATTAATTTCCAAGTGTCATATGACCAACTTAGTTGTTATTAATCTCTTCCAAGCTTCTTATAAAGATATGCTAGTAATATATGAGTGTCTGTGTGAGCTAATAGTCATGAAATCGTGATTTTTATTGGGAGGTGATTGTGTGTAAACCATTGATGTTATAAGAGATCTGTTTAGGTGTTGATAAAGCTTATTAATGTCCATTAAATTATAAACATGATGTTTGTAGAGAGAACTGTGGAGATTAGGTGACTAGAGTGTTATGAAAGACATGAAATGACTCAAGTGACTCTGAAAATGAAGAACCTGAGTAATCCAACTCTTATGACCCTTGCATGTCATTCTTTGCTAAGATAATCTACAATGATGATGGGGAAACTGATCATACCATGACTGATGTTGCTTCTATAGATATGTCTGCCTTACTACTTGAGAATGATTGTAGTGCTGAAAATCGTGTTTGTGTGAGTCAAAGTGATCGTCTTGTTATTGATGTCAATGGGTATGTGTGTCCTAAAATTGAATTGATAGGGGACACATCACACAGCTCACTTAGTGACTCTAATAATGAGGACCTTCCTAACATTCACACACTTTATAGTAAAACTTTGAAGAAAAGCGCTAGACTAGAGAAACTTGTCAAAGATCTTTTCAAGACATTAAAGTCTTTAAGCCAAATATTTTAACAAAATGTTTAATAGTATACATCTCCAAGTTTAACTCATAATGAGGAAATAAAATCTTTTGAATAAAGAGTGAAAGACTTGACTGAATCCAATAATGATTTGGAAAAGAAGTATAAAGGATCATGATTTGAATTGGAACAAACAAAAAAGAAAAGGCTTCAATAGTCTTAAAAAAAATCTCAAAATTTGAAAGCAATTCTAATTATTTTGAGGACTGTGTTGCTTATAGCATGATCAATTCTGATGATAGATCTGGAATAGGTTTTTGCACCAAAAATATTAAACAAACTAAACCTTTTGAAACCATAAAGTTTGTTACTGGTGGGAAAAGAGCTATGGAAATTTGTCCTGACTTTCAATCTTTAAAAAATGATTTTGATAACAATCAACAACCGTAAACTTTGATGAAACAAGTACCTCTAAGCGTAATGTTCAACTTAAATCCAAGTACTTTTTCCCTCCCATTAGGAAGAGTGAGAACTCATTTCAAACTATTCCCTCTAGAAATAATGCCAAAAGTTATAACTAAGGGAAATCTATGTTCAACAACTTTCCTAAAGACTTAACTGCTATGAACAATCTTTATTACTCATACTGTGATGTGTACGGACATTCTTTAGATGTTTTCTATTTCAAACGCCTATACCATACTACTTATCCCTCCTTTAACTATCAGAACTGTAACTATTCTAGGAGAAGTCGTAACAATTTTGTCCTTCCTAAACCACCAGACATAAACTCTAACTATCGAATGAGAAAGACAAGATCTAATACTAAAAGACAATCGTCAAGAAATAATCCTAGAGTCCTTTCTCTACCAAATGATCAAAATGTTTATAACAACAATAAAATTGCGCAAAATCTGTATAGACAAAAATCTCAAGCTCATAAGTTTTATCAAATACGAACTAATAAGTGCAAATTGAAAAGTAGAGTTATTTGGATAAAAATGGATGATCTAGTACCGTAGATGAAATGTAACATAGTGATCAACGCTTTGAAAGTTGAACACACCATGTATGGTTGGTACTTAGACTTTGGATGTTCTAAGCATATGACCGGGGATGAATCCAAACTCTCAAACAAAACTAACTTCTCCGGAAGCAAAGTATTATTTGGACATGTTATTTTAGCCCAGATCTTAGGCAAAGGAAAACTCCAAGAAGAGGGATTACTTTTTCTTGAAATGTTTTATTAGTAAGAGGTCTTAAGGCTAACATACTAAGTATTTAACACTTTTGTGACTCCAATCATATTGTCACCTTTTTAAAGAAC
Organism: Sambucus nigra; assembly: GCA_949130495.1. Taxonomy (NCBI): domain Eukaryota; kingdom Viridiplantae; phylum Streptophyta; class Magnoliopsida; order Dipsacales; family Adoxaceae; genus Sambucus; species Sambucus nigra. The sequence goes on along the minus strand of OX422218.1, from coordinate 510,214,512 downwards.
AATTGCAAAATTTTAGATAAAAATTGTGAGTGCATAATTACATGACACCATACTCCACATAACTGTTACACAGTTAATCCAAGTACAAAGGTGTGTAACATTTCCAGAATGGATGATAATGAATTATGGCATAACACAATGGGTCACATGAATTATGACAACCTTAGTAACTTGTCTTCTCAGTAAATTATTTGTTGTATTCCTAAAATAAAACCTATTTCAAACAATGTATGTTTCCCTTGTCAAGAAGGAATTTTTTTTAAGACCTATCATTAAAGAGTTAAAGACATTATATCCTATAAACCATTAGAATTCATCCATATGGGCCTAATGGGTCTTTCTCATACTATCAGTCTTTTTAGAAATAGTCACATTCTAGTTATGGTTGATGACTATAAGATATTCATTTGAGTTGCTTTTCTAAAACAGGAGTCTGAAACCTTTAGAGAGATCTTAAAAATCTTACTTCGTATAGAAAATTAAAAGGACTCCCAAGCAGATAGAATCCAGAGTGATAGCGGAAGAGAATTCATAGATTCAATTGCCATTGAATATTGTGACTATAATGGTTACAAACGCGAGTTTAGTGCTCCTAAGACACCCCAGCAGAATGGGATAGCCAAGAGTAAAAATATAACTATTCAGGAAATGCCATGAGATCCAATACATGCCAAAGACTTACCTAAATACTTTGGGGCTGAATCAGTTCGTACTTCATGTCACATTATCAATATAGTCTACCTTAGGAAGAATTCTAAACAGCCCCCCTACGAAGTTTGGTATGTCCAGAAGGCAAATCTTAAATATCTTAGGATATTTGGTAATACATTTTATGTATGTAAAGAAAGAGAACAATTATATAAATTTGAAATAAGAGGAGATAAAGCTATATTTTTAGGTTATTCGCCGAATAGTAGAGCCTACCGTATTTATAACCTACGTACTAAGACCATGATGTAATCCATTAATGTGATTATAAATGACACTTATGTAGAAAGTAAAACTCATAGACCAACTATTGTGGATGAGTCTGAAAACCTTTTAAATTACAAGTCGCTTGAAATAACTTAGTCTTTTCCAACAGAGACCCCTGAAGTACCTAATTGGGTTTTTAAAGACCATCCCATAGATAACGTTGTTCGTAATCCTATAGAACCTGTTCGTACAAGATCCTAACTTCGTAACATTACTCATTTTGCATGTTTTGTATCTCTTATTGAGCCCAAAAATGTAAATGATGCCTTGAATGACCCCTTGTGGATTACTGCAATGCAAGAAGAACTCCTTCAATTTATCATTCATGATGTTTGGTATCTTTTACCCAGGCTTGAAAATAAAAGGGTTTTTGGCACACGTTGGATTTTTAAAAACAAGACTAATGAGTCTGGGGTGATCATTTGAAATAAAGCTAGATTAGTTTCCCAGGGATACTCTAAGATTGAAGGAATAGATTTCGAGGAAACATTTTCTCCTGTTACTCAACTTGAATATGTTCGTTTATTTTTTTTCTATAGCATGTCATTTACATTTCACACTTTACCAAATGGATGTAAAGTTCGCCTTCCTAAATGGAATTGTAACTAATGAGACCTATGTAGAACATCCCAAAGGGTTTATTGAGCCTCATCATCCTAATCGTGTTTATCATCTTTAGAAAGCTCTTTATAGGTTAAAATAAGTTCCTAGAGCTTTGTTTGAGTGTGTGTCCACCTTTCTTTTAGGTAATGGTTTTAGGAGAGGATGAAATGACCAAACCTTGTTTGTCAAACATTTTGACAACAACATTACTATTGGTCAAGTATATGTGGATGATATCATTTTTGGATCCACGTTCCCCTCATAAGCCAAGTCTTTCGCTGACATTATGCACAAAGAATTCCAAATATCGCCTATGGGAGAGTTACAATTTTTCCTAGGTCTTCAAGTTACAGAACACTTAAAAGGTTTATTTGTTTTGCAATCTAAATATGCATTAGAGATTGTAAAAAAGTTTGGCTTAGATACTGCTAAAGAAGCTAGAACACCTATGAGTACCTCGGTCAAACTCTCTAAAGATGAAAATGATAAATCCATTTACTCTACCTTATACCATAGTATGATTGGAAGTTTGCTCTTCCTAACTGCCTCGCGGCCAGATATCATGTACACTGTGTGTGTGTGTGTGTGCACGCCCGTTGTCCGAATAATCCCAAAGAGAGCCATTTATTATGTGTAAAAGGAATAATTAAATACATAAAAGGCACTTACAATTTAGGGTTGTGGTACACTAATGACCCTTCAAGCACTATAGTTGGCTACACCGACGCTGATTGGGTTGGGTGTTCCAACGACAGTAAAATTACTTTTGGCGCATGTTACTACATCGGTAATAACGTCGTTGGTTGGAACAGCGAAACACATAAATGCACTTCTTTATCCACTGCAGAATCCGATTATATTGCAGCTGAAGTTGTTGTGCCCAGCTATTATGGCTGTAACTAATGCTGAGAGATTATGGTATAAAAGAAGAAAAACTCCATCTTTATTGCGATAACCAGAGTGCTATCAACATCTCTAAGAACCCAGTTCAACATTCTTAGACTAAACACATTAAAATTTGATATCACTTCATATGTGAATTAGTTGAATCAATAGAACTGGAGATTAATTACCTACTTATTGATCTATAATTAGTTGATTTATTTACAAAACCATTGAACTTTAAGCATTTTGAATCTTTACGCAAATCAATTGGCATGGTTTTAGCTGAATAATTTGTATATCTACCTGCTGATAACTCTCTTATTTGATTCTTAATGCCCATTGTCCATTTAAGACAAAATGGAGGAGAAATTTTGAGTCCACTTGGACACTATTGTACATTCTCATCTACTGAACTTGATCTTAGGTATATTTTTGCAGATTTTAGTACCTCCTTATGAGATCAGTTTTTGATAAGGTAATGGTTTGTACATAGTTGAGTTATGTAATTTTTTTATTTCTAGGAGATTGGGTAGACAGATTTTTATTGGAATAGGATTCTCTTATTTCTTTTTAGTTTCCCTACGAGTCCTTGTAGACTCAAAGAAGATTTTGTCTCATATTTCCAAAGGGGGAGATTGAAGCACCCTATATCTTTAACTCATTTGATTCTACATTATATAGGAGCTTATCTAGTTTGGAAATAGTGACAAAATTGTGTTTATCTCTAGATGAACCAAAAAGCCTCAGAACTCCCATAGCTACATTTGTATTCCTCTACAAGTTCTTGATGATATTTTACATACACCACACACTAGAACTGCATACATATTGTATTTCATTCTTGATTCTACATTATATACATATCAATTTAGAGATATTTTACATACAAATTGATATGTAAAATTGATATTTTACATACAAACTGCATACAAATTGATTTGAATTGATATGTCATTATATACATATCAATTTGTATATCATTTTCAGAGTCACTTGAGTCATTTCAAGGGAAACCGGTATGTGTTGGGGGTTGCAGGGGCATGCGACCGGTTAAAAGGGACAAAAATGTGCAAGTTTCTCTTTCACGCCTCCCAATTCATTTTGAAGTCTCATTACATCCCCTTAGGTCTGAGAATGACGTTCATCGTTGCATGAGAAATGATTATTAAGAGTAGAAAGGTCGTCCATGAGAGGTGCGGTGTGTTTAATTTTTTTTTTTACATATATGACCACAAACCTCTCATCCTCCCTCTATGGTCCTTGCTGAAGGTCTATGAGATGGAATCATTGTCAAGGTCATTGAACAAGATTAAAGATGACTGACTACTGATAGGCTCTATTGATTCTAGAGTCTTAGCCATGTGAGGAGGAAGTTTGTTAATATCTCTGAAAATGATATACAAATTGATATGTATATAATGTAGAATCAAGAATGAAATACAATATGTTTGCAGTTCTAGTGTGTGGTGTATGTAAAATATCATCAAGAACTTGTAGAGGAATACAAATGTAGCTATGGTGTATGTAAAATATCATCAAGAACTGCATACATATTGTATTTCATTCTTGATTCTACATTATATACATATCAATTTGTATATCATTTTCCAAAGGGGGTATGTAAAATATCAATTTGTATGCAGTTTGTATGTAAAATATCAATATGTATGCAAAATATTAATTTTGTAGATATGCTAAATATCAATTTGTATTTTACATATCAATTTGTATGCAGTTTGTATGTAAAATATCAATTTTACATATCAATTTGTATGTAAAATATCTCTAAATTGATATGTATATAATGTAGAATCAAGAATGAAATACAATATGTATGCAGTTCTAGTGTGTGGTGTATGTAAAATATCATCAAGAACTTGTAGAAGAATACAAATGTAGCTATGGGAGTTCTGAGGCTTTTTGGTTCATCTAGAGATAAACACAATTTTGTCACTATTTCCAAACTAGATAAGCTCCTATATAATGTAGAATCAAATGAGTTAAAGATATAGGGTGCTTCAATCTCCCCCTTTGGAAATATGAGACAAAATCTTCTTTGAGTCTACAAGGACTCGTAGGGAAACTAAAAAGAAATAAGAGAATCCTATTCCTATAAAAATCTGTCTACCCAATCTCCTAGAAATAAAAAATTACATAACTCAACTATGTACAAACCATTACCCTATCAAAAACTGATCTCATAAGGAGGTACTAAAATCTGCAAAAATATACCTAAGATCAAGTTCAGTAGATGAGAATGTACAATAGTGTCCAAGTGGACTCAAAATTTCTCCTCCATTTTGTCTTAAATGGACAACGGGCATTAAGAATCAAATAAGAGAGTTATCAGCAGGTAGATATACAAATTATTCAGCTAAAACCATGCCAATTGATTTGCGTAAAGATTCAAAATGCTTAAAGTTCAATGGTTTTGTAAATAAATCAACTAATTATAGATCAATAAGTAGGTAATTAATCTCCAGTTCTATTGATTCAACTAATTCACATATGAAGTGATATCAAATTTTAATGTGTTTAGTCTAAGAATGTTGAACTGGGTTCTTAGAGATGTTGATAGCACTCTGGTTATCGCAATAAAGATGGAGTTTTTCTTCTTTTATACCATAATCTCTCAGCATTAGTTACAGCCATAATAGCTGGGCACAACAACTTCTAGCTGCAATATAATCGAATTATGCAGTGGATAAAGAAGTGCATTTATGTGTTTCGCTGTTCCAACCAACGAAGTTATTACCGATGTAGTAACATGCGCCAAAAGTAATTTTACTGTCGTTGGAACACCCAACCCAATCAGCGTCGGTGTAGCCAACTATAGTGCTTGAAGTGTCATTAGTGTACCACAACCCAAAATTGTGAGTGCCTTTTATGTATTTAATTATTCCTTTTACACATAATAAATGGCTCTCTTTGGGATTATTCGGACAACGGGCGTGCACACACACACACAGTGTACATGATATCTGGTCGCGAGGCAGTTAGGTAGAGCAAACTTCCTATCATACTATGGTATAAGGTAGAGTAAATGGATTTATCATTTTCATCTTTAGAGAGTTTGACCGAGGTACTCATAGGTGTTCTAGCTTCTTTAGCAGTATCTAAGCCAAACTTTTTTACAATCTCTAATGCATATTTAGATTGCAAAACAAATAAACCTTTTAAGTTTTCTGTAACTTGAAGACCTAGGAAAAATTGTAACTCTCCTATAGGCGATATTTGGAATTCTTTGTGCATAATGTCTGAGAAAGACTTGGCTTATGAGGGGAACGTGGATCCAAAAATGATATCATCCACATATACTTGACCAATAGTAATGTTGTTGTCAAAATGTTTGACAAACAAGGTTTGGTCATTTCATCCTCTCCTAAATCCATTACCTAAAAGAAAGGTGGACACACACTCAAACAAAGCTCTAGGAACTTATTTTAACCTATAAAGAGCTTTCTTAAGATGATAAACACGATTAGGATGACGAGGCTCAATAAACCCTTTGGGATGTTCTACATAGGTCTCATTAGTTAAAATTCCATTTAGGAAGGCGAACTTTACATCCATTTGGTAAAGTGTGAAATGTAAATGACATGCTATAGAAAAAAAATAAACGAACATATTCAAGTTGAGTAACATGAGAAAATGTTTCCTCGAAATCTATTCCTTCAATCTTAGAGTATCCCTGGGAAACTAATCTAGCTTTATTTCAAATGATCACCACATACTCATTAGTCTTGTTTTTAAAAATCCAACGTGTGCCAATAAACCTTTTATTTTCAGGCCTGGGTAAAAGATACCAAACATCATGAATGATAAATTGAAGGAGTTCTTCTTGCATTGCAGTAATCCACAAGGGGTCATTCAAGGCATCATTTACATTTTTGGGCTCAATAAGAGATACAAAACATGCAAAATGAGTAATGTTATGAAGTTAGGATCTTGTACGAACAGGTTCTATAGGATTACGAACAACGTTATCTATGGGATGGTCTTTAGAAACCCAATTAGGTACTTCAGGGGTCTCTGTTGGAAAAGACTAAGTTATTTCAAGCGACTTGTAATTTAAAAGGTTTTCAGACTCATCCACAATAGTTGGTCTATGAGTTTTACTTTCTACATAAGTGTCATTTATAATCACATTAATGGATTCCATCATGGTCTTAGTACGCAGGTTATAAATACAGTAGGCTCTACTATTCGGTGAATAACCTAAAAATATAGCTTTATCTCCTCTTATTTGAAATTTAGATAATTGTTCTCTTTCTTTACATACATAAAATGTATTACCAAATATCCTAAGATATTTAAGATTTGCCTTCTGGACATACCAAAGTTCGTAGGGGGGCTGTTTAGAATTCTTCCTAAGGTAGACTATATTAATAATGTGACATGAAGTACGAACTGATTCAGCCCCAAAGTATTTAGGTAAGTCTTTGGCATGTATTGGAGCTCATGGCATTTCCTGAATAGTTATATTTTTACTCTTGGCTATCCCATTCTGCTGGGGTGTCTTAGGAGCACTAAACTCGCGTTTGTAACCATTATAGTCACAATATTCAATGGAAATTGAATCTATGAATTCTCTTTCGCTATCACTCTGGATTCTATCTTCTTGGGAGTCCTTTTAATTTTCTATACGAAGTAAGATTTTTAAGATCTCTCTAAAGGTTTCAGACTCCTGTTTTAGAAAAGCAACTCAAATGAATATCTTATAGTCATCAACCATAACTAGAATGTGACTATTTCCAAAAAGACTGATAGTATGAGAAAGACCCATTAGGTCCATATGGATGAATTCTAATGGTTTATAGGATATAATGTCTTTAACTCTTTAATGAAAGGTCTTAAAAAAAATTCCTTCTTGACAAGGGAAACATACATTGTTTGAAATAGGTTTTATTTTAGGAATACCACATATAATTTCCTGAGAAGACAAGTTACTAAGGTTGTCATAATTCATGTGACCCATTGTGTTATGCCATAATTCATTATCATCCATTCTAGAAATGTTACACACCTTTGTACTTGGATTAACTGTGTAACAGTTATGTGGAGTATGGTGTCATGTAATTATGCACTCACAATTTTTATTTAAAATTTTGCAATTGTTCTTTAAAAAGGTGACAATATGATTGGAGTCACAAAAGTGTTAAATACTTAGTAGGTTAGCCTTAAGACCTTTTACTAATAAAACATTTCAAGAATAAGTAATCCCTCTTCTTGGAGTTTTCCTTTTCCTAAGATCTGGGCTAAAATAACATGTCCAAATAATACTTTGTTTCCGGAGAAGTTAGTTTTGTTTGAGAGTTTGGATTCATCCCCGGTCATATGCTTAGAACATCCAAAGTCTAAGTACCAACCATACGTGGTGTGTTCAACTTTCAAAGCGTTGATCACTATGTTACATTTCATCTACGGTACTAGATCATCCATTTTTATCCAAATAGCTCTACTTTTCAATTTGCACTTATTAGTTCGTATTTGATAAAACTTATGAGCTTGAGATTTTTGTCTATACAGATTTTGCGCAATTTTATTGTTGTTATAAACATTTTGATCATTTGGTCGAGAAAGGACTCTAGGATTATTTCTTGACGATTGTCTTTTAGTATTAGATCTTGTCTTTCTCATTCGATAGTTAGAGTTTATGTCTGGTGGTTTAGGAAGGACAAAATTGTTACGACTTCTCCTAGAATAGTTACAGTTCTGATAGTTAAAGGAGGGATAAGTAGTATGGTATAGGCGTTTGAAATAGAAAACATTTAAAGAATGTCCGTACACATCACAGTATGAGTAATAAAGATTGTTCATAGCAGTTAAGTCTTTAGGAAAGTTGTTGAACATAGATTTCGCTTATTTATAACTTTTGGCATTATTTCTAGAGGGAATAGTTTGAAATGAGTTCTCACTCTTTCTAATGGGAGGGAAAAAGTACTTGGATTTAAGTTGAACATTACGCTTAGAGGTACTTGTTTCATCAAAGTTTACGGTTGTTGATTGTTATCAAAATCATTTTTTAAAGATTGAAAGTCAGGACAATTTTCCATAGCTCTTTTCCCACCAGTAACAAACTTTATGGTTTCAAAAGGTTTAGTTTGTTTAATATTTTTGGTGCAAAAACCTATTCCAGATCTATCATCAGAATTGATCATGCTATAAGCAACACAATCCTCAAAATAATTAGATTTGCTTTCAAATTTTGAGATTTTTTTTAAGACTATTGAAGCCTTTTCTTTTTTGTTTGTTCCAATTCAAATCATGATCCTTTATACTTCTTTTCTAAATCATTATTGGATTCAGTCAAGTCTTTCACTCTTTATTCAAAAGATTTTATTTCCTCATTATGATTTAAACTTGGAGATGTATACTATTAAACATTTTGTTAAAATATTTGGCTTAAAGACTTTAATGTCTTGAAAAGATCTTTGACAAGTTTCTCTAGTCTAGCGCTTTTCTTCAAAGTTTTGCTATAAAGTGTGTGAATGTTAGGAAGGTCCTCATTATTAGAGTCACTAAGTGAGTTGTGTGATGTGTCCCCTATCAATTCAATTTTAGGACACACATACCCATTGACATCAATAACAAGACGATCACTTTGACTCACACAAACACGATTTTCAGCACTACAATCATTCTCAAGTAGTAAGGCAGACATATCTATAGAAGCAACATCAGTCATGGTATGATCAGTTTCCCCATCATCATTGTAGATTATCTTAGCAAAGAATGACATGCAAGGGTCATAAGAGTTGGATTACTCAGGTTCTTCATTTTCAGAGTCACTTGCCATATCTACAACGTTCAACATTTTAAAGGTCTTTCTAAGGTCTCTTCTGATCCCCAGTCTTTTATTTGTCAGATCTTCTCTCAGGAAGTCTATTTTTAGAAGTGTGGGAGTAATTCGGCTTCCTTTTTCTAGAAGCAACTTGGTTTCTAAAGTTTACAATTTTTTTGAATTTCTTAGACATAAGAGAAATCTGATTATCTAAGTTATCCAAGAAACAATCCTCATCAGAGTCAAGGTTAAGGTCAGGTTTGGTCAACTTAGATGAAAAAATAAGATTAGAATTACCTTATTTTTTTTACTGGTCTGTCTCAATTATTTCTTGAATTCTAGTTCCATTTCCACAGTTCTTAGTTTACAACTGAGGAGTTATGGGGTAAGATTTTGATCATCCGTTTCCTCAATAGCATATCTTTTATTATCAAACTTTCGTGGAAGTGATCTTAGAATTTTTGAAATAATTTCTTTCCTATCATAGGTTATATCATTTGCATGAAACTTAGTCACAAGGTCAGTTAACCTAATATAGAAATCATCAAAGGTTTCAGTTTCATACATGACAAGAGAGTCATACTATTACATAAGAATTTGAGTTTTAGCAGTTTTACTCTCATATCACCCTCATGTGCAGTTATAAGAGTATCCTACGCTTCCCTAGAAGTTGTAAAAAATGAGATCCTCTTGAACTCATGTTCATTAATAGACATCAATATAGCATTCTTACCATTTTTTTTACATAGTGAAATTTGTTTCTCATCTTTAGTGAATTCACTTAGTAACATCTTGATTCTCAGAAGACTTCTTTCAGCTATCGGTGATGATATGAGAAATCGTCCACTAGTCATTCTCTTACTAGCAAATCATGTGTAGAATAAGTAAAGAGCAAATAAAGCGAGTAAATAGAGATAAAACAAGATATAGAGTGGTTCAGACTCTAAAATAGGCCTACATTCACTGCGTTGCTCCATTCTCATTATATGCATTGCATTATACAATGTAATTGTGCCTAAAGAGGTTTACAAGTATGAGATTAAAGGAGGGTATATGGCAGTATTGAGGATTTCGGTGTGCCGGAGATGTGGTTGCGATGTACATGTGTGGCCTCTAAGTCGTATGTTGAGGTTGTGTAGAGAGAATCTATATTGTAGAATCTCCCCCAGGGATGTGGAATCGGTCCTCTATTTTGAGGTGTGGTCCTCTATTTATAGGAGATATGCCCACGTGCTCTGAACACGTGATGTACATAAAATCTGGAGTTGCTGTCATGGAGAGGGATGCGGCCTGTAAGGTAAGCAATGTGAGTGCTGCATCCTGCAAAAAGCTAGAGCCAAAGGTGTCGCACCCTGTACTGGGTAGCATTGTAGCCTTTTCATAATGGCAAGTGGTATGTGCCGCGTCGTGTATTTGGTAGGGCTGCACCCCGTGTTGAGTAGGGTGGCACCCTATGCTGAGAAGGGACGCGGCATATAAGCATATGCGGTGCAGAGTATCATCCGTGGCAGGGTACTATATATGTACTATCAGTAAGCCCCCAAGTCGTAGTTCCAAGAGATTTCGATTGGGGCTGCGTATTAGTTTAGGCTTTTAAGGTACCACGGTACTTTCAAGGAGACGCTTTGTCTTCCCGTGCCCTCTTATATAAATTGTTTTGGCCGTGGACTTCATTATGTTTTCCAAGTCTTTAAGAGCATTTTGAGAGATGAACTCTGTTCATACTTCACCTTAGGTTTTTCGACGACCTTTCCAGCCAGTGTATGGTGGTTCTGAGACACTTCGAGGTGGTTTGAGGTTGAGCACCACCGGTTTCTTCCTTTCCAGGTAAATTTCTCAACCACCAACCTTAAATCGTTTACCTTGAACGGAATGAGAGAGAATCATGTTTATCTTGAGCTTCTGCATATGAACTTATGAAAGGACACAAATTTCCAATTGAGTCCTTTGTTGTTATGGCTCAATTCCAGACAAAAATGTTTGAGTCATAGGATAGAGTTATTGACCATCCTTAAGGCCTATGACATACTAAATTTCAAGATGTAGTGGCCAACAGTATAAAGCTTCATCATATGCCGTGTTTAATGTGCCTTGTTTCTACGTCACCAACATTTGTTTCGTTTACTCCTAAGGTATGAATCCATTACATATTTATATAGGATCTTTCAACAATTTTTATTGGGTGTAACTTTTGTTTAAACTGTTGTTTATTTTCAAAAAGTTCTTTAAAACTTTTAAAATAAAGTTTCTGGGCTAAAATCGAATTTTCATGCTTTCTGGATTTTCGTTCGATATTGTCGTTCGACCGAGTTTTTCATTCGAACGAGAATGTCATTCGAATGAGGTTTACCAACGAATTACCTCTGGAACTTCGTTCCATATTGCCATTCGAACGAGTTGGTTTGTTCAAACGACTGTCATTCGAACGAGTTTGGCAATGAGATTTCCTATCAGGCCACTGGAACTTCGTTAGAAGGGTCATTCGAACGAGTTTGGAAATGAGATTTCCCATCAGGGCACTGGAACTTCGTTAGAAGGGTAGTCCGAACGAGACTTCATTGGAAGGAAAATCTCGTTCGAACGAGATTTTCGTCGTGAAATTAAAATGGTTGTTTTAGGCAATTTTTGACAGTTTTCCCACTACTTTTCCCCGCTAAATTTTGACAGACTTATCAAGTGCAGGAACCAACTATTTTGAGTTAACTTTTTCACTATCTTACAATATACAAGAGAGATTTTTGAGAGCAAAATTCAAAGAAGAAAGAGTTCATGTTTGAGTGTTTATTTTTCAAGATAAAATCTTTAAACACTTTTGGTTTACACCCATAATTTGTTTATTCCAAGCTTCCATATAAATATCTTGCTTGGATTGTTTGTCACCGGGTTGTCTCTACGGCATTGAAGATATTGTTTGGGTTTACTTCTAAATCCCTCAAAGGAGAGGAGTTTGTTTTGCTGCGAAATTCTCACATGGTGAAAGGAACCATATGTGGTTGACCGTGTACCTAAAGTCTCATTGGTGAAGTCCAAGGTTTCGGTGGATCTCCGAGATTATCGATGAGGCGGAGGTGTTTACAAGAAGACGCGTCAAGGCTTGAAATGGGTCGAGTCGATGAAGTAAGTCATCTGTCGTGTAATTTTAAAACCATACTTAAAGGACTTATGGTTAGGGCCAACCGAGGTTAATTCCCGTTTGTGGGTTTTTCCTCGTACATCGCGGCGTAGTGGTTAATTATTTATTTTATCTTTTGCAAAATCACCTAGAATGCATGCTTAGGTAAAAAGATAGAATTGGTTTAAATCCCTAATCATGTTTAATTTGGTGCTACATAATTATTTGGGTAAATGTTAATTTGATTCAGGTCATCATTTAATTTGTTAAAATTTGTTTGGCCTAAAAGGGTAATATGGAAAATATGACTTAGGGAAATTTCTAGGACTTGGATTGAATTAATATGTCAAAGTGAAAAATTCATTTGTTAATTAATTGAATTTCACTTTAAGGTGTGTTTAATTTAAGTTTGTAAAAGAAATTAAAATTAGTTAATTTATTTAATTGAACAATCTCGCTTCCGCATCTCTTTAAAAGGTAATTGAAATGAATTTTTCTAGTAAAAATCTAAAAATTGGGGGCCTCGTGTTCCAACAAGTGGTATCAGATCAGGAGCGCTAATTTATCGCGTCAAAGATCCATTTTTTGTCTGTTACAAATTTTTCGCTCCTTGTATTTTTAGGTGGTTCATTTTTTTACTCACTCTCATTGTTTTTGTATCTCTCGATGGGACGTCTTAATCACAAATTCTCATTTTTCTAATGATAATGAAGTTTTTCTAATCGAGAGGCATTTAATGGGATTAATAAGTGTAATGAAAAATTAAGAGAATTAAATTTGAGATTTGCAAAAAGAATTAAATTTCTTGAAAATGAAAATTGTTGTTTTAAAACAAAAGTTGAGCTTTTGTAAAACTCCTTATCTCAAAAAGATATTTTTTGTGAAAACTTCATGATCATAAATCACAATTTTAATATTTTAGAAATGTCCAAGAAAGAGAGTGATAGTCCAGAAAAGACTCTTAGGGACATGTTTGCTCACATTGAGGGGGAGCGTGATAACCTTCTAGGAGTTATACAAAATTTAAAGAAGGAGTCCCGTAAAATTGAGGAGTCTAATTTAATACTTGAGTCCAAAATTTTAAAAATGAAAAATTACTTACTTGACTCGAGTAGTAGTTGTAATGGTTCCAGCTCATCTTGTTCAAATACTTCCGTTGCTAAAGCTAAAAACATTATTTATTTTAGAGGGCCAACTTCATCCAAATACTTTTGAAAAGGTCATACCTTAGGTATCATTCCTCGTTGTAACACCCCGTATTTTTGTGCATTTAATATTTAATTAATTCAGGATTTTAAATTACTAGTGTGTTGTAATTTTAATTGAATTAATTATGACAATATAATTATTTAAATATTAATCGGGAAGTGAATGGTTAATGTTTAGGAAAATTTATTTACTAAGTGAATAGTAGTAATTTAATTACGTCATTTTGGGTATTAATGACGGGGTATACACTTATCTCAATCGGGAGTCGGTATAGACTAAATGGGGTGTGAAATAAGGATTTTTATAAATTAATTCGGATGTCAATTCTGAGGGCGCGGTTGAGTCCGGATGGGTCGAGATAGTCAAAAAAGAGTACCCGGGGGTAGTAATTGGGTCTCGGGGTATTTTTGGGCATGGCCGGGCCCACACGGGGTGAGTTGGGTCACTTTAATTAAGTCCATTAGACTAAAAACGGGATTAAGGGTTTTTAACCTAATTGGGAGATTAAGGGATGGCAGCCAACATAACTCTAAACCTAGGGTTTGAGAGGATATTTGGGGGAAAGCAAATCAAGAACAAATTGGAGGTTATTGGAGCCAAATTAAGGGACATCAACAACGGATCAGACACTACGAACACTTACAGGCAAGTGGTTAACTGTTTTTACTCCTAAATTGTGATATCCAATTCATATTTTAGTGATGTGTAACTAAAATTCATTTTGGGGATAAATGGGTACAAAATGGGGTTTTGTTAATTGAATCTTTATGAGTTCTTGGATGAAGAACATGAATCTTGAATGACTTAGGGATTATTTGATGAACACAAGAGGTCAACTGCCATAATTTTTGATACAAATTTAAACGTATGCCATTTGAGTTGTACTTCGAATTAGAGTGTGAACCATACATGCCTGGAAAGGTATTTCTCTTAGCTATCCAATGAACATGGAATCAGATCAATAGGAGTTCTGTAGAGGTAGTAATAGACCTTTTACTAGAGGGTGTTTGATCTGTCAACATAGTAATCTGCCAGACTTTTAACGTGACTTTAAACGTGTTAGATTTGAATTTTACTTCGAATTAGAGTGTGAGCCATACATTAATGGAAAGGTATTTCTCTTAGCTATCCAATGAACTTGTAATCAGGTCAATCGGAGTTATGTAGAGGGAGAAATCGAAATTTTACTAGAGGGTGTTTAATCTGTCAGAAAATTTGAGATTTTTCTTTTTAAGCCTCAAATGTCTAAAATTTTATCGGGGAAGTGTTTGGGACCTTGATGAAAAATATTGATGGAATAATGATATGGAAGTAGGTCTATGATTGAGTGTTGGACTTTAATTTTGTGAGAGAGTTAAAGTGGAGATTCATAGGCTTGATTGTGACGTACTCTAATTCGAGATGATAAGAATATAATTACGAAAAAGCATGAGCGAGCTTAAATTCGTTAGGTCAGTGGGTTAACAAGGGTAACTACTGAATTGATATAACAAGGGGTAACTAGGACCCATAGAGTAGTGTGAATACTTGAATTAATACGAAAGTGAGATAAATTCGTAAAGCGAACAAGTACGGTGAATATTAGAGAGAAATATATTACATACAAGTATGAAGAATTGGGTTGTGTAAATACCTACTGTTTTATAGGATTACTTGGGTTGTGAATGCATATTGTGTGTTCCCTTATGATAGGAACAAAGACTCGACAAATATTAAGTTCCGGGCTAAGTAAGTGAGTCCGGAAATAATGGTTGGGTGACACCAAGTTATTAAATTAATATGGGTATTAATTAATTTAATTAGAGTCGGTTGGTAGACTCGGGTAGGATTAAATTAATATGTGGGTTAATTAATTTAATTAGAGTCGGTTTTTAGACTCGGGAAGGATTAAATTAATATGGGTGTTAATTAATTTAATAAGAGTCGGTTTTTAGACTCGGGTAGAATTAAATTAATATGTGTGTTAATTAATTTAAGGAGAGTCGGACCATAGACTCGGGGAAAGTATTATAATAATTAAGGTGTGAATTAATTATATTAGAGTCGGACCATAGACTCGGGAAGAGGAAAAGTTATTAAGTGAGAAAATTAATTACATTGAGTCGGGCCACAGACTCAGGAAATTACAGGCAGTGTACGGGATTTTGAGTACACGGTAAATCCGGGTTTATATTATATATATATACGGTGTCGTGATAGTATATATATATATATATGTGTGTGTGTGTATTTATTTTGCGTGATACTAAATATCAGTGATTAGATATTTATTAAATTTATATACTCTAATGCTATCAAGGGAGGTTGCGCGATGTGGGTGAATCCCCTAGCTTGAGGAGTAGGGCGAGTATATCCCCAGGTCATAGCGTCCGGTATATATGGGTGAGGGATTTATCTCACTTTCAGGGAAGGAATATGACCGCCTCCATTTCGTTTATATTTTGGTCCAAGTTGGTGAGCGATTCTAACTTGGGGAAAACTAGGTTTTGTGAGCACACCTAGTGAGATAGCATTCTAGAGGGAATCATCCGGTGAGGGTATACTCGGAAGGATGGATACGCGTATGATATATGTGTGGATGTTAGTAAAGGTACGTATAATATGGTAGTAAATATTATATGTAGGTGATAATACAGTGCGTGATGTATTTACCTTATATAACTCGGATTACAGTTATATGTTGTTAATTAATGAGAAATTAATTAAGTTAATTATTTGTGGGAATAATACAGTGTTTGACGTATGTACTTTATATAACTTGTGTCACGGTTATATGTTACTATTTAAGAGGAATTAATTAAGTTTATTGTGAAATAACTTATAATTCAGAAAATCATTATACTCGGGTTAGAGTAGTATGGCAAGGGAAGGTTATACCAAGACTAGTTGGATGGGGTAGTACAACTAGGTGGGGTTAAGATAACCGGTAGGTGTGCACAATAGTGGAGGGGTGAGAATGTCCACAAGGGAGTGCGACACTAACTTAAATATGAAGCGCATTCATGCATTTTAAATTACTGCAGTTAATTCACTTGCTAAATATTTTCAAAAATGTTTTGGGTTCTAACCCTTGCTATAAAACTATTTTCAAAACCTTTTAGGTGTCCAGCCACAGGGACGCCAGGATTCATATTCTATTCCAGGGACACGGAGCTGCGGCATATGTGGATGCTAGCAGGAGTTTGGATTAGACGCATCATTCATTCATTCCTAGAGTAGGAATCTTGTATCAGTTTCAGTTTTATTTGGGGCTTGTAGCCCAGACTTCTCGGTACAGTTTTCAGGTGTAATTTATTCAGGTGTTGAATAATTGTATTTGGATTATTTATTTGGTGGCCGGTGATTTATTCGGCAAGTTGTGTTATTGTTATTCTATTTACTTTCATTCAGTTGTGTGAATGGTTTATACTTTAAATTCCGCATGTACTGTTTTGTTAAATCAAAAAGTTAAAATTGGCACCAGTTTTTGGAATACTAGGTGGTTAGTAAGTTTTAAAAAGTTTTCGACAGTTATGCTAAGGATGATCCAACTGAGATTCCTGTTTTAATTTGGTATAGGACTGATCACCCGGTATTTTATTAGGTGGGGTGTCACAGATGGTATCAGAGCATCAGGTTCTAGTGTCCTTAGGATCTGTGTGGCTTTTCACGTTTCTGCTTGACAATCTTTGATATAGAGCCCTATTATAGGATTGTTGTATTCTCATACGTATGCGCATATACGTTCTTCCGCGAAATTTATATTTGAGAGTGAACTCATACCAATTCGGTTCTCATTCTAGATGACGCCCAGGAGAGAGCAGCTAGGGCAACAGGGGGAGATGAGGCGAGGGAGGCTCATCAGGAGCAAGAGTTACCGCAACAACGGTCAGGGATGATTTTGGCAGCTTAGGTAACTGAAGTTGTGGCACAGGAAGTTGGAGCAACGGTGGTCACAACGGCAGGGTACTTTCCACGGGATCAACCACAAGTGTTAGTGGCGTCGGACGTTCAGACTCACGCGAAGTCGTCAGGGTGGAAGCAAGAAAGAGAGGATATTTTAGTGGGAACCCATCAGAATTGTGGGGGGGGTTCAGATGTAGTTCTATCATGTCAAGGAAGAGAGATATCCAGCGTTACCTACGCATAGGAGATTCCGATGAGGTACGGAAGCAAATGCTAACCACTTTTAGTTTAGTGGGAGAAGCACTACAGTGGTGGGAGTCGATCACCACAGTTGAGGAAAGGGACACACTAATTACTGCAGAGTTTTGGGTGCGGTTCGACCGCAAGTATTTTCCTCAGCGGTCGAGACCGAAATGAGGAGAAAATTTTGGGAGGAAACTCAAAGGGAGACCGTTAAGTGGCCGATTGCGAGGAAGAATTCACTCGTTGGCAAAATTTTGTACCGGATGAGGTAGACAAGGATAAGGGAAAGAAGGCAAAGTTTATGGATGGGTTAGTCTGGAGAATCAGACAACATTTAATTGATAATTCCGTATTAATAGATTATACTGATGTCATTAACGCAACACTTCGGCACTGTCGGGAATATCGCTTCCACGTGAAAGGAAGCGGGAGGGGAGTGGGGATTAGCCAGTCGAGTGAGGTAGAAAGGAGAAATACCAGTGGGGTATCCCAGCAGCAGACTGGGGGAGATCAGGGGCAGGATTTCCGATAAGGAAATCATGCCAAACGATCTAGAACTGGAGGCTATCGGCGGGATGGCCAGGAATTCCTACAAGGTTGGCATGGAAGGGATCAGTGGCAGGGTGAATGTATTAGAAGGTGTTTCGTTTGTGGGGAAAGCGAGACACATGAAGAGAATTTATCTTAAGCGAGGTAGGGGTCAACTATAGGATGAGGTCCTGGATGTACAGTCACTAAAACAAGTCACGGGTGCATTCGTGCAGGGAGAAGCTCCTCCAGAACCCGAGAACCAACCGCTGCAGCTGGGGTATAGAGGTAATTATTTTTGCCCTAGGGGCATGGGTATATATTTGAGTGACAAAGAGGATGTCACAGTATAAGACTTATTTTTTCACTAGAGTTCGCAGGTGAGTCGAACTTAGTGGGTGCGTTGGCGGTAGCAGCCATAGCATGTGGGTAAACTTTTCGTAGGGTAGCGGAGTTCCTTAGTGTTCTTCACGGGAGAGTGGAGGCGTACACTGAGTGATTGGTTGAATTATGCAAAGAATTACTACTTTCGAGAATTATGGGAGTAGGGTTAATAATATTTTCAAAATATCGGCTGCATTGCGATGGAATTTAACTATTGTGGATAGTGGAGTTAAATTTTGGTGTTCGCGACACCAGGGTATGGTTGGTACTAGGTATCACCTGAGAGGGCGTATAGTCTATATATATATGTGGGTATATATGTTTTATTACGTGGTGCAGTAGCACATAGTGAGGTTTTGTGTTCTCACATTTTATCCCGGTAAGTGAGGATGTTTAATGAAGTGAATCAGGGTGGTTGAATTGATTCTCGAGCAAAGAGAGATAGCTCGGGGTCTATTTTGCGCAAGGACTAGTGGTAGTAAGGGCGCGGTATTATGTTGTCTTTGGTAGCATAAGGGTAAGCGTATATACAATTGTGTTGAGAGATAAGTATTTATGGGGAGATGGTTGGACGTAGCATGGGTTGAGTACCCCGGCAGTAACTATATATGTATATATATATATATATATATATATAGGTAATATGATTACGGGTTCGAAGTTATATTACGGGTTACGACTAGCACAATCGGGTAACTTTCGTGCGGTAGAGCGCGGGGATAGGGTGTATGGGCACCCGGGTTAATTAAGGCAAAATTTTGGGCGGTTAAGCACGGGTATAGGGTGTATGGGCGCCCTGGTAAAGTTAAATGCATACTTGTGTAACGTATGGTTAGAATCGGATGGGATAGATATAGCGGGCTTGGAGGCACTTGTCTAGTGAGTAATATGTGAATACTGGAACACTAGGTTTATCTTAATTTCGAGGACGAAATTCCATTGTAAAGGGGGCAGTATGTAACACCTCGTATTTTTGTGCATTTAATATTTAATTAATTCAGGATTTTAAATTACTAGTGTGTTGTAATTTTAATTGAATTAATTATGACAATATAATTATTTAAATATTAATCGGGAAGTGAATGGTTAATGTTTAGGAAAATTTATTTACTAAGTGAATAGTAGTAATTTAATTACGTCATTTTGGGTATTAATGACGGGGTATACACTTATCTCAACCGGGAGTCGGTATAGACTAAATGGGGTGTGAAATAAGGATTTTTATAAATTAATTCGGATGTCAATTCTGAGGGCGCGGTTGAGTCCTGATGGGTCGAGATAGTCAGAAAAGAGTACCCAGGGGTAGTAATTGGGTCTCGGGGTATTTTTGGGCATGGCCGGGCCCACACGGGGTGAGTTGGGTCACTTTAATTAAGTCCATTAGACTAAAAACGGGATTAAGGGTTTTTAACCTAATTGGGAGATTAAGGGATGGCAGCCAACATAACTCTAAACCTAGGGTTTGAGAGGATATTTGGGGGAAAGCAAATCAAGAACAAATTGGAGGTTATTGGAGCCAAATTAAGGGACATCAACAACGGATCAGACACTACGAACACTTACAGGCAAGTGGTTAACTGTTTTTACTCCTAAATTGTGATATCCAATTAATATTTTAGTGATGTGTAACTAAAATTCATTTTGGGGATAAATGGGTACAAAATGGGGTTTTGTTAATGGAATCTTTATGAGTTCTTGGATGAAGAACATGAATCTTGAATGACTTAGGGTTTATTTGATGAACACAAGAGGTCAACTGCCAGAATTTTTTATACAACTTTAAACGTATGCCATTTGAGTTTTACTTCGAATTAGAGTGTGAACCATACATGCCTGGAAAGGTATTTCTCTTAGCTATCCAATGAACTTGGAATCAGATCAATAGGAGTTCGGTAGAGGGAGTAATAGACCTTTTACTAGAGGGTGTTTGATCTGTCAACATAGTAATCTGCCAGACTTTTAACGTGACTTTAAACGTGTACGATTTGAATTTTACTTTGAATTAGAGTGTGATCCATACATTACTGGAAAGGTATTTCTCTTAGCTATCCAATGAACTTAGAATCAGGTCAATCGGAGTTATGTAGAGGGAGAAATCGAAATTTTACTAGAGGGTGTTTAATCTGTCAGAAAATTTGAGATTTTTCTTTTTAAGCCTCAAATGTCTAAAATTTTATCGGGGAAGTGTTTGGGACCTTGATGAAAAATATTGATGGAATAATGATATGGAAGTAGGTCTATGATTGAGTGTTGGACTTTAATTTTGTGAGAGAGTTAAAGTGGAGATTCATAGGCTTGATTGTGACGTACTCTAATTCGAGATGATAAGAATATAATTACGAAAAAAGCATGAGCGAGCTTAAATTCGTTAGGTCAGTGGGTTAACAAGGGTAACTACTAAATTGATATAACAAGGGGTAACTAGGACCCTTAGAGTTGTGTGAATACTTGAATTAATACGAAAGTGAGATAAATTCGTAAAGCAAACAAGTACGGTGAATATTAGAGAGAAATATATTACATACAAGTATGAAGAATTGGGTTGTGTAAATACCTACTGTTTTATAGGATTACTTGGGTTGTGAATGCATATTGTGTGTTCCCTTATGATAGGAACAAAGACTCGACATATATTAAGTTCCGGGCTAAGTAAGTGAGTCCGGAAATAATGGTTGGGTGACACCAAGTTATTAAATTAATATGGGTATTAATTAATTTAATTAGAGTCGGTTGGTAGACTCGGGTAGGATTAAATTAATATGTGGGTTAATTAATTTAATTAGAGTCAGTTTGTAGACTCGGGTAGGATTAAATTGATATGGGTGTTAATTAATTTAATTAGAGTCGGTTTGTAGACTCGGGTAGAATTAAATTAATATGTGTGTTAATTAATTTAAGGAGAGTCGGACCATAGACTCGGGGAAAGTATTATAATAATTAAGGTGTGAATTAATTATATTAGAGTCGGACCATAGACTCGGGAAGAGGAAAAGTTATTAAGTGAGAAAATTAATTACATTGAGTCGGACCACAGACTCAGGAAATTACAGGCAGTGTACGGGATTTTGAGTACACGGTAAAGCCGGGTTTATATTATATATATATACGGTGTCGTGATAGTATATATATATATATATATATATATATATATATGTGTGTGTGTATTTATTTTGCGTGATACTAAATATCAGTGATTAGATATTTATTAAATTTATATCCTCTAATGCTATCAAGGGAGGTTGCGCGATGTGGGTGAATCCCCTAGCTTGAGGAGTAGGGCGAGTATATCCCCAGGTCATAGCGTCCGGTATATATGGGTGAGGGATTTATCTCACTTTCAGGGAAGGAATATGACCGCCTCCATTTCGTTTATATTTTGGTCCAAGTTGGTGAGCGTATCTAACTTGGGGAAAACTAGGTTTTGTGAGCACACCTAGTGAGATAGCATTCTAGAGGGAATCATCCGGTGAGGGTCTACTCGGAAGGATGGATACGCGTATGATATATGTGTGGATATTAGTAAAGGTACGTATAATATGGTAGTAAATATTATATGTAGGTGATAATACAGTGCGTGATGTATTTACCTTATATAACTATGATTACAGTTATATGTTGTTAATTAATGAGAAATTAATTAAGTTAATTATTTTTGGGAATAATACAGTGTTTGACGTATGTACTTTATATAACTTGTGTCACGGTTATATGTTAATATTTAAGAGGAATTAATAAAGTTTATTGTGAAATAACTTATAATTCAGAAAATCATTATACTCGGGTTAGAGTAGTATGGCAAGGGAAGGTTATACCAAGACTAGTTGGATGGGGTAGTACAACTAGGTGGGGTTAAGATAACCGGTAGGTGTGCACAATAGTGGAGGGGTGAGAATGTCGACAAGGGAGTGCGACACTAACTTAAATATGAAGCGCATTCATGCATTTTAAATTACTGCAGTTAATTCACTTGCTAAATATTTTCAAAAATGTTTTGGGTTCTAACCCTTGCTATAAAACTATTTTCAAACCTTTTAGGTGTCCAGCCACAGGGACACCATGATTGATATTCTATTACAGGGACACGGAGCTGCGGCATATGTGGATGCTAGCAGGAGTTTGGATTAGACGCATCATTCATTCATTCCTAGAGTAGGAATCTTGTATCAGTTTCAGTTTTATTTGGGGCTTGTAGCCCAGACTTCTCGGTACAGTTTTCAGGTGTAATTTATTCAGGTGTTGAATAATTGTATTTGGATTATTTATATGGTGGCCGGTGATTTATTCGGCAAGTTGTGTTATTGTTATTCTATTTACTTTCATTCAGTTGTGTGAATGGTTTATACTTTAAATTCCGCATGTGCTGTTTTGTTAAATCAAAAAGTTAAAATTGGCACCAGTTTTTGGAATACTAGGTGGTTAGTAAGTTTTAAAAAGTTTTCGACAGTGATGCTAAGGATGATCCAACTGAGATTCCTGTTTTAATTTGGTATAGGACTGATCACCCGATATTTTATTAGGCGGGGTGTCACACTCGTGTTTTCTGACCGGGCGGAAAAAGTGTGTTCGTGTGAGGACACAATCGTCGTGTGTTTCGCCGCCGCGATACAAAGAAAACCTAAGCTACTACTACACTTGACAAGCAAGCACAACGGTAAGTCGGGTGTCGTAAGAAATCCACAGGGAGTGATTAAATTTTAGATGTTAATTGTTTTAATTACTTCAGGAATAAAAGTGTAAAATAAATAAATGAAAAGGTGATGGTTGGGAATGGTGACAAAAGAAAAGAGAAGTTAACGCGAAATTAAAGGAAAGCGAGGATCGGGATCGCATTCTACCAAACGGATCGAAACAACTACTAATTAGAGTTAAGGTTCAAAAACTTTTAATCGAGCATTTTCAATTAAGCATAAACATCACACAATAAGGAATTTAACCCAAAGTTGCGAGATTAAACATTTAACGGAAAATGGTCACACGCGGATTAAATTCGGATTATCGGTATAAACACTAACGTTGTGTGACAAAGAAAGTTAAACGCATGACAATCCAACTTTAATACACGCGGTTTCAATTAAATGCAATTTTACACGAAACCCTAACTTTCGAGGTCCACACCCGTAAATGGCGGAAACGCAATCCCGACCCTATTTACCTAAGGGCAGGACATGGAAATAAACTAAATTAAACTAATTTAACTAGGAAAGCAAGAATTAAAGCGTTTAAACCTAATTATGAAAGCATGAAAATTACACTAGAAAGCAAGAATTAATGGAAAACAAGCTATATTAATGGTAGAGGAGATGAATAGTCAACTTACAAACCAATTAGATTGTCAATCCAAAGAGAAATGAAGAAGAACCATCCAAAACCCTCAAAACCCTAACTATTCTAACCTAAAAGCGTGTATGTACTGATATATGGCTTATTACAACAAAATTGGCTTATATAGTAAGTTGGAATAAAAATAAAGAAGAAAGAAAAGAAAGGAAAATATTTGCAGAAAACAGAGCGTCGATCGATCGATCCCTTTGGTCGATCGATCGACCAAGGCAAAAATTTGGCAAAACAGAATGGTCGATTGATCGACTAGAAGTATCGATCGATCGATCAAGCAGGGCAGAATGCAGCAGCCTACTGCATTCCTCTTTTCTTCTTCTCCTCTCCTCTTTTGCTTTCCTTGTTTTTCCTCCGCTGAAATCGCCGTAACTTCTTCGTTATGAATTGAAATCGCGCACCGTTCACGGCCACGCGAAGCTAGCGAGGAGGGCTACAACTTCCGTGAGATGTTAGGCCAGGTAACCAAGCTGTGAAAAGACTAAAATGCCCTTGCGCGTGCGATTGTGTACGGAACTTCACCAAAATGCGTCTGAACTTCATACTAAGCATCCAAATACCTACAAAAGCTCAATTAACCCCTGCAAAACATGTTAACATAGAAATCCGAGGTTGTCTGGTTAACGAGCATAAATATAGGGATTAAGATACCCGAGGGGGCTAATAACGCGTAGGTTAACGGGTGAAATACGCAATATTTGCGTCGTATCACACCCCCGGCAACGGCGCCATTTTGTGACTGGGCGAAAAAAGTGTGTTCGTGTGAGGACACAATCGTCGTGTGTTTCGCCGCCGCGATACAAAGAAAACCTAAGCTACTACTACACTTGACAAGCAAGCACAGCGGTAAGTCGGGTGTCATAAGAAATCCACAGGGAGTGATTAAATTTTAGATGTTAATTGTTTTAATTACTTCAAGAATAAAAGTGTAAAATAAATAAATGAAAAGGTGATGGTTGGGAATGGTGACAAAAGAAAAGAGAAGTTAATGCAAAATTAAAGGAAAGCGAGGATCGGGATCGCATTCTACCAAACGGATCGAAGCAACTACTAATTAGAGTTAAGGTTCGAAAACATTTAATCGAGCATTTTCAATTAAGCATAAACATCACACAATAAGGAATTTAACCCAAAGTTGTGAGATTAAACATTTAACGGAAAATGGTCACACGCGGATTAAATTCGGATTATTGCTATAAACACTAACGTTGCGTGACAAAGAAAGTTAAACGCATGACAATCCAACTTTAATACACGCGGTTTCAATAAAATGCAATTTTACACGAAACCCTAACTTTCGAGGTCCAAACCCGTAAATGGCGGAAACGCAATCCCGACCCTATTTATCTAAGGGCACGACATGGAAATAAACAAAATTAAACTAATTTAACTAGGAAAGCAAGAATTAAAGCATTTAAACCTAATTATGAAAGCATGAAAATTACACTAGAAAGCAAGAATTAATGGAAAACAAGCTATATTAATGGTAGAGGAGATGAATAGTCAACTTACAAACCAATTAGATTGTCAATCCAAAGAGAAATGAAGAAGAACCATCCAAAACCCTCAAAACCCTAACTATTCTAACCTAAAATCGTGTATGTACTTATATATGGCTTATTACAACAAAATTGCCTTATATAGTAAGTTGGAATAAAAATAAAGAAGAAAGAAAAGAAAGGAAAATATCTGCAGAAAACAGAGCATCGATCGATCGACCTAGGCAAAAATTTGGCAAAATGGAATGGTCGATCGATCGACCCGAAGTGTCGATCGATCGATCAAGCAGGGCAGAATGCAGCAGCCTACTGCATTCCTCTTTTCTTCTTCTCCTCTCCTCTTTTGCTTTCCTTGTTTTTCCTCCGCTGAAATCGCCGTAACTTCTTCGTTATGAGTTGGAATCGCGCACCGTTCATGGCCACGCAAAGCTACCGAGGAGGGATACAACTTTCGTGAGATTTCAGGCCAGGTACCCAAGCTGTGAAAAGACTAAAATGCCCTTGCGCGTGCGATTATGTACGGAACTTCATCGGAATGCGTCCGAACTTCATACTAAGCATCCAAATACCTACTAATGCTCAATTAACCCCTGCAAAACATGTTGACATAGAAATCCGAGGTTGTCTGGTTAACGAGCATAAATATAGGGATTAAGATACCCGAGGGGGCCAATAACGCGTAGGTTAACGGGTGAAATACGCAATATTTGTGTCGTATCACACCCCCTAACTTACACATTGCTAGTCCCTAGCAATGAAATAGGAGACAACAAGAACTACAAGAAAACCAAAAGCAGGAGAAGTACAAAAGTATGGTATAAAAGCATAAGGCCACTTTCGCGGGCGATTCGATTGCATTTAGCGTATGCAATAAGCCGTTAAACCCCTAGGTTACCCTAGTGGACGAGTGTCGTCTCGTGAGGGTTTTCAGGGATGAAATCCACAAACATCATATGGTTTCCTCAAAATATGCCCAACACAACATGCGACAAACTCAACAACAACGAAAAAGATTTCAAACGCGTTATTAGCATATTGAATGAATTCAAGCTAAAGTCCGTTGTTATTAACAGATTGAATGCACCTCATAGAATTGAAACTTTAAAAGTGGGAGGGGGAGAGCAAATGCAAAATATGATTTGGTAAAAACTTAAATAAATCGGATAAACATAAAGCAAGCATATATTCGATCCTCACGGGCATTACGCTCAACAAATGAAATCACTCGGAATGGGAGGTAATACAAGGGACATGCGGGCATAAAGAGTAAATGTAAATGGAAACTAGGCCGCACACATGTCACAAATGAAGAACGCTATATATAAAATGAAAAACTGTAATCTCAATGAAAGGAGACCGCACACTAAAAGAGGCGAAATGCATTTTCACAGATTATCAAAACTATTATGACTTTTAAATTAAATGCACCCTAAGATCACATAGGACTTTAATAGGGTTATAATGTAGGTTTGGGGTTAAGGTACGAAATGAAAGGTATATATACGGATTCAAAGTGTTCGGAGATGAAAACTTGGAATAATGGGAAGGATGCGGGCAATATCAAAAGTTGAAAGTAACTTCCAAACGAGCATTAGATATATCATCGGGGAGAGTAATCAAAGCTTATTGCACTATACACAACATTTACAACTTTCTCTTTGTTTTTCTTTTCTACTTTTTCTCATGTTTTCTTTTGTTTTCTTTTGCTTTTTGCTTTCTCTTTTTCACTCTTTTTTTTTTCACATCACTTTTCTTTACTTTTCAAACTCTCATATGCCTAAATTGCAACCGACATCACAATAACATCATTCAACCCCAAGTAACATTCCAAACAAAGGTATGGAAAGTGTATGTATGGACTAAAACTCCAATTTAGAGTTGGTTATGAGAATTTGGGTTATGAAAAGAAAGGCTATATTTAGGCTCAAAGGGGTTAACGAGGGTAAGCATATAAGGGTGAGGTCAAGGCTAATATGGGTGATATAACAAAGAAGGCCTATAATCATTTCACAAAGTTTACGCAATTCTCGAGTCAAAACAATATATGAAAATCATGATCAAGTAACACATTTCAAGTATGAACTCAATTAATGAACGGTCAAATGCAAGATTAGTGAGATTACCAACGAATTCAACGTTTTCAATGAGAAAAGAATAGTGTATAACACTCACAAACGACGAAAGGTACAAAGCTTACTCGGTGTAAGTATATACAATGCAACAAAAGATTACCGAGTTATAAAAATCTTAAACCAAATCAATATAACCAGGAAAGTGCATATGCTCATGGGATAAAGTTTAATTCATGAAGTTATTCACAATATCAATGATTTGAGGACTAAAGTCTAATAACTTCTAAAATCGAGAACATGCATCATTGAGTTGTCTATTGGATCGGGCAATTATTGAAATTTATCATCGGAAACAAGGCAAAATGCCCAACAAAGGAGAAAAAAGAAAGAAAATATTTTTGAAAATTTTTAAATTTTTCACAAAAAGGCATACTTAGTAACTAAATGTGAGCAAATCCATGGACTACACATGAAATGGATAGAATATCCTACACCCCCTAACTTAAATGTTGCATTGTCCTCAATGCGCATTAAGAACACAACACAAAGAGAGGGAAAGAACGATATTACCCAAAATTGGAGCGATCTCCATAAGCATGAGTCCAAACAAATCTACAAAATAAGTTAGTACCGAGCATAGCAAAAACAAATAACAAAAAGTTAACTAATTACACTAAACTAAATTAAAAGGAAAGAAAAATAGGAAAGAAAGAAAATTAAAAAGCTAACTATTTACAACGTACTATTTAGGCTTCACACTAACTATACACTAGAAGTCTAAATAGTTGAGGGTCAACCCAAAAAGGGATTTGACTTTGAAAGATCAACGGTGGACCCTCCAAAGCGAACATGCCTCCCGAAAAATAGGAATTCCGTTTGAACAACGGAAGGCATGTGGGTGGTGAAAAAAGTGAACCATCGCCAATTTGAAATTTTGGGCGGACGATGGGGGATTTGGATAACAAGGGGGACAAGAACACTAGAGGTCCAAGAAAAATCGATTCATCTCCCAAAGGTGTTTCAAATGGAATGGGAGATGGTGCACACATGAGGATAACATCCATAAAAAACAAGTCCGGTAAAGAGTCCTCATCGACAAAAAGTGTAGAAGTTTTAAAAGTTTCTACCGACTCATAGGAATCAACCGGTAATTCTAATGGTTCAATCACGGAAAATGAATAAGGTGATGAAACAAATTCAATCTCAATCGACTCATCGTCGGAAGGAGATAGAATTTCGGGGGAGAAAGATGCACACTCGATGAGAAATTCTTCAAAAAATTTAGGTGAAACACAAGTTTCCACCTCCTCGTTGTTTTGTGCATAAGAATTCATCTCATCGCAAAGTGCACCAAGTCTCATTCCAGCATCATTTAGGCTTTCCAAACCTTGGGAGTAAAGAAGCAAAGTCTCTTCCAAAGTAGGCTTCCTCGGCTCAAGAGCCTCGGACTCCTCATTTGGTTGAAACTCGTCTTCGAAAGTAATGAAATAAGAATCGTCATTAGATTCGAATAATGAATCCAACTCAAGCTCCCAATAACGATTTTCATTCCGACAATTGTTTTCAAGTCTTTCATTTTCAAGAAAATCTTGAAAATGGAAAACTTGAAAACTATCCCCAAAGTATGAATCATTAGAATAACCGTAATAACTATAATAGTAGTACATGATTACCTCGTTGTTTGTAGATGGAAAATCCGAGCAAGAAAGTGAGCAACCGTGAATCAAGGTTTCTTAGCGCTCAAGTATGCTATCCTGCAAAAAAGGTTAAAACAAAGAATACAAATACAAAAGGAAAAATACTATGAAATAATAAAACAATTA
This sequence comes from Sambucus nigra, assembly GCA_949130495.1. Classification (NCBI taxonomy): domain Eukaryota; kingdom Viridiplantae; phylum Streptophyta; class Magnoliopsida; order Dipsacales; family Adoxaceae; genus Sambucus; species Sambucus nigra. The sequence goes on along the minus strand of OX422218.1, from coordinate 510,185,176 downwards.
CTATCTAAAACACACTCCCCGGCAATGGCGCCATTTTGTGATCGGGCGGAAAACGTGTGTTCGTGTGAGGACACAATCGTCGTGTGTTTCGCCGCCGCGATACAAAGAAAACCTAAGCTACTACTACACTTGACAAGCAAGCACAGCGGTAAGTCGGGTGTCGTAAGAAATCCACAGGGAGTGATTAAATTTTAGATGTTAATTGTTTTAATTACTTCAGGAATAAAAGTCTAAAATAAATAAATGAAAAGGTGATGGTTGCGAATGGTGACAAAAGAAGAGAGAAGTTAACGCGAAATTAAAGGAAAGCGAGGATCGGGATCACATTCTACCAAACGAATCGAAACTACTAATTAGAGTTAAGGTTCGAAAAACATTTAATCGAGCATTTTCAATTAAGCATAAACATCACACAATAAGGAATTTAACCCAAAGTTGCGAGATTAAACATTTAACGGAAAATGGTCACACGCAGATTAAATTCGGATTATCGCTATAAACACTAACGTTGCGTGACAAAGAAAGTTAAACGCATGACAATCCAACTTTAATACACGCGGTTTCAATTAAATGCAATTTTACACGAAACCCTAACTTTCGAGGTCCAAACCCGTAAATGGCGGAAACGCAATCCCGACCCTATTTATCTAAGGGCACGACATGGAAATAAACTAAATTAAACTAATTTAACTAGGAAAGCAAGAATTAAAGCATTTAAACCTAATTATGAAAGCATGAAAATTACACTAGAAAGCAAGAATTAATGGAAAACAAGCTATATTAATGGTAGAGGAGATGAATAGTCAACTTACAAACCAATTAGATTGTCAATCCAAAGAGAAATGAAGAAGAACCATCCAAAACCCTCAAAACCCTAACTATTCTAACCTAAAATTGTGTATGTACTGATATATGGCTTATTACAACAAAATTGGCTTATATAGTAAGTTGGAATAAAAATAAAGAAGAAAGAAAAGAAAGGAAAATATCTGCAGAAAACAGAGCATCGATCGATCGACCAAACGATCGATCGACCAGAAGTGTTGATCGATCGATCAAGCAGGGCAAAATGCAGCAGCCTACTGCATTCCTCTTTTCTTCTTCTCCTCTCCTCTTTTGCTTTCCTTGTTTTTCCTCCGCTGAAATCGCCGTAACTTCTTCGTTATGAATTGAAATCGCGCACCGTTCACGGCCACGCGAAGCTAGCGAGGAGGGCTACAACTTCCGTGAGATGTCAGGCCAGGTACCCAAGCTGTGAAAAGACTAAAATGCCCTTGCGCGTGCGATTGTGTACGGAACTTCACCAAAATGCGTCCGAACTTCATACTAAGCATCCAAATACCTACAAAAGCTCAATTAACCCCTGCAAAACATGTTAACATAGAAATCCGAGGTTGTCTGGTTAACGAGCATAAATATAGGGATTAAGATACCCGAGGGGGCTAATAACGCGTAGGTTAACGGGTGAAATACGCAATATTTGTGTCGTATCATTTTCACATGCTTGCATTGTGGTAGGAAAGGTCACCTTAGGTCATTTTGTTTTGATCTTAAAAGAAGTTCTTGGAAGTCTATGTCTAGAACTTCATTAGTTTCCAAACCCCGTCATTCTAAATATACACCTATATGGGTTAGAAAATCAGTTTTAGACGAGCTAGATATTAGATTTGTTGATTCTCATTTGCTTTCGCATGAAACCTCCCTTGCTAAATTTAAAGGTTGAATGTGTTAGTTTTGTTTGCATACTCTAGCTTTTTGTGCTTCATATTATATATCATTGGTAGGTGTATGCATGTTTAGTCATTTTTTAGTCTTTACTTCATGCTTAATCATATGCTAGAATAAAGATTTTTGTTTATCATTTTTTTTCATTTTTTTAATTTAGGCTTAATGAAAAGCACTGTTCTAAAAAACCCGCCTAGGCTCCGCCTAGGCACGCCTAGGCTTAAGGCTTGGGAGAAACGCCTCGCCTTACGCTTTTCACGCCTTATTCTTAGTAAAACCCTTAAGGCGCACTATTTTCTAAAAATAACAATGTTTTAGTAAAACGATGTCGCCTTTTAAAGAATTTATTTACAAACCGGACCATTATCTCATCCAAAATAATCAAATAGTATTTTAATTTGCATATATTCAGACATATTTTTATGATATGTGCAATTTTTGTATTTTAATAGCCTTGTTATGGTTAAAAAACATTAAAATATATTAAGATGGCCTAAACGCCTTTTCACGTTTTTTCACGTCTAGGCCCGCCTAGGCTTCTAAGGCTTAGGGCTTGGCCTCCACGCCTCAATCACGCCCCGCGTTTTTTAGAACCTTGATGAAAAGGTACAAATGATTTTTGTGTGTCTTTTGAGTAAATATTTTCGTTGTTTGGTTTAAAAAATTTCAAAAACTCAAAAAGATTTTTATTTTGTGTGTATTTTAGTTTGACACACTCTATGTGGCATACAATTGTGTTTGAATCCTATCTTTTCGCTCTCATGTGGACAGAACTTTTGGTTTAAATTGCCAATCCTTATTATGTTATTTACCATGCTTACATGAAGTAGTTGGATTTTGTGTTGCTTAAATGGATTCTATTTTTATATGCCTCAATTCACATATTCCCGAGCTCATTTGAAATTTTAATTTCATACGTATATTTGAGCTTTTTGAGGTGTTCTCTTACCAATCTTATCATCTACATATTTGTCACCTAGGAGGACTAGTGCATGTCAAAATTCGTTACAAGTGAGATTTTTGTGAAATATAAAAATAATATATATAAATGTGCACGAGGACGGGCTCCGAAAGGAATTATTATCCTTTGCGAATAGTAAGCCACTGTTTGAAATGGATCTAAAAGAAATACATGGTCCATGTAACACCCCGCCCGCCCGGGAAGAGCGAACGGAGCGCTAATGCGATAAAATAAATCAAAATCCACAAGTGACAAGGTATAGAGCATCACAATCCACTAATCTCAATCTCTTCAATTACAACAAGTCTCTCGAATAAAAAATACAACTATCTAACTCGAATAAAAATACAAATATACAAAGATCTAGACATCAAAATAATACAAAGCTTTCCCAAACAATCCTCGCTAAAATCAATCTCCATAGTGCCCCAAAATCCGCGCTAACCTGCCACTAAAAGAAAATATGGGAAAGTACACAATACGACAGGAATTATGCTCAACAAATATGGATTAGCAATGAATAAAACGTAACAACACGAGTACGAATATTCAAATCAAAATGAAAATCTCAAAGCATTTATCAATATAATTTCTCAACAACACTTTAACTGGGTCACCAGGCCTCACCACATCCGTATATGCTTTATCAAGCCATAGCCCGGGAAACAGGAATTTTGGCGGGTGCCCAACCTCCGTGCCATATAAAATCTCATGACAACGTGCTCATCAATAATATAATTATACCACATGTAACAAAATAACTTCAACAATTAATTTCCAAATTTCAATGAATTTATCAATTCAAATATGAGTTCAATTAACAAGAATTCAAAGAGAATGACACTCGCGAGATTAAGGAGAATATTTTGTAAAACCCCTTACCTCAAACCATGATGAGAAACGATCACATCCTCAAGATCAACACAAAAGATCTACAAAATATCCTCTAAGAACCTCCAACAAAATAGCCCCAAGAACACTTCTAATCTAAGGTTGTAACTCACAAATCTCAAGGGCTAATGTGTATATAAAAAGAAGAGGAATATAAAATTTATTTGCTGCCAAAATTTGTGCCAAAAGTAGGTTAAACGGCTTTCCCACGACTTCCTTTTATAATGCAAAGAAATGAAGAGTTGGAATCCAAAAGACTCCTTTAAATAAGGCAAATAAATGAAGAGTTGGAAGTTAAAACAACTCCAAGAGTTAAAAACATTTAAAAATCATTTTAAAACCCGTTTTAACTCCGTTTTCGAAACCATTTGAAATTCTCGCCTTTAAAAATAATAACTAACATATTTGAGCAATAAAAATAATTTTATCAAAAACTTTATTTTCCTCCATTTTCCTAAATTAATTAAAATAGCCCCAAATTACGCGGGTTGTTACAGTCTAATGGCCTAAAAATAAAATATGGCATTAAAAAGAAAAACATTGCCAAGGCTTAATTTTGTTTAATATATTCATTCAAATATACATGCTTATTGAGGGAGATTGGATGGTATATCAACGATTTTCACAATGTCCGTTTATCCTAGTCGTACTTTCAAAGTCATTACTCTATTGGTTCACAGAATCATCAAAAGTCTAGGTTTGTATGCATTGTGTATGTTTGTTCATTGAGTTCAATTTATATTGTCACATGAGGTTATATTCAAATGTGATGAAGTTTTCAATCAATTGAGAACTCCGTGAACATGTTTTAAGTGATTGGGTCTAAATTTAATCGTTACTAGTTCACACCCCAACACTTCCATTTCCATAAGACACGTTTTCGCCAGACGAGTGTGAAAAGCTTATCTTATTTTGTGTCATTTGTGTGTTTATATCTATATATATATGCGTGTGCATCTTTGGTATATCTAGAGAATATGTATATGTATATATATATATATATATATATATATATATATATATAGAGGCCCTCTCCTGTAAGGACTCCTTATAGTGCAGACTCCGGTACATACCATTTTTTTAAAATAGTAAAGAAATGAATTTTTTGATGAAACTTCATGGGTATGATCTCTATGGTGGGAAGATCATCTCCAATTTTTTTCACCAAAAAATTCAATAAAAAAACCGTTGAGATGAAGTGATATGTAAAAAAATAGTATAAATATGCATTTTCGACCGTTGAAATGTTGGCGATCATCTCACCCACTTTTTGATTGAATTTTTTGATGAAACTTCATGGATATGATCTCGATAGTGAGAAGATCATATCCATGGAGTTTCATCAAAAAATTCAATCATTAAAGCGGCTGGCGCCGACCCAACATTTCAACGGTTGAAAATGCATATATATACCATTTTTTTACATATCACTTCATCTCAACGGTTTTTTTATTGAATTTTTCGACGAAAAAAATTGGAGATGATCTTCTCACTATGGAGATCATATCCATGAAGTTTCATCAAAAAATTCATTTTTTTACTATTTTAAAAAAATGGTATGTACCGGGGTCTGCACCATAAGGAGTCCTTACAGGAGACTTTCTGTATATATATATATGATATTTTTATTTGGTCTTTGCCTTGATTTATAGTCCAACTATGCTTTAATTCATAATTTATATCTATCTTGTTGCATTCTTTGTTCATATCACCAGCTTAATACTTTATGTATAATATTGGTATCATTTTCTTGCATCTTAGTTGGTATCCGTTATTATTTGTTGGATTAGTTATGATTTTGTTGCCCACGTGCTTTAATGTTCTCATCACTTTATGCACAATTGCATGTTTAGCTTGTTATCCCATTCTATTTATCCCTTATTTAATTTAGAGGGTGTATATGCTTTAATTGGGGGAAATAAGTTATGTTTTGATTCTTTGTCCTTTGTCTATTTCTGAACAAAAAGGGGGAGAATGATAGGGAGAGAAATGGTATCTAATACTATTGTAATCGTATCTTAGTTTGGGAGATTTAACTTAGGGAGAGTTGCTATCTTCTTAGGTTGATCATAGTTGATAAAGGGGATAATTAATTTAGCGGGAGTATTTAATTTATATGCATTTAATATTCTTGATATTCCCTATGCATTTGATAGTTTGCTTAAGTGTGCAGGAATACTTCTAAATGGCAACTTTCATCATCGGTAAAGATATTGATCCTCGAGTTGTTTGAGTCAAGCATTGTATATTTTTTGGGTGGGATAGTTTTTTTAGTTTAGTAGATCTTGACGGCCCTTTAGTATAAAGCTTCATCATATGTCGTGTTTAATGTGCCTTGTTTCTACGTCACCTATATTTGTTCCATTTACTCCTATGGTATGAATACATTACATATTTATACAGGAGCTTGGAACAATTTGTATTGGGTGTAAGTTTTGTTTAAACAGTTGTTTATTTTCAGAAAATTCATCAAAACTTTAAAATAAAGTTTGTGGGCTAAAATCGAATTTTCATGCTTTCTGGATTTTCGTTCGATATTGTCGTTCGAACGAGGTTTGCCAACGAATTGCCTCTAGAACTTCATTCGATATTGTCATTCGAATGAGTTGGTTTGTTCAAACGAGAATGTCATTTGAACGAGTTTGGCAACGAGATTTCCCATCAGGCCACTGGAACATCGTTAGAAGGGTCGTTTGAACGAGACTTCGTTCGAATGAAAATCTCGTTCGAACGAAATTACCAACGGGAAATTAAAATGGTAGATTTGGGCAGTTTTTTACAATTTTCCCACTAATTTTCCTAACTAACTTTTGAGAGACTTACAAGTGTGGGAGCCAACTATTTTGAGTTAACTTTTTCACTATCTTCCAATCTCGAAGAGAGGGGTTTGAGAGCAAAATTCAAAGAAGAAAGAGTTCAAGTTTGAGTGTTTATTTTTCAAGATAAAATCTTTAAACACTTTTGGTTTACACTCATAGTTTGTTTATTCCAAGCTTCTATATAAATATCTTGCTTTGAGTGTTTGGCACTAGGCTGTCTTATCCGCATTGAAGAGATTGTTTGGGTTTACCTATAAATCCCTCAAAAAATAAGACTTTGTTTTGCTGCAACATTATCACATGGTGAAAGGAACCATGTGTTGTTGACGGTGTACCTAAAGTCTCATTGGTGAAGTCCAAGGTTTCGGTGGAGCTCTGAGATTATTGACGAGGCGAAGGTGTTTACAAGAAGACGCGTCAAAGCTTGAAAGGGGTCGAGTTGAGTAAGTAAGTCATCTATCTTATAATTGTAAAACCATACTTAGTGGACTTATGGCTAGGGCCGTCCGAGGTTGTTTCCCGTTTGAGGGTTTTTCCTCGTACATCGCGGCGTAGTGGTTAATTGTTTATTTTATCTTTTACAAAATCACCTAGAATGCATGCTTGGGTAAAAAAAAAAGAGTTGGTTTAAATCACTACTCATGTTTAATTTGGTGATACATAATTATTTGTGTAAATGTTAATTTGATTCAAGTCATCATTTAATTTGTAAAGATTGGTTTGACCTAAATTAGTATTATTTAAAATAGGACTTAGGCAAATTTCTAGGGCTTGGATTGAATTAATATGTTAAAGTGAACAATTTATTTGTTAATTAATTTTATTTCACTTTAAGGTGTGTTTAATTTTAATTTGTAAAAGAAAATAAAATTAGTTAATTTGTTTAATTGAACCATCTCGCTTCCGCATCTCTTTAAAAGGAAATTGAAATGACTTTTTGTTATAAATCTAAAAATTGGGGGCCTCATCTTCCAACAACTTCTAAATTTCTGTGTTTATCTTGAACTAAATTTCTTGAATAGCCTTGAATCGAACTTGAATCATGTTTGATGTATCTGAACTTGTATTAGATTTTTCTGTAATTTGAACTTGTATGTCTGTTCGAAGTTGAATTTTCATCAGTTTGATTGAATATAATGACACTTGAACCTTGAATTCACTCTTCATCTGATAGAAATAGGCTTTATGGATTGAACATTTGAAATGCGTTTTCTGGAATTGCGATAAACAACTGATATTATAATTGTGTTTGCATTTGCTACTGTACAACTTTATGAATGTTTAAATTGTAAAGATCGTTGGATTTGTTCCTTGTGTTCTTGAGAGAGACCCTTCATATTCTAAGGATTTCATTTTTTGAGAGACGTTTAAATTTCTAGAGTGTTTGATCTTGGAATTTACAAAGATTGAATGCCCACCTATTTGAGTGAGTAGCCGCGGTAAGGTAAAATCTCTTTAGTAACTTAGGCTTTCCTGAATTAATGCCTTCATAGCATAAAAAGAATTACTGTGGGATGGAGACATATGGCTACGGCCTGTAGTAACTCAGGGTCTTAGGTCCCTATACAGAGTCCACGACATTTTAGTCAGTGCATTTCCCATAGTGTAATGACTACAACATATAAGAAGATAAAATCCTTCCTCTCAAAATAATATGTCGTGGTGACAATAAACTTCTAGGGCTTTTGAACCCAACATTTGGTATACTTGGCCCAGTTGGCCCAAAAAATTTCTTGTTGCTCAACTTGATATATAATTGCACCTGTCGTGGCCTATGAGTGGACTTAGGACCGTATTGGCTGCGGGGCCTAACTGGGGACTCTCTGCTTTTCAGGTACTGCTAGAGCCATATGATCTTTGACCCGGACAAATTCTTTCAATTCGGCCTTTGAGGACTATAGGGATGTGCCAATTGAGTGATTACCCTAACTGTGTAGTGTTGGATTCAGATTTAAATCATGCGGGTATGGACGAAGAAGCCAATTCTAGCAACCATCCCAAGAACGTCGCAATAAGAATTGCATCTAATGCTTGGGATGGGCCTTCTGGCACATCTGGGAGGGCTGAGAGACCTCTTGTGTCACTTGGTATCCATAGTGTAATGACCTAAAATGGGTTGATTATGCGGCTGTTGCCTTTGAGTTTCATGAGGGTTTGATGTGCTCAGCACCTGTCGCGGGACAAAGACCGTGCTCGTCACTTGCATGCCTTCATTTATGGGCTGCGGCTACCAGTCCCTATCCCAATTAGAAGAATCTTCCAAACCATGACGTTAGCCCCAACCCAACTAGATCCCAATGGCTGGAGGGCCATTCTTGCAGCCGTTGTATTGTGGGAGAATAAATTCAGTAGAGATATTACTCCTGCGGAGTTTTTCCACTTCTACCGTCCAAACGAAAACTCCATAAAGTTTGCGGGGTATTACTACTTCTCAGTTCGCAATAGGGATGAGAACCTTTATTCCTGTAGGCCCACCAGTGTGAAGAATAAGAAGGGCAAATACTTCTATGTTTCTGGAGAAGGGTGGGAGATCAATCCTGAAGATACAGAGAGGGAGAGGTCATTTAGGATGTCGCGGCAATGCGGGTGTCCCTCCAAACTTGGTAAATACTTTTGAATTTTGGTCGCATCCCCTCTACGTAGTTTATTACTCCTCCCATTATGCCTTCATACTGACCTTTGCATTTTTCTATAGTTCTAAACAACTTGGAGCTGAGTATGCGACAAGATAAAATAGTTGGTATGGCTGCGACAATTCCTACTGAACAAAAGAAAATTCAATACACTTGTAACCTCCACGTATATTTTTGAATCAGGCTATTTTCCCAAGAAATCCATTCCCAAAGAAATAGGTGCTGAAGGTAATGCTGTTAGTTGATTTTTGATTCTGCGTCAATCATCTTTAACTTTAGATATTGATTGCTTTAATTTTTTCTCAGGTGAAGAAAGTTATAGGTCTCAATTAATAGCTCAACTAACTGAGATGGATGAGGATGCGGTGGTCCTAAATACACTGCTCGGTAGAGGAAAAACAAAAGGACCAAGTCCAAGCCTCCTGCCGCAGTGGCCTCTAGTGGCCAAATTGATCCTACCGCACTGTCAAATCTTGTTGTGGATCAAACAAATGTTGTCGCGCCCTCACATCAAGATGAGGATTTGGCCCCTAATGAGAGGTCTAAGGGAACCTTTGATGATAATATCGGAGATAACCTTACCGCGGTGGGTCTGATGTCACCCTCCTCTGATCAAGGTGTCCGTGGAACCTCTCTTGTACATGAAAGAAATTCTCCTCCCCCTTCATCCATAATTGTTGTTAATGAAAATTTGCCTCCTCCACAAGGAAGATGTCCGTAACCACAACCTCATAGACCGGATCCCTAGTCTTCCTGGGAAAATACTGCTCGTGCCGTCCACAGGATAAGGAAGGTAATGGATGGAGCCGATCTTAATCGGTTGGAAGCTGAGGACCATGAGTACTTGGAGTCCTATGCCCTCCAAAGTCTTCTGAGGGTAAGTAATAATAGCTTACACATATTTTTCACAATTTTGAGTTTTACTTTCTAACTCAATACACTTACAGGCTGCGGAAGATGTGGCGACCCAAAAAAATGCAGTACGAGGGTCTTTACAGGCTTAAGGAGGCTACGGAGTCTGTTCACAAAGATGATTTAGAGAAAGCAAGAGCTGAATTTTTCGAGGTTGGAAAGAAATCTTCTGCCGTGGCACTCCAGGCGGCTAAAATGGATCTTTAGGCTGCTATCAAATCTAGGGGAGAAGCTAAAGAAAATTTTAAGCAAGATGCGGAGGATCTCAAGGCTACCCAAGCTCAAACTGCGGAGGCTTGTAAGTTCGCGGAGCATACAAACAGCAAGCTGGGACTACTTGAGAAGAAATAAGAGGAGTTAAAGATTAAATTTTCCAATGATGATGAGGCCCAAGCAACGACGATAAAGAAGATGGAGGAAGATTACGTTACGGCTATTAAGAGGATGAAGGGGGACCACTCTGCGGCCCTTACTTAGAAAGATGAGTAGCACGGTGGTCTAACTAGTCATTGACAACATTGTTGCATCTTATAAAGGCTCGGAGTACTTCTTCCTTATCAACAACAGAGCTTATATTCGCATCCACTAGGAGCTGAGATATAGATTAGAAAAGTATTTACCTAATGCCGCGTCTACAATCAAGTCTTGGAGTGTCATGGATGCCAATCATGATGCATGTGTGGTCGAAATGAAGGCTGTAGTCGAGGACAGGACCAGGCTGAGGGCTGAGGCAGAGGCCGCGACTGAAGAGCATGATACAGATACAACGACAGAAGAGGAATATGGGAATGAAGAAGATGATGCCATCTCCTAGACTTCCATCTATTTGCAATTATTGGGGCTGCGTCCCCTTGCACTTTTACCTTTTGCAACTCCTTAATCGGCTGCGTCCCTTTGTCTGTAACTAATTTACTGCGGCACCTTTGATGATGACTTCTTGCCTCCTTTCTCTAGTAGCTTTTTTATTCTTCTGTGTTACATGATTCAACACTTGAATGAATTCCCTTTTGACCTTTCTACTTGAATTCCATTATTGTTGCACATAAATAGGTTTGAACATGGTCGCGACACCTTTAGGTGTTTGAATTGTCTACTGTAGCTTTAGAATCTCTTAATGGCCGCGAAAATATATATAGGGCTGTGACACCTTTGGGTGTTTGAATTGTACATTTAATTTTTAAAAAAATGCACTTTAACTAACGTATGGGTCATAGGTTGCGGCCATACTTAGAAACCATAATGGTATTTATCTTAAGGTCACGACACAATAATATGGATGGTTCCTTTACATAACTGGAAATAGATGCTCTTCTTGAACAGGGCTGTGACAATTTGACAATCCTGCATTTATCTATCGCGTCTTCTGAATGAATTTACTTAATGGCCGCAGCCATATTGACAGGGATGTGTCACTTTTGAATGTTTGAATTCCCTCTATTGTAGCTTTAATTGGATCTAAATCTAAGTCATTAACGCAATAACTCTTAGTCGCTTTAATGGCTGCAACTGTATTGATAGGGATACTTCACTCTTCTATCCCTTCATCTGAACATTGGCCTTTCCCTAGGCTAGTTTCTATTATTAAGCCACCCACAGCTAATATACGGGATACTATCGAGCCTCCCCAGGTTGAGTTATGTTATTAAGCCAACCATAGCTAATATACGGAATACTTTCAAGCCTCCCTAGGCTCGGTTATGTTATTAAGCCACCCACAACTAATATATGGGATACTTTCAAGCCTTCCCAGGCTTGATTATGTTATTAAGCCACCCATAGCTAATATAAGGGATACTTTAAGCATCCCCGGGTCGGGTTATATTACTATGCCACCCACCGCTATAGATATATATAAAGCCATCCCTGGCTAGATATTACAAGTCTCCCAACTTAATGACGCATCCTGAATGCTAAGAATGGGAATTTTAAGCCCCCGTGTCTAGATGACTCATCCCAAAAGCTAAGAGCGAGCATTGGAAGCCCTTGCAGCTAATGACGCATCACTAAAGTTAAAAATGGGCATTGGAAGCCCTTATGAGTGATGTTGCAGACCAATTTAAATAGTCGCTCTCGATGGTTGCTTTCACCATTTTGAATTGTCACTTGCTTTCGGACAATCAGGTGTCTTGACAAGCATTGTGGGCCTATTTAGATATCATCATTCCCGATATAACATACTGTCTCGAATCGAGATCTATTTAAGACGAAAATGGTCTTTATAAGATAACATTTCATGGAAATGAGAATCAAAATCTGTCACTATAAAAGTGAACTTTATTACATATAACTATACATATATATATGACTTTGTAAGGATAATATAAAGTTTAGTTTAAAACATCATAAGAGGAGTTTTTACTATAACGTAGAAACAGATGGAATGTAAGACATAAGCATGAAAAATGGGCATGTGGTTTATGAGACTAGACTTCATCCCCTGTAAATCTTTGAGGGACCTCTGCATCATCCCTTGCCTAATCAGCCTTTCAATTTCATCATTTAGTGCATAGCACTGCTCAGTGTCGTGGCCATGGTCCAGATGGAACTTGCACCACTTGGCTTTGTTCCTTTTGTAGAGTGGGGCCTTGAGCTTCTCTGGCCTCCTCAGCAACTTGTCCTCCTTAATGGATTCTAAAATGTCTTCAATTGGGAAGGCCAATGGGGTGTAGGCCTTAGAGCTCCCTTTTGTCTTCTCTTATTTCCTTGTCCGACTCTTGTTGATTGCTTTTGTGGACAGATCCTCTGGTACTCCTGCGATAATGAATGTTGTTGAAGCAATGTTCTTGGTTACCGCGCCCACATTATATGAGACCTCAGCCTCTAGCATTAGGACCCTCCAAGTCACATAGTTGACCTGGGTCTTGAGTGAGGCATGACTATCGTAGAGATGGTTGAGGTGATTGTACAGTTGCACAATCTCATCTTTGACTTCTGTGATCTGTCTGGATTCTCCCTCCATTTTTGATTTTGTTAGTCTTTACAAAGTATATATAATCTGAGACAAAACTAATAGAAGTGAGTAATCTCAGAAATATTGGAGAAACCAAGTAGGAAATGGGGATGCAGCATTTGCACTGCTACATGGTATTGATGTTGAGGTCGCGGCTAGTATGGAACATAGGTGCATTGTCGTGGCCTTTGCATGATATTCACCAATGTTGATATGGAGACCCTCCGATTCCATTCCTCGATGTTTTGAAGCTTCGATAATCGTTAGGCATTTTAACTACTCGATCGCACCCCCTCTTAGGCAGCAAAAGGAGAAACCACAGAATTTTTAGCCCAGACTGAGTTTTTCTCTCCCAATACGTGGACAGCATACCTACTAGGGTTTGTTAATGAGAGGATATCCTCACGGTGCACAAAACGGCACAGTTCCAATGTTAAACCCGAGATCATATGTCAATAATTGCAAAAAATTGGGTTAATACAATCCTTCCTTAATCGTTTAAAATTTTTGGGGCTAAAGCCTATTACACTTTTCAGTGTTATATAGATGAAACGATATCATAGGGGTACGTAAGATAGATATAAGGTCACAAAATAGAGACCTAAGAAAAGATCCGAATGTGTGAATTACGCATTTAAGGGTGTAAATATAAGACAGAGCTCAGTAACCAGAATTTACTCATGAGACGATGATCCAAAGGATGCCCACGAAAAAACTAAGGTGTTTAAGAACTCAAAACATAGATAAACAAGATTGGAATATCAAATTACCACAGACGGTGCCAAATTGATGACACTATAAATCATCCACTAGTCGTTCTCGTACAAGAAAATCATGTGTAGAATAAGTAAAGCATATATAAAGCGAGTAAATAGAGAGAAGACAAGATATAGAGTGCCTCAATCTATAAAATAGACATACGTCCACTATGTTGCTTCGTTCTCATTATATACATTGCATTGTAAAATATAATTGTGCTTAAAGAGGCGTACAAGTATGAGAATAAAGGAGAGTGCATGGTAGTATTGAGGATTCCGGTGTGCTAGATAGGTGGGTGCGATGTAGATGTGTGGCCTCCAAGTCGTGTGTTGAGGTTGAGTAGAGAGAATATGTATTGTAGAATCTCCACCGAGTATGTGGAATCGATCCTCTATTTAGAGGTGTGCTCCTCTATTTATAGGAGATATGCCCACGTGCTCTGAGCACATGATGTACATAAAATCTGGAGTTGATGTCATGGAGAGGGATGCGAGTTGTAACGAAAGCAATGTGAGTGTTGCATCTTGCAAAAGGCTAGAGCCAAAGATGCCGCACCATGTAGTGGGTTGCGTCGCAGCCTTTTCATAATGGTAAGTGGTATGTGACGCGCCCTGTATTTGGTAGGGCCGCACCCTGTGTTGAGTAGGGTCACCCTATGCTAAGAAGGGCCACGACATATAAGAATATGCGGTGCAGAGTATCATCCGCGATATGGTGTTGTATTTTTACTATTAGCTGGTCTAGTAGGAAAAGTGTAGCCATTCACTATATCTTCCCAGACTTCATCTCCCAAAGTTACCTGGATGAAAGCAATCATCCTTACCTTCCAGTAAGGAAAATTGGTGCCATCAAAGAGAGGGGGTCTGTAAAGGTTACCTAGTATCTAAAATTTCTCGTCCATACTTTGGTTTAAAAAAAAAACAATTTCACAAACACAGGATCTAAAATATTTTAAAACAGCAATGCTCTAATACCAATTGAAAAATGCCATTTAAGACATTTAATACAAGGTTCAACTATCAGAATGTCTCTTAACTATTTGTTAAAGAAACTCTTTCAATGAAAACAAAACTTAACACAAGATGTGTTTAAAATGATTATTAAAATAGTTTGAATGAGTGTGAACGAGTTATTTCAGATCTAGAGTAAAGCAGCTTTGAAAAACAAATCTTAAACTATTAAATCAACACAATTTAGAAGAAGGTGATGAGAAAATGAAGAAGAACACAAGTAATTTTTAACGTGGTAAAACCTCACCCAATTGGGGAAACATAAATGGTGACCTCTACGTCACAAGATGAAAAATTCACTAAAATCAATGTAACAAATTAGAACCTATTCAACAATCAAACCACAAAAACGCACCTAAACTATGTTCTGAATCGTTACCAACGCCTCTGGATTAGATCTGACTTCTCTCAAGGTTGTTGTTGTTGAGGTTCTCTCGAGCTTCATAACTTGACTTGATTCCAGTCTTTATTTCTACTAAAAAAAGTTCACAATCATATAACCAACACTTTAAGTGTGGGAGAGTGAAAGTGTAGTGGTGATATACTCTCCAACATACACATGCAACAAACTTACACTTAATACAGACATAATGACTTATCAAATTACGACATAACTAGATATGCAAGAAATTTCAAAATGAATTTAGTCAAAACTAAAACAGACTTTCAGATCATTCAAAATATCCACAGATGGAGAGGGAATGTTTTTGTGAATTATACGAGATCCTAACCCTTTTTGGTTTTAAAAATATTTTAGAGAAAGTGAAAATCCCAATCGAGATCTCAAAACTTGATCTTGGTCTAATATTTTGAGAAAATTGAAATCAGAATGAAGATTGTTGGTTTTGGGTTTGAAAACATAAAATCATTTTTAAACAATAACCAATAAACAAGATTTATTGAAAAGAGAAATCAAAATAGTAATCTATCTATGTGATATGTATCACAGAGACGAGATCTCAAGTTTCTATAAAGATAAACTAAAAACTCAACGTGATTAAGTGGAAAGATGATCAAGAACCAGAGAGGATAACTTCTAGAAACATGATCTAAACACTCAGGTTTAAAATATGATTTTTTTTTTCTAGATTAGGGTTTAACGAAGTTAGGGTTATGGTTTCCTTTCTCTCTCTTATGTTTTCTCTCCGTTATCTCTACTCTCTCTTTTTTTTCTCAAATGATGAACTTTCAAAAGTCTCTAAATGCATTACAAATGGCATCTATTTATACAGGAATTCGAAGGATCTGGAACGATGCCATAAACTAGGGGCTGAGATTAAGAGAATTTAAATCGATGCAAAACTAAGGGTTCACAAATAGTGGTGAAAATCCCAACTCTGATTAGTTAAAACCATCACACTTGGATTACTTCCAAACGCATGCAAAGCATAGATTGGGATGATCCAAAGATCCAGAATAATGTAAATGTTTGTGAGCGAATAACAACACAAATCGAACTATTTCCTATGCAACACGTGTAGGTTCAGGATCAAGACTCAAACTCGTGTTTTTGAGTTTATAAAAATACTATTTTCACCCACATATATTTCTGCCACTTTTGGATTCCACCTAAGACAGTTATAAGGCAAAAGAAATATTTGCAAATCAACCCAAAAACTTTATTAAGTTCCAATTTTAATTTCCAAAAATTAATTAAAATTCTTAAAACATATTAATTAAATTCCAAAAAATATTTAAAATCATATTAGGGGCTTTAACTCGCACAAGGTCATAATGAGAATGAAATACAATAACTATGCAGTCCTAGTGTGTGGTGTATGTGAAATACCATCAAGAACTTGTAGAGGAATATTAATGTAGCTATGAGAGTTCTGAGGCTTTTTGGTTCATCTAGGGATAGACACAATTTTGTCACTATTTCCAAACTAGATAAGCTCCTATATAATGTAGACTCAAATGAGTAAAAGATATAGGGTTCTTCAATAATTGGATGATACCCGCCAATAAAGCCAGCTTAGATGATGTCGTCCAGATCATGGAAGACCTGTTCCAACAAACGGGTAAAAGTTGTAGTATGCCCAAGCTACTTGATGCTTTAAAACTATTTTGTTCCCTTCACTTTTATATCTCCCCGTTGAGTGGTAGGATCTATATGAAGTCGTTCAGGTGGTAGACTGAATTGACTATTTATGGAAGGATGATATCATTGCCACCAGATGGGGGATGAGTTCAATACTTCAGATGAAGAGCATACTAGCTCAGTAGTCAGTATATGTGGAATGTTATTATTTGAGAATCTGCCATGGAAGATTAACAAAGTGGACAAACAACCCAAGATAGATGAAAAAACATGGTTTCTATTTTTCCCCATTTTTGGTAACCATATGACTATATTTGGGAGGCACTACAAGGTTCTCAACCCTAAATTAGTAACAACCAATAAGGGAAAATTTGTTGAGAAACTCCCTATGATAGAAATGACCCTCGAGGAGAGAAATGTCCTTGAACAACTAAAGAAAATGCCCACTAACATCACTCTGTGGGGGCTCTTTACGTCTTAATAATTTCTCAGAAATGCCTTGATTAAGATACTTATCCGGCCCACAGTCCCTCCTTGTACCACTCTAGAGGAAGCAATGAATCTGGTGGAATCTCTAACCTCTACTAGAATTCTCTCCTACTTACAAGAGGAAATGTCTAAGTTTGGTCCAAATCACAACTACGCTCTCAATATCTCTGTCGAGATCATGGGAAAGACTGTCCCTCTTTCACTTGTCGATAATGGATCAGAACTTAATGTTTGCCCATTAAGAACTCTCAACTTGTTGGCACTGAAAGTAAGCGATCTTTCTCTAACTTCTACCGTGGTGAGTGATTATGGCAATATTCGTCGAGAAGTGATGGGATACATAAAATTTATTATTGGGGCTGGGCCTATAAATCCGGTTATTGGATTCCAAGTCATCTATATATAGGCTTGTTTTAACTTATTGCTTGGCCGATAATGCCTCCATAGTATCAAGGGTGTGTCTTCCTCCCTCCATATAAAAAACTAAAGTTCTTCGACAATCGACAGGTCATCACCATCATGGACGAGGATGATAACACTAAGAACGCAAGCAACAGTAATCCGGTGCTAGAGATACACCACAGGGCGAATTATATGATTTTATCTGGATTCCAATTCTAACCTATTTCTCTCCTAATAGGGGATGATTTTAGAGGTAGAGTCTGTCCAGAGCACAAACCTCATGACAATGTCAATGTGATACTTATGTTAAGGAATATGCACTTTATATTCGGATTGGGTCCGGGACAACAACAACAGGGAACACTAGAACCCATAATGTTTAATAAGGCCTTTCCTCCATGTGTCCTTGTTTATTAACCATCACTAGGGGAACTCATAATGCTCTGCCAACCTCAGTTGAAGAGAAGGCTAGAAAGTTCCAAAACTATCTCAAAGGATTCCTTGAATGGAACATTCATAAAAAAGGGGGAATATTTTGCTTTTCGTGGATTTCTCGAACCGTGGTATCATCATGTGGACAAGAAGGTGAATCTGCGAATGACGATCTTCGTCGAAGATAGCTACCCATGGACTGAAAGTTCCCAGCATCATGTGCAACCACTCATTGAGAGGACTATAGCTTCTACCGAAGATTCTGATGAAAGTGACTTCGAAGACTTATTCAATATATAGATATTGGGGATAACACTCTCCGTGATCCACTCAAGCACTACATCATCAAATCCACCTATCTTGAGCAATAATACAAATGCACCTCTTCTCACCTGGCATGCTATACCAGTGCCACCCGCCGAAATGCAACCCAAATTAGATGTTTATCTCATTTTATCATCTTTTGTTATTCCTTCTTATTCTGATCACAATGTAATCAAGGGCACCTTTTATGAGGTTCTAAATGCTATTTTTCTCGAGAATGAAATAAATGAGGAATTTGAGTATCTTGTCGTGCCTTACATTAATTGCCTTTTTTCTAATCAAAATCTTGATGATGATGATTTTGGAAAGGAATAAATCTTAACTGATCTTAATAAGGTTAATAACAAATAAAATTACCACATTAAAATTAATGAAGATGAAATGTTGTTATTAATCACAATTCTAGTATCCAATTAAAAGAGATTAGGATAGGGTCGACTATTGACGAGCATGAGCGCACAAAACATGAAGAGATACAGAAGGAATTTTTGGATGTCTTTGCATGGTCTTACGATGACATGCCCGTCATCGATCCCTAAATAGCGCAGCATAAAATTCCAATGCTCCCGTAATGCAAATCGATCAAACTGAAACTGCAAAAGCTCTGCGCCGAATGGTCACTTAAGCTTAAGGAAAAGGTCGTTAAATAATTGAACATAGGCTTAATCCAAGTGATTGAATATCCCACATGGCTAGACAATATCGTACCCATGCCGAAATCTAAATGATGATTACCCGCTACCCAATATCGACATGAATGTAGAAAATACACCCAGTCATGCTCTCAAATCATTCGCTACTGGTTCTGCCGAATACAATCAGATCAAGATGCACCGAGTTCATTAAGAGAAAACCGCATTCATCACCCCATGGGAACATTTTGTTACACAGTTATGCCATTTGGTCTAAAGAACGCAGGGGATACCTACTAGAGGGTTTCCATAACCATATTACACGATATGATACATAAAGAGGTTGAGGTTTATGTTTCAATATGATTATCAAGTCTAAGACTCGGGAAGGTCATGCTCCATCTCTTTAGAAATTCTTTGAAATGCCACCACCCCGAATGGAGAAGCAAGTCCAAGGATTCCTTGGAAAGTTACATTATATTAGTCGGTTCATCTCTCATTTGACTTCTAGTTGCTAATTCATATTCAAAGTCCCATAGAAAGATTCAACCAAGGTTTGGAACGAAGCTTGTTAATAAGCCTTTCACCGAATCAAGAACTATCTAACCCGACTTCCGATACTCATGCCACGGTAACTTATTCTACCCCTACCCTTACACTTGACTGTAACAAACACAACAAATGGGGCTTTGTTGCACCAATACCTTGAAAAATCCCATAAAGAGAGGTCTATCTACTATGCTAATCACAAGTTGGTCAGGTACGAAATCAACTACACTTCCTTAGAGAAATCATATGTCTCTCTTGTCTGGGTTACCCAGAAATTCCATAAATATATGCTCGCTTTTCACAACAGACTTTGAATAGACCGAATAACGGCGGTGTGATAATTGATTTATATTAAATTCGCAAGTTTCCAAGTAACCCTTATTTAATTTCAGTCCCAAAACATGCATCTAAGGTGCGTGTGTCAACCCATAAATAAATAAAGCACGTGACACAGAAATATGCTGAGACACAGATTTTAGGAAAAAACCCCTTTCGGGTAAAACCTTTATTTCACTATGAATATATAAATCGCAACTTACAATTACATAGAGAAATCTGCAATCAATCAACGTGCAGCCAACCCATAAAGACACGCAGTCTTGAACTCAGTAAGAGAATACACGCAGCACCCTCCAAGGACTCGCAGCCCACACAACAAAGGAAGAACCGCAGCTCTCCTCAATGACACGCAACCATAACACTTTGTAGAGACTCCCTCAGCAATGACACGCAGCCATCGGTTGCAAAGATCTCTCCACAAAAGTTGAACAGTAGAAAAGCCTGTGTTCTAGGGTTCCAAAAGATTCACAAAAGTAATTGGGATTTTTGTGTGTGAATCGAAAAGATGTTTGTCACGTCAAAAATTGAAGTTTTATTGTGTTTTAACTCTTAGAAACGTTTTCTCAAAGACTTAAAAAATACACCAACGAAGTAGGTATATATATAGAAAATAAGAGTCGGTGGATAAAAAACACACGAAACTTTTCGAACTTATCCCAGGCGGACCGGTTCGGCTTGGTGGCGGATCGGTTCGGCTTGGTGGCGGATCGGTCCGACCTTGTATCGGTTCTTTTAAAAAATGGCTTATTCGGTTCGCAATAGGTCCGGGTTATACTGGCCAAAGCAAGGCGGATCGGTCGGGGTAGAGGGTGGACCAGTCCGGTGGCGAATCGATCCGGCAGGAGGCGGATCGGTTCGGATTCCCAGATAAATAAAAAACTTTACCAAGTTCATCCTCGCAGAGGCTATGATGTTGAAAATGCTTTGATATTCGGATCCGTTGATGTAGATGCGATCTTGAATTTCTTCAACGGTGTAACGGCGTACGACATACAAATTGATACTGGACAAAAATGTCCTTACAAATCTCCCCCTATGTCTATGCCGGTGCATACATAAAAAATCCGAATTATCAACTAATGACCTATACAAATATACCCTCCCATTAACCCTAAAGATGGAAAGATACAAATGTTTAAATCTTCATCGTTTGTTCTTCAATCTTCAACAATCATCAAATCTCAAAGCTTTTCTCATCAGGGTGTGCAACATATTGATCTTCAATCTTCATACCTACACACATGAGACAAAGAAAATACCACGTGACATATCGAGTTTGAAATGAGATAAACATGGATACCAATATATGATAAAAACATAAGATATATCTTAAAAAACTCCCCCAAAATTCAAACTCCCCCATAGTATGATAATTCTTTCTCCCCCTTTTTATGATGTCCCCAAATAGACAAATGAGAATAATGAATCAAATAAGCAAAATCGGGGTGTCACGGTACACAAAACAGGGCATCAAATAATATGGTAAACGATCTCTTACAAGGAGATGCTCAAAAAAATTCACAAACTATTTTTGATTTTTTTTCAATTTTTTTCATACAAAAATAAGATACATTTGAAAAAAAATATGCTACAAAAATCACACCATGGATTTAGACTCAAACAACCAAGTCATGGAAATGGAATGAATGGGTGTGAACACATTCGATAGGTAAATCAACTCAATCAATCATATGTGCACGATGCATATGTGTACCCCTAACGAATGATCATCAAAAGTATCCTTAGGTGAAGATATTGTTGAATTTATATGACATCGTCTTATGCAAATCAACACATCAAAGTCAAAATGATTTCCACCCCAATAACGTCCAAAACTATGTAGCGCATTTTCAAGCATTTCAAGGACGTGCAAACCCGTTTTAAATTCTCCAACCAAACTCCTTCATATATATTTTCTTTTTAGAGGTAATCTAAATTCTCAAACTTTGGAGAATTGGTGCAAAAACCTAAGTAGCCCATAATTTGGCATGAATATATTTTTATTGCCTTTCATTTTTTTCGGGCTCTTTTAAACCTCTTTGGACCTCGGATAATAAAATTCCTCAATTTTTTAGGTCCTTTTTAACGGTGGCTTTTGCGCAAAGGATAGATGATTACCTTTCGCAGCCCCTCCCCGTTATCAAACAAATCACACAAACTCACAAAACGGTTTTTATATGCACAAAATCCTTATCAAAATTTATCGCACTTGGTTTGTTTTAAGGACAGGATTGAAGTGAAAACACCCAACCAACATGTGATAAGACAAGCACAATAATCAAACAAATTCGTGCATGCGTGCAATAAAGGAAACATGAGTCAAACATGTAGGAAGTAACACTTAATTACATCTTAATGACTCCAAACATTATAAAGCACAAGGATGAATTGACCTATTATCTCAAATAACTATCAAACAGTCACATGGATAAATGGAATGATGTAGTGACTTGGTCATCCTAAGTATTCATCCATAAACGGTGCAAACAAAATAAAAAAATCTTTTTGGATTTTCTCAAAATTTTATCAAAATAAAATCTTTTTGTATTTTTCAAATTTTTTTCAAAAAAAATAAAAACTTACAAAAATGATACATACTAGCAATAGGCAAACAATTACATCATGAAAATCACCCTATGATAGTAAACAAGTCAAACCTCAATCATTAGGTGCGGAGGGGTTTTCCAAAGGTGGTGACAGCTTATGAAAAACCTCCATCAATTCTTGTGAAGATTTGACCAAAAACTTAACTTGCTCACCTAAATGTGCAAACTCTCTCATGTAGTCTTCGGGAGCATGTAAAGTTTCATGTGTGGGAGCATGTGTGCCAGAAACACGTGTAGAAGCAAAACGTGACACATACCCCAACTTAAAGCAAAATTCCCTAAGGTGTCCTCTCCTCTTGCAATGTGAACAAACATAAATAGGCCTAGGAACACCTCTCTCAAAAGCTCTAGGACGTGCTCTCTTAATAGGAATGGGACGCCTAGGTGGGTTAGGGTGAGACTTATGTGAATCTAACACTAAAGTGGGAACCGTCTCGGGTGCCAATTGGGAAGTAGAAGCACCGTCATGACTTATTCCTAAATTATCACCTTTACCCTTATGAACCACCTTTTCAACCTTCTTAGATGCGTTCAGAAAATTGACTTTGACCTCCCTGGCACGTTCGAGATCACTCTCGAGTTGGGATACACGTGTCATCAGACTAGACAACGTGTCGGTCAAATCACACTTCTCCTTTCTCAAAACCTCCTTCTCTTTCTCCAAATCTAAAACCCGATGACCTAAATCCCTATTATACTTCTTCGTTTTCAAGGTCTCGGTGTACAAATCTCTAAAAAAAATTTGAAGCTCACTTTCATCTCCACTCTCCAACTCGCTCTCATCTCCACTAGAAACACTCGAGTCATCACTGGTGCTCTCAGGACCTTTATCAATGTGAGACAAAGTGGGTGTGCTCACACGACTCGAAAAAGCTATAAACTTCTCACCACTCGTCTCATCACCCTCATCTTCACTGCTATCACTAAGTGTGGCGGGCATAGATACTTTCTTTCCTTTCTTTCTAAGACATGTAGGACACTCAAATGACTTATGTCCCTTACCCCCACATTCAAAACAAGTGACGTTCTCAAAATCTTCCTCACACTCCTCATTGGATTCATTCTCTTTTTCCCTCTCACCACTTTCTTTGGACTTTCCTTTCTTTTTAGTTTTCTCAAAAAAAAAAACTTTTTATTGGAAGAATTATTTTTGTTCATGTTAAGAAATTTTTTTAAATTTTTCGCAAAAAAGGCCGTATCATTAAAATCAAAATATCCCTCAGAATCTGACTCACAAACTTTTTCTTTCTTTTTCTTAAAATGATTCTTTAAAGCAATGCCATTATCCTTAGCCTTAATGATTTTTGGAAACATGTCAATCTCATAGGTTTGAAGATCTCCTACAAGTTCTTCCAACTTAAGTGATTTCAAATTTCCCAAAGAGTTCAAAACAGTGATTTTAGGAATAAAGCGTTTTGGGAGAGATCTCAAAATCTTTTTAATGACACGCGTGTTATCAATAACCTCACCCAAATTAAAACATGTGTTAACAATGTGTGACAAACTAGCATAAAAATCATCAAAACATTCAGACTCAGACATGGTAATAGTCTCAAATTGGGTGGTCAAATTTCGTAATTTTGATTCTTTAACCGCGTTCGTACCCTCATGTGTTAGTTTCAAAACATCCCAAGCCTCTTTAGACGTGGTGCACGTCATAATTCGGCGAAACTCATCAGGAGAGATAGCTCCAGAAATAGCACTCAGACCACGGGAATTAAAATTGGACAATTTATAATCATCTTCAGTCCATGCTGACACGAGTTTTAAAGTGGTGATGTTATTAACAGTGACCGTGGGAGGAGTCCAACTATTTTCGCAAAGCAACCAAACACGCTCGTCAATAGATTTTAAAATCGATTTCATACGAGCTTTCCAGTAGGCATAATTAGACCCGTCAAAAATAGGCATCTGATTATATAAGTGCTCCATAGGAAAAAATGCGAATTTTCACAAAACTGATTTTTCAAAAAAAAATATCACACGATTTTGCGGAAAATAGGAAAACGCAATATATTAGCGCAACCGGCTCTGATACCAATTTGAATAGACCAAATAACAGCGGTGTGATAATTAATTTAAATTAAAGTCGCAAGTTTCCAAGTAACCCTTATTTAATTAGAGTCCCTAAACATGCATCAAAGGTGCGTGTGTCAACCCATAAATAAATAAAGCATGTGACACAAAAATATGCTGAGACACAGATTTTAGGAAAAAACCCCTTTCGGGTAAAACCTTTATTTCACTATGAATATATAAATCGCAACTTACAATTACATAGAGAAATCTGCAATCGATCAACGTGCAGCCAACCCACAAAGACACGCAGTCTTGAACTCAGTAAGAGAATACACACAGTACCCTCCAAGGACTCGCAGCCCACACAACAAAGGAAGAACCGCAGCTCTCCTCAATTACACG
Source organism: Sambucus nigra (assembly GCA_949130495.1). Classification (NCBI taxonomy): domain Eukaryota; kingdom Viridiplantae; phylum Streptophyta; class Magnoliopsida; order Dipsacales; family Adoxaceae; genus Sambucus; species Sambucus nigra. Next base: position 510,160,281 of record OX422218.1, on the reverse strand, counting down.
CAGCCATAACACTTTGTAGAGACTCCCTCAGCAATGACACGCAGCCCTTGGTTGCAAAGATCTCTCCACAAAAGTTGAACAATATCAAAGCTTGTGTTCTAGGGTTCCAAAAGATTCACAAAAGTAATTGGGATTTTTGTGTGTGAATCGAAAAGATATTTGGCACATCAAAAATTGAAGTCTTGTTGTGTTTTAACTCTTAGAAACGTGTTCTCAAAGACTTAAAAAAATACACCAACAAAATAGGTATATATATAGAAAATAAGAGTCGGTGGATAAAAAACACACGGAACTGTTCGAACTTATCCCAGGCGGATCGGTCCGACTCGGTGGCGGATCGGTCCAACCTCGAATCGGTTCTTTTAAAAAAATGGCTTCTTCAGTTCGCAATCGGTCCGGGGTATACTGGCCAAAGCAAGGTGGATCGGTCGGGGTAGAGGGTGGACCAGTCCGATGGCGGATCGGTCCCGAAGGGGGCGGACCGGTCCGGATTCCCAGAAAAATAAAAAACTTTACCACGTTCATCCTCGCAGAGGCTATGATGTTGAAAACGCTTTGATATTCGGATTCGTTGATGTAGATACGATCTTGAATTTCTTCAACGGTGTAATGGCGTACGACATACAAATTGATACTGGACAAAAATGTCCTTACAGACTTGTGTCTAGAATAGATCCTATCAAATAATTACTTGAGAAACGTACCCTATCTAGCCGAATGGCCCGATATTTAATACTACTAGCTGAGTTCGATATTATGTATGTCACATAAAATGCCATGAAAGGGATAGCCATCTCTAACTACTTGGTTGATTACACCATAGAAGAAGATAATGTTTGGATCTTCGAGTTCCCAGATGAAGATATCCTTTGCACCTCTTAAAAAGTCCTCCGATGAAAAATGTTATTTGATGGTGCTACCAATATAAAAAGATACGACATTGGGATACTCCTGATCGCCCCTGATGACTCTCACACTCCCATTGCCATCGAGATAGACTTTACCTACACTAACAACATGATCAAAGATCTAGCATCCCAATTTCAATATATCACCTACCACTACTTACCCCGAGTAAGGAGTATTTTTCTCGATGCCCTTGCTACCATGGCATCCGTGGTCAACATGCCCGAAGGAATAACGATGGCCCCCTTCCAAGTCCAAAAGAAAGCTAAACCAACCCATAAATACCACATTGATCTCGTCATAAAAGAATATAGTAACATGATGCAATGCTGGTATTATGATATTCGACTTCTCCTCAAGAACTATAGGTACCCCCAAGGTGCCAACAAGAAAGACCGAGTGACGTTTTGCAAATTGGCTACTTAATACATTATCTGCGATAAAATCACTTTTCAAGAGAAACTTCGATGGACCCACTCACACTGCATCGCGGGGGATGACATTGAAGAAATGATGCAGAAGATCCACAACGAGGAGTGTAGAACCCAAATGAATGGACATATGATCACCAAGAAGATCATCCGATACAGTTGCTATTGGAATGCCATGGTTTAGGATTTCACTCCCTATGTCCACATATGCCATAAATGCCAACAATTTTCCAACCTCCAATGCATGCGTCCATGAGAATTGTACAACATGACTTCTCCATGGCCATTTTCCACATGGGGCATCGATATCATTGGTAAGGTTACACCTAAAGCCTCCAACGGGAATGAATTCATCTTATTTTCCATTGATTACTTCATCCAATGGCTTGTAATCGAGTGATACTCAATGCTCAATTCTAAAAAGGTAGCCAAGTTCATTCAAAAAACATCGTCTGCTGATATGAGGTCCCACATGAGCTACTGTTAGATAACAGGTTACATTTTGAGGCAAAACTCATAGAATTGGGGGATAAATATTGGATTGTGAGGCACAAATATTCTCCCTATTGACCTCAAACCAACGGTGCAATTGAACGTGCTAATAAGAACCTTAAATCAATCATTAGCAAGATGATCGAGAGTTACCGAGATTTGGCCAATCGGATCCTTAATACCTTTTAGGACTACTGCACTTCAGTTGTAACATCTATCGGGGCTACCCCTTACTCTCTGGTATATGGTATGGAAGTAGTCTTACTCATCGAGCAAGAAATACAGTCATTATGAATCCTGATTGAAATTAAAGTAAGCAAAGAATATAGGCATCAAAGCCGTCTTGATGAATTGTTACTCTTGGACGAAATAAGACTTGAGGCTCTATATGATATATAAGGGTACCATCGCCAAATAGCACGATCATTCAATAGCATAGTCAAGGACTGCGGTGTTCGAGAAGGGGACTTGTCCCTTAAAGAAATTATAGAACCCATCTGGGACTCTAGAGGGAAATTCAAGACAAATTGGAGTGGCCCGTACATTATGAAAAAGTTCCTATCTGATGGTGCTTCTATGCTCATCGACCTCGATGGGGACGAGATGGCGTGGCCAGTCAACCAGTATCGTCCCAAGAAATTCTACCATTAGTGTGAAATCTCTATGCGATATGATTTCTCTCATCCCCCATCTATTCTAAAAAAAATCTTCATTTCCCTCCACTCAAAACTATATGGGGCCAAATCCTCTAAAAATCCTTTTTACATTAAAAAATAAAACTCAAAAAAATTTCAAAACCCCTAGAGGTAGTAGGTAGCTCATACGCTTCACATGGGCAGGACCCCCTTTTTTTTCCACAAAATGCTATTCTTTTCTTACCTCCATGAACTACAATTCATTTTATCATTTACGTGATCAAAAGGATTATGTATGCCTTAGCGATTGGTATAGACAATTCAAATGTAAACATCATCAAGAGGCACAATAATATAATTTAATTCCTTTTTTGTTACATTTTGGGAAATGTCGGTACGATTACACTAAATATCAGCATATGGAGTCAAACACCTTCCCCCTCCAACCATACTGTCCTAAAACAAAACAAGCCAAACTCTAAACTTCCCAAATTATTCCTACACAACCAAAAAAAACAAATACATAACCAAACAATAAAAGCATCACATAATCACATATAATCCACAGCTTAACAAAATTACTCTTCCCGAAATTTCCAGAAGAACCAACCCCAACATCATCTACATCTTAGGGTCCCTAAACTTCCCCTGCTTGGATAGTATACCGAAGTCGCTTCATGGAATGGTAAGCCAAGACCAGTCTGGGAAAAACCACTATGCCTCCCTCCATGGTGTTAAACCAGCCAAGAAATCTCATCCTGGTTTCCTCGACCAACATCTTAGACACTACCCTCCTCCACTGTCATTTCATATAGTCCCTAGAAATGTGCCAAACCCTGCAAAGAGATTAGGAAGTATGGACGATGATTCTCCCATAAAGATCCCAGTCGCATGTCCATGCCTTTCGTAAAATCTTCTACAGGAAAGAAACCTAGGGTACGGGAAGACACAATTGCTCCCACTAAACTTTACATAGTAGCCACTAGGGAAAATATAAAATGGTCTGCCTGAGGCCAACCAACCGCACATACTCGCATTCCCCTGGTTCTAGAATGGGCTGAAACTTCAAGCTTCGTCCTCTACAAACCAGTTTACCCCCACTAAGGTACCGACCAACGCAAACATCCAGCTTCGTCCTCTACAACCCAATTTACCCAGTTCTCGATGTTCAGGACAAAATTAATGAAATAATGGGTAAAGAAATTTGGCACAACTGCCAAGGAATATTCAGGAGGAACCGCCAAAAAAATCTCTCAAACAGCCACATGAGCACCATAACAAGGATTCCTCGTAAAAAATCAGAACAACCTTCCCTCCAAGCATTTAGACCATTCAGGGTCTCTGCAGTATCACCGAAATAGGATTGCGATTATATGACCTCCATACTATAATAGCAGGCAATTGAGGTTCCACAATCACGTCCCCTATCACTAGGAAAAGCCTCGAAGTTAGGACAAAGGTAACAACTCCAACATCAGTGTAGTCTCTTAAAAACAACAAATTCAGTACAATTTAATGAAGGCGACAAGCCCCACTTTATAACCTAACTTTCTATATCCTCAAACATATACCAACCAAGACTCCAAGGCCTTCCTCAACTCAAAAATTATAAAACACTCATTTTGCCTACTCAAAATAAATCCCTTCAAAAGGGAATCTCTTTTAAAACCAAGCCTCCAAGGTCACCTTCTACTCAAACACATGCAAAAAAATTTGAAAAAACACACTTTTCCTACTATTTCTCAACATAAAACTCACCAGCAAATTAAAGTGAATGTAGGGTAAGCCATTAAATCATGATAATCAAATAAAATTTGCATATCTTTTTGCCTTTTTGAGTCACTTTTCAAGTGCAATGCCGCTACATCAAGCTTGTAATATGATCACCAAGCTCCCATCATCAATTATGAATCTCCAAGAAAATCATGTGGAGCCATCCCTCAAGGGTAAAAGGCCACATACATCCCCAATAGAGATTCAACAATCCTACCCAGTGTCGCCTACCCGATCTTAGGCATCAACCTCAGCATACGATCCACCTCTATCTGAAAACCCCCGCAATCCGAAACCCCCTGAAATTTCGTACAAATAAATCACAGAAAGTACCAAAAATTCCCTGGAAAATTCCTAAAATTGCCAAATAAATTTTAAGACACTTCTTCACCAAGAAAATCAATTTTCAAGTTCCCCAAATTCCTAGCCGAATTAATATTACATTTTACCCCACCTTAAAAATTCATAAAAAATCAACTTCATCTACACCAGAAATAAAATGCCCCTTGAGCAGAGTGACCCATTTCCACAACAGGAATTCCCTAATTAAACTTTTCCCTAGAGAAATTCCAAATTTCCCTAAGCAGAGTTAGAAGCGTTAACTGGGCATCTCTCCAACAATACATCCCCCAAACGGAACCTCAAAACCTCAAGCCATCAATTGTCTCCCCAAATGGAATTCCCAGACTAATATTTTCAACTCCTTCTCAAAAGGATGTAATCCCTTAATGAATGTCTCCTCTCGAGTAGAGTCTCAAATAGAAATTCCCAAGGAGAGCTATTCCTCACACTTCCACTTAACATCCTCAGAATTGACCTCAACCCTCAGAATTGGTCGCTTCATACTTATGGCCCTCAAAAATAACTTCAAACTTTAGAATTGGTCTCTTAAGTTCCTCAGAATTGACCTCGACCCTCAGAATTGGTCGCTCCTATGTAAGGTTCTTAGAATTGAGCTCGACCCTCAGAGTTGGTCCCTCTCCACTTAAAGTCCTCATAATTGACCTCGACCCTCAGAATTGGTAGCTCTTACTTAAGGTCATTGGAATTGACCTTGACCCTCAGAATTAGTTGCTCTCCACTTAAGATCCTAAAAAATAACCTCGACCCTCAGAATTGGTCACTCGTACTTAAGGTCCTCGGAATTGACATCGATCTTCAGAATTGGTTGCTCCGACTTAAAGTCCTCAGAATTAACAACCCTCATAATTGGTCACTCACCACTTAAGGTCCTCGTAATTTACCTTAACCCTCAGAATTGGTCGCCCGAACTTAAGGTCCTCGGAATTGACCTCGACACTCAAAATTGGTCGCTCCTTACTTTAGGTCCTCAAAATTGACTTCAGACCGCAGAATTTGTCATCCCCGTCATTACCTTCGTTATTCAAAAATGGTATTGACCCTCGGAATCGATCATCCTTATCCATTTAGGTTCTGCTTAATTGACCTCTTTCGCAAAACATCATGTGGTCTCGATTTAACGGCTTTTATTTTTCCTAAGCTCACCCATCGAGGGGATCTATAGACACCACATTTTAGGTCTCTCCTTAGTTCCCTAGCACCTCCCCATTTCACTACAAATCCTAGGCTAAACTCTGAATACCAATCTAGAGGCCATCGGGAGCTCTCGGGTCCCATTTGACTCTAAATAACTCTATCGTTAGAGAGAAAGTTTGATGAATCTTTTAAGGGCTCTGAATATCCTTTCCAATGGTCCACCCCATGCACAAATTGACATAATGGGTCGGATAAATAGACATTTTACTACTAAAATCTGATCTGGAGGCCACCGGGCGTTCCCATGCCCCGTTTGACTCCGGTCAACTATATCATCAAAGTGAAAGATTAATGAATCTTCAAAAGGATCTGAATCCATTTTCCAATGGTCTACCATGTGCATGAATCATCATTACAGTTCAGATGAATAAACCATTTTACTACTAAAAATAGATTTGGAGGCCACCGCGCGCTCTGGGGCCCCATTTTAACCCCAATCAACTTTATCATCAGAGAAAAATATCAATGAATCCTAGAAGGGCACTAAAAATCCTTTCTAATTTCCTACCTTATGCACAAAATGACATAACCACGCGGACGAATGATCCATTTTCTCCCAAAACAGATCTAGAGGTTATCGAGTGCTCCCGGGCCCTATTTGACCAAGGTCAACTCTTCAACTCGAATGAGACTGAATGTATCTTCGAAGGTCACTAAATACCATTTGCAACGGTTTTCCCCTTTCACAAATTAGCCTTACTGTATGAACAAATAACCCATTTTACTCTGAAACATCACCAAGCCCTTTTGGGCCCCGTTTAACCAAAGTCAGCTATATTAACTAAGTGAAGATCTTTGGAATGATGGATTAGCTCGCATAAATTTTCCAACGGTCTACCCCGTGTGAAATTTTGGCTTATGGTTTGGATGAACGATCCATTACCGTTTGACAATCTTCTGTCAAAATGATCGACTGGCAGTTCTGAGCCGCCTTTGACCCAACGTCAACTCTCGAACCCGAGACCAGCCCAAAGGAATCTTAAAGGTCTTTTAATTACCTTTCTAACGGTATGACCCCTATGTGATTTGGATTTATGGATTACGTTCTATGACCTTTTTTTGGAAAAATCTCCACGAGTCTACCGATTAGCAGGTCCATTTCCTTGCCTATCCGTAGTGTGCCTAGGGTTACCTACCAATTGGAAGTGATAGGGGTATGCTGATCAGTATTCACCCTACCCTACAAAATTAGGGCATGATCTCACTCTCAAAGGACACCTCAGATACATCAATATTTTAGATTTATGCAACATTCTCTTTCAATCAGCGAAGTTTCCTTGTGCAAAATTCCCTCCCATCATTCATTCCCATAATTTTCATACCCACTTTAGCACAATCTACTTATCTCTCATCCAACATTCATCACAACATTCAAGGGAGTTCATCAAGGATCAAGATCAAGCCTCAATCCTCCTTATAAGGGCCAAATATCATTCTCTCTTTAGTTCTTTATTTTCTCATTAGTTATATAATTCTGAATCTAGTTTTTACTTTTGTTCATACACATTAACACCTCATCATTTATTAGTTATATTGCACATATTTTTTTTACTACAAAAAAAGTAAGAAGTGTTACACCTATAAATTCCAGCGGGATTATTCACCAAATTTTCTCAAAACGAAAATAACTTTTATTTCACACACACACACACACACACATAAAATTAACTCCCATTTGGAATCTATGTGATAAACCCACCCTGATGCTTCATACGAACTACATGGACTTTGATGCCTTATAGGCTACGTAGGTGTTTTGGGTTAAAACCAGAGACTCGAGTCCAATTTTCCCATTTTCACTTCTTCATCCTTTTTATCTATACATTAATCGTATATATATCATACTTGTGATTTGTAATGGTGTTTTATCTAACAAATACTATCATTTTATCATAATGATTAATATCTCGATAAAAGCATACATCGTATTTTCTAAATATTATTTTGGATACATTACTATGGATGACCTCACTCTATCTATTCCATGATATGGGTTGGGTAATTCCGATCTCCATCTGTAAATACATGCACACACAGTTCATAGATAAATTATGTAAAATAGTAACATAAGCCCATGAGATACCGAAAGGGCGGGATGGGTGCCTATTACCTTCTCATTTTGTAACTTAGCCCCTGAACCTCTGAACTATTGGTTTCATAAGTATTATTTTTTATTTGATGTCATTATATCAAGGAGGAGACGTGTTCTTTTGACTACTTTGTGAAAAATAGGTTAGCGACTCTGTCTCTTTACATTACCCAACATCGTCCATGGCTAAAGCTCATGCCTTCACTCCTCCCCCTGGGGAAGGAAAATAATAGGATGGCCAGTATGAAAATTGTGTAAAGCCTCATAGACTAGTGTCTTTGCAATAACCTAGTAATTGCGATTTGGGTATTAAGAAGTTCGTAGAGCGTACCTACGATGAAAACGTCGTGGATCATGAAATCTTGTCATGTTCTGAGGATTTTGTGTGAAGTATGTTTGGTGTCTTTAGGAAACTACTTAAGTTCGGTATGAAGAAGTACTAGTGTATTGGTAATGATCATAGTGAGGGTCATGGAATGAACTAAGGTCATTGGTCAAGGTTAAAAATGGTCGAATAGTGTGCATACCGGGTGCTCTCACCCAAATTGGCACAGTCGGGTGGTATAACCTTCTATCAAAAATTTGGATCTTGTGTTGTGAGTGGGATTAATAATCGAGTGTCATAGAATAACTAGTGTTGATGGTGTGACACTTGATTTTGAGGTGTTCTAGGAAATGTATTCGGACTTACATTGATGACAACGCCTGGAGACTTGAAAGTGGCATCCCAAAAAGGGAGATATCGAAGCATGATTAGAATGTTGGCATATGCCAAAAATATATGTTAGTATAACCCTAGTAAGATAGGGACTAGTTATTGAAAAGTCTTACCAAGTTGGTAAGGATTAGGAGATGTAGCCTTGTATGGTACTCACTACCCGCAGTATGCTAATGGTGACTGTTGTACTTGTCACGTAAGTTTAGTTTGGGTCATACTCAGAGGTGAGCTTAGTGAAAACCTTATGTAGTTGAAGGTTAGGTGTAAGGTCAATGATTTTCTTAACCGGGTTATTCTTATGGAGACATTAGGGTGCGATCACGATATGACAATAACTTTGGTGTGTTAGGTTGGTCACGACATCGCTAGAGATGTGGACAAGGTCGAATTAGATAGATGCAATAGACATTCTCCATCCAGGGTGGTTCATGTGTGTCTAGGATGTGAGGGGGAGACCCTTACTTATAAGGAGGTAAATAGAGATTTTTACTTTCCATAGAATAACAGGTTTGTACATTTCTTTTGTCTTGTGGGGGTGAATGGTTGGGATTCGATTCGTCACGAATGGTAACTCAAGACAAGGTGAGTGGCTAGGTCGGTACCTATGAAAATGTATGGTAGGAGTCATAAACTTTGAAGCAGGTAGCATAGGTTCGCTTTCTGTAAACCATAGTCCGATGCGTATCGATGGGATTTGCTAGGAACGGTTGTTAGTGCCTTTGACTATTGTCTGGTATCCCTTTCGGTTCCAGTAACCAACGATTGGTATTCCTATTAATGTGGTAGCTATGATGGGTACCATGCCACGGTACGATGCGGTTGGACCTATTAGAGTGCGAGTGGGCCTGGCATGGATGATGAAGCTCAATAACAGGGTGTGCACCCTATTTGAGGTATTATTTCTATTTCACAAAGGTAAGTGTGAGGATGGCTATTCTTTCGACCGCATAATTTTCTCATAGTAATTACTTTCCTTAGGATTAATGACCTTACGATTGGCCGACATAGTAGCTAGTGGCTCTAGTTTTAAATAATAGGATGGTGACTTGAACACATTAGATAATGTTTTACCAAGAGGAAATTTAGCACCCGGTGTTACTTTGCCATGGTGAGTGGATTCGTGCGATATCCGGGCGAGTTCTCCAAATGAGACACCTAGAATAATACAAGGGTCATCAGAGTGACGCAGCGAAAGGGTTGGCCGAGTGCATGGTGAGGTATTGATTGGTATGTTTCTCCATGAAGTGAGTGACTTACGATATGAAGTTATGTGGTCATGATGACCTCGGGATTTGAGGAAACTTAGAATGTGTAGTTCTTATATTCGCAATGGTTCTTGATGATGAATTGGATGATTGGTTATCACTAGATAAGGTTTATGGGTAGACCCTCCAGAATGCTTTGGGTATTAGCAAAGGTAGTCATAGGACTTGTATACATGTGATCATCAAGGGAGTAAAGACTAGGGATGATTGTATGGCATTGATGGTTAGCATGACGGAGAGCGTTGAAGCATGTCACATGTTGAAATTTTGGTGACACTCCCAGTGTAAGGGCGTGTGATGTGATCTTAGCTATTGGGGACTTTGATGATTTAGTCTTGGAGGATTCATATGATTTATATTTGAACTTGATGAACCCATAAACATGAGGAATTATAGAGTAGGTAATTTTAGGGAAAAAACTTCCTAAGGAGGAAAACTGTAACACCCAACCCGAGTATTTTATTATTTACTTATATAAATTATAAATGGATGAGAATATTTGATTCAACTCACTAACATATGGGCTTTGATTTATATATTTATTACTTTTGGGCCTTAATGGTAATTATTGGAGGAATATGTATGAAAAATTGGGAAATTTATAGAAATTAGGAAAAGGACATTCTAACGACCCGAAGCTCATTCAAACGAGTTGCCATTCTCATTCGAACGAGGGAGATTGGTTCATATGAAATTTAAATGGATGTTCTTAGTGGGCATAAGATGAGGATCGAATGATATCCTTTTGCATAAGAGTTATGTCTCCTTAGAAGGTCATTCGAAGTCCAATTCGAGCTAGAAGCCGTTTTCTTTCGAACAAGAAGCCATTCTCGTTCGAACGAGGCTACCCAAATTTTTTGAAATGGGTTGCCCTTGTGTGATGTCTCATTTTGGGCCATTGTATGGATGAGGTGTCGAGCTCTGGTGATCCCAAATTCGGGAAAACGGGATTTTAAGGGATGGGGTTGTTTTTATAAGGATTTTTGCATTGATTTTTTGTTATTTTGAATTGGAAGAAGAGAGTGAGATGGGGGTGAGTATTCCCCCACCATTTTTATCATTTGTCCACCTCTCTCTACCACAAACAACTATATAACCACCCAATGCTAACATATTTTGGAAGTATTTTCACCATATCCAAGCCCTACATACCAATTTCCACCATTGTTGAGTAGTGCAACGAATCTTGGAGTGTTATTGGGGGTTATTGGAGAAGATGAAGATGGAAGATATATAAATCTTAAAGAGATTTTTTATGAATCTTTCATAGAGAATGTTTGTGGATATAGGCAACCTCCTCTAGGCCACTTTAGGAGGAGGGAGGTTTCCATCTTCTTAGACATTTTATAGTACCATAGTTGGAGCTCAGTTTCAGGTGGGAAAGTTTGCTATTAGTATTAAAACTCTATTTTCATATTAGTAGTCTTGTTAGCAGATTATAAGAGTAGGATGCATATGAATAAAATGATGGGTTTCTAGTAAATCTGCTATTTAACATTTCTAAGGAATAAAAATGTTGCAAATGTTATTTTATTAGAAAGTAAATCATGAATGAATATTTCAATGTTGTCTTACTATTACAGATTTGTATTGCTATGAAATGGTGTACTTATAGGGGTTTGATGCTAAACATTTTATGAAATAAAATATTTTGGAAATGATATTTATCTTCCTAGAATATTTTGGACGAGTTCAAATCCATCCTCTCATGCTTATAAACATGTAATATTTTGATGATGAACATATAAACAAGTGTAATGAAGGTTTTATTTGGTTTAAAAATTATGTAAGGAAAATAAAAAATCTAGTATATAATGTCTGCGATAAAGATATTGGAAGTGTGATAAGTGCAAGGTTGTTAGACTACATGCATCAATAAAGGAGAGGTGGCATTTTCTCGTAAAGTAGTTCTGAAATGTAATTCGGACTCTTTCGTGAAGAAAGTGAAGAAATGTCTAAGTTAGAAATTTTTTAGAAAATGTGTTGAATAAGTGTTAATGGTTAAAATAGTGAGAAGTTGTTGTGTATAACTTAATAATGTTAAGGGAAGATTAACACTTATGAAATTGGAAGATGATGACAAAATTGGAAACAAATGGGTAAAATGGGTAAAATGGAACATTTTATTAAAATAAAAAAATGGTTAAAAGGGTATTATAGAAGAAGGTCCTAAATGAGCATGATTTTGGGGAAAAAATAAATATTAGAGTAAAAAGGACAAGAAATGACCATTTCTAAAAGTGTAACACGAATTGGGGTGAAACCCAAATTTTGGCTTCAGCCGGGAAAAGAAAAAAGTGGAATAATGTGGACATTTGAAAAAAGTTAAAACACATTAATAAGAAATCGGATGACACTGGGATAATTAAGGTGGGATCAAAGCCCTAGGGTGAAAAATCCAAAACCACTGGCCCAAGCATATGGTAGCATAGCCGATGGTGTGGAGCCCATTAAACCATGTGGATATTGGAAGATTCTGAGAAAAAAGATAATGAAAATGGAACATGTCAAGGCATGGGTTGTGTGGTGAATATATGAAAGTACAACCTAACTTGAATGAATTAATAAATATTCCGGTAAATGGGTAAAATGGATAAGTAAAGTGAAAATTGGCTAATGTCCATAAAGTAAAGGAGTGGTAAAGTTGGGCGATTAATGGGTGGTTAAGAAAACTAAAGATATTTAAACCATAATTAACACAACCATGTGTTTATGAAAGGTTTTCAAAGAAAATAAGAATCTTCTATCACGTTGTTTGCATGTGTTAAAAGGGTGATTTTCAAAGAAAATATGACCTTAAATTGGTGTAAATGCAGGGGTAAATTTTGGGAAAAGAAATGATTTTCCTTAAACAAAGTGTGTTTAAGTATTTAAGTATTTAACCGGGTGTGTTAAATCAAGGAATAAATGTCAAGTTAAGTAAAGGGAAATTCTTTCAGAATGTTAAAGTGAACTAATCGGGACAAGAAACGTTTTTGGAATAAAAACGGTTTCATGCATATATATATATATATATATATATGGTAGTTGCATGCGCACATAGATATAACGTGTTTGATTCTTCTTTTTTCCATTATATTCTATATTTCATTGTTGTAATTTCTCACTGGGCATTCGACTCATTACCTCATCTTTGTCACGACAGGATGGTTGAAGTTCTGTATTTTGAGTTATGTATTACGACAGGACGGTAAGTATTCTTTTTATATTACGTTAGGAGTTATGTATTATTGGTTTCCGTTGATTCTTCCCACGGGTCCCTCACGTTTCTTGATTTTAAATCGGAATATCATGTTAAACAATATAAATTTTAATTGAAGATTACTAGACTATAAAAATTATATAGGTTGTCTCGTTTCACTTCACACCTAATGCTCGGGTCAGACCGGGTTGACCACGGGTAACCCATAAATTCGAGTCGGGGCGTTACAAAAATTGAATGAAAGATGAAAAACATATAGAAGTAAGTAAATGATATAATATAAAACATGTAAAGAGTTGAAAGATTGCGAGCAGACATCTCCTCTGGGTAATCCAAGATACATCAGATTTATTTGTCTTGTAAAAAACCACATTGATAATGATTTGCTTTTCCTACTGAACCTACAAAATAAAAATATAAAAATGATTAATATACACTCTCCAAGACAATACCATAACAATAAATAGCTTAAATATCAGAATAAAAGAAAATATTTAGGCGTGAGCAAGTTTTGTCATTGTGCCTACATGTGTGTGCATAATTTGGGCTGGTCAATTTTGGTACATGATTACTTGGGTTCTCTGATTTTTGAACCAGAACGGAACTCATATCATGACCAAACTGAACCAGACCATTGTATAAGGGAATTATTCTAAAATTTCAATAATTTCTTATGTTCAGGAAATAGTCTTGGACAAAAGAATTATTGGTGAAGTATAAATCCTCTGGTTTGTAATAACTCTCTCAAAATGGTCGTTTGGATTAAAGATCATGCAGTTTACCAAGGGATAAATGAGGTTTATATAGACCAAGAATATACCCAAGGGACCTCACATGCATTCAATGTTTGGACAAACTAACAAACGTACCATGACAAACACATTAAATGGTGAGTGAAATCTAGAGTGACTAACCATTGAGCAAGTGGCACCACCATGTGTCAGCGCTAAACAAACCTGCTGCTAACAAAACCACCACAACTTGAGATAAATCTAATTTGAGATGTATTAAGTGTGGCATGATATAACTCAAATCTTTTTGCAAAACATATTAGTTTTAAAGACAAAACTCTAAGGTTAGGAAAGGTTGTGGTTGTTAGAATAAGGTTGAACGAGTATGCTCTCTAGGATAAGCCAACAGATTTTACCTGGTGTTTCTAAAATAATTAAGTCTTGCCTTAATATTGCCTTTCTCTATATCCTCCAAACCAGTTTTCTCAGAGATTCCCAACTAAGGTTTCTCAATAGAGAATATAAGCTCTCCGACATCCTGGTAGAAATAGACCATCGATGGTACCGAGTAACCTCTTCTCAATTACAACATAATTCATAATTTACATACTAAAACAGATAAAAATACATAGTTACTCAAATGGATACCTATGGAAGACTTTCTCAATCTTCAATTTATCTCCATTTTTCCTTGATCTTGAATTATCTTAGTTGACCCCTCACACTCGTTTGTGATGTCACAAATATTTGACGAGTCATTATCTAGTTTCTCATTTAATCTCTTAATTAGGAGGTTTCTCTCTAAGTAAGGGGTGCTTATCTATAATCCCCTTCTAAATGTTCCCCCCTTATAGAGACATTTGTTGTGAAAGAAGGAAATTTACCTATGAAACACCTTGCTTTGACAAATAATAGGTATAAGCATATTATGCCGACAAATAACTTGAACTATCAAACCAAAGTTGAAAGGAACTTTAATCGAAGGAACTCGATCCGGTGCAAATGGGCTCTACGCGTGTGGGCTAAATCTTTACATATCTTTAACTTTTAATGTTGGAGTCCAATAGTCTGACATCTCTGTTGCATTTTGACATGTGGGTGGACTCGGTCTCACTATAAGGCCCCCACTTGAAAGACCTACGATATCAGAATTAACTCTCTTCGATCAAGGATATGTTGGAGCATCTCCTCATAACTAGAATCATATTGTAACTCGATCATGTTGAGGTTGAAGTGTTGATAGGCATCTCCATCTATAAAATAATTCCTCAAAATGAACCCATAGAATACATCATACAACCGTTGAAGATGATTGTGTAAGGACAAATAGTATGCCACAAGGCCCACCCCGTCTAAAATCATAAAATGGCCTACGTATCGGGGAACCAACTTCCCCTTCGATCCAAATCAAACTACACGTTCACTGAGGAGAGTCTTAGTAACATTAGATCCCTCTCTGAAAACTCCAAATCAGGCATCCTTTTATCGACTTAACTTTTTTGATGGTCCAGGGATGCCTTTGGCATTTCTGGGATGAGTGTCACCTTTTATGAGGTGTCTCGAATGAAATTCGACACAAACATCCTACACTTCACTGATTCTGCCCAACCACTAGGAAAGCAATACATCCGCTCATACACACCTCTTATAGTACCATCATGATAGTTTCATGGTGACTATTGTTGTATGTTAACTGTACAAGTAACAAGTGCATTACCTAACTCCCCTTAAGATCTAACACACAATCTCGAAGCATGTCATCCAAAATCTTATTCACTCGTCCAGTCTGACCATCTAACATAGGGTGGATAGTCATGATCATATTCAACTACACTCCCATAAAATACCAAAATCCCTTCCAAAATTGAGAAATATAATTGCTTCCTCTCTTTCAGAATATGTCTCGTGCCACACAGTGAAATCTGTGAGTACATAGAGAACTTTGTGAGTACATAGACAAGGACCCAAATAGAATCCGATCCTCTTTGGAATCTTAATAATCCTATAATAAAGTCCATGGAGATCATTTCACATGGAATCTATAACTATTGAAACTCCCTTACCTATTTTTAGTGCTCCACCTTTACTAGCTGACGAGTGGTGAATTGGGACACAAAATATAACACATCTCTCTTTAGTTGTGGAACTAGTAAAATTATTTCATATCGCAGTACATATTATCCACTACGAGAAGTAGCCTATATTGGGAACCATGACCCTCGGCCAAAACTTCCTTCACCACCTATGGATCCTCGGTCACTGCTAGCCCTCCCAAGAACTGAAACCTTAAATCTTATCCAAATCACTTTTGTTGGAAAAAGGAATGAGATTCCTATTCCTATACTACTCGAGATACGATATCCGAGGTAACTATCCCTACTGTTAGGAAGGCATATGCTAAGTAGTTATGTCTCAAGGTACTCCACTTATTTGCCCAAAAATCCAAAAATCCATCCCCATGTTCGGCCCACAAAGTTACCAAAGTAACTATTGGCCTATAACTCAAAACATTCTCTACCACATTAACTTTGCTCGGGTGGTATTAGGTCAAAATATAGTACTCCTTCGCAAACTCAAACCATATAATATGTCTCATGTTCAGGTCTCTCTGAGTGAATAACTACTATAAACTCTTATGATCAGAAAATAATAAGGATATACCACAAAGAAAATAGTTTCTCCAGATATGAAGGATGGATATGATCATTACTAACTCAAATTCATGATTCAGGTAGTTGTCCTCTCGAGCCAATGTACCCCAAAACTTTTACCTCATTGAGCCAAAAACTTCACTTATAGAATTTGGCATATAACTTATTCTCCTAAATCATCCACAAAACCATCCTCTAATGCTTTACATGAACCTATTCTAAAAATGAATATACTAGGAAATTTTCGATGAAAACTATAATGAACTGATCCAAGTATGGTCAAAACACTCGATTCATCAGATCCATAAGAATTGCCAACGTGTTGGTTAGCCCAAACGAAATGAAACCGAACTTATGTTAACCATATCAATAGTAAAAATGAAGCTACATTATATTATCCTCCTAAATATTTAACTAATGCAAACCCGAGTGCATGTCAATTGTTGAAAAAATGATGCACCCCGTTGTTGATCAAATACGTCATCGATACCAGGCATCTGATATTTATTTAGTATATTGACCTTGTTCAATTACCTACAATTTACTCATAATTGGAGTGAGCCATCCTTTTTCTTTACAAATAATAGAGGAGATGCCCATGGATACCTACTCCTCTATAATGAAGTCATTAGATATGGTGCTCTTTCTATAGGTTGGGTGCCTGGAGACAAATCCGTATAAAAATCTCTCCCTTGTAGGTGGTAACTATGACATCTCATCAAACACATCCGAATACTCTTGGATGATAAATATCAACTCTAAACACACTTTAATAATCACAAATGTAGTCACGCCAATATAGTGTAGGTACATTCTAGAATCACCCTGAAGTATAGCCATAATGATAAGGAGCATCCCCTATCTTGGGATGACAAACGTTATATCCTTAAAACTATAATCAATATATACATGATACGTCAGTGACAAATAGAAACACAAAATAATAACTAACTAGACATATCTAGTAGTAACAAATTAGTTGAGAAACACAAATGACCTATCTCCAAGGCCACACTGCTACGAACCTGGCATAAAGTAGTGCCCCCAACTAGTGGTGTGTCCACATTCATAAGCACATAAAATGATATATCTATCATCTCCGATGTAACAATAAATCTACAACTAGTCAAAGAATGCGATGCTCCCATATAAAAAAATTACCCTCACATAACTATAATTAATGTAAATCATGCCCTCAATATCCTGGGCCTGCAATGGTTAGTCACGCTAAGAGAGGTTGAACAAACATCCATGGTGCATCTATGGGTGCCCTTGTGTCTGATCCCTAGGAGGAAGTAAAGTCAGTTATTGGGGTGAGAGATTAAAATCCTGAAATTGGGATGGGATTGGGAGTTTCTGATTACATCCCTACTGAAATTGTATCGGTCCTATCTGAAGCCCCTTAGGTCACCTCCTAAAGGACTAACTGAGATCTCCATAAGAATAGCACACCCCATGTAGTGAGTTACCGTGTTGGCGACCTTAATTCCCCGATCTTTGAAGCCTATCATGTTAATTCTTTGTTTGGCCCTTGTAGCTCTACTATCCTTAATGGCCATCCTGATGTTGTCCTAGGTGGCCCTATTCTTGTTCTCCCAAGCCGTGATGGTCCTCCCTAAGAAACCACTTAGAGTATTTATCCCCTACGACGGTCCTTTATGATGCTGACCGATGGCTCCCTGACCATGGGAAGATTCTCTGGCCTCTAAAGTCTTTTACCCTTGCCCACCTAGCCCTTTATTCTTACTCGACGCCTTCTCTCTACGAAAATCATGATGGTCCTCACAATGAATTAGTGTCATATCTACAAGACGATTATATGTCTTGAGCACCAGATTGCCCATTAATGCTTTCTTTATCCTTCATGTGAAACCTCCTCTTACAAAAAGTTCCAACTTAAACTCTTCAGAACTATAATTCACCGGTAAAAAATGCAAAAGGCATCTCCCTCATACTTCAAGACGGTCCAATCCTCTTGTATCAATCTATCAAATTGAGTCCTCAAATTCTTCTACTGAGATGGTGGGAAAGTCTTACCCTCAAACTTTGTCTAGAAGTGCGCCTGTGGACATCCCGATTGAGATAACGCGTCGGATTCCTCTCTTCTTCTTCTTCTTCTCGAAAGGGGAGATGGAGAAGGAAAGGGGATCAAAAGGTCTCATGCCTTACTTAGGAATGCTTCATCTGTCGTCAGTGTGGGGTAAATGTAAAGAGATGGAGTCCCCAACCTAGTTTTCACAAAACAGGCAAAAGAACATGTTGCCGCCTTGAAATAGTGACATCAAATATGAACTGATACATACAAAACCAATAGTTTGATGCGCTGGGGGAGAAGTTACGGAATAGGAAGGTGTTAGGCACCCAATTCTGCCTTTTCTATCTATCATGGCCTAGTGTTATTATTTTTCGTTATTTCTCCGTGAATTGTGTGTGCATGTATATATAATGGAGATCGAAATTACCCAACTCATACCATAGAAGAGATTTAATAAATTTTATTTTTCTTAAAAAAATGCATTTATCGCGATATTGATCGTTATGATTAAGAAATAATATGTGTTAGACGAAACGCTAACTAGGATAATATGTACACTAACGCAAGAATATGATAAATATGAAAATGAGGAATTAGGAAAATTCGAGGATTTAGAAAAATTGATAAATTAGAAAATTGCGGAAATTGGAACATTGGACTCGAGACTCGAGTTTTAATATGAACCTTTACGTAGACTATAAAGGCATCAAAGTCCACGTAGTTCGAATATGACATTGAGGTGTGGTTTATCATATAGATTCGAACCGTATTTTATTGTATGTGTGTGTAGAAAAATGTGTTTTGGTTTTAAAAAAAGTGTGATGGATAATCTCGTTCGGAATTTATGGGAGTAACCCTCTTTTTCTTTGTTTTAGTTTTTTTATAGAAAATAAAGTATGTACAATATACTAATAAAAATGTAGATATTAATGTGTATGAGCTAAAGTAAGAACTAGATTAAGGAAATTTATGCAAAAATAAGGAATTTAAAGAGAGAGGGAAAGATTTGGACCTTTTTTGAAGCTTGAACTTTGATCTTGGATGAACTCCCTTGATTGTGAGATGAATGTCGAATGAGTGAGAATGAGATTTTTCCAAATTGGGTATGAAAAGGATGGGAATGTAAGCTTGAATGGAACTTCAAATGGAGGAACTTTGCTGATTTCGAGAGAATGTTGCTGAGATCCATGATGCTGATGGATCTCCGGTGTGTCATGGGAGTGAGGTATGCCATATATTTATAGGGTGAGGGGAGGTGCTGATCGGCATTACCCTAGTCCTGCCTAGCGGCAGGTGACCCTAGACACACTGCCGATAGGCAGGGAACTGGACCTACCGATTGGTAGTTTCGTGCATATTTTTCTAGAAAAATGGACGTAGAGCGTAATTCATTGATGTAACACGCCGTAATTTTGAGGATTTAGTAATTAATTATTTTTGGGAGATATAAAAATATTTATACTGGAGAAACTTAAATTTATGATTCGGAGAATTTATTTGAATGGGAAGAATTATTTATATTTGGCGACATTAAGTTTAATTGTTCATATTTTGTGTGTCGTATTTTGAAGTCAAAATTGGAGAATGTTATAAAGTATTTCGGATGATATTTCTAAGTGCACGGTTGAGTCTGGATGGGTCAAGATAGTCAGAAAAGAGTACCCGAGGTAGTAATCGGGTCTCGAGGTATTTTGGGGCATAGTCGTGCCCACACGGGGGGATTTGGGCCATTTTAATTAGGCCCATGTGACCTAAAACGGGATTAGGGGTTTTAAACCTGATTGAGGGAGTGTTGAATGGCAGTTGACACAACACTAAACCTAGAGCTTTAGAGGGAATTAGGGGAAACAAATTAAGAGCCAATTGGGGATCTTTTGGAGTCAAATTAAAGGACAAAGTGAGTGTTCTTCATCAACCATCCTCTGCACCAACGGATTAGAGTCTACGAACAATTCCACGCAAGTGGTTAACTATTATGATTCTTAAAATATGTCATCATCAATTCATATCATAGTAGGTGTATATGAAATTCGTTTTGGGGTTCAAATATCATATGAAATTCAGGGTTCTATGAATTGGATGACTTAGGTTGATAAAAAAAAGTTCAATTGATGTTATAGTTTGACTTGATGTATAAGAACCTAACTCACATGAGAAACCCAGAATATTATGTGTGGAATTCGAACTGGGTATTGAAATCGTGGAACAAAGTTAATTAAAATTTAATGGAAAACCTCATTTCGGAATTGACTTGATTAGAGGTTGAAATTAAGGTTTACAAACCTTGAGTTTTCGTCATTGGTGGAAAATGCGGCGACGAAGGAGGATGCTGACCTGATTGATTGATCGATCGATCGATGGAATGGGTCGATCGATCGAAGGTCAAGGGTTTCTGACAGTTCATTCCTTATGTTTTTACGGGTAAATTAGTTCATTCCCTTTCGATGCTTATTTATTTAGAGACAAATAAATACAAGGCATACCTTCTAGCCATTCTAGGAAATTAAAATTATGTTTAGGAGGGTGATAATTGTATGTCACGAGATGAATAAATTTAGGAAAATAATTCGTAGGTATTGATTTTGGACCGAGGAAAAATGTTCAGGTATTTTAGTTGAATGACGCTACCTTATTAAATGAATTGAGATGTAATCATTTAATTAGGGGGAGGAATATGGAATTTGGCATTAATGATGGTACGGTCTAAGTTAGCGACTCTGGGTATATTGGTTGGGTGATGCCAGATATTAAATTAATTAATGTGTAAATTAATTAAATTAGAGTTGGACAGTAGACTCGAAAAGGTAATAAATTTATTAATGAGAAAAATAATTAATTTGAGACGGACCATAGAGTCGGGTATAGACAGGCTAGTGTTACGGGTTTTAGTATGTGGTAAAGCTAGGATATATATATATATATCTACGGTGTGGTGATAGTATATATATGTATGTACTTTGTGTGTGATATTAAATATGAGTGACTATATATTTATTTAATTCATGTACTCCAGTGCTATCAAGGGATGTTGCACGATGTGGGAGAATCCCCTAGCTTGAGGAGTAGGACGAGTATATCCCCCGGTCATAGCGTCCGATATATGGGTGAGGGTCTTATCTCACTTTCAGGGAAGGAATATTACGGCCTCCACTACGTTTATATTTTGGTCTAGGTTGGTGAGCGATTCTGACTTCGGTAACTAGGTTATGTGAGCACACCTAGTGAGATAGCACTTTAGGGGAAATCATCCGGCGAGGGTATACTCGGAAGGATGGATATAAATAGGACACATGTGTGGATGTTGTGGTATAATTATGTATATAATAGTATAGAAAATTATATACGGGTATTGAATACATGTTGCGAGAATGAATGTATTTTATATAACTAGTGAGACTGTTACATAGTTTATTTTAAAAAAAAGGATAATTTATGGAAAACAAGCATGGGATTTCTGTATTACAATTTTACGTATATTATGGGAAAAATATTATATACGAGATTAAATACATAGGTGAGAAACTGTGTTTACTTATATAACTTGTGTCACGATTATATGATATTATATTAAGGGAATTTATTAAGTTAGCATGGGAGATAACTTATAACTCGTAAATAATAATACTCAGTTTAGAGTAGAAAGGCAAGGGGAGATTATACCAGGACTAGTTGGACGGGGTAGTACAACTAGGTAGTGTTAAGGAAACTGTTAGGTGTGCACATTAGTGGAGGGGTAAGTATATCCTCAAGAGAGTGCGACACTAACTTAAATATGAAGCACATTCATACATTTTTAATTATTGTATTTAATTCACTTGCTAAATATTTTCAAAAATATTTTGGGTTCTAACCGTCGCTATAAAACTATTTTCAAAACCTTTTAGGTGCCCATCCATAGGGACACCATGATTGATATTATATTCTAGGGACACGGAGCTGCGGCATTTGTTGATGCAAGAAGGATCTTATATTAGACGCATCATTCATTCTTTCCTAGAGTAGGAATCATCTATCAGTTTCAGTTTTACTTCGGTCTTGTCGCCCAGACATTTCAGTAGAGTTTTCAGATTTACTTATTCAGATGTTGGATGGTTGTTATTGGACTATTTACTTTGGTGGCTGATAGTTTATTCGGCAAATAGTTTAGTTAATTATTCAGTTGATTTAATTCAGTCGCTGTGTATGACTCACATTATCTTTCTGCATGTTATTGTTTTATTTGATTAAAAAGATAAAAAATTTGCACCGCCTTTTTGGAATACTAGGTGGTTAGTAAGTTTTTAAAAAAGGTTTTAGACAATGATGCTAAGTATGAACCAACTGGGATGACTGTTTTAATTTGGTATAGGACTGATCAACCGATATTTTATTAAGCGAAGTGTCAGAGATAGTATCAGAGCATCAGGTTCTAGTGTCCTTAGGATCTGTGCGGCTTTTCACGTTTTAGCTTAGAGTTCTTTGATATAGAGCACTATCATAAGATTGTTGTATTCTTATACGTATGCACAATTCCATTCTTCTGGCAATTACTTTATATTTGATGGTGAACTTGTTCGATATGATTCTCATTTCAGATGCCGCCCAGGAGAGAGAGAGAGAGAAAAACTAGGGAGCAGGGGAAGATGAGACTAGACAGGCACATTAGGAGCCAGAGTTACCGCAACAAATTCCAGAGATTATTTTTCTACACGAGTAACTGAATTAGTGGCGTAGGCAGTAGAACCGATAATGATCGCAATGAAAAAGTACTTTCCATTAGATCAGTCGCAAGCATTAGAGGTATCGTATGTTCAGGCCCATCCGGGGCTGTCAGAATGGTAGCAAGTATGAGGGGTCTTTCAAATAGGCCAACCACCATAGTTTCAAGGCGGTTCAGATGTGGTGTTGTCTTGTCAGTGGAAGAGAGATATTCAACATCACCTACGGATGGTAGATTGCAATGAGTCGCAGAAGAAAATGCTATCCACTTTTAGGTTAGTGGGAGAAGCGCTACAGTGGTGGGAGTCAATTACCATAATTGAGGAAAGGGATACATTAACTATTACAGAGTTTTGGGTTCTGTTCGACCGCCAAAATTTCCCGCCAGCAGTTGAGGCCGAATGAGGAGAGAATTCAGTGAGGTGACTCTAGGGGACCGTTCAGTGGCTGATTACGAGGAAGAATTCACTCGTTTGGAAAATATTGTACTGGATGAGGTAAGCAACGAAGAAAGAAAGAAGTATAGGTTCATGGATGGGTTAGTCTGGAGGCTCAGACAACATTTGATTGGTAATCCCTCATTAGTAGCTTATACAGACGTTGTTAATGCAGCACTCCTACTACTGCCACGAATATCTCTTCCACATTAAAGGAAGCAGGAAGGGAGTGAAACCCATCCAGTCAAATAAAGCAGGAGGGAACAGTACCAGTGGGGTATCCCAGCAGAAGGCAGGGGGACATCAGAGGAAGGATTTTCGACAGGGGAATCAGGCCAAGCGATTTATATCAGGGGGCTATCAACAGGATGGCTAGGACTTTCGATAAATCCTAAAAGGAAGGGATCAGTGGTATGGTGAATTTATTAAGAGATGTTTTATTTGTGGGGAAGCGGGACACGTGAAGAGATATTGTCCTCAATGAGGCAGGGTTCAACTACAAGATGAGGTTTTGGATGTACAGCCACTATAATAAGTCATGGGTGTGTTCGGGCAAGGGGCATCCATTTAGGAACCTGAGGATCATCCATTACAGCTAGAGTATGGAGGTAATTATCTTTTTATGTGGTGTACACAGAGAGGAGATTGGTATTATAAGAGGAGTTACTACTTTTGAGAATTATGGGAGTAGGGTAGATGATTTTTTCCAAACATCGGCTAGATAGCGATGGATTTCAACTATTGCGGATAGTGAGGGTAAGTTTTGGTGTTCGCGACACCATGGAATGAATGACTTTTACTAGGTGTCAACTGAGAGGGCGTCTAGCCCATATATATGTGTGTATAGATGTTGTATTGTGTGGTGTGATAGACACATCTCCATATAAAATATATGCAAAAGAAAAGTCAACACATAATAAGTCAGAAAAATAAATTACAAAGGACAATATTAAGGTATATAACAATACGACCCGGCGCACGTCGATCATGAGGGACACTAAGAGATCTTTTATTCTCATAAAATAAAAACTCCCAATCACCCTTATGTACACAAATTGATTCTTCCACCCATGGTTTCTCATTTGAACAACTTTCACTATCTTCAGGTCGGACTTTTAGGGGGGGGAATAGTTGTACCCATTGACATTAGCATTATCTTTCATAACATACATGAATCTAAAAATATCCCAGTTTGGTCATAATTAGTATGGGCTTACCAATAAAACATTGACCCTAAAATCAACCTTTAAGCACTGGATGGAAGTTGGGTTATAGCCACTTCATAACCCATCAAAATATAACTTATGATCGGGTGAAAGGTAAATTACACTCCTAGTTGCAAGGACCAAACTGGGAAATAAATCTCATAGGAATTAAGAAGATCTGAAAAGGATAGATTTTCTTAATCAATGCTCTGATACCACTTGTTGAAACTCAAGGCCCCCAATTTTTAAGATCTTACTACAAAAAGAAATTTCCTTTTTAAAGATGCGGAAGAGAGATAGTTCACTTAAACAAATTGACTAATTTTAATTTCTTTTCTAGTTAAAATTAAACACAACTTAAAGTGAAATTAAATTAATTAACAAATGATTTTTTCACTTTAACATATTAACTTAACTCAAGTCCTAGAAATTTGCCTAAGTCATAGTTGTAATATAACCAAATTAGGCCAAACCCTTTTTATCAAATTAAGTGATGATTTGAACTAAATTAACACAAACAATACCTAAATTAGTTTAGCACCAAATTAAGTAAGTAGAGATTTAAACCAAATTTTATATTTTTACCTAAGCATGCGTTCTAGGTGATTTTGCAAAAGATAAAATAAACAAGGAACCACTACGCCGCGATGTACGAGGAAAAACCCACAAATGGCAAACAACATCGGACGTCCCTAGCCATAAGTCCACTAAGTATGGTTTTAAAATTACAAGACAGATGACTTAGTTCCTCAACTCGACCCCTTTCAAGCCTTGACGCGTCTTCTTGTAAACACCTCCGCCTAGTCGATAACCCCGGAGCTCTACTAAAATCTTGAAATTCACCAATGAGACTTTAGGTAAACTGTTAACCAAACATGGTGCCTTTCACCATGTGAAAATGCCGCAGCAAAACAACGAAACCTCTTATTTTAGGGATGTAGAAGTAAACCCGAACTTCTCTTCTTCAAGGTGTAGAGATAAATCGTTGCCAAACACTCCAAGAAATTATATATATATTGAAACTTGGAATAAAGAATATGGGTGAAAACAAGAGTGTTTTATGAATTTTTTCTTGAAAAATAGACACTAAAAAACATGAGCATTTTCTTGAAAACATGAACTCTCAAAATCTCTCTCTAAGAGATGGAGGATAGTGAAAAATTTGATCAAAAAATGTTGGTTCCTGCACTCATAAAATATGGCAAAAGGTAGTGTGGTAAAGTAATGGGAAAAGTGGGAAAACTGTCAAAAACTGCCAAAATAACTATTCCATCCAAATCTCGTTCAAACTAGATTTTCGTTCCAGCGAAGGCTCATTCGAACGATACTTCTAACGAAGTTCTAGAGGCAAGTCGTTGGTAAACCATGTTCGAATGAAATTCTCATTCGAACGGAAAAACTCGTTCGAACGACAATTTCGAACGACTTTCCAGAAAGAATAAAAATTTAGTTTTAGCCGAGAAACTTAATTTTAAAGTTTTAAACAAACTTTCTGAAAATAAAAAACAATTTAAACAAAGCATACACCTAATACAAATTCTTCCAAGCTCATATATAAATATGTAGTGCATTCATACCTTAGGAGTAAACGTAACAAATGTTGTTGATGTAGAAACGAGGCACAATAAACTCGGCATTTTGATGAAGCTTTAAACTTGGCCACTATGTTTTCAACTTTAGTATGTCGTTGGCTTGAAGGAATGTCAAGAACTGTATCCTATGACTCAAACATTTTTGTCCAAAATTGAGCCAAAACAACAAAGGACTCAATTCGAAATTTGTGTCCTTACAAATCTACCCCTTTGGCTTTTCCGGGACAAAAACCAACAAAAATCCTAAAGGGTCGTCAAGCTCTACTAGACAAATAAAAATATCCCACCCAAAATAAAAATACAATATCTTGACTCAAACAACCCAAGGATCAATATCTTTTCCGACGATGAAAGTTGTCACTTAGAAGAATTCATGCACACTTAAGGAAACTATCAAATGCATAACCAATATAAAGAATACTAAATGCATATAAATTAAATACTCCCCCTAGATTAATTCTCCCCTTTATCAACTATGATCAACCTAAGAAAATAGCACTCTCCCCCTAAGTTAAATCTCCTAAACTTAGATAAGATTACAACAGGATTAGATACCATTTCTCCTCCTATCATTCTCCCCCTTTTTATTCAGGAATAGACAAAAGATATAAACTAATTTAAACACGATGAAGTTTAGAGTGATAATACCATGAAAGCATATAGGAAATAAAAGAACAACTAATGCATACAAAGAATAAGGATACCAACTAAGATGCAAGAAAAGGATACCAATATGATACATAAAGTATTAAGCATGTGATGTCAACAAAGAATGCAACAAGATAGATATCAATCATGAAGAGAAGCAATAGATGGACTAGAAAGCAAGGCAAAGACAAAATAAAAATATCATATATATACATACTCTATATATACCAGGGATGCACACGCACATATATAGAGATAAAAACACACAAATGACACAAAATAAGATAAGCTTTTCACACTCGTATGGCAAAAATGTGTCATATGGAAACGGAAGTGTTGGGGTGTGAACTAGTAACGATTAAATTTAGACCCAGTCACTTAAAACATATTCATGGAGTTCTCAATTGATTACAAAATTCATCATATTTGAATATAACATCATGTGACAATATAGATTGAACTCAATGAACACGCATACACAATGCATACAAGCCTAGACTTTTGATGATTATACAAACCAATAGAGTCATGATATTAAAAGTACAACTAGGATAAACGGACATTGTGCAGACCATTGATATACCATCCAATCTCCCTCAATAAGCATATATATTTGAATGAATATATCAAACATAATTAGCCCTTGGCAATTATTTTTCTTTTTAATGCCATATTTTATTTTTAGGCCATTGGACCACGTATTTCTTTTTGGTCCATTTCAAACGGTGGCTTACTATTCGCAAAGGATAATAATTCCTTTCGGAGCCCTTCCCCGTGCACATTTATATATATTATTTTATTTTATATCACACAAATCTCAGGTGCAACGGATTTTGACATGTACTCGTCCTCCTAGGTCACACAACATGTAGATGATAAAATTGGTTGGAGAACACCTCACAAAGCTCAAATATACATATGAAGTTAAAATTTCAAGTGAGCTCGTGCATGTGTGAATTGAGGCATATAAAAATAAAATCAATTATATCAACACAAAATCCAACTACCCCATGTAAGCATGGTAAAGAACATAATAAGGATTGACAATCTAAACCAAAAGTTCTAGACACATGGGAGAGAAAAAGATGGGATTCTAACACAAGTTTATGCCACATAAAGTGTGTAAAACTAAAATACACACAAACAAAATCTTTTTGAGTTTTCAAATTTTTTAAAACAAACAGCAAAAATATTTACTCAAAAGACACACAAAATCATTTGTATTTTTCATAAAGCCTAAATTACTAACAAGGTAAAATAAAAATGATAAACAAAAATCTTTTTGTAATTTTCATTTAATGCAAACTAAAATAAAGGAAGTATAATACAAAAGATAAACAAAAACCAATATTCTAGCATGTGATTAAGCATGGAGCATAGACTAGAAAATGATTAAAACAAGCATTCAAGTAGCATGATAATATAGCATGAATTACAAAAGTTAAAGTATGCAAAGAATTAACACATTCAACCTTTAGATTTAGCAAGTGAGGAAGCATGCGAAAGCAAATGAGATTAAAAAATCCTATCTTGTAAAGTGACGAAGTCGGATCTCCTAACCCAAACTAATGACGAATGATGATCTCGAGGTGTAGGAATCTTGGCTACCTTGGTTGCCTTACATTGGGATTTTCTAGGACCTCGCTTAAGATCAAAACAAAATTTTCTAAGATGACCTTTTCGACCACAATGTGCACAAGTAAAAACACGTCGAAAATTGGTACCTAAGGATTGATCTCTAAAGGTTTTCCTAGGTGATTCTCCTAAAACATGAGTTTTGGCTTTACGAGTAGATTCATTACAGGTATTGAAGCCTAAACCACAAGTGTTATTTTTAATTTGGACCGTTCCTAATATTTTATCTAATTTCACCGAATGACACTCCAAATCAAATTTGACTTTACTAGAGTCTTTTAATTTATTTTGTAATTCTAAAATGTTGAACTCTAACAAAATATTGTGCTCTTCAAATGCGAGAAGCTCCTTTTTAAAGGATTCCATTAAACCCTTAAGGCTATCTCTCTCGCCTTCTAAATATTCAATCTTCTCACGAAGAGCTCTCTCACATGTCCTAAGGTCTTCAACCAACACACTATCACCAACGACCTTGACACGCTCTCTTAAATTCGCTTCTAACTTCAAAATAATTTTCAAGAACTTTATGAAGAATCTATTAAAAACAAGGGAATCATAAACTTTGACCTTGGAAGTGTCATGTGTTAAAATTTTATCAATAGAAGAGTGATCACTATCACTCACATGACTAGCCAAAAAAGCCACAATGTTGGGCTTAGTGGAGGAATCGAGTCCCTCTTTATTGTCACTATCACCTTAATTTAGTGGGACACTCTTTTGCCCTATGGCGATACCCTTCACAACCATAACACCTATTTGACTCGTCCCTATTTAAATTTTCATTAATAGTTTTAGTGATCTTTTCGGCTTTGTCATGCGTAAATTTTTCAAATTTCTTAAAATTATTTTAAATTACTCTTTGTTAAATTTAAGAAATTTTCAAAAAATTTTAGAAAACATAGCCATATTTTTCGAGTCACTATCACTTTCACACTGTACTACTTATTTTTACTCCTTACAGATTATCAAAGCAATGCCCTTATCTATTTTCTTTTTAGTTTTAGAGGGAAATATGTCTACTTCATAGGTTTTAAAGCACCTACGAGCTATTCTAATTTCTTAGAGGCTAAAGATGGTAAAGAATTTAGCACGATCATTTTTGGAATAAATCTATCGGGTACGGACCTTAAAAGTTTCTTTACTACTCGGTTGTCTGGTATTTTCACTCCCAAATTAAATGATGAATTAATAATATCAGAAAGTCTAGCAAAAAATTCATCAAATGTTTATTTTTCATTCATTTTTATGGTTTCAAATTGAGTGGTGAGGTTTTAAAGTTTCGAAGCTTTAACGACACTTGTTCCTTTATGAGTGAGTTGTAAAACATCTCAAGATTCTTTAACTGTTTCACACGTCATAATGCGTCACAATTCATCCGGTGTGACTGTGCTAAACAAGGCATTTAAACCTCGGGACTTAAAATTAGCAAGCTTAAATTATTTCTCACTCAATCTATCGGCGGGTTTGAGAACACGCTCATTATCTACAAAATGTGTAGGTGGGGACCACCCGTTAACAACAGACAACCAAACCCTCA
This sequence comes from Sambucus nigra, assembly GCA_949130495.1. Taxonomy (NCBI): domain Eukaryota; kingdom Viridiplantae; phylum Streptophyta; class Magnoliopsida; order Dipsacales; family Adoxaceae; genus Sambucus; species Sambucus nigra. Next base: position 510,130,044 of record OX422218.1, on the reverse strand, counting down.
CATCGATAGATTTTAATGCCGATTTCATCCGTGCTTTCCAATACGCATAATTAGAACCACAGAAAATAGGAAATTTGGAAAATGGGGAAAATTCCATTTTTAGTCAAAAATAATTAAAAGGATCTTAACAAAATAATTTATCTCTTTGGCTTTGATACCAATTTGAAAAGATAGCTTTTCATAATCAATGCTCTGATACCAATTTGAAAACAATAGGATCCCCAATTTTTAAGGATTTTACTAGAAAAAGTAATTTCCTTTTAGATGCGGAAGCGTGATTGTTCAATTAAACAAATTGACTAATTTTAATTTCTTTTAAATTTAAAATTAAACACAACTTAAAGTGAAATTAAATTAAACAACACATGGATATTTCACTTAAACCAATTTAACTCAACTCAAGTCCTAGAAATATGCCTAAAACATATTTTCAATATAACCAAATTAGGCCAAACCAATTTTATGAAATTAAGTGATGACTTCAACTAAATTAACATAAACAATACCCAAATTAATTTATCACCAAATTAAGTAAGTAGAGATTTAAACCAAATTTTATCTTTTTACCTAAGCAGTGATTCTAGGTGATTTTGCAAAAGATAAAATAAATAAAGAACCATTACGCTGCGATGTACAAGGAAAGACCCACAAATGGGAAACAACCTCGGACGACCCTAGCCATAAGTCCACTAACTATGGTTGTACAATTACAAGACAGATGACCTACTTCCTCGATGCGACTCCTTTCAATCCTTGACGCGTCTTCTTGTAAACACTCGGCCTAGTCGACAACCCCGGAGATCCATCAGAATCTTGGAATTCACCAATGACACTTTAGGTACACCGTCAACCACACATGGTGCCTTTCACCGTGTGAGAATGACGTAGCAAAACAATAAAACTTTTTATTTGAGGGATGTAGAAGTAAACCCAAACTTCTCTTCTTCAAGGTGTAGAGATAAACTGGTACCAAACACTCCGAGAAATGATATAGATATTGAAACTTGGAATAAATAATATTGGTGAAAACAAGAGTGTTTTATGAATTTTTTTCTTGAAAAATAGACACTCCAAAACATGAACTCTTAAAATCTCTCTCTAGGAGATGGAGGGTAGTGAAAAATTTGATCCAAAAATGTTGGTTTCCGCACTCATAAAATCTGGCAAAAGGTAGTGGGGTAAAGTAGTGGAAAAAGTCGGAAAACTGTCAAAAACTGCCCAAATAACTGTTCCCGACAAATCTCAACCGAATTAAAGCTCGTTCGAACAATACTTCTAACGAAGTTCCAGAGGTAGGTCATTGGAAAAACTCATTCGAACGAAATTCTCATTCGAACGATAATTTCGAACGACTTTCTAAAATGTATAAAAATTCAATTTTAGCCCAGAAACTTTATTTTAAAGTTTTAAAGAAACTTAATGAAAACAAACAATAGTTTAAACAAAACATACAACCAATACTAATTTTTCCAAGATCCAACATAAATATGTAGTACATTCATACCTTAGGAGTAAACGGAACAAATTTTGTTGATGTAGAAACAAGGCACAATAAATTCGGCATTTTGATGAAGCTTTAAACTTGGCCGCTATGTCTTCAACTTTAGTATGTCATGGGCTTGAAGGATGGTCAAGAACTCTATCCTATGACTCAAACAATTTTTTCCGAAATTGAGACAAAATAACAAAGGACTCAATTTGAAATTTGTGTCCTTACAAGATCATAAACTCTCTCATCACGATCGAGAAATATCAAGGAAATATGAATAGGGATATCGTAGGTATCCCTCAACTCCTCCATCTCATCTTCACTGATATCATAACCGTGATTTTGGGCATGAGTGGTGGCTATATCCCAAGAATCAAAGCTTCCTGAAGTACTCTCCTCGGTGAGAGGAGAAACCATAGGAGTTCTAGAAGCTCTGGACCTTTCAAGTAAATCTCTCTCCGGACATGCATCTCAGTTAATCATTGAGATGTCGAACATAGTATTTACAATTTTATAACCACTCATAGGGTGATTCACTTCAGAAATAGCTACAGTTTCTAAGAAATCGGAAGAACTAAGATCCACAAATGAGGGTTGTGGTGAAAAAAATAGCAGAAGAGGCTACCGTGGGATTATACCTAGGATGACCAGGCTCGTCCTCAGTTTAAACAACTTGGAGAGGTTTGGGGAAACCTTCTTGTGGTGTTATCGCAAGATTGCTCCAATTAAGCAAAATACTCTAACCACCTCTGAATGTGATGCTCCCAAATTAGTAAAGCATGTAATTTGGATGTAAAACGGAGCCTACTTGTGGTAAATAAACCATGTGGTTTGTGGATGTTAGAAATCAAGGGTTTAGGTAGAATAAAACCCCAAAAGACCTCAAAATTAAAAACCTTAGGACAACCAACTCAATGGCTCCGTAAATACGCATTATTCTCCAATCCGATGGTAAGTTAACCAAAAAAAACAAATCGATGCTTAGAAGTGAAGAAATTCAAGAAAAACTCCAATCAAAACCCTTGAAGGGAAATGACATACCGAAAACCCTAAACATGATGATGAACTTTGATCAATGCTAAAAATTATCCAACTGATGGATGAAATATTGAAAAACATGAAAGAAAAGGGTTTACAAATAATGAATTTGTTCGAAATGGCGAAACAGGGGATGAGTTTTTCCAGGGAAGAAATGATTTGGGAACGAATGGAACTTCCTTTCTATAAATACAACCACGTGAAAGAAAGTGTTTGGAAATTTTGAAATGATTCAAAATTGGGATTTTATACTTTTATTGTCGATAATCATTACCCCTATTAATATAGTGCATTACATTGTGCTTGGGGAAATTAGTTGATGTTACACAAAACCAACACACATTGACCTAGGAAAGCGTGCCATAATCATGCCTGACATACTCTCCAATGCTCAACACATGTCAAATTCAACATTTTAAGAAAAACACCACTATTGAATCTACTTAGTGGACACCAAGAAGATTCTAAGATGATCAAAAATTAGGAAGTCGATAACATTCTTCAAAAATAGTTTGCTAATTCAATTCACCTAGTAACTACTTAGAAGATCCAACACTCTAGAGAGACCGCTACTCGATCCAAGCTTGAGTAAAGTCTTGGGAGATTTCGTTATACCATTAATATGGACACCTTATTGGCCATTAAAAATACAACACATGGCCTCATTCACAGCATTAGGGAGGTCAACTCAGTAATGAATCTGGTTCGCTAGATTGATGAGATCAGCCAAACAATTCCAATAGTCCGTCTTAACACTATCATTTCACTGTTATCCATTATTGTTAATTATCACTATGTGCCCATGCATATACAATGTGATGGGATAACGTCAGAAATAGTCACATGATGCACGCATATGGTAAATATGCGAATATTTTCCCTCGTGTGGGGGTAAAAAACTGATTATTATCCTCCCCACTTACATGTAAAATTTGTACCTACCTAGCCTATAAAGGCATGACACTTGTCATTCTCCAATCTCTTTACTCTAATAGCTTGTATATACAACTCTATCGTTCATTGTAAAGTGATCAAGATATATTTTCCATAACGTTAAGTTATCCATTTGTAAAGTGAGCACGAGAGCTTGTAACTAATGTTCATCAATGGCTTTATCATATTAAGATCTATACAATCAACACTACACATATGGACATAGGCGCCACTTTGGGCCAAACCACATAAACACGATTTCCGGTAATTTCTCTCATCTCTCTGTATTGTTATCTCAAGATTGGCATTTTTATGATTTATATCTATTTATCTCACAAAAGTATACTTGTTTTAGGATATAATAAACGATTTTGGAAAAAGTTTATAAAATTTAGCTAAAAAGTGTTGCAATTTTGTTATAATAGTCCATGTCACACTAATTTTTATAAACAACTTATTTTGGAAAGACTGTTCACAAAGAAATTACCACGGATTTTCAAAACAAATGTGATGATCCTCAATCTTTTGCATTACAAAATTGAAATGCTAGTTTACACTTGAAGGGTTGGAAAATCATCAAAAGATTTCAAAACTTGGGGAGTCTAAGAAATTAGTTTTTGAACTAAATTTTAGGCAACTATTATATGGTCAAACGTATTGGAGTTACAATAAAAAAAATTCTGAAAACATAATCTTTAAACCAAAGCACAGGGAAAAACTGAAATATTCCATGGAAGAAGGTGACAATCTTAGTCAAGCCCCAAGATATCTATCATCTGAATCGGCTCTCACGGATGGTGAACTACAATGGAGGTTGGTAGGAATTGGCTAGGATATTGATCCTTCAATTATAGACAAATTGACTTGAAAATATAAAATCATGTTAATGGGTAATAAATTTTGAACACCGAAAAATTGGAATGTTTTTGGTTTGACAATAGACTTCATTTCTTTTTCGGATTGTTCAGTCAACAACACACATTTTGGTAAAATGATCATAACTCACCCTACAGAGGTACAAAATATGAATCTCATTTTGAATTAGAATCCTGACTTCTGGGGATTTTTTTTGGTTCTTGACTTCGTTCCTAGTTAAAAATTCATAGAGAACACCATACTTGGGAAGTCATAACAAAATCCTGAACTCTACATCATTTTGTGTTTCCACCAAAATATGTTTTAGTAAACCGATCATAACTCTACCTATAAAGAAGTAGTGGACAAACCGTTTTTGGATTGTAAGTGTGACAGACAGATATTTATTTTGATGTATGGCTCATTGTGTTGTTCAAAATACACACATAACACCAATCTCGAGAACTTATGTTAAATTATTGGACTCTTACATAAATTTTGGTAACCTTCGAATGTAAAAAATATGGAAACTATTCACCATCTTTATTGACCATTTATTCACCATATTTAGTAAACTTATAATGCGTAATATGTTTTAATTTTTATCATTTTTCATAACCATTCGAAGTTAAGAATATTTGTGATCATTAACCACCCTTGTTTAACTTTTAATGTAAAAAATGTTACAATTATGCAGCATATCTAGTGACCATTCGAAGTTCATTTTTTTTTATTATTCACCATCTTGTATGAGCATTCGAAGTTGAAATTTTTTGTGATTATTCACTGTCTTTGGTGAGACTTTGAAGTTAATTTTTTTACAATTATTCACCATATTTGGTGAGCCTTATAAGTTAAAGTGATGTTGAAGTTTATCTACGCCGACAATCATTAATTTTTTTCCACCTAAATCTTTACTCAAAATTTAGGATTTTCTTGTGACCATCCGTTTGTACTTTTTTCCGGCTTTTGATCATTTTTTTTACATTTCATTTTTCTTTTAAGTTTTTCATATTTTTCATGTTTGTTATTTTTATTTGAGCATTGTTTTTTTGTTTTTCTACCCTTTTTTGTATCGTATGGCCCTAAAATTTTGAATATTTAGATATTCACAACTCCGGGCCAATTTTGATTTTTTGGATTAGCAAACGAAACGGACATGAATTTTTGGATCAATTTTGTTTTAAAAAGTTGTAATTTTATGGGATTTTTTTTTGCTAATATTTTTTTTGGTTCACAAGTGATGACCTAACTTCTTGTGTCCAAACACTAATCTATTAACCATATGCGTCTCGAGATTAATTTATATTTTTATTTCTGAGACATTTTTAGGTGCATTTTCAAAACAAAGCCTCCAGTCGTTACCCGTAATTAATCAAGACAATGAATTTGAGATTTACGACGAATTTACCATTGATGGAATGTTTAAGTTATTTTAACTCAGATTGATTTAAATCTTTCGAAAATGAGGAATGAGACAAAAATCCTATCAAGTTAAATTCACCAAATTTGTTCGTCTAAGTCGTAAATTCTCATTCAGTTTTCGTTTAATATCAATTTCGGCTTAGTGCATGAAATTTCTACAAAATGAGATTTGAAGCAAAAGATTTTTGATATTTTTAAAGATTTTAAATTCCAAATTTTAATTATTTTGAATAAAATATTTTTAACTCTGTGAAATTTTTTAATTTTTTTAGGTTTTTAAATTTTATCAATATTTTTGGGCATTTTTAAATTGTGAAGTTTGTAAAAGACGCAGTTGTACCCCCCTCCACACCCCCCCCCCCCCCCCCCCCAACACACACAACTTAGACTTTGCATTGTCCTTAATGTGAAGGACTAAAATCCCAATAAGGAAAAAATAGGTGCGGAATTGAAAACAAACAATATTTAAAATCCAAAAATGACACAATATGAACACAACAAAAAAATTATCAATTAGTGAGAATAAAGATTACCAAAGTTTCTTAAAGATAAAAGAGATTAAATGAAGAAAATAAATGTAGAAACTACATAACATGTCACATAACCCGATAGGTACTCAACGTGATGGGTCAGGAACATTAGGATCGCGAGCATATGGGTCCATGAAGTAATAAGGTAAATCATCTCCCCGGTCCAAGCTATCCCTATAAAAATCATCTTGAGGTCGCGTCATCATAGTGGTTGTAATAACCCTTACTTTTTAGTAAATTATTTTATATTAATTTTCCATGTGAGGTAATTATATTAAAGATTGGTAAGTGGAATAAATATTGTTTTGAGTGAATTAAAAGATAATATTTATCAAGTTGTGCTTATTTACTGTTATGTGAATGTAAATGGCATTACGTTATGAGATCGGGTGTGTTGTGCTTTACATGACAATTATGGTTTAAATGAAATTGAAAATGTAAATGAGATATATTATTTCGGATGCCAATTTAGAGGGAGTAGTTAGTCCCAAAATATGCGAGATAGTCAAAATGAGTGCCACGTTGTATTTTTGGGTTTCGGGCACTTTTTACAGATTATGACTTATATATGTAGTTACGAGTCATTCTAATGGGGTATTAACAATTTAAATATGGTAATTAAGGATAGAGTCACGTTTAAGTCTTGCAACCCCTTTTATTTTCTTAAGTGTGTATTTTTAAACCTAGAGAAGAAGAAGAAGAAGAAGAAGAAGAAGAAGAAGAAGAAGAAGAGAAGTGAATATTGATGCTTGAAGTTGTTACTATCATAGGAAAATCTGAGATTGCAAGCCAAGACAAGTTTCTTACTTGCTAATATATGATTTAGGGTGAATAAATTGTAGTGATTGTTGTGTATGTGAATCAATTGGACAAATGGGGATTTTAATGGATTTATGGTGTTTGAACCCTTAAATGTTAGTTAGATGATTATTATGTTGAGTATAGTAGTTAGCAATCATATAGGAGGGTTTTGGTTGAATTAATGGTGGTTGTTATTGGTAATTACGAAGGAGAAATGAATATTGGGAAAATTAGGGCATTAAACACCATAGATAAAATTGGGATTTCTGGGCCAGGCGAATCGAAACGCCCCTAGCGAATCGATTCGCTAAAGGGGGAGGATACAGGTCTGTGATGACCGAATCGATTCGGCCTATCCGAATCGATTCGGTAGTTTGAAGAATGTTGGCTTCTCTTGACAAAATCGCTTCGGACCATACGAATCGATTCACTTCAAGACCGAATCAATTCAGCCAGGGCGAATCGATTCGTAATTCCTACTGTTTTGAGTTATTTTCCTAACTCAATTTTAACACTTTTCTTTTAGGATTAGGACTTATGAGCCTTCTCTTATGAAGTAAACTTAGTGTCCTAGAGTCTTATATTAGTTAGGTAACTACCTTATGTTAGTAAGGGAATAGTTGGGGCTTATTCTGCGGATTAGTAAATAGATGATTAGGTATTTCTTTCCCTTAACAAGTTAGTTTGATATTAAGAGATGTAGAATTAAATAATTGAGGAACTTTTGACACGTGATTGGGCTACGCAAGACTTGGTAGTTTATAGTAACACCATAAATTCTCGGATAATGAGTTAGGGGTCTATTAGTCATTGAGGTTATAATGATGGTATTAATTACGTATGGCTCCGGATAAAATGTGATGTAACTTTTACAATGAGATTTAAAATTGTGAATGATAAATTGGTATATACACACCTCTCTAAATGCTATCATAGGGGAAGTACGTTCATGAGGTGAAGTCCCCTAGCTAATGAATGCAGGGAGAATATATTCCTCAGTTATAGGACCAGTTGTTATATATTGTGTGATTATTATTCGAAGTGAGGTAGTTTCGGGTGTGGTTATGACTCACTGTCGAAGGTATATGGCCATTTCCTGACGTTGCATTGTAGGATGCCCAGGTTGTCTTGTGCGATAGGCCCTGGAAGATGATAGCTATTTAGGGGCGCGCCCAGTGGGGAAATTCGAAAGGACGGTCTTAGAATCGTTATATATTGTTTAATATAACTATTCTTATTCATGTGAGATTTTATTTATGAGAAAGTGCTCTAAGAATTAAATGGCTTTGAACATGTTTCCTAATGAGATATGGAACGGTGAAATGAAACGGTGTATAAAGGATGTGATTTTTAGTTAATAATATTTATTCATATCCTCTTGTATAATTGAATTAAAATTTTGGTCATTAAAATTGCTTTAGTTTATGGTCTAAGATTGAGTAGATAGATTCTTATCATTAACAATAATGATTAACTGTTCATAATTGTCATACTCTTTATTCATCTGGTGATCATATAAAATCGGGCCCTGACACATTCATATTTCTTGTGTTGCATGAATCTTATATTCGATCAGGTGCTTCGATGCAAGGACGCCCGTATTGACTTTCCTATTCCGGTGTCTTGGAGTTGTACCTCCTTGTGGATGTTACGAGATATTTTGATGTAGACGCTCCCATTTTCTTTGTAATCTAGTTATGATTGGTTACTCATTCGGGCATGTTGCCCAAGTTTTGTAATAGTATTATAGATGTGATGTTATACATTAAATACTCGGTGTAACCATATTCTTTGGGTCTGTTAACCGACAGCTAATTCGGTTATTGTGTTATATTTGTACTGTTCAATTTTAATTCCTGTAGTTATTTTATCCACTTTTTTTTCAAATTGGATTTTTTAAATGCTTTCTTCAACTTAAAAAATAAATTTTGGCAATCCGTTCTTTAAAATAATGGGTGGTTACCTCGTATAATGATTGTATTTATGTGATGCTAAGAATGGACCATCTATGATTCCTATAAATATTGAAGTATCGGGATGGCCACCTCTTATTTTGATAAGCGAGTTGTCACAGAGGTGTCCCAGGGGTAGTAGGCATGAAAATTGTTCGATCTTGACGGTATTTCACAAGGAAGCTATCAATCCGGAACTTTAGCTGGTCCAAGTGGCTATTAATGACCTCCATCTCATATGCTCTATCATCGAATTCCCGTTCAAAGTATGGATCCGTCGAATTGTTATCTTTTGTTCATCGGGTCTGGAATCCCTACCAAGATTATCTTCATCTTTGATCTCCTCCCCTTCTTCCCCACCCTCCCCCATTTAAACGTTTAAAAAATCGGTGCGGGGGGGGGGGGGGGGGGAGGGGGTAGATTTCAGTCCTCTTCAATACTCCCATCCACTGATGGCTCACTGACTGTCTTAGGCACACATGCCTTTTCGCCCCAAGGTTCGACTCTGTCCTCAAAACATTAGGAAGTGATGGAGTGACAATATGACAAGGAAATCGTACCCGTTGGCTCAAATTTCGCATTTGCGATATCATTGAAATAAATGTGCGAAGGGCTAACTTTGTCCACGGGGTCCAAAATAAAGTAAAGAAATATTTCGTATCGTAATCGAATGGCAGAGTCATTCTTAGTTGGAAATTATGTCCCGCACATAATGAAATTGGCATGATGAGTGAGCGAATGTAGTCACCTGGATAGAATTGTCTCGGACACCCATGGCATGTCGATTGCCCACCGATTAGAGAGATAAAGCCTCTGGATGTCATTTTGGTGATACGGGTACATGAAAAATTGGTAATATTTCACACCCGCTGCCTACATGATTATTTTGATAATTTCTATAGAAAAAGGAATGACAACCCCATTAATGTAGGTCTCGTAATACCCGTATTGTGCGTACCAATTGCACCACCCAATTTTTAAAAAGAGAGACATAATGTCGTTGGGTAGGTCATTCCATACAATGCAATGCTCAATGAAGAATGTCTGATGAACACCAAAATATGCAACGAACCAACCCCTTTTGTGGGGTGAACCGTATACACTACAAACCTCACCTTGGACTTTGCTAGACATATATTTCTTGAGGTATTGCTTTGGTACCATGGAGATTTTAAGGTAAGAATTTTGGATGGACTTGGGAGGATTCTAGGAAGGAGAAGAATGGTAAATGTAGGTGTGAGGATATATGGGGGTTAGGGGGTATTTATAGAGTGGAAGGGGAGGGAAAATGAAAGGTTTGTCTTGCGGGAAGGATTGGTATTGGTTGGTGAAGGGTTTGGACTATGGAGGAAATGAATTTAGAGGTAATTTCGAGTATAGAGGAAATGGAATGGGTTTGGGTGGATGGAAAGTGAAAAGATGAGAGGCAAATGAGAAAAATTAGTTTGAAAATTTAGCCAACCCTTCATAGATACAAAACAATTCACCCGAGGAACTGAATCGTTAGCTCGAGAAAGAAAACGGGTTCACTTTTTGCTATTGTTCAAAGTGTTTTTCTAAAATCAAACTCTTCCCGAGGGTTCAATTTTTAAGTGAATGGGTTCAATTTTCTGAAAGGAACTTTTCTATGGTTTCTCTTTATCTTCACAATTTTCACACTCTCTTGAACAGGGGTAGTGGGCTTCCTAAAATCTCCCAAAATTCAACCAAAAAACACTTTTTTTCTATGGATTTTCCCTAAAATTTCATTGGACTTATTAGTTAACTCTCAAGATGGGACTCAAATCCAAAAACCTCCACTTTAACTTATACACAAACAACCGACTACTAAATACAAAGAACACTCACGTGAGTCCTTTGTATAGTAACAATCACCCCATACACGTCGGGGGTGTGACGACCTATCTCCACAACCTAACCATGCCCATATTAGGGGTTCAAAAATATAATTGTCTCCACTTCCTGGATGCACACCTCAATATATGGCTTTAGGCATTGTCCATTTTCTTTGAAATTTATCCTATCCTTTGGGTCCACCTCTATCACTCCATGTGGGAACTTTTCTTTCACTACTAATGATACAGACCATCTCGTCCCTAACTTTTAGTGGGAAAATGTAATCTCGGGTTGTAGAGTAGAAACATTTTTCTCGAATGAAACTCTTCACGATTAATCATTTGGTCATGTGCGAGTTTCATCCGTTCCTTTGCGATTTAGGAGCTCTTGTACATATTATTGCATATATCTTCCAACTCATTTATTTGAAGCTTCCATGTTTTACCTACTTTATCCAAATTAAACTTCCACCTCTTGATTTCCCAAAATGCCTTGTGTTCTAACTTGGCGGGGAGGTGGAAAGGTTTCCTATACACAAAAAAAAATGGAGACATTTTCAGGGGGTTCTTCTCAGCGGTCTGGTATGACAATAATACATCCAGTATTCAGACAAACCAATCCTTACGATTAGGATCAAAGGTATTTTCAAGGATATTTTTTATCTCTCGATTATCTAGCTCGACTTGCTCGTTTATTTGAGGGTGGTAAGTTATCCCAACCTTGGGAACAACTCCATACATTCTGATTAATTTATGCAATGATTTGTTGCAAAAATGCGAGCCTCTATCACTAATAATGGCTTTGGAGCACTGAAATAAAAAATTATGTATTCATTAATGAACTTTACCTCCAATTTACTTTCATTTTTTAATGTATCTATGACCTATACTCATTTAACACATAATCTACATAACAAGTTTTTAGAGAAAAGTAACAGAGGAGGAAAGGGTCCTATGAACTCAATGCCCCAATAGTCAAACATCTCTATAGTAAGGATATGCGTCAAAGGTGTCATGTCGCGTATAGTAATGGCATCCATATTTGGCATCTCTCACGAGTTAGACAAAATATGTGCACATCCAATAATATAGTGGGCCAATAGAGACCGCATTGAAGAATCTTTATGACCATCTTCTTCATGGAAAAGTTGCCTCCACATGCTTTCTGGATGAAAAATATAGATGACTCTTTGGATTTCATCATCCAGTACACACTTTTAGATTATTTTGTCCGCTCAATACTTGAATAAATATGGATCGTCGTAAAATAACATGCGCGACAAAGTGAAAAACTTCATCTTCTCATGTGGATTCCATTGTGTGGTAACGGAACTTGCCACTAGAGAGTTCATGATATCCGCAAACCAAGGTAGAGAGGAAGTAGTAAAAAAAAATTCTTTTGGGAAAAAATCGTTAGTGGGTACGGGATCTTGAGTTATGCTAGACAAAAGCCTAAACAAGTGCTCGACTACGATGTTTTTTACTCCCTACTTATCTTTGATGGAAATGTTAAATTCTTAGAGAATCAAGATCCACCGAATGAGGTGAGGCTTGGAATCCTTCTTGTAAAGGAGGTATTTTAGTGTCGCGTGGTTGGTATAACAAATGATGGGCGACCCACTCTCTTGAGAAATTCTCACCTCTCTCCTAATGTGCACACCTATCACACTAACCTTCCTAACGGTTTATCCTATCATTTTATCACTAACCTTCCCAATAATTTAGCTTATCTTAAATTACTCGAAAGATTTCAAAGCCGAACTATATAATTGTTTAAAAAGGATACTTCCAATTTGTAACACAACTCTCGTTTTAGCTTCATTAGTTTATAAAGTTTCCCAGTGTCATATTATACTTTTCAAACAAGTATTTCCGATTTATAGTCCAGAATCATTTCTCACTTACCATATCACAGTAACAGTTTAAATTTCCCAAATTTTAGATATATATATTAAGCACTCATATAATATATACATCCTAACAGCACCAACATAGAAACTATGGTGCAGGCATACTCTGCTATCCAATCCCCGTATTGCTCACACTAAGGAAAATACAAGTTCGGAATCACTCTCGAACTGTATCAACATATATACAAACAATATTGAGGCGAAGCATAGATTCCAAGTCTCTAAGAGTTCAGTACATACCCTCACGTCTCTTAGGACCGTCTGAACTATCATTCCGATAGCCTGTACCAAGGATATCTATCTTCTAGGGTACAAGTCAATATCACCCATAAAGGTCCCATCGAGATAAGACTGTCCCAGCGCGGTAACCTTAGGGATAGCAAGTAACGCGGGCATGGTTTTCACACGTATATAATATATGCATACACAATCATATAAATATACCCCTTGTTATCGTATCAGTATAGGTTTCTCTCATCACCCATAATTACAATATTTATCCTTAATTTTCACATTAAGTATTTCGTATAAGGGTTCGTCTCTAACCTTACTCGAAGGGTTTTCCCATTTATTACGTGACACTCGTAGACTCTATCCTCCCAAGTATAAAATTCAGTAGGCATCCTTTTTATGTTCCAACGTAATTCTCTTACGCAACTCTCCCGTAAGTTCATAAATTCATCAACAATTAAGTAACAATCCCACTAGTACAATTCTCGTCTCATATTAGGAGTCCCAAGATTATTCATATGCCCTACTGGTCTTCCATGTTTCCCAAAACAATTTATTAAGAAGGTCCAAGAATTATTTCACGATAAGTTGAATTTAACTCATTTAACAAAGGCAAATAGGAGTCTGCCAGGAGGGGTCGATCGATCGAGGTTTGGGGCTCGATCGATCGATCATTCGATCGATCGATGCTCTGGCTCGATCGATCGATCAAGCAGGTATTTTGATTTCTGCAGAATTGCAGTTACGGGTTCTACCATCTATCTTCATCCAAGTCCATATTTTCCAATCCCAAACGTCCCAAAAATTCTACCACTAACACCCTGACATGATATGGTACACATCCTATGCAAAGCATGTCAATTTATGTCACTAAACATGGATTAATCATACTGAAATTCATTTAAAACTCAAGAACCCTAAAAATCTCTAAATCATGATTCTAATCTGTTTTATCCCAGAATTTCTTTCTTATTTACACCAAAATTTCGTGGATTATTCTTCTACATCACAAAAGATTTCCAGAATAAGGTATAAGTCTTTACTACATGCAAATTCCTATCACAATTTGGGTTTTCTTCCATATCATTCCTCCCTAATCATTCCTAAACTAATATGAAAATTGCACCAACAAAATAAGAAAGATAAACACTTTCCTGGGATTTTTAGAAGTCTAGATTGCGGCTGATTTTGGTGTGGTTGCGTTCCCTGTCCCGCGATCTACGCGTTGGCGGTGACGGCGGTGCAAACGGTTGAGTTTTGAGCCTTGGAATTGCTTGAGAGCTCTCTCCTCTCTTCTCCAACGGTCGGTCTAGGTTTTGGGTATTCTAAACCTAGGTGACAATCTCAATATCAGATATAGCCCCTCTAATTTTCGTGGGTTTAATTATCCAAAAATGTAAAATGACCAAAATGCCCTCCCGGGTTACTAAATAGGCCTAAAAATGCCCCGAGACCCACACTACACCCCCGGGTACACTTTTCTGACTATCTCGACCCTTCCGAACGTGTTGGCGCACTCAAAACGACCATATGTGTAATTTATAAAATATTCACTTTTTATTTACCAAAATTTAGTCCCGATTCGACACGAGCACGTCCCGACTTAAATTTTTTGAAATTGTCATTTAATTCACTCATGACATTCAATATAACCAATATAATATATTACTTTGCTCATTATTAATATTCAACAAATTTCCCATAATTACTAACTCTCGTCACGTTAATAATTATAACATAATTAATTTTCGGATTTTTATTAAATAAATAGCTCACATTAAATTTAATAAATCCCCAAATTAATATAGCATGAAAATACGGGGTATTACATACTTCCCCCCTAATAATGGAATTTCATCCCGAAATTCGGAAAATAAGGCATACCTGGTAAAAACAACTCTGGATATCTCTCGCGCATATCTGCCTCGCGCTCCCAAGTGGATTCCTCCACATTATGATGCTCCCACTGGACCTGTACAAGTGGAACTATCTTCGACCTCAATCTCCTCTCACTATAGTCTAGGATAGCCACCGGTCTCTCCTCGTAAGAGCTATCAGGCTGTAAGTCGATCTCATCTATCGCAATGTGAGTATGGGCCATATCATCCCGAAGATATCGTCTCAACGACGAGATGTGGAATACATCGTGAATGCGATGTAAATGCTCTGGCAATCCCAACATGTATGCAGCCGGCCCAATCCTCTCGATGATGGGAAATGGTCCCACGTACCTCGGAGCCAACTTCCCCTTCTTCCCGAACCTCATCACTCCCTTCATAGGAGATACACGCAATAACACTTGGTCTCCTACACTAAACTCCCAAAAGAACCGTTTCTCATCGGCGTAGCTCTTCTGCCTGTCCTGGGCTACCCGAATGCGACTCCTGATCATCTCAATCCTCGCGGAGGTCTCCTGAATCACCTCTGGTCCTAGCAATTTGTTATCCCTCACTTCGAGCCAACAAGCTGGGGAACGACAAGGCCTTCCATACAAAGCCTCAAATGGAGCCATGCCAATCGTGAACTGATAAGAGTTATTATAATCAAACTCTACCAGTTAAAGATGTGGCTCCCAACCTCCTCCAAAATCAAGAACACACATGCATAGCATATCCTCCAACATATGATTAGTACGCTCTGTCTGTCCATCTGTTTGTGGGTGATAAGTTGAACTCAACTCAGTACCCATAGCCTCCTGAAAGCTTTCCCAAAAGCGTGACACAAAAATCTTGTCTCTATCTGACACAATATTCAGGGGCACCCCGTGTAATCTGACGATCTCAGTAATAAACAACTGAGCATACTGGCCCGTGGTATAGTCTGTCCGCACCGGTATAAAATGAGCCACTTTGGTCAGACGGTCTACAATCACCCAGATAGAGTCGTGGCCCCGCTGTGATGTAGGCAACCCTGTAATAAAATCCATGGAAATACTCTCCCACTTCCATGCGGGTACTTCCAATGGCTGAAGCAACCCTGAAGGTTTCTGGTGGTCCACCTTCACCAGCTGGCAGGTAGAACACTTGGACACAAACTCAGTAATGTCCTTCTTCATCCCACTCCACCAATATTGTCTCCTCATACCCTGGTACATCTTATCCCCTCCAGGATGTACCGCAAATCGGGACCCGTGAGATTGGGTCATCACTGCATGACATAATTCCGCCCTTTCTGGAACAACCAATCTCCCATTAAACCGCAAACCTCCATCGAAACTAACATAATAGGACTCATCACCCTCGGCTAAAAGTCGTACAATCTGCTCCTGGAAAAATGGGTCTGTGGTCTGTGCCTCTATCACCCTCGTAACAATCTCGGGTGTGACTGACATCACGGATATGAAAGAACGGGCTACAGCGTCCTGGTGACCCAACTCCTTCCACTTTTCTTTCCAGATTTCTACTACCTCGTCTACCGGTCTACGACTCAACGCATCAGCAACTACGTTGGCCTTTCCCGGATGATACTGTATATCGAACTGGTAGTCCTTCACAAACTCTAGCCATCTGCGTTGACGCATATTCAGCTCTCGCTGAGTGAACAGGTACTGCAATGACTTGTGGTCTGTGAACAAATGGAATTTCTCCCCCAATAAATAGTGCCTCCATATCCTGAATCGAAAGACGACCGCTGCTAACTCCAGGTCGTGGGTGGGGTAATTCTTCTCATGCGGCTTAAGCTTACGGGAGGCAAAAGCTATAGCCTTCTCTTCCTGCTGAAGTACTCCCCCAAGTCTCCGTAAGGACGCATCGGTGTAAACCAGGTACTCCACACCCGACTTTGGTAACACAAGGACTGGTGCTGAAGTAAGCTTGTCTTTCAGCTCGTCGAAAGCCAACTGACAAGCATCATCCCAAACATATGGTACCTCTTTGCGAGTCAGATTTGTCAGTGGACCCGCTATTTTGGAGAATCCCCGAATAAATCTCCTGTAGTAACCAGCTAGCCCCAAGAAACTACACACTTCCGTCGGTGTCGTGGGTTGTCCCCACTCCCTCACCGCTGACACT
Source organism: Sambucus nigra (assembly GCA_949130495.1). Taxonomy (NCBI): domain Eukaryota; kingdom Viridiplantae; phylum Streptophyta; class Magnoliopsida; order Dipsacales; family Adoxaceae; genus Sambucus; species Sambucus nigra. The sequence goes on along the minus strand of OX422218.1, from coordinate 510,113,035 downwards.
TTACTCGGGTCAACTGCTATCCCCTGCTCAGAAACAACATGCACCAAGAACTGTACCTCTCGCAACCAGAATCCGCACTTCTCGTACTTAGCATACAACTGATGCTCTCGTAGAGTCTGAAGAACCTGCCTCAAGTGCTTGGCATGCTCCTCCTCGGAGTGTGAATATATCAAGATGTCATCTATGAAGATGATGACAAACTGATCCAAGAACTCTCTGAATACTCGGTTCATCAAGTCCATGAAAACGGCTGGAGCATTTGTGAGTCCGAACGGCATTACCCTGAACTCATAGGACCCATATCTCGTCAAGAAGGCAGTCTTTGAAACATCCTACTCTCTAATACGCAACTGATGGTACCCCAACCTCATATCTATCTTCGAAAAGAAAGTTGCTCCCCTCAACTGGTCGAACTGATCATCAATTCGAGGCAACGGATACTTATTCCGTATCGTGACCTTGTTCAGCTCCCGATAGTCCACACACAATCTCAGTGAACCATCTCTCTTCTTCACAAACAAGACTGGAGCTCCCCAAGGTGAGGTACTCCTACGAATGAAGCCCTGACCTAACAGCTGCTCTATCTGATCTCGTAGCTCTCGCATCTCTTCCGGAGCCATACGGTACGGTGCGCGTGCTATAGGTCTCGTATCTGGCAGTAAATCTATGACAAAGTCTATCTCACGACTGGGGGGTAGGCCTGGTAGCTCTTGAAACACATCGGAATATTCCCTGACAACTGGGATCGACTCTAAGGGAATCACAACCTCCTTAGAGGTATCCTCCTCTATGTAATACAAATGAGCGGTCGAACCTCCCTCTGGGCGAGGCATCGCCACTACAAACATCTCTTGCCCCGGAATGGCAAAAACAATGCTCCCACCGAAGCAATCAATCATGGCTCTATAAGCTACGAGCCAATCCGTACCGATAATCACATTGTGCTCGTGCATGTCTAAAACTAACATGTCTGCAGGTAATACCAAACTACCGATCTCTACCCCCACTCCCCGGCATATAAAAAAAATAAGGAACCCACTCCCCAGTGGTGAGTCTACACACGTCACTGTGCTCTCTGCTGTGGCTAACAACCCTAAGGCCTTCGCAAAATGCGTAGCTATAAAACAATGTGTTACCCTCGTATCAAACAAAACTCGACCAATAGTACCATGGATAGGGAACATACCCTCAATCGCGGGTGGTGCCTGTGGAGCTGCTGCCTAGTGGACGTTATATACACGTCCATACTGTAACTGCCCCTGTTGCACTGGAGCTACTGGAACGGCTGGTAGGGCTAGCACCTGGGCTGGAGCTGGGAGGGCAGGTGGAAAAAGTGGCCTCTGTGGCTCATTACGGGCTCCCTGCTGCTGTGGGGCCCTATCACCCTCCGGACAATCCTGAAGTTTGTGGCCATGTTTACCGCACCCAAAACATCGGCCTCTGAAGTTACCTCCCCTCTGTCACTACTGACCACGGCCCTGTTGGCCGTTACCTCCCCGCCACTGGCCCTATTGGCCCTGATTAGTACGTTGTTGGCCTTGCTGGCCATGCTGCTGACCCTGCTATCGGTGTTGGCCTTGCTAGACCTGCTGATTAGGCTGGCCTTTCTGGCCCTACCTATAACCCCCAAATTTCTGCCTGGAATCACCTGAGCGGAATCGCTTAGTAGGGTCCCCCTGATGGGAACTCTGCTCGAGCTGACGAGTCTGTCCATGAGATGGTACCCCACTGGCACTATTACCCCCGGCCCTGCCCTGCTGGCTGGACTCTCCTACTCTCTTGCTTCCCTAAAGATGGAAGCGATGATCCTGGCAATGTAGTAACGCGGCATTGAGTAGATCAGTGAAAGTACTCAGGGATAAATTCCCAATAAGGTGCTAACGGATCCTCCAAGCTAACCCGTCGACAAATAACATAATCCTCTTGCTCTCTGTGGGTGCCACATCCGGCACGATGGTGAGAAGTCTCGTGAACTCCTCCTCATACTCTGCTACGGTGGAATTCTCTTGCTTCAGATTCAGCAATCACCGCCTCATCTCAGTCTGCACGGCGGGTGGAAAATATTTGCGGTCAAACCGCTCCCAAAATGACTGAATAGGGATCGTGTCCCTCTCCTCCAAAGTGGTAGTGGACTCCCACCACTGAAAAGCGGCCCCCACCAGCTTAAAGGAAGGCAATAACTGCATTTGCACGTCAGTGCATTCATACATACGGAGATGTCGTTGGATGTCTTTCTTCCATTGGCTAACTGTGACAATATCGGAGCTACTTGAGCACTCAGGGGGATGCGCTTTCTGAAAAGTTTCCCGAACCCTCTCCCATGCAGATGGAAGCTGTGCTGGTACTGTCGCCACTGCCTGAACCTGGGGTGGAGCCTGCTGAACCACCGCTAGTGCGGCATTCACCGCCTGAGCAACAATGGCGGCTACTTCATTTGCATTCATTGTGCCTTGTGCGGAGCTGCTGGCTGCTCGGCCTGGGCACGCCTATCCTTCGGAGCACGTTTCGGAGGCATCTGAAACATGAAAAAGTTTATTAGTCTACAGTTATTATCAAATCTCAAATAGCTGAAGACTTAAACGTAAAATCAAGAGTACAACAATCCTAAAAATAGGGCTCTATAGCAAAAATGTTAAGCTGAAAGTGAAATAAGCCGTACAGATCCTATGAACACTAGAACTTGATGCTCTGATACCACCTGTGACACCCCGCCTAATTAAATACTGGGCGATCACTCCTTTATTAAATTAAATCAAGGTGAATAGTTGGTTCATTCTTAGCATCACTGTCGAAAAATAAATTTTCCAATTTAACACCCTAATTAATTAAGCTAAGTGTCAAAACCATTTTCATACATAACTTTCCAAATTTTATTTAAAGAAAAATTATTTATTTTATTAACAACATTCAATAAATAAGAATCACACCACATTAATTCTGCAACATAATCCAATTAATATAAAACATTCGTCAATCGAATGTCAACATACGAAATCTGAAGTCATACATCCAAACTGAATAAATCCCATAGTAACAGTACAGGAAATAATTGAAATACAAATGTCCAATAACAACGAAATAATGGAAAGAGCTACACATGCCCAACTAAATGAAAATACTAAGAGTGGATCCAAATGAATGAAGTCGTCTAATCAAGAGACCTGCAACTCCCACCTAAGATGCTGTGCGTTCCTTCCAAGGGATCCTAAGCAAGAGGCCCCTGTGGCTGGGCACCTGTAATACATACATATATATACAAGAGAGAGAGAGAGAGAGAGAGAGAGAGAGAGAGAAAGAAACAGGTCAGAGCCAGATAGTGTGTATGATTTAAAAATTCGTTTAGCAAGTATTTAAATTGATACAGGCCAATGAAACAACATATTAGTGCGACACTCTCTTGAGAAATTCTCACCTCTCTCCTAATGTGCACACCTATGGCACTAACCTTCCCAACGGTTTATCCTATCATTTTATCACTAACCTTCCCAACAATTTAGCTTATCTTAAATTACTCGAAAGATTTCAAAGCCGAACTATATAATTGTTTAAAAAAGATACTTCCAATTTGTAACACAACTCTCGTTTTAGCTTCATTAGTTTATAAAGTTTCCCAATGTCATGTTATACTTTTCAAACAAGTATTTCCGATTTATAGTCCAGAATCATTTCTCACTTACCATATCACAGTAACAGTTTAAATTTCCCAAATGTCATATATATATATTAAGCACTCGTATAATATATACATCCTAACAGCACCAACATACAAACTATGGTGCAGGCATACTCTGCTATCCAATCCCCGTATTGCTCATACGAAGGGAAATACAAACTCGGAATCACTCTCAAACTGTATCAACATATATACAAAATAAATTGAGGTGAAGCATATATTCCAAGTCTCTAAGAGGTCACTACATACCCTCACGTCTCTTAGGACCGTCTGAACTATTATTCCGATAGCCTGTACCAAGGATATCTATCTTCTAGGGTACAAGTCAATATCCCCCATAAAGGTCCCATCGAGATAAGATTGTCCCAGCGCGGTAACCTCAGGGATAGCAAGTAGCACGGGCATGGTTTTCACACGTATATAATATATGCATACACAATCATATAAATACCCCTTGTTATCGTATCAGTATATGTTTCTCTCATCACCCATAATTACAATATTTATCCTTAATTTTCACATTAAGTATTTCGTATAAGGGTTCGTCTCTAACCTTACTCGATGGGTTTTCCCATTTATTACGTGACACTCGTAGACTCTATCCTCCCAAGTATAAAATTCAGTAGGCCTCCTTTTTATGTTCCAACGTAATTCTCTTACGCAACTCTCCCGTAAGTTCATAAATTCATCAACCATAAAGTAACAATCCCACCACTACAATTATCGTCTCATATTAAGAGTCCCAAGATTATTCATATGCCCTACTGGTCTTCCATATTTCCCAAAACAATGTATTAAGAAGGTCCAAGAATTATTTCACGATAAATTGAATTTAACTCATATAACAAAGGGAAATAGGAGTCTGCCAGGAGGGGTCGATCGATCGAGGTTTGGGGCTCGATCGATCGATCATTCGATCGATCGATGCTCTGGCTCGATCGATCGATCAAGCAGGTATTTTGATTTCTGCAGAATTGCAGTTACGGGTTCTACCATCTATCTTCATCCAAGTCCATATTTTCCAATCCCAAACGTCCCAAAAATTCTACCACTAACATCCTGATATGATATGGTACACATCCTACGTAAAGCATGTCAATTTACGTCACTAAACATGGATTAATCATACCGAAATTCATTTAAAACTCAAGAACCCTAAAAATCTCTAAATCATGATTCTAATCTATTTTATCCCAGAATTTCTTTCTTATTTAAACCAAAATTTCGTGGATTATTCTTTTACATCACAAAAGATTTCCAGAATAAGGTTTAAGTCTTTACTACATGCAAATTCCTATCACAATTTGGGTTTTCTTCCTTATCATTCCTCCCTAATCATTCCTAAACTAATATGAAAATTGCACCAACAAAATAAGCAAGATAAACACTTGCCTGGGATTTTCAGAAGTCTGTATTGCGGCTGATTTTGGTGTGGTTGCATTCCCCGTCCCGCGATCTACGCGTTGGCGGTGACGGCGGTGCAAACGGTTGAGTTTTGAGCCTTGGAATTGCTTGAGAGCTCTCTCCTCTCTCCTCCAATGGACGTTATAGGTTTTGGGTATTCTAACCCTAGGTGACAACCTTAATATCAGATATAGCCCCTCTAATTTTCGTGGGTTTAATTACCCAAAAATGTAAAATGACCAAAATGCCCTCCCGGGTTACTAATTAGGCCTAAAAACGCCTCGAGACCCAAACTACACCCTCGGGTACACTTTTCTGATTATCTCGACCCTTACGGACGCGTTGGTGCACTCAAAATGACCATACGGGCAACTTATAAAATATTCACTTTTTATTTATCAAAATTTAGTCCCGACGCGACACGAGCACGTCCCGACTTAAATTTCTGAAATTGTCATTTAACTCACTCATGACATTCAATATAACCAATATAATATATTACTTTGCTCATTAGTAATATTCATCAAATTTTCCATAATTACTAACTCTCGTCACGTTAATAATTATAACATAATTAATTTCTGGATTTTTATTAAATAAATAGCTCACATTAAATTTAATAAATCCCCAAATTAATATAGCATGAAAATACGGGGTATTACATACTTCCCCCCTAATAATGGAATTTCGTCCCGAAATTTGGAAAATAAGGCATACCTGGTAAAAACAACTCTGGATATCTCTCGCGCATATCTGCCTCGCGCTCCCAAGTGAATTCCTCCACATTATGATGCTCCCACTGGAGCCGTACAAGTGGAACTATCTTCGACCTCAATATCCTCTCATTATAGTCTAGGATAGCCACCGGTCTCTCCTCGTAAGAGCTATCAGGCTGTAAGTCGATCTCATTTATCTCAATGTGAGTATGGGCCATATCATCCCAAAGATATCGTCTCAACGACGAGATGTGGAATACATCGTGAATGCGATGTAAATGCTCTGGAAATCCCAACCTGTATGCAACCGGCCCAATCCTCTCGATGATGGGAAATGGTCCCACGTACCTCGGAGCCAACTTCCCCTTCTTCCCGGACCTCATCGCTCCCTTCATAGGAGATACACGCAATAACACTTGGTCCCCCACACTAAACTCCTGGAAGAACCGTTTCGCATCGGCGTAGCTCTTCTGCCTGTCCTGGGCTACCCGAATGCGACTCCTGATCATCTCAATCCTCGCGGAGGTCTCCTGAATCACCTATGGTCCTAGAAACTTGTTATCCCCCACTTTGAACCAACAAGCTGGGGAACGACAATGCCTTCCATACAAAGCCTCAAATGGAGCCATGCCAATCGTGAACTGATAAGAGTTATTATAAGCAAACTCTACCAGTGGAAGATGTGGCTCCCAACCTCCTCCAAAATCAAGAACACACATGCGTAGCATATCCTCCAACATCTGATTAGTACGCTCTGTATGTCCATCTGTCTGTGGGTGATAAGCTGAACTCAACCTCAACTCAGTACCCATAGCCTCCTGAAATCTTTCCCAAAAGCGTGACACAAAAATCTTGTCTCTATCTGACACAATATTCAGGGGCACCCCGTGTAATCTGACGTTCTCAGCAATAAACAACTGAGCATACTGGCCCGTGGTATAGTCTGTCTGCACCGGTAGAAAATGAGCCACTTTGGTCAGATGGTCTACAATCACCCAGATAGAGTCGTGGCCCCGCTGTGATGTAGGCAACCCTGTAATAAAATCCATGGAAATACTCTCCCACTTCCTTGCGGGTACTTCCAGTGACTGAAGCAACCCTGAAGGTTTCTGGTGGTCCACCTTCACCAGCTGGCAGGTAGAACACTTGGACACAAACTTAGCAATGTCCTTCTTCATCCCACTCCACCAGTATTATCTCCTCATATCTGGGTACATCTTATCCCCTCCAGGATGCACCGCAAATCTGGACCCGTGAGATTGGGTCATCACTGCATGACATAATTCCGCCCTTTCTGGAACCACCAATCTCCCATTAAACAGCAAACCTCCATCGAAACTAACATAATAGGACTCATCACCCTCGGCTAAAAGTCGTACAATCTGATCCTGGCAAAACGGGTATGTGTTCTGTGCCTGTATCACCCTCGTAACAATCTCGGGTGTGACTGACATCACGGATATGAAAGAACGGGCTACTGTGTCCTGGTGACCCAACTCCTTCCACTTTGCTTTCCAGACGTCTGCTACCTCATCTACCGGTCTACGACTCAATGCATCAGCAACTACGTTGGCCTTTCCCTTATGATACTGTATATCCAACTGGTAGTCCTTCACAAACTCTAGCCATTTGAGCTGACGCATATTCAGTTCTCGCTAAGTGAACAGGTACTGCAATGACTTGTGGTCTGTGAGCAAACGGAATTTCTCCCCCAATAAATAGTGCCTCCATATCCTCAATGCAAAGACGACCGCTGCTAACTCCAGGTCGTGGGTGGGGTAATTCTTCTCATGCGGCTTAAGCTTGCCGGAGGCAAAAGTTATAGCCTTCTCTTCCTGCTGAAGTACTGCCCCAAGTCCCCGTAAGGACGCATCGGTGTAAACCAGGTACTCCACACCCGGCTTTGGTAACGCAAGGACTGGTGCTGAAGTAAGCTTGTCTTTCAGCTCGTCGAAAGCCACTGATAAGCATCATCCCAAACATATGGTACCCCCTTGCGAGTCAGATTTATCAGTGGACCCGCTATTTTGCAGAATCCCCGAATAAATCTCCTGTAGTAACCAGATAGCCCCAAGAAAATACACACATCCGTCGGTGTCGTGGGTAGTCCCCACTCCCTCACCGCTGACACTTTACTCGGGTCAACTACTATCCCCTGCTCAGAAACAACATGCGCCAAGAACTGTACCTCTCGCAACCAGAATCCGCACTTCTCGTACTTAGCATACAACTGATGCTCTCGTAGAGTTTGAAGAACCTGCCTCAAGTGCTCGGTATGCTCCTCCTGAGGAGTGTGAATATATCAAGATGTCATCTATGAAGATGATGACAAACTTATCCAAGAACTCTCTGAATACTCATTTCATCAAGTCCATGAAAACGGCTGGAGCATTTGTGAGTCCTAACGGCATTACCCTGAACTCATAGGACCCGTATCTCGTCAAGAAGGCAGTCCTTGAAACATCCTGCTCTCTAATATGCAACTGATGGTACCCCAACCTCATATCTATCTTCGAAAATAAAGTTGCTCCCCTCAACTGGTCGAACAGATCATCGATTCGAGGCAACGGATACTTATTCCGTATCGTGACCTTGTTCAGCTCCCGGTAGTCCACACACAATCTCAGTGAACCATCTCACTTCTTCACAAACAAGACTGGAGCGACCCCAGGTGAGGTACTCCTACGAATGAAGCCCTGACCTAACAGCTGCTCTATCTGATCTCGTAGCTCTCGTATCTCTGCCGGAGCCATACGGTATGGTGCGCCTGCTATAGGTCTCGTATCTGGCAGTAAATCTATGACAAATTCTATCTCACGACTGGGGGGTAGGCCTGGTAGCTCCTGAAACACATCAGAATATTACCTGACAACTGGGATCGACTCTAAGGGAATCACAACCTCCTTAGAGGTATCCTCCTCTATGTAATACAAATGAGCGGTCGAACCTCCCTCTGGGCGAGGCATCGCCACTACAAACATCTCTTGCCCCGAAATGACAAAAACAATGCTCCCACCGAAGTAATCAATCATGGCTCTATAAGCTGCGAGCCAATCCATACCGATAATCACATCGTGCTCATGCATGTCTAAAACTAACATGTTTGCAGGTAATACCAAACTACCGATCTCTACCCCCACTCCCCGGCATATAAAAAAAATAAGGGACCCACTCCCCAGTGGTGAGTCTACACACGTCATTGTGCTCTCTTCTGTGTCTAACAACCCTAAGGCCTTCACAAAATGTGTAGCTATAAAACAATGTGTTGCCCCCGTATCAAACAAAACTCGACCCATAGTACCATGGATAGGGAACATACCCTCAATCGCGGGTGGTGCCTGTGGAGCTGCTGCCTGGTGGACGTTATATACACGCCCATATTGTAACTGCCCCTGTTTCACTGGAGCTGCTGGAACGGCTGGTAGGGCTGGCACATGGGCTGGAGCTGGGAGGGCAGGTGGAAAAAGTGGCCTCTGTGGCTCATTACGGGCTCCCTGCTGCTGTGGGGCCATATCACCCTCCGGACAATCCTGACGTCTGTGGCCATGTTTACCGCACCCAAAACATCGGCCTCTGAAGTTACCTCCCATTTGTCCCTGCTGACCACGGCCCTGCTGGCCGTTACCTCCCCGCCACTGGCCCTGTTGGCCCTGATTAGCACGTTGTTGGCCCTGCTGACCCTGCTATCGGTGTTGGCCTTGATGGCCCTCCTGATTAGGCTGGCCTTGCTGGCCCTGCCTATAACCCCCAAATCCCTGCCTGGAATCACCTGAGAGGAATCGCTTAGCAGGGTCCCCCTGATGGGAAATATGCTCGAGCTGACGAGTCTATCCATGAGATGGTGCCCCACGGGCCCTATTACCCCCGGCCCTGCCCTGCTGGCTGGACTCTCCTTCTCTCTTGCTTCCCTGAAGATGGAAGCGGTGATCCTGGCAATGTAGTAACACGGCATTAAGTACATCAGTGAAAGTACTCAGGGATAAATTCCTAATAAGGTGCTGATGGATTCTCCAAGCTAACCCGTCGACAAATAACATAATCCTCTTGCTCTCTGTGGGTGCCTCATCTGGCACGATGGTGAGAAGTCTTGTGAAATCCTCCTCATACTCTGCTACGGTGGAATTCTCTTGCTTCAGATTTTGCAATCTTTGCCTCATCTCAGTCTGCACAGCGGGTGGAAAACACTTGCGATCAAACCGATCCCAAAATGACTGAATAGGGATCGTGTCCCTCTCCTACAAAGTGGTAGTGGACTCCCACCACTGCAAAGCGGCCCCCACCAGCTTAAAGGAAGCCAATAACTTCTTTTGCATGTCAGTGCACTCATACATACGAAGATGCCGTTGGATGTCTTTCTTCCATTGGCTAACTGTGACAATATCGGAGCTACTAGAAAACTCAAGGGGATGCGCTTTCTGAAAAGCATCCCGAACCCTCTCCCATGCAGATGGAAGCTATGCTGGTACTGTCCCCACTCCCTGAACCTGGGGTGGAGCTTTATGAACCACCTCTAGTGCGGCATTCACCGCCTGAGCAACAATGGCGGCTACTTCATTTGCATTCATTGTGCCTTGTGCCGGAGCTGCTGGCTGCTCGGCCTGGGCACGCCTATCCTTCGGAGCACGTCTCGGAGGCATCTGAAACATGAAAAATTTTATTAGTCTATAGTTATTATCAAATCTCAAATTGCTGCAGACTTAAACGTAAAATCAAGAGTACAACAATCCTAAAAATAGGGCTCTATAGCAAAAATGTTAAGATGAAAGCGAAATAAGCCGTACAGATCCTATGGACACTAGAACCTGATGCTCTGATACCACCTGTGACACCCCGCCTAATTAAATACCGGCGATCACTCCTTTATTAAATTAAATCAATGTGAACAGTTGGTTCATTCTTAGCATCACTGTCGAAAAATAAATTTTCCAATTTAACACCCTAATTAATTAAGCTAACTGTCAAAACCATTTTCGTACATAACTTTCCAAATTTTATTTAAAGAAAAATAATTTATTTTATTAACAACATTCAATAAATAAGAATCACACCACATTAATTCTGCAACATAATCCAATTAATATAAAACATTCGCCAATCGAATGTCAACATAAGAAATCTGAAGTCATACATCCAAATTGAATAAATTCCATAGTAACAGTATTGGAAATAACTGAAATACAAATGTACAATAACAACGGAATAATGGAAAGAGCTACACATGCCCAACTAAATGAAAATACTAAGAGTGGATCCAAATGAACGAAGTCGTCTAATCAAGAGACCTGCAACTCCCACCTAAGCTGCAGCGCGTTCCTTCCAAGGGATCCTAAGCAAGACGCCCCTGTGGCTGGGCACCTATAATACATACATATATATACAAGAGAGAGAGAGAGAGAGAGAAAAAGAAACGGGTCAGAGCCCGATAGTGTGTATGATTTAAAAATTCTTTTAGCAAGTATTTAAATTGATACAGGCCAATGCAACAACATATTAGTGCGACACTCTCTTGAGAAATTCTCACCTCTCACCTAATGTGCACACCTATCGCACTAACCTTCCCAACGGTTTATCCTATCATTTTATCACTAACCTTCCCAACAATTTAGCTTATCTTAAATTACTCGAAAGATTTCAAAGCCGAACTATATAATTGTTTAAAAAGGATACTTCCAATTTGTAACACAACTCTCGTTTTAGCTTCATTAGTTTATAAAGTTTCCCAGTGTCATATTATACTTTTCAAACAAGTATTTCCGATTTATAGTCCAGAATCATTTCTCACTTACCATATCACAGTAACAGTTTAAATTTCCCAAATTTCAGATATATATAGTAAGCACTCGTATAATATATACATCCTAACAACACCAACATAGAAACTATCGTGCAGGCATACTCTGCTATCCAATCCCCGTATTGCTCACACTAAGGGAAATACAAGTTCGGAATCACTCTCGAACTGTATCAGCATATATACAAACAAGATTGAGGCGAAGCATAGATTCCAAGTCTCTAAGAGGTCAGTACATACCCTCACGTCTCTAACGACCGTCTGAACTATCATTCCGATAGCCTGTACCAAGGATATCTATCTTCTAGGGTACAAGTCAATATCCCCCATAAAGGTCCCATCGAGATAAGACTGTCCTAGCGCGGTAACCTCAGGGATAGCAAGTAGAGCGGGCATGGTTTTCACACGTATATAATATATGCATACACAATCATATAAATAAACCCCTTGTTATCCTATCAGTATAGGTTTCTCTCATCACCCATAATTACAATATTTATCCATAATTTTCACATTAAGTATTTCGTATAAGGGTTCGTCTCTAACCTTTCTCGAAGGGTTTTCCCATTTATTACGTTACACTCGTAGACTCTATCCTCCCAAGTATAAAATTTAGTAGGTATCCTTTTTATGTTCCAACGTAATTCTCTTACGCAACTCTCCCGTAAGTTCATAAATTCATCAACCATAAAGTAACAGTCCCACCAGTACAATTCTCGCCTCATATTAAGAGTCCCAAAATTATTCATATGCCCTACTAGTCTTCCATATTTCCCAAAACAATTTATTAAGAAGGTCCAAGAATTATTTCACAATAAATTGAATTTAACTCATTTAACAAAGGGAAATAGGAGTCTGCAGGAGGGGTCGATCGATCGATCATTCGATCGATCGATGCTCTGGCTCGATCGATCGATCAAGCAGGTATTTTGATTTCTGCAGAATTGCAGTTACGGGTTCTACCATCTATCTTCATCCAAGTCCATATTTTCCAATCCCAAACGTCCCAAAAATTCTACCACTAACATCCTGACATGATATGGTACACATCCTACGTAAAGCATGTCAATTTACGTCACTAAACATGGATTAATCATACCGAAATTCATTTAAAACTCAAGAACCCTAAAAATCTCTAAATCATGATTCTAATCTGTTTTATCCCAGAATTTCTTTCTTATTTACACCAAAATTTTGTGGATTATTCTTGTACATCACAAAAGATTTCCAGAATAAGGTTTAAGTCTTTACTACATGCAAATTCCTATCACAATTTGGGTTTTCTTCCATATCATTCCTCCCGAATCATTCCTAAAGTAATATGAAAATTGCACCAACAAAATAAGTAAGATAAACACTTGCCTGGGATTTTCAGAAGTCTGGATTGCGGCTGATTTTGGTGTGGTTGCGTTCCCCGTCTCGCGATCTACGCGTTGGCGGTGACGGCGGTGCAAACGGTTAAGTTTTGAGCCTTGGAATTGCTTGAGAGCTCTCTCCTCTCTTCTCCAATGGACGTTCTAGGTTTTGGGTATTCTAACCCTAGGTGACAACCTCAATATCAGATATAGACCCTCTAATTTTCGTGGGTTTAATTACCCAAAAATGTAAAATGACCAAAATGCCCTCTCGGGTTACTAATTAGGCCTAAAAATGCCCCGAGACCCAAACTACACCCCCGGGTACACTTTTCTGACTATCTCGACCCTGACGAACACGTTGGTGCACTCAAAACGACCATACGGGCAACTTATAAAATATTCACTTTTTATTTACCAAAATTTAGTCCCGGCGCGACACGAGCACGTCCCGACTTAAATTTCCGAAATTGTCATTTAATTCACTCATGACATTCAATATAACCAATATAATTTATTACTTTTCTCATTAGTAATATTCAACAAATTTCCCATAATTACTAACTCTCGTCACCTTAATAATTATAATATAATTAATTTCCGGATTTTTATTAAATAAATAGCTCACATTAAATTTAATAAATCCCGAAATTAATATAGCATGAAAATACAGGGTATTACACTCAGATCACACATCAGCTCAAATGATGGGCTCCAATCTGGAGCTTGCATTATGCGAGTAGAGATGAGCATACTAATTAACTTCTCAAATGCCTATTGGCACGCTTCGCTCCACTTGAATGGAGCATCCCTATAACGTAAGTTACTTAAGGGTCTATCTATGGAGCTAAAGTCCTTAGTAAACCTATGATAAAGTCCCACGTGTCCCAAAAATGAGCTCATGGCTTTGAATGATTTGGGTGGTGGAATTACAACAATGATGTCAAGGTTTGCCCTATCCATTTCTATTGCCTTATATTAAACTATGTAGCCTACAACCACTCATTTGGTTACCATGAAATGGCATTTCTCCCAATTTATCCCTATGTTCTTTTCCACTCATCGAGAAATTATTTTCTCAACATGAACAAGACATTTGTCAAAATAGGGGTCGAAAATGCCTCTTTCAACAATGTTGCTAAAAAAACTCAATGCCCCTTTCAAAAATGTCACAAAAAAAATCAACATGCACCTTTAAAAGGTTATAGGTGCATTACATAACCCAAATGGCATCCTTTTAAAGTCAAAAGTACCAAAAGAGCATGTGAAGGTAGTCTTTTCATCTCGAAGAAAATACACATATATTTTGTTATAACCTGAGTAACTATCTAGAAAATAGTAAAATGGTTGGCCTGAAACTCTCTCGAGTATTTGCTCCATAAGCAAAGGGAAGTGATCTTTCTTAAAGCTTGTAATGAGTTTCCAGAATTCAATGCAAATGAGCCACCTGGTGGTTGTATATTTTAGAATAAGTTCTCCCTTAGCGTTCTCTATCATAGCCATTCCCAAATTCTTGGGAAGTACATTGATTGGACTAACCCACTTACTATCCGAGTTAGGATAAATTATATTCACATCCAACAACTTAGTGATTCCATTCTCACCATGTCCTTCATTATCAGGTTCAATCTTATTTGCATCTCCCTATAGGTCTTCACGTACTCCTCTAGGTGGATTTTATGGGTACAAATCAAGGGACTTATTATTTTCAAATCCACGATAGATCAACCAAAAGCATCCCTGTGCTTCCTCAATATCTCCAAAAGCCTCCTTTCTTTATATATATCTAAGCTAGAGGAGACAACAACGGGATATGTCTAATCCTTCCCCAAATAAACATATTTTACATTTAAAGTTAGCTTCTTCAATTAGAGTTTTGGATATTTAATATTGTAGGGATACTCGTAAGATTCCCTCGGGAATAACTCTTCAAATCATGAAACCTAACTTACACTTCTCACATCGTCCACGTTTTCTCCTTCACCTACTATCTCCCTTATCATACGCATCTCACGATCATACTCTGAATACTCACTCTTCTCCTCGACACTCATCACTAAGCACATATCAAGTGGATCTTCAAAATTATTACCCTCAAAATCTTATTATACTACCTCCTCGATAAGATCCTTATTGAGTATTCATTTCAAGAGTCATGTTCCCAACGGTTGATTGCATTTCCCAACTACACAAGTTGATCAACACGTTAGCTGTAGATCGAAAAGGGTGCCACATAATGATGGGACATGATGGCTTGACGGGGAGGAAGGCTCCGTGTTCCAAATGACAAAATTCAAAAAAGTATAACGTGTCAACTTGGGTGATCACATTCTCAACTACCCCATAAGGAACCTTCATGGAATAATTTACAAGTTGGAGAGTGAATTTTATGGGCTTAAGATTTCCCAAATTGAGCTTTGTATAGATTGAATAGGGTAGAATGTTGACAATTATCCCTAAATCTAACAAGACGCCCTCTATCTTACTCTCTCTAATGACACATGAAATGGAGAGGGATCCTGAATCTTATTACATTGGTTGGAGGTTGCTCAAAAGTACTAAGCTAACATTTTTTGAAAGAAAAACCTTTTTCTCTAACTTGCACTTTTCTTTCACAATGAGAAAGTCCTTTAAGAATTTAGCATACACGGGAATTTGCTTTATAGCCTCGAGAAAAGGTAGGTTCAACTTCACTTGCTTAATAACCTCTAAAATGTCATCACGGGAGGTCCATTTAGGAGGAGGGACCAACCGTTGAGGGGATAGTGCATCCCCACTTTAATCCCAACTGTGTCTTATTTCTCACTCTCGCTCAAGGGGAATCTTCATCCTCTTGCGTGTTGGTCAAAACATCCTTATCTTTTTGTCCATTTTGTGGGGATGGTGACAAGTCAATCCCCCCCCCCCCCCCCCACACACTATGTAGAGTGGTTTCAGGTTTACATTGATTTTCAATTTCATCGGGATTAGAGCTTACACATTTTGACCTTGGGGAGGTTGTTGGTCTTGAGTAGGGAATTTCACTTTTTCTTAGATACTCAAAGAGGACTTCAACTGCTATAACCATGCATTTAGGTCGATAAAGTTTTGAGGATTTGGGGCGTTAATTGTTGACTAAGTTTCCATGAATTGGGAAAGAGTGTACTCAAGACTCTTTCGTTGTGGAATCACATAAGTCATAAGAGGAGTCACTTTTATTTGTGGCACTTATTGAAATTATGTGCGTGGTAGCAATGTGATGGTTCTTCGATGGGGGATTATAAGATTTCCCACTAGGGACGTTAAAGCTCCCTTTATAATCTTCCATCTCTTCAACTTTCTCTTTAATCATAATTTTTGGGCAAGAATAGTTGGACTTTATTTCGTGAGATGTCCCACCACACAAATAGCAAAATAACATTCGTTAAAACTCGAGATGGGATGGATTTATCTCTCCTATTTCCTCAACCAAGTCATCTAAACTATTGTCTAATTTATTTATTTAAAGCTTCACCTCACTTTCCCTGTCCAATTAGTAAAGTACGAACGAGGATGGGGCTAATGACGTGGATTTATCCATAGGTGGGTTATTAAGATCCGATGTGCCCCATGATTTTGTAGTCTTTATGATGTACTTAAACTGATCCTCTACATCATCCGTATCTAACCCGAAGAACTCTCCTAAACAAATTGTTTCTTTGAGTTGCTTTGAGCTTAGTGTTAGCCCATAACTGAGGTAGGAGATAAGTCTACATTTAATAGAATCGTGATGTGAGCACATGTTAACCAACTGTAATACCATTTATTTTTTAGTAATTATTTTTATATTAATTTGCCTTGAGGGTTAATTATATAAAATAAAGGAAGCTTGAGTAAATATTATTTTAAGTGATTTAAGATCTAATGTTTACTAAGTTTTGCATATTTACTGTTAAATGAATGTAAATAGCATCATATTATATTTTATTGCGTCGTTGTGCCTTAAGGGCCGGTTATGATTTAAAATGATGTTGGAACATGAAATGATTTATGTTATCCCGGATGCCAATTTAGAGGGCGCGGTTAGTCCGAAAATGGTCGAGATAGTCAACAGAAGGACCATGTTGTATTTTTGGGTTCCGGGTACTTTTGACCAGTTATGACTTAATTATGTTGTTACGAGTCATTTTAATTCTCTAGTAACATTTAAAGTTGGAATTTAGTGTTAATGGCATTTAAATCTTCCAACAACATTTATTCTCATTTATATCTTCTAAACCTAGAGAGAGAGAGAGAGAGAGAGAGAGAGAGAGAGAGAGAGAGAAAGAGAATTTGGGAGAAAAAGGAGAGAAAATGAAGAGAATTGAATATTAGAGCCTGAATTTGTTGCTACCAGAAGAAAAACTGTGAATCCAACCCTAAGGCAAGTTTCTAACTTTCAAATGTATGATTTAATGTGGATAAATTGTAGTGATAGTTGTGTATTTTGAAGAATAGAACAAATTGTGGATTTTGAGAAATGTTGGTGTTTAACCCTTAGATCTTGATATTTGTAAGAGTTGAGTTGATTATATTGGTTTACTGTTGTGTAGAAATGTTGTGGTAATGTTGTTAGATGATTAGAATGAGAGAAGTGGAGGAAAATGAGGTGAAGGATTTGGGTTTGGGTTATTAGAATTAGGGTTTGGTCGTGGGATCTGATGAGGCCGATTGACTGCGGTCCAGAGCCCGATCGATCGGGCCTAAAGAGAAAATCCCACTGCTTCTCTCGATAGGCATATTTGGAAAGCCCGATCGACCACGGTCTAAGGACCGGTCGACCGGGCCTTAGGGAAGAGGCTTTCTATTTCTTTTACAAGGCCATTTTCTAAAAGCACGGACAACCGGGGTCTAAGGACCGATCGATCGGTCTTTAGGGAAGGGGCTTACTGCTTCTTTTACAAGGCCATTTTCTGAAAGCACGGTCGATCGGGGGTCTAGGGTCGATCGATCGGTCCCCTATTTTTCACCTCGAAAACCTTATTTTTCTTTAGCTCCATTCTTTTAAGGTTTAGACCTAGGAACCTTCTTGCATGAAGTAAAACTAGATTATTAGAGTCTAGTATTAAGGAAATCGAGAACCTAACTTAGAAATTGAGTGTTCGGGCTTAGGTCGAGAATTGATTAATTAGTTTTTAGAAGAAGGTAGGGGTCATTTTCCTATAGTGAGGTAGTCTAGGACTAGGGGAAAGTAGTTTATAGAATTTTGGACTTTTAGAATTGGGTTGAGGTAGTATTATGCTTGATGGTTTATAGAGTTTTTGTTAATTCTTGGAGACTATTATGAAGATAATTAAATGTTGTGGTCTACGTCGCTAAACACATATGGCTCGGAATATAATGTGATATACATTTTAAATTGGCATATATTGTGAATATTGATTTGCATATACATACCTCTCTAAATGCTATCTTAAGGGAAGTTATGCGAATGAGGTGAAGTCCCCTGGATAGTGAATACAGGGTGAATATTGTCCTCGGTCATAGGGCCGATTGTTATATTGTGATGTTATTTTATTCGAAGTGAGGTAATTTTGGGTGTGTTTATGACGTGCTGTCGAAGGAATATGGTCGTTTCCCACGCGACGCGATTTAGGATGCCCAAGTAGTCTTGGTGATAGGTCCTGGAAGATGATAGCTATTTAGGGGCGCATCCAGTGGGGTGACTCCCGGAAGGATGGTCGTAGAATCGTTATATATTGTGATTATCACGATTCTCAGGAAAGTAGTACTTTATAAATGGCTAAACCATTTTATAAATCAACTATTTGGAATAAGTTTCCTATTGAGGAATGGACTTCTAAGTCATATTGTGCAAAACTGAAATGTAAGCTTTTTAAGTTGTTATTTGAGTTATTTCTCTTGCATTGATGAATAGTTATCATTATAAATGACATTGCATTAGGTTGTGCATTTAGAGGAGAGGTGAGGATTATTCTTATTGTGGAGAGAGAGTTAAGCTTGTTTATGATATTAGAAATTCATAACTGTCATGCATTTTATTCACATGTATATCATATCAAATTGGGCCTTGACCCGTTTCTATCTCTTTGTATTGTATGGATTTCTTTTACGCCTAGGTGCTCCGCCGCAAGGACGCCCGTGTTGATCATTCCTTCCAAGTGTCCAAGAGTTATTACATTTTTTCCGATGTTGTAGGTTATTTGTTATAGACGCATCTATCTTTTGTCTACTCTGGTTATGATCAGTCTAAACATTCGGGCGTGTTGCCCAAGTTTTGTACTTGCTTATATACTGTGATATTTATTTTAATACTCGGTGTAACCGCTTGTATTATTCTATTAATCGACAGCTTATTCCAGCATTATGTTGTGTATGATTGTTAAACTGTTATCTGTCTTTATTTATATCCACCTTCTTTTTAAATTGGATTGTCTAAATGGTATTATTTAAACATACAAAATTATTTGACATCCGTTTTCTAAAATAATTGGTGGTAATCTCGCATTACTATTTTCATGACAGTGATGCTAAGAATGGACCATTTATGATTCATGTAATTATTGGAGTATCGGGCTAGCCACCTCTTATTTTAATAAGAGGGGTGTCAAAGATGGTATCAGAGCATCAGGTTCTAGAGTCCTTAGGATCTATGCGGACTTATCACGTTCCACCGTAGCGTTCTTTGATATAGAGCCCTATTGTTTGTATATGCTTGAGATCTTCTAGAAAGATAAATTATTTTAAATTGTATAATGATTCAGTTGTTTCTTCCTCTCTGATGCCACCTAGAAAAGGTCGCCCAGCTAAGAGAAATCGTGTTGTAGAAGATAATGTAGAACCCCCACCATAGCAAGGAACGATTAATTCCATGGAGGTGGCTAACATCGTCCGCTAGGCAGTCAATGCTTTCATGACTGCTATGGCTCAACAGTTTCCTCAAGCCTAACAACTGGTAGTAATGGAGATGCAATCCCATGCAGGACCTTCCCTGTGGGAGAGAGTTAGAGAATCTTTCTTAAAAGGTCACCCCCCAGAATTTCCGGGTGGTTCTGATGTGATGGTAGGAAACCAGTGGATAAAAGATATGCACCGTCATCTCCGAATGGTAGAGTGTAGCGGGGAATGTAAGATCATCCTTACCACTTTCAAACTAGTATGAGCAGCTTTACACTAGTGCGAGTCGACGACCACACCGGAGAAGAGGGATACAATGTCTATATCGAACTTTTAGGTTTTGTTTGACCTGAAGTATTTTCCTCCCATAATCTAAAAGAAGATGAGGAGGAAACTCTAGGATGTGGTAAAAGGGGAACGTTCAGTTGCGGAGTATGAAGAGGAGTTCACTCGTCTAGCAAGCATTGTGTCGAATGAAGTAATTCCGTAGGAAAGGAGGATATCGAAGTTTATTGCAGGTTTGCATTAGAGGATACAACAACACTTTTTAGGAAATCAAACTTTATAAACATTTGGTGACGTAATGAATGAAGCTTTGCTTCATTGCCAAGATCACCGTCTGCGTGTGAAAGGGAGTAAGAAGATTTCAGAATCCGGACAAGCAAGTAAGAGAGGAGGTAATGGCTCCTGGGGGGAAGGGATAATGTTTTGGGGGATTTAATTTTGGTGGAGGCGGCTTTAGGAACGGTTAGGGTTCCCAGCAGAAGCAGTAGGTGGGCCAATAAGGTCGAGGTAATAATGGGGGTCGAGGTCATCCGGGCCAAGGCATGGGGAAGTTTCAAAATCATAATTGGGGTCATTATCCGGAGAATGTGGAGGGTCACTGCTTTCAGTGTGGGGAATAGGGTCACTTTGAGAAAGCTTGTCCACAATTGATCAGGGGACAGTTGTGTAGGGGTGCTCAGCATCAGCAGGCACATCTACTACCACTAACGCCTATTCTAGTTGTCCTTCTACAACAGGGGCAACTACAGTATGGGCGTGTTTATCATATTCATGATGCTTTACTTCCTCTAGCCCCGCCTGCGCCGCCAGCTATCAAGGGTATGTTTCTCATCCATGGGTATGTAGGTCGTGTGTTATTTGATACGGGCGCAACGCGCTCGTTTATTAATGGATATTTTTCTCAATCGACGGGGTTAATTAAGTCTGCGGAGAGTACCTTTACTAGTGTGAAATATTCCATGGGTGATGGTTCTCTTATATTATTTGTTTGTAAAAGGGTAGGAATAGACCTTGGTAATTTACAGTTTGAGGCCGATTTACTCGTCCTGGATATGGTCGGGTATGATGTTATTTTAGGTATGGATTGGTTAGTCAAATACCGTGCTATGGTAAATTATTATGGGAGGAGTATAGTCTTTGCCACTCCAAGGCAAGAAATGTTTCTAGTGGCTATGACTCTTTCGGAGGGAGGTTCGAGCACATGTTTATATTGTATTACAAAGGAGACTTCACATGATATAGTCATTTCCCTAGATTCGATTCTCGTAGTTAGAGACTTTGAGGATGTTTTTTGGTAGATTCCAGGTTTACCTCCAAGTCGTGATATCGAGTTTGTGATTGATTTAGCACCGGGAACTCGGCCGATTGATAGAGCTCTATACCGTAACGATCCTGTGGAAATGAGGGAGTTAAGGGATCAAATTCAGAAATTGTTAGAGCAAGGATTTATTCGGTGTATCACATCACCGTGGGGTGCTCTTGTGTTGTTTGTGAATAAGCGAGATGGTTTTCTCCAGTTATGTGTTGATTACCGGGAATTGAATAAGGTTACCATCAGGAACAAAGACTCATTACCTCAGATCGATGATTTGTTTGATCAATTAAGGGGAGCTTCGTACTTCTCTAAGATATATTTGAGGACTGGGTATCATCAGTTGCGGATTCGAGAGCAGGATGTGTCCAAAACTGCATTCTTATCTTGATATGGGTCCTATGAGCTTTTGGTCACGCCTTTTGGGCTAACCAATGCTCCTTCTGTATTTATGGACCTCATGAATAGAGTGTTTTGAGACTTCCTAGACCAGTTTGTCATAGTGTTTATTGATGACATCCTAGTCTATTCTCATACTGAAGCCAATCATGTTAAATATTTACGATTGGTCCTGCAAATGCTACGAGATCATCAGTTGTATGCGAAGTTTGAGAAATGTGGTTTCTGGTTATAGGAAGTGCAATTTTGGGGTCACATTATGACAACTGAGGGAATTTTGGTAGATCCGAGTAAATTTGTCACGGTGAGAGAATGGGATCAGCCTACGACACCCACAGAGATTCGTAGTTTTATGGGTTTGGCTGGATATTATCGCCGTTTCATTTATGGTTTTTCTAAGATAGCTAGCCCTTTGATAAATCTAACCCGTAATGGAGTGAAGTTTATTTGGGATGATTCTTGTTAGATAGCTTTTGATGAGTTGAAGGATAAGTTGACTTCTGCTCCAGTACTCGCATTACCAAGGCCTGGGGTAGACTATTAAGTCTTTACTAATGCGTCTCTGCAAGGATTGGTAAGTGTGTTACAATAAGAGTATCGGGATATTGGTTGTCCTTCTCGCAAACTAAAGCCCCATGAAAATAATTATCACGTCCATGATATGGAGCTTGCTGCAGTAGTGTCCGCTTTGAAGATATGGAGACAATACCTCCTGGGGGAGAAGTGTAGTCTTTTCATAGACCACAAATCGTTGTAATATTTATTCTTGCAGAAGGATTTGAATATTCGACAACTTAGATGGTTAGATTTTGTGAAAGACTATTAATTTGATATTCATTATCACCCGGGTAAGGCTAATGCGGTAGCGGATGTGCTGAGTCGAAAGCCCGAGGGGGAGTTAGCAAAGGTATGGAAGGCTAAATGGAAAGAACTTAGCCAAGAGGATGTTGTAGCAAGGGAATTCCATGTCAGTGTTGACCGTTATGCCTGCGATTGTGACGAGAGTCATGAAAGATCAAGGGAGGGACAAAGATTGCCAAGATCGAATACGCTAGTTGTTAACCGATGGAGCAAAATCTTACTCTATAAGTTCAGAGGGTGGGTTACGTTTCCACGGGATACTTATTGTCCCGAATGAGGGAGAATTGAGACGTGACGTTATGACTGAATCTCATAGGTCCAGATTTGCAGTACATCCTAGTGGATACAAATTATACTAAGACATGCGCCGTCAGTATTGGTGGGAGGGTATAAAAAGGGACATCTCTAAATTCGTTTCCCAATGTACTACTTATCAATTGGTGAAAGTAGACCATCAGCGACCAACGAGATTGTTACAACCTTTAGAAATACCGATATGGAAATGGGAGAGTATCTCGATGGATTTCATCATGGGATTGCCAAAATCACAAAGCGGTCATGATTCCATTGAGGTTATCATTGATCGTCTGACCAAGTCGTCACATTTCTTACCAGTGCAGATGGATTACAATACGGCTCGTTATGCCCGGTAATTTATTTCGGAGATTGTGAGACTCCATGGGGTGCCCATTAATATATTCTCCGATCGAGATAAGATTTTTGTGTCCGATTTTTGGTGAAGTTTCTAAGAAGAAATGGGGACCAAATTGAAGTTGAGTACCTCCTACCACCCGTAAATGGATGGATAGATGGAAAGAGTCAACCAGATTTTGGAGGACATGCTTAGAATGTGTGTACTTGACTTCAAAGGAGGATGGGAGCAATACCTTCCTTTGGTCGAATTTTCTTATAATAATTCGTACCAATTCACAATAGGTATGGCACTTTATGAAGCATTATATAGTTGGCCGTGTAGATCACATACTTGCTGGTTGGAAGTAGGGGATAATAAGCTCCTTGGACCTGCAATGATCCAAGATACTTCTTCAAATATTGAGCTTATTTGCAACCGCATCTGAATTTCTTAAGACCATCAAAAGAGTTATGCCGATGCGAATAGAAGGATGTTAAATTGGAGGTAGGAGACCAATTTTTAAAATGGGTGTCACCAATGAAGGGTATAACGCGATTTGGGAAAAAAGGCAAGCTGGCGCCTCGCTGTGTAGGCCCTTTTCCCATTATTGCAAAGGTAGGCCCCATAGCTTATCAAATCGCCTTATCGAAACGCCTACAATAGATTCATGATGTATTTCATGTTTCATCCTCGAAGAAGTACAAAAGGTGTGATGGAGATCACTGGCACATTCCTTTGCATGATATCGAATTACAATGAGATATTTCACACGAGGAACACCCAGTTCCAATCTTAGCTCACTGAGAGCGTAGGCTAAGGTCGAAGGTGTTTCCCATAGTTCGTGTCCAATGGGGACATCACAATGTCGAGGAATCGACATGGGAGCGTGAGGATGATATTCGAGAGAAGTATCCCACCTCTTTTTACAAGGTACGCCTGAATTTTGAGGGAAAAATTCCCTTATAAGGGGGGGGGGGGGGGGTATGTAATACCCCTTATTTTTTAGTAATTGTTTTTATATTAATTTTCCTTGTGGGTTAATTATATAAAATAAAGGAAGTTGCAATAAATATTATATTAAGTGATTTAAGAGATAATATTTACTGAGTTTTGCATATTTACTGTTAAGTGAATGTAAATAGCATCATATTATGTTTTGTTGCGTCATTATGCCTTAAGCGATGGTTATGATTTAAAATGATGTGGGAACATGAAATGATTTATGTTATCCCGGTTGCCAATTTAGAGGGAGAGGTTAGTCCGAAAATGGTCAAGATAGTCAAAATAAGTACCATGTTGTATTTTTAGGTTCCGGGTATTTTTAACGGTTATGACTTAATTATGTTGTTACGAGTCATTTTAATTCTGTAGTAACATTTAAAGTTGGAATTTAGTGTTAATAGGCATTTAAGTCTTCCAATAACTTTTATTCTCATATATATCTTCTAAACCTAGAAAGAGAGAGAGAAAGAGAATTTGGGAGACAAAGAAGAGAATTGAAGATTGGATCTTGAATTTGTTGCTACCAGAAGAAAATCCGAGACTACAACGCTAAGGCAAGTTTCTAACTTGCAAATGGATGATTTAATGTGGATAAATTGTAGTGATAGCTGTGTATTTGGAAGAATGGAACAAATTGTGAGTTTTCATAAATCTTGGTGTTTAACCCTTAGATCTTGATGTTTGTAAGAGTTGAGTTGATTTTATTGGTTTATTGTTGTGTAGAAATGTTGTGGTAATGTTGTTAGATGATGAGAATGAGAGAAGGGGAGGAAAATAAGGAGAAGGATTTGGGTTTGGGTTGTCAAAAATAGGGTTTGGCAATGGAATCTGATGAGGTCTGTTAACTGCAGTCCAGAGCCCGATCGACCAGGACAAAAGAGAAAAGCCCACTGCTTCTCTCGATAGGCATATTTGAAAAGTGCGGTCAACCGTGGTCTAAGTACTGGTCGACCGGGCCTTGGAGAAGGGGCTTACTGCTTCTTTTACAAGGCCATTTTCTGAAAGCGCGGTCGACCGGTGGTCAGGGGTCGGTAGACCGGTCCCCTGTTTTTCACCCCGAAAACCTTATTTTTCTTTAGCTCCTTTCTTTTAAGTTTTAGACCTAGGAACCTTCTTGCATGAAGTAAAACTAGATTATTAGAGTCTAGTATTAAGGGAATCGAGAACCTAGGTTAGAAATTGAGTGTTCAGGCTTAGGACGAGAATTGATTAATTAGTTTTTAGAAGAAGGTAGGGGTCCTTTTCATATAGTGAGATAGTCTAGGACTAGGGGAAAGTAAGGTTATTGAATTTTGGAATTTTAGAATTTGGATGAGGTAGTATTATATTTGATGGTTTATAGAGGTGTCGTTAATTCATGGAGACTATTATGTAGATAATTAAACGTTGTGGTTTTCGTCGCTAAACACATATGGCTCCGGATATAATGTAACATACATTTTAAATTGGCATATCTTGTGACTATTGATTTGCATATACATACCTCTCTAAATGTTATCATAAGGGAAGTTACGCGAATGAGGTGAAGTCCCCTGGCTAGTGAATGCAGGGTGAATATAGTCCTCGACCATAGGAACAGTTTTTATATTGTGATGTTATTTTATTTGAAGTGAGGTAATTGTGAGTATGGTTATGACTCACTGTCGAAGGTATATGGTCGTTTACCACGTGACTCCATTTAGGATGCCCAGGTAGTCTTGGTGATAGGACCTGGAAGATGATAGCTATTTAGGGGCGCATCTAGTGGGGTGACTCCCAGAAGGATGGTCTTAGAATCGTTATATATTGTGATTATAACTATTCTCAGGAAAGTAGTATTTTATAAATGTCTAAACCATTTTATGAATCTACTGTTTGGAATAAGTTTCCTATTGAGGAATAGACTAGTAAGTCATATTGTGCAAAACTGAAATATAAGATCATTAAGTTGGAATTTGAGTTATTTCTCTTGCATTGATGAATAGTTATCATTATAAATGACATTGCATTAGGTTGTGCATTTGGATGAGAGGTGAAAATTATTCTTACTGTGAAGAGCGAGTTAAGCTTGTTTATGATATTAGAAATTCTTAACTGTAACGCATTTTATTCACATATATATCATATCAAACTGGGCCCTGGCCCGTTTTTATCTCTTTGTCTTGTATAGATTTCTTTTACGCCAGGTGCTCCGCCGCAAGGACACCCGTGTTGATCCTTCCTTCCAAGTGTCCAGGAGCTATAACATTTTTGCGGATGTTGTAGGATATTTGTTATAAATGCCTCCATCTTTTGTGTACTCTAGTTATGATCAATCTAAACATTCAGGCGTGTTGCCCATGTTTCGTACTTCTTATATACTGTGATATTTATTTTAATACTCGGTGTAACCGCTTGTGTTAGTCTGTTAACTGACCGCTTATTCGGTTATTATGATGTATATGATTGTTAAACTATTATCTGCCTTTATTTAAATCCACCTTCTTTTTAAATTGGATTGTCTAAATGGTATTATTTAAACTTACAAAATAATTTGACATCCGTTTTCTAAAATAATTGATGGTTATGTCGCATTACTATTTTCACGACATTGATGCTAAGAATAGACCATTTATGATTCCTATAATTATTGGAGTATCGGGCTGGCCACCTCTTATTTTAATAACATATAAAATATTATGAATATCAATTATATAAAAATGTTAGTTAAAGTAAAGTATACCAGGTTCCTGCGATCCAAGAAGGCCATTAAATAAAGTTTTATGAATGTGCGATTAGAACAAATCGATCCTGGAAACCCCACGCATTTTCATCCATGTTCATTTTCCTGATTAGTTTCATTGATACAATCTTCATAAAATGAAGATAAGATTAACGTCCAACACAGGATAAAAATCAACATTACTGATATCCTCAAAATTTGGTAACTCGTCACCAACATAAAATTTCCAAATTTTGAGGATATCACTAATGCTAATTTTTGTCCCTTATGGGTCATTAATTTTCTTGCGTTTTGTGAAGATTGTACAAATGAAACTAATTAGTAAATGTATATGTACAAAAATATGTCAAAATTTAGCCAGGTCAATTTGGTCCAATCAAAAACTCAGTAGACTATATTCTCAAACCGAGCGTCCAAATGTTTAGTTACAAATGAACTTAAACATCGAAATGTTTTGTTACAAATTAACCAAACAAGGAACAGAGAAATTTTAGTCCCCCAAATCTAGTTGAGACTTAATTGAAGTCATCATTTTGTTATGGGAGACCAAACCTGTTGGCGTATGGCTACATCAATTGACAAATTGAAATGACCTATTTCTTTTAACTCCTTTTTTATATGTGAATATGTTCTCTCTCTCTCTCTCCCCCCTCCCCCTTTATATATAAAATAAGTTAGAATGGTGCTTTCACTATTCATAAGATGAGAAGACATTTTATGATTCAGATAGATGCCAACAAACTAGCAATGGAGGGCTGAGATTAACTTATATCCTACAATACCCTTTTTTCTCCTCAAAGTTTTGCTTCCTCCTCTTTTATTACTTCCCATACTAACAATTTAATTCAAAATTGGGGTTATTTTGGGGAAAATGATAATGTTTCTCTACTTCTCTCCCGCTCACACAAACCCTATCCCGATTCTCTCATTCTATCCCCTCATAGATTTTCTACCTCTCTCGCATCCGATGGCGCCTCCCTTATCATTATCTCCCTCGTACTCATCCACCTCTTCCCTTTCTCCTCTCCTCCACCGTATCTCTCTCTATCTCCTATGTAAACCCACATCAACACATTCACGCACCCAACCAACCACATAAAAATTTCTTGGGAGCTTGGGTTCAAAATCTAACCTACTAACATGTCATTTGAATGTCGTAACAGGTATGTTTTTTATTTTTCAATTTTTTCTTATTTGAATGTAAGATCTGATTTTCTTATTCACATTTAGATTTTAGTCTTTAAAGTAAATTCATACATGTGAGTAAAAAATGGTGTGCGGTGCAGTTCGATCGACTCTCTCACCGGATAGAGGTACTCTCTCTCTCTGTACCCACACCTTCTGTCGTTTACTGCATACCCCTTTGAAAAAATAGTCTTTAAAGTTTAGGGTTTCTCAAAATTTTGGAGGTTGTGATTTTAGGGTTATAACTTTTGATTTTTGGATTTCTTATAATTTAGGGTTCCTAACATGGTTACTAATTCTCATGTATGCTTAGTTAACATCGTTTGATTGTTAACACTATTTCAAAGCAATATATTCTTAGTTGAATGCGACAATGTTATGTTGAACAACTTATGATTATTATTTATGCTCTCTGGTAGTCTCGCTCTATCACTCTCGTACACTCGCGCACTCACACACGAACACGTATTATTTTCTTGTCAAGTTGCTATCCAATCTATTGTTTATTTTTTGTGCAGAGGAAGCCCTAATTTATAATATCTCCAACTCATTAAGTTAAAAATTTGCATTTTGTTTTGTGCTTAGTTTTGTGTTATACAATGAGGTTAATATTATGTAAGGTAAATGAGGCAGTAATTACTAATTTCTTAGTGTTTTTGGTTTTGCCCCGTTCTTAATTTACATGGTATTCATTGGCTCTGAGTTTGAGGCCTCTTAAAAAGAATTAAAAGGTTACTTCTCTTTTTAGACAACTTTTTGCATATTTTTACATGTTTCTCACATATTTGGTTTCTCATTTTTTTTAATCTTATTGATTTAACTTCATTTTTTCTTATTTTGTACACATACACACTGTCTTGAACTGCCGCTACTGACATGTTGAATTCACTTACAAGTTAGTTTGAGAAATTTGTTTGTACTTGGCATCAATGCTTATTTTTAAATATGTTTGTATTTATGTTTTTTATATATATTGCGATGGTGTTTAACTTCTGTTAATAGACACCTCTTTGTATATTTTTACATGTTTCGCACATATTTGGTTTCTCATTTTCTTTTGTAATCTTATTAATTTAACTTCATTTTTTGTTATTTTGTATAGGTACACATTGTCTTGAACTTCTGCTACTGACATGTTGGATTCGCTAACAAGTTAGTTTAAGAAATTTGTTTGTACTTGGCAATAGTGCTTATTTTAAATATGATTGTATTTATGTTGTTTTGCTTTTTATATATTACGATGGTGTTGTGGTTTTGGTCTTGCCTCTTATGTATATGTGTATGAAGATGTTTTTTTCCACCTTATTAGGATTTGTAAACTTTGGCATCTATGTTTTTCCCATTATCTCTGTTTAGCTGTGACTTATACTGCTTGGCCATTCAACTTAATGAGAAAATTTGGGGTCAATGATTAGTGGATAGACATGATATGGAGGATAATTTCAAACATGCACTTTTTAGTCTTGGTAAATGGTGAGGTTTACCACTTCTTTAAGGCCGCGAGAGGTATAAGTTAGGGAGAGCCCATATCTCCTGGCATATTCATTATTACCATTGAGACTTTCTCTAGAAACATTAATACTCTTCAATATAAAAGAAATTTTAATCCATTTAAAGCTCTAATATCTTGCCCCATTATTACTCACTTGGCTTTTGTAGACGCTATTCTTTTCATTACTTCTGGAGACTCCAATTCGATTAAAGTACTTCAAAGTGTGATCAATATATATGATAAGTGTTTGAGTAGTTCAAAGTGTGATTAAACGAAAATAAAATAAATTAGAAGTAATATTCTCATTGAGATACAATGCTACAAGGATGACCTTCTCCTACTAATATGTAGACGTGTCCCTCTTAAAATATCTTATATAAGTTTGACCACCTTGAATCATTAATACTGCCCAATCCTAAAGCAATTGCTACAAGAGAAGAAACCCAAGTGAGCTTCTCAGTTATTCGAGGGATCCTCCATTTAAGTGCCACTCTTAAAACATATAAAAACATTTTAATTACACAAACCTACAAAAACAGTGTAACTCGCCATCGCGGTAAAAATACCCACAAAAAACATACCTAAAAATGCTACAGCGACTAGCCGAGCCCATGCAACACAATAACTAGTGCATCGAGCTTAAGCCCATGAATAATACCAGTGGCAAGGCAATCATTGGGATATTAAGGGATTTGTAATTCCCCATATCACACTCTCCATTTTCCATCACAATACAGGGGGGGGGGGGGGGACCTCTGAGGCTTGTTGGATTCCTATAACGCCAATCATGAGTAGGGTAAATCCCACAAGTCTTGAGCCCCATGTTCGGATAACTTCAATTTGGAGCCAATCTTTTAATAGCCAAATTCACATGTCTTGCATGATGGATGTAACTCTAGAGGGCCCCGACCACAGTACTTTCAATATAGGTACGTTCGATCATAAATAGGGGCCAAATCAACTATGTTGTCGGGACCTAATACTGAGTGTAAGAAGCCAGTCCAATAAAGAAATCGGTCCAAGCACTACTTAGATTTGTAAACCGTGTTCATGTATTTATCCCTAACAGTGTTCATGTTTACCTCTTATTCATCAATGGCGAAGTGAATGATCACTCAGAGTCATAAAGTTACTCATTGTGGTGTTCTTTATTTCTTATCTTGGCGCTAAATTGATGTTTTTTTCTTTTCGTGTTGATGAATATTCTAATATTTATTGTAAAATCCAAGTCAAGAACTCAGTTTTATGTTTCAAAATATTTTCAGATTGGGAAATAGAGGTTCTCCTTATTAGCTCAAAGAAGATCGTCGAGGTATTTCTACACCACTATATATGTATCATTATTTTGATGTTATATTGGTCCATTGTTCTCACTTAACCACCTCATCATCAAATATTTATTAATAATCAAGTGTTGGGTTTATTGATTTTTTTATTGTGAATTAACAATTATGATGGCCAATTTAAACAAGACTTTGTCAGATGTGATTATAATTAACTGTACGTATGAAAATTTGTAAAGCTCGGGTGAGTTTGGCATTGAAATTGTTTGATGAAATGATTGTGAAATTGTTTGGGTACTTTTGTATAATGCTCACTCTGATTTTTTTGTTTAATTGAATTCATTTTTTAATTCGTTTATTATATGTTCATTATGTATTTCTTTCATTATTTCCTAAAAGAACATCGTTTGTTTATCATGTATTTTTCAATTTCATCTAACTCCTTGAGTTGCGAGTGTTCCGATGGTTATACCTAAATTTTGTAACTTAAAACCTCATTTTCGTGCTCTTTCTTATATGCTTTTGGTTGATTTATAACATACACACACGCTTTGGCAAGACATTGTCTTATAGTTGTAATACCCCGTAATTTTAAATGACTTTTAAAATGTGTTATATTTTAAATTAATGGATTAATTAGATTTTATTATTAATTAATTCATTTGGGTTTTATCCGGACTATGGATATGGATGATTTTTAATATTACTTAAAGATATTTAGGTAATATATGAATGTGATGTCATTGAGATGACCGTATGATATAAATTCGGTAATTTATATTTTTAGTCAGACGCGGTATGGGACGTGTCGGGACTAGTTTAGTAAATTAAAAAGGGAATTTTATTTTCTATCGATCTAATAGTCATTTCGACTGCGTAGTTGCGTCCGGAAGGTTCGAAATAGTCAGAAAAGTCTATTTGGATGTCAATTTTGAGTCTCGGGTCATTTGGGAATGAATAGACAACCCGAAAGGGCATTTTGGTCATTTTTCTAGGGGGGATGAATAGTGTTTCGGATTTGGCACTATTATAAGAATAGGTAGATTAAGTGAATGGTAGTTATTCATCTCCTCTTCACAAATAAGAGCAACCACCTTCTTAGAGTAAGAGTAAGAGTGCTTGGGAAGGGAAAAGTCACTTGGGAAGGTGTAGAACAAGAGTCAAGGTTCACCACCACCAACCACCACCAACCACCACCGGAGTTTGATCGGAGAAGGGACAACCAACTGAGATAAACTACACCAAAGGATCAGACCTACACTAAAGGCAAGTGTTTAATAATATCAATTGAAGTTTTTATATTGTCCATGTTAAAATATATGAAAAGAGAAGATTATTCATGTTTGGAAGAGATAATGGATCATTAAATGGATTTCTGGAAAACTGAAATGATATAGGAATTTAACTCATGTGTTAGGATGATAATAATCCACGAATTAGTCATGAATCTGTTGAAGAAATGATAGAAACCATTGATGTGTTCTTGAAGAAGTTATGTTAATAAATTTCTGGGAATAAGGAGAATAACATGCTTTTTAATCCAATCCTTTGATGATTCTAGGATGTTTAGAGTAATGGAAATCGTTCATCTATGTTGTTATAACATGTAGTAAAGTTTATAAGACATTTGGGATGTTTAGATGAAGGTTTAAATGATCAAAAGTTGATAAACCCGTAGTTGCAGAAAATGCAGGCCTGGACCTGAGGGATCGATCGATCGACCCCCACCTTCGATCGATCGACCTCCCTAGTTTAAGTAATGTTGTTTCTTTTTAAATGTTGATTCTTATCCCGAAACTTTTATGGATCTTTGGTGATTATTATGTGCATATTTTGGGACTTAGAAAATATCAGTAAACCCTTGTTAAGATTTGAATTAATTGGATTTAGATTCAAATGATTTTAAATGAAGAAAGTTATATCGAATGAAATTTCGGTTTCTAAATTCGTTTGTTAATCTTCGAATGGTGATGTATGAG
This sequence comes from Sambucus nigra, assembly GCA_949130495.1. Classification (NCBI taxonomy): domain Eukaryota; kingdom Viridiplantae; phylum Streptophyta; class Magnoliopsida; order Dipsacales; family Adoxaceae; genus Sambucus; species Sambucus nigra. The sequence continues at coordinate 510,080,108 of OX422218.1, read as the reverse complement.
GATTTAAGATAGGACCAGTAGGGGTGATTTTATATATTATCTGGGTATCCTTAAGTTTACAAGAAGGTTTAATCCTAAGTGAAAGAATACGTGTTTATAAGAGATTTGAAACTATCGGTTTTAACCTTAATTAAAAGGAGAACTCAACTCGTAGTAGTTCGGGAGAAATAATGTCATGGACCAGTAGGATATTAGTAATTTCTTACTGAATATAAGATGAGGAAAAACCTATTTGGATCTTATGAGATGGGAGCTTAGAATACATTTGGTTGAAAGAGGTTATGAGATTATCCCGATCGCATAGTTTAAGTTTTAGGGCCTCCTCGATCGACGAAGTTAAGTAGTAGTGTATTGGAGGGGTTCCTTGTTTGGATTTCGCTTTGCGAGACGTTCCGCGCATGAACCTTAACGACGTCGGTAGTGGAGAGATGTTATAGGATGCGAGGATAATTAATTTATGAAGTAAAGATTTGATATTTTAAAAGAGAGTTAATGCTACGAATGGGAAATATCTTAGGGTAGTAATAATTACCTTATTGTTAATATATTATAGGTATGATAATACCTATTTGATTGATTGATAAGTTATGTGTATGACATACCTAGCTTACTTGCTATCGGTGGGAGGTTTGCGCGTGAGGGCATTCATATCCTGATGAATCCATGGGATCTTTGATTTGTCGCTCGAGAACATAGGTCTATGAAAGACTTATCAGGGAGTTGATAAGTCCGCTGACTGTGGGTGCGTAGGTATGTGCGTGACCCATGGATACGAGAACTATGTTCGCCTCCAATTTGTTTGTTGTTTGTGGTTCGTGGAATCTTACCGAACCTGTAGTCCCCTATTCAGCGACATGCGATGACGGGACATGATAGCAGAGTAATGCATTGCACCACAGCTGTGACTCGGGGTGCTGTATTATATATGAATATATATATATATATAATGGATTAAATGATTACATAATTATTTATCTATCTACGGTGATAATTGTAGATAACGGTGAATAGAGAAAGATAATGGAATTAAGTTAATAGATGTTTATTCTTTAAGAATTGAAAAGATTAACTCATATTAATGAGTAATGATTCATGTTAATGAGAAACTAATAAAGGAGAAATGTAAATGGATAATAATGGGACGTATGGTATGGGACATACGGGGATTATGATATGGGAATGGAACTGTAATATGAAGATTAGAAAAGAGGAACCATTAACTAGGAGGTTAGTAGGAAACGTTAAGTGTGCACTCTAGTTGAGAGGCGAGAATTGCAAGTGAGTGTTGGATTTAACATGTACATAATAAATGCTTTATTGCACTTGTTAAATACTTGCTGTTTTAAAAATACTCTACACATTCGGGCTCTGACCCATTTCCTTGCATATTTTTCTCTTCTATTGTATCTCTATATCAGGTGTCCAGCAACAGGGATGCCAACCATAGTTGATTTTGACGAGCTATGGAGCTATGGATGTTTTGCTTAGACGCTTATCATCGTTTTGATTCACAGTATTCTTAGTTAGGGCATGTCGCCCAAAAGGATTTCAGTTATCATTCTCTGTTGGAGTTAAATATTGTTGTAATCAGGTTTCTTTATACATTTTACATTGTTGGGATTATTGTAAAGGATTTATACTACTTGGGAATGTTTATTCCAGTTTCATTTAAATTATTTTGTGATACTTATTGTGTTACCAAATTTGTAGAATAAATGTGTTGTGTTATTCTTAAAAATGAAAAATGGTTTTGTTGAAAATTAAATTGGAAACTTTTAACACCTGCTTAATTGAGTGTTGGGTGAGTTGTAAATGTTTTCGACAGTGATGCTAAGAATGAGCCAACTGTATATTCTGTTTTAATTTGGTATGGGACTGGCCACCCGGTATTTAATTTGGCGGGGTGTTACAGGTGGTATCAGAGCATCAGGTTCTAGTGTCCTTTAGGATCTGTACGGCTTATTGTGTCTTCAGCTTAGCGTTCTTTGATGTAGAGCCCTATGGGTAGGATTATTGCTTTTCTGTTTACACTTACGATCTTCAGCTATTTTGTGTTATCAAATACTGATAGTGTTCTCTCGTTTCAGATGCCTCCTCGACGTGCACCTCAGCCCGCCCCAGCTCAGGGAATAATGACTGCAGCCGAAGTTGCTGCAATCGTCGCTCAGGCAGTCAATGCTGCCGTGGCTGCTGTTCAACAGGCTCCCGCGCCGGCACCGGTTGTGCCACCCGCGCAAGGGCAAGTGTTTCCTACTGCATGGGAACGAGCAAGGGATGCCTTTCAGAAAGCACACCCACCCGAGTTTCAGGGAGGATCAGATGTTGTGACTGCTAGCCAATGGAAGAAAGATATCCAACGGCACTTGAGGATGATCGAATGCACTGAGGTTCAACATCAGATACTAGCTACATTCAAGCTAGTGGGGTCAGCTTTGCAATGGTGGGAAGCTATGACCACTATGGAGGAGAGGGACACAATGACTATCCAAGACTTTTGGATACGGTTTGATGGGAAGTATTTTCCTTCCGCCATCCAGACAGAGATGAGGCGGAAACTACTTGATTTGAGGCAGGGTGAGAAAACTGTGGCGGAATATGAGGAAGAGTTTACGCGATTAACTAATTTGGTACCAGCTGAAGTACCTACTAAGGAGAGGAGAGTCCTAATGTTCACTGATGGGTTGAACTATAAAATTCGCCAACATTTATTGGGAAATCTTTCACTACGTACGTATGAAGATGTTCTTAATGCTGCAATGCTCCACTGTCAAGATAACCGCTTCCATAATCAGGGTGTCAAGCGGGGGTTTGGGACAGGCCTGCAAGGCAAGACTATTGGGGGCAGTTCTAGTGGGACTCAGCTAGGGCAGAGTCATCAGCGTCAGAGTGAGCAGGGTTCCCAAGCAGGGGACTATGCTAAGCGTTTGCGATCTGGAGATTCTCGATTTGAGGATAGAGGTGTGGGGCAAGGACAACAGGGCCACCAAGGCCAAAGACAGGCTCATCAGGGCCAAGGGAAGGGAGGTAATGGCCAGCAGGTTCGGGGTCAACAAGGGCAAAGTAGTGGAAAGTTTGTGGGAAAATGTTTCGTTTGTGGCAAGTATGGCCATAAACGTCAAGATTGTCCTGAGAAAGACAAATTCCCTCAGCAACAACATGCTCGACAGGAGCCACAGGTACCAGCATTTCCACCAGCTGCTCTTCCAGCTCCAGCTCCAGTGTTAGCACTACCTCCCATCCCAGCAGCAACCGCGCAGCAGGGTCAGTCCGGGCGTGTATACAACATTCATCAGGCAGTGAATCAACAGCCACCACCCGCGAATGAGGGTATGTTTTCTATCTAAGGATAATAAAGCATATATTGATTTTGTTACAATTAATGTTGTGTGGGAAATAGGGTTGCTAAACTTAGTCTATAGCACTGTGATTTATGTAGACTCACTGAGGGGTGTAGGACACCTTTATATTACATGTTATCACGTGGGTTTGATTTTTATCATGGGATTACTTACCTTGAGCATGTCCGAGTGTGATTTGACTAGCGGCGTGCATTGACTTGTGGTATATGAGAGCTTATGTCTGCATCTTGTCTTCTAAGAGAGTAAATGCGTAGAATCTATTTGAAATCGAAGGAAAACCAAATTTTTGATTAAATCATAACCTGATATTTTTATAATTTTTTTTATATACATTATTGACTAAGGACCTTAGGAGTTTCGATGACCGACTACTTTAGGTAGTAGTGTATCGGGGTGGTTCCTTGTTTGGATTTCGCTTGTGAGACACCCCACGCACGAAACTATTAACCGTTGGGAGTCGAAATAAGTTAGGTCTTTAGTATATGAGTTTAAAACCTTTGCGAAACTTTTAATATTGAAAGAGGTACGACAGGGTGTATGGGCGCCCTGGATAATTGGATTGTAGTAATTTTCAAAATTGTGAAAAGGTAAGTAATTGAGACTTCAGGATTTATTTGTTCACTACGAGAGGATCGTTTTTTTTCCGAAAGTTTGTCACGAGGACGGTATAGGGAAGATTAGGAATAATCTAAATTTGATTCAGTTGCGACTATATGGTGAGGCTTGGCGTATAACATCGATAGGGACTTTGTTAATGTATTGTATGGGCGGTACATCTTGGGTTTCTTGCGATGTGGGATTTATACTCGGAGTTGACCTTATCGTTATAAATTATATTCCTGAATTTCGGGATGAAATTCTGTTATAAGGGGGGGGGGGGTATGTAATACCCCGTAATTTTAAATGACTTTTAAAATGTGTTATATTTTAAATTAATGGATTAATTAGATTTTATTATTAATTAATTCATTTGGGTTTTATCCGGACTATGGATATGGATGATTTTTAATATTACTTAAAGATATTTAGGTAATATATGAATGTGATGTCATTGAGATGACCGTATGATATAAATTCGGTAATTTATATTTTTAGTCAGACGCGGTATGGGACGTGTCGGGACTAGTTTAGTAAATTAAAAAGGGAATTTTATTTTCTATCGATCTAATAGTCATTTCGACTGCGTAGTTGCGTCCGGAAGGTTCGAAATAGTCAGAAAAGTCTATTTGGATGTCAATTTTGAGTCTCGGGTCATTTGGGAATGAATAGACAACCCGAAAGGGCATTTTGGTCATTTTTCTAGGGGGGATGAATAGTGTTTCGGATTTGGCACTATTATAAGAATAGGTAGATTAAGTGAATGGGAGTTATTCATCTCCTCTTCACAAATAAGAGCAGCCACCTTCTTAGAGTAAGAGTAAGAGTGCTTGGGAAGGGAAAAGTCACTTGGGAAGGTGTAGAACAAGAGTCAAGGTTCACCACCACCAACCACCACCGGAGTTTGATCGGAGAAGGGACAACCAACTGAGATAAACTACACCAAAGGATCAGACCTACACTAAAGGCAAGTGTTTAATAATAGCAATTGAAGTTTGTATATTGTCCATGTTAAAATATATGAAAAGAGAAGATTATTCATGTTTGGAAGAGATAATGGATCATTAAATGGATTTCTGAAAAACTGAAATGATATAGGAATTTAACTCATGTGTTAGGATGATAATAATCCACGAATTAGTCATGAATCTGTTGAAGAAATGATAGAAACCATTGATGTGTTCTTGAAGAAGTTATGTTAATAAATTTCTGGGAATAAGGAGAATAACATGCTTTTTAATCCAATCCTTTGATGATTCTAGGATGTTTAGAGTAATGGAAATCGTTCATCTATGTTGTTATAACATGTAGTAAAGTTTATAAGACATTTGGGATGTTTAGATGAAGGTTTAAATGATCAAAAGTTGTTAAACCCGTAGTTGCAGAAAATGCAGAAAATGCAGGCCTGGACCTGAGGGATCGATCGATCGACCCCCACCTTCGATCGATCGACCTCCCCAGTTTAAGTAATGTTGTTTCTTTTTAAATGTTGATTCTTATCCCGAAACTTTTATGGATCTTTGGTGATTATTATGTGCATATTTTGGGACTTAGAAAATATCAGTAAACCCTTGTTAAGATTTGAATTAATTGGATTTAGATTCAAATGATTTTAAATGATGAAAGTTATATCGAATGAAATTTCGGTTTCTAAATTCGTTTGTTAATCTCCGAATGGTGATGTATGAGGATTTAAGATAGGACCAGTAAGGGTGATTTTATATATTATCTGGGTATCCTTAAGTTTACAAGAAGGTTTAATCCTAAGTGAAAGAATACGTGTTTATAAGAGATTTGAAACTATCGGTTTTAAGCTTAATTAAAAGGAGAACTCAACTCGTAGTAGTTCGGGAGAAATAATGTCATGGACCAGTAGGATATTAGTAATTTCTTACTGAATATAAGATGAGGAAAAACCTATTTGGATCTTATGAGATGGGAGCTTAGAATACATTTGGTTGAAAGAGGTTATGAGATTATCCCGATCGCATAGTTTAAGTTTTCGGACCTCCTCGATCGACGAAGTTAAGTAGTAGTGTATTGGAGGGGTTCCTTGTTTGGATTTCGCTTTGCGAGACGTTCCGCGCATGAACCTTAACGACGTCGGTAGTGGAGAGATGTTATAGGATGCGAGGATAATTAATTTATGAAGTAAAGATTTGATATTTTAAAAGAGAGTTAATGCTACGTATGGGAAATATCTTAGGGTAGTAATAATTACCTTATTGTTATTATATTATAGGTATGATAATACCTATTTGATTGATTGATAAGTTATGTGTATGACATACCTAGCTTACTTGCTATCGGTGGGAGGTGTGCGCGTGAGGGCATTCATATCCTGATGAATCCATGGGATCTTTGATTTGTCGCTCGAGAACATAGGTCTATGAAAGACTTATCAGGGAGTTGATAAGTCCGCTGACTGTGGGTGCGTAGGTATGTGCGTGACCCATGGATACGAGAACTATGTTCGCCTCCAATTTGTTTGTTGTTTGTGGTTCGTGGAATCTTACCGAACCTGTAGTCCCCTATTCAGCGACATGCGATGACGGGACATGATAGCAGAGTAATGCATTGCACCACAGCTGTGACTCGGGGTGCTGTATTATATATGAATATATATATATATATAATGGATTAAATGGTTACATAATTATTTATCTATCTACGGTGATAATTGTAGATAACGGTGAATAGAGAAAGATAATGGAATTAAGTTAATAGATGTTTATTCTTTAAGAATTGAAAAGCTTAACTCATATTAATGAGTAATGATTCATGTTAATGAGAAACTAATAAAGGAGAAATGTAAATGGATAATAATGAGACGTATGGTATGGGACATACGGGGATTATGATATGGGAATGGAACTGTAATATGAAGATTAGAAAAGAGGAACCATTAACTAGGAGGTTAGTAGGAAACGTTAAGTGTGCACTCTAGTTGAGAGGCGAGAATTGCAAGTGAGTGTTGGATTTAACATGTACATAATAAATGCTTTATTGCACTTGTTAAATACTTGCTGTTTTAAAAATACTCTACACATTCGGGCTCTGACCCATTTCCTTGCATATTTTTCTCTTCTATTGTATCTCTATATCAGGTGTCCAGCAACAGGGACGCCAACCATAGTTGATTTTGACGAGCTATGGAGCTATGGATGTTTTGCTTAGACGCTTATCATCGATTTGATTCACAGTATTCTTAGTTAGGGCATGTCGCCCAAAAGGATTTCAGTTATCATTCTCTGTTGGAGTTAAATATTGTTGTAATCAGGTTTCTTTATACATTTTACATTGTTGGGATTATTGTAAAGGATTTATACTACTTGGGAATGTTTATTCCAGTTTCATTTAAATTATTTTGTGATACTTATTGTGTTACCAAATTTGTAGAATAAATGTGTTGTGTTATTCTTAAAAATGAAAAATGGTTTTGTTGAAAATTAAATTGGAAAGTTTTAACACCTGCTTAATTGAGTGTTGGGTGAGTTGTAAATGTTTTCGACAGTGATGCTAAGAATGAGCCAACTGTATATTCTGTTTTAATTTGGTATGGGACTGGCCACCCGGTATTTAATTTGGCGGGGTGTTACAATAGTATTTAGGTTCTAATCTTTGTACTTTTATTTAGTTTTAGGTAGTAAATATATTTGTTTGGAAATAAAGGTGGAGTTTTCTTTTATTTCAGGAAATGATATTCAGGGGGACTGATATAGTGGCTATCCTCCTAGAGTGGACTCTTACAAGAATGATTTTATTCCCAGATATTCAAGGAAAAGCTCAATCTGAAATTGATGAAGTTATGGAACAAATTTAATAGTATCAGATTTTGACATTCCCATCCCATTTTACCTCAATGCCATAGTGAAAGAGATGCTCAGAATGCACTCGCCTGGCAAGTCGATTTTGTTGGCATGATAAATTTCTCTGTGATTCTTTAGTTTTTTTTTTTCTCAGAATGTTCATATGTGAATCTACATAGGAGATATTATATTAGGCCTTATTTTGGTCCAAGCTACAACCCCATGAAATGTTAAGAACCTCTCCTATGTTTTTGTTACAAAATGGGTAATAAGTTTATGGATGGGATTCATTAGTTATGATTTACTAGGTATGCTTGGATTTTTATTTAATAAGTTTGGTGCTTCTAATTTCTTGAGGTTTTGTTTTTATATTTTGTTGGTTTTTAGACAGATTTTTTATAGTTTAGTTTGATTGGGTTCACCTCTATGTATGTTGTGTCAATTGTATAATTTTTTGTAATTGTGTATCTCACCCTTTTATTCAAAAGAATGATTGTCCTAATTCAATGAAAATTCAATGAATGTTCATAAGGTAGTCATTCGAAGTATGAAATAAAGAAACATATAGATATTTTATCCCTTACCATTCAGGGTTTGCCACCTTTTGTTCAAGAATTTTATTTCTTGAATGTATAGCAAGAGTAGGCTTAAAAAAAATGCAAATCTTTGATAAAAAAAAGACAAGAAGGTCTAGGCTCACAGAAATAGAGTTGGCATAAGGAAACAAGAAACTCTACTTTCAAGGCTTGCAAAAATGGAGCATGTCTTTGCTTGCAATATGAGAAGAAGGTCCCCACTAAAAAAAAGAGAGCATGTCTTGGATATGTATAAGCAGGTCTCGGCTAAAAAACAGACAAAAGGTCTATGTTTGAAAAAGGGGAAGCAGGTCTTCGTTTTAAAAAAAGAAGCAGGTCTAACATAAGAAGGCAGGTCTTTGTTTTTTCAAAACTGAAGCAGGTGTATACTAAAAGGCGCGAGCAGGTCTTTTACTAAGACGAACGAGTAGGTCTTGGTTTGAACATTTGGTAAAGCAGAGTTGCAAAAAGCCCCTGTTTGCAGCTCACGGTAAAATCTAAAAACCCAGTTATGTACCAACAGTCCTCAAATTATAATTTTTAATCTTTTGCATGATGTGTTATGTGTTCGATTTTGCTCAATTGAATATATGGATACATATAGTTGGGATAACATAATTGTTTCATAGTGTAATTGTCATTTAATAATTTTGTTCTTTTGGATATATATAGATATTTACAATCGGAATGTGGGGGTTTCAATAAAGGAATCTCAATTATAGGTTATATCTGTGGTTTTAATTGGCATTTAAATTAAAGTTATTTTTGCATGGGATTGTAAATTTAGTTGCTTTTGTTTTTAAGCGTTCGCTAACCATTTATAATTGATTACGGTCAACGTTTTGAGTGTTTTTAATAATTTCCAATTTGATTCATACATAGGCAGACCTAGGCATGACTTTCAATGATGAATGTCATTCCATTTATAAATATAATAGTTATATGTTATGTGAATGTTGACAATAATGTGACACTCCGTCCAGGGGATCAATCCTGCACCAAATTAAAACAGGAGTCTCATATGGTTCATTCTTAACATCACTGCCAAAAACCAATTTAATTACTAATAACCTATTAGGCTGGCATCAAAATTTTATTTAACTAAGATTTTTAATTAAACCATATAAATAAAACATCCACACATTTTATATATAAAACTGAAAATGAAATAAAATGACCAAACACTCGGTTTAACATAATACAATCAAATCGAATGCTTCACTAAAAAGGTGAAAAAAGAATAAATGAATGCAATTGGGCTTTCGGCCCGAGAGTTTATACAGTACCTCCTACCTAGATTATAAGGATAGAAGCGTCTACAGTAAACCTCCATGCATCCACAGCTGCTGCAGCAAGCGTCTGACTCGAAGGAATCATCATCCAGGTGTCCCTCTGTTTAGACAGCTATATATATATATATATATATATATATATATATATATATATATATACATACATATAGCAAAAGTGAGGAAAAATAGATAAATGGGTCAGAGCCCGAGTTGTGAAATTATTTTTCAAGTGCATAAATGCTTTATTTTTAAAATATGATTTCCCTCATATTGAAATTGGTATCGCACTCCCATGAGATACCCATCACCCCTCTTCTAATAGTGCACATCTATTGCATTCCTAAGACAACCTAGTTAAGCTACCCTTCCTAACTCAACTCGTTCCACCTATTCTAAAAATCCTAATTAACCCGAGTACTAAGGAATAAACTGCTCCCAAGTTCCAACACTGCGCTATGTTCGTGCATTGGGTGTCTCGGGAAGCGAAATCCAAATAAGGAACCCCCCGATACACTACTACCTGGCAATGTCGATCGCCGAGATCTATTAGGCCCTCAATACATAACGTTTATATATACTCATATAAATATATAAATATGATACTCACTTTAATATAAAAGTCACAATTTAAATCCAGATCAAATCTCCCGGAATGAGAATAAATCTTCATTCATTTATCTCTTTACTCTAGATAAAGATATATGAAAAATTGACATCATATACAGGTACTATACTATACACACACGTATAATAACCATACCAGCGAGCTATAACTCAAGGATGCAGTCTCTCGATGCTATTATCTTCCAGAGAATCACTTGCATACCATCCTGGGTACCAGCGGTCGGACTCTCACACCGATTTGGTAAAAACCAAATCACAACGTATAGGAAGCGATCATAGTTCCTCCCCGAAAATGAGACGAAACATACCCACCACGTCTCACCCATAATTAAAATCACAAAATATAAAATGGAGGCTATGACTTGGGGACTAGACGCTCCCTGCTCATCAAGCTAGGGGCCTCACCCACATCGCGCAACTTCCCATGATAACATTAGAGGGGGTATGCTTCACATAAATATATTATTCACACACAGATATATATTTATTCATAACATCCCATATATACTGTAATTACATTATATATATATATATATATTCTGCATCACCTTTCTAATATATATACGTAGCTATAATTGCCAATCTCATATATGGCGGTAGTCAATAACCAGAATGTTCCCATTCGTAATAGTATATAAGTATTCGCAAACTTAAAATACTAAGCCGATAAGTATTCTCTCACTTGAAATATGACTCGCACCGTAATCAAGTTTAAGGATTTATATATATTCGCCAACTATACCAATTCATACTAAGTAAATTAGTATATTCTCAACTTATTTGAGTCTCATTGGTATCGCATTACCTATACTAACAGTCGTCAATAGAGGTATCGGATAACCGTTCAATCATCCTAAGCCTAATCCCAAATTCATCATAGTCGCCTCGTAGGATTTACTCAACCACAATCGGTATATAATTAGGTTTTATACGCTCACAATTATACATGTCTAATTGTGCATCGAAACTATCCCAATAAATATTTATCCCCAAATACCGTTCAATTAGATAAGTCATGGATTCCATTTTCCACGAACCGAAGGTCTATATTTCACTCAAATAATAATTTATAGGTCCCCACTCTATCTTTGGGAACCCAAATATCTAATTCCTCAATTTATTCCTTTTCCTCGAAAATATACTTTTAGTGCAACACGATTATAACACCCTCCTAGCCCTCCATAAATTCCTCAAATGGCTAGGTGTTAATTCCCTAAATGAATCTTTATTTCCTCAATTAAAAAAGCTAGAAATAATTAAATTTGTAATTTATCCCATTTAAATAAGATAAGCTGAAATTGTAAAATTTTCTGAAGGGTCGATCGATCGACCTCTGGTCATCCATCGATCGATTGATCAGGGGGTCTTCTTTTCCGAGACTATGTTTCGGCCATTAAAATACCCTCAATCTTTTTGCTCATTCTCCCAACCTTAATTAACCACAAAAAACTATTTTTATTCAAGGGAAATTGGTTCTAATCATCCTAGAACCAAGAATCAACAATTAATTTCAATAAATTTCTAAGTCCTCGAATCGAATATTATTCGGGGTTTAACCGTCAAACTTTCGAAAAACCCGTTTTAATTCACGAAAACCCATCAAAAAATCTTTGTGGTTTTACACACCAATTATGATATGAGATATGCATTCAAAAGTACAAAGCAAGTAAACACTTGCCTCGTGGATAAAATCCGATGACCTCGAGTGGAATCCTGGGGAGTTTGGCCGAAAATCCTCTTTTCTCTCTTCCTTTCTTCCCCTATTAATTTCGCTCTTTTCTCCCACTCTCTCGTGTCTTATAGGCCAAGAAAAGAGGGTTTATTCCTATTAAACCCAAAAATGACTCGTTTACTCAATTAGTAGTCCCTACTGGTCCAAAAATTCCCGAAATCCAAACACTACTCCAGATACTCTATTTTGACTATCTCGGCCATTTCGAAACCAACCGCACACTTGAAATCTCCATCCGGGTCACTTAACTACAATTCACTAATTAAACCTAACACATTTCGATATGGGTTTTCCAATTGAAATATTATCCTTTGTCGCTTTAGCCTACTGTGACATGTACTTAAACTCATCAGGTTCCTCGATCAACTATTCTCCACACGGATTTAACCTCCTCACCACTTGTTCTGGCATATGTTCCCGAGAGTATAGAGATGATTCAACAATAGTGTATTCTTCAGCAATTTACGTAATCTTTAAATGTCTTCATGAAGTTCTCAAAAGGATAAATCTAGGAATACCTACCAGGATGGCATAATAAAGCTTCATCACATAAATGCACACACAGGTGGATGCTGATATTGAAGAACAACGAAGGAAAGTATTTCTCACATATAAAAATTACATCGCCTAAAGTAGATTTCGCACCTTTAATGTGCCTTATGTTTACCACTTTTGCACAAAGTAGGGCAAAACACAGACTGATTTGGATAATTGCCAGATGGAGATCTTTGTGTTCAGAGAAGCAATGCCAAAATAATAGAGGTATTAATTGGATGATTACGTGCCACTTGTGAGACTTGCACTGTTTCAAGTCATTTCTTTGGTAGCTTACTATTCTTCATAATTTACCAGAATAACACGTTGGAGTCTTTAAGTTGAACAATGTGTCTAAGAGGATCGTATTCTAACTATTATTTAAAGTGAAAATGTTAGGTGGGATAAAAAGTCTTCAGGTTGTAGGATCGTTTTTAAATCATAATTTCTTCTTTATTTTCATATCATATAGATCGTTGTGGTCCCGCTCTCGAACTTTTGAATGAGATAGACCGAGATATGTTTCTATCAGATGTTCTGCAACATTCTTCTCTATGTATATCACATTAATTACATGATGGTATTTCTAACATGACAAGTTAAAAAATATCGATCGTCTAGACCACGGCTTCACCTAATTAGGGTCATTCGGATCCTCTCTAGCTTCAAGACTTAGGTTTAAAAACTGAGGATGTTTGCCTACATACTTATTTCCCGCAGTCGCAGTCATCGCCTTCTCCTCAATCTATAGACCAAAAATTCGAGCATGTTACATCCTATGCTCGTGCCTCATATGAAAAATGCTAGACTTGTCATTCCTGAAAGGGTGACTGGTGGGCAAAAATCTACGATGACCCCTATAACTCATCTTACCACTATGATATAGGCATCTGGCTTTAGTTTACTCCCTATATATGGGACATCCCTAATAACCATGAATATTACAGTCATACAAGCTTCCACAAGAAGGAATGTCGTGGATCGCTAACATCACCATTGCTTTGTGTAAACTCTTCATCCTTATGAGAGTCAAACTCTATCACGTCTTTATCCCAAAACTATTTAAGATCTTCTACTAATGGTGCTAAGAATATATCAATATTATCATTGGGAGACTTCGACTTGGGTATCAATAAAGATAGCAATGTGAACTCCTTTCTAATGCACAGTATCAGAAGGACACTTAAAAGCACCATGAGAACTGGCCAATAACTCTGATTAGTACTTAAATTACCAAAAGGGTTAAACCCATCGGGTGAGATTTCAAGATAGACATTGCGACGTTCTTTTCCAAATTTATGGTGTCGTGCGTTTGAAGTTTTTCCAGACGAGTGACTAAACTGGATAGCGCATAATATTCCCACCCACCTCGCATAAAGCATGCCATGTTATGGCCACCACTATCCACGGTATAGTGAAACACTATTTTATATGTGTCCTAAGCGGAAAATACTTCAAAACCATTGTGGGACTTGTGATATTTTGCAGCTTTGTTCTTTCCATTCTCATAAACCTCATATCTAGGTTAACTGAATACATACACTCATCCCTCTCTTCGTGCTTGTTGATGGACAATATGCAATGATAATTTTATGCATGAATAGATTTGTACTTCAAACCCAAACCCTTGAAGATCTTCTTCATGGTAGGATAATTACCTGGTAACATGTTCTATTTTAGGATAGTTTCTTTAATTGACTTTTTAAATTATGAAAATCAATCAATGCATATAATGCCAAGTCATCTTCATGGCAATATTTATTCAACGTTCTAGACGCATCGGCTTTCAACTGTATGTATTCCCAATCTACTGGTAATGCAACATAAAAATTTTCATTTACTTGGTTATAAAGCGTATTATTTGTATACATAGGTTGGTGATTTTGATGGTTGTGTACTCCGTAAGAATCATCAATTTGTTAGGTCTATTGAAGATGTGTTAACAAATCATGTACCACTTCCACTCATTGAGGTTTTGATACGTGGTCGAGTACCAACAATTCTTCTGGAACATAAGGATTGTTTTTTCACCACGGTATGTCCATATTTTAGTCTTGACAAATTACCCGCTTTATAAATGAACTCAACGTCTTCTAATGACTTTGTTAAGCGTGTTTAATAAATTATTGAATGCCCTTTACATAGTCTCCCTACCCACTATTTGTATTGTGAGAAATCCGTTTAATAATCTTCAAATTTCAGTCCTGTGTTAATAGGTTAAAATACATGTCATGTTGCATACAAGACATTAATATGATTACGAAAATGTCACAACTTAAACACAAATTAAAAACATATGCGAAGTAACATTATTACGACTGAAACCAAAAAATATTATTATAACTGAAACCCCAAAAAATTCTTACAACTGAAATAAAAGCAAATAGTATTACAACTGAAACAATAAAAATATTAATAGAACTTGACCAAATAAAAAAACTGGCCATGTGATAAAAGAATTTGAATAATGCCTCAATTCTTTCCCTTCCCCACTGTCAACGTACACGTGTAAAACTTCGTAACCATTTTATATTTCATCAACCATCACTTAAGCCTCACCCTTCTGCAAACGTCGGCCATGTAACTTAGTTTCGACAACTATAGAGATGAGTGTGATGCGTCAACAATCCTAGTATTGGGCATGTCTATGAAATATAACTTCTCATCATAGTCATCGTGAGTGGTTAACGATGCTCTAAGACCTGTGACAAACAGAGGCATGGGGAAGGGAAATGTTGAAGGACACGACGTTTGGGAGAGTAATGTTGAAGGAGGCGAGATTTGGGAGGGTAAAATTACAGAGGGAGGTAAGTGAAAACCTTGAGAAGGAGGGTAAGGGAAACCTTAAGGAAGCATTTGGGTAAAATGAGACCCAAGTTTGCCAATTTCACCCGCCAAGGCTCCTAGTTTACTCTTAATCTCCTGGACATCCCCATCGGTCTCAGAATGATGTTCCTCTTGGGTCGTGTTATGATTTTTGACAGAAGAAATCTCATCCACAAGAGGTGCAGTGTGTTTTAATTTTGTTTTCAACATATATGATCCGACATCTCTCGTCATCCCCTTTTTGTCCTTTCCAAAGGTTTGGGCTAGGGCTTCATTTTTGATGTCCTCATAAGGGCTCGAACTTTACTGAATTCTAATGGACTCAATAAATTAGAGAGTCTAGGCCAAGTTCGGAGGGAATTTATTATCTTTGTCTCGTCGGGCCTGAATGTACAAATTGGACCGATTGGGTTATTTATCGTCACCTATACCTTCCTATGTCCTACTAGACTATTCATTATTTAAATTTTCATATTATTTAGAGCCCAGCTTATGGACATCAGATGTTTGGCCTTCTTTTGTTTATTTTTCTTCGTATGGATCAACTTATTGTCATTTGCCTCATTATTCAAAAAATCATTCCACTACTCCACCAGCATTTCAACATTCAGAGGCACTCTCTCTTTCAAAGACAAAATATTGGATCTCGATGCCCCCTTAAGGAAATGTCTATATTGAAGGTTTCTCCAGTTTTTTCTTAACTATTCAGTAATCAAGGGAACAACCTCATGCTTTGAAGGGTCGAAAAATGAAACGTCTTGCAGAGTTGATCATAGATGTAATCTTTAATGGCTCAATCAGCAAGGTTGCAGTTCTCTACTCCCCAGACTCCCACTTTCATTTTCCCCATAATCTCACCCATGGGGTTATTCCCTACAAGGAAGAACCCAATGTACATCTATTCATTTAGGCGCATGGTGTCTAGAGCACTGGATGGGGCATTGAAACAATGAGGGTTTGTTCCATACTCGTACTTGGAGTCTTACATAGAGAAGTGGAATGAAACAATGGTGGAGTTGTGAATTTCTCAATCATTGGTTATGAGAATTATTGTTGTTGTTTATGAGATGAGGATCCTCATTGGGGTGTCACCTCGTCACTTGGTACATTTTTATGTTGCCTCTCGACATTATCTACAAAAATAATTAATAAGCGACTAAATAACTATAATAATATGAAATTATAACTAGCGAACGAATTTTATATATATATATATATATATATATATATATATATATATATATATATATATATATATATATATATATATATACAGAGAGAGAGAGAGAGAGAGAGAGAGAGAGAGAGAGATGCTTTCTCCAAAACGGACGTCAGTTTTTGGGTTAAAAATGGATTGATTTTATAAAAAATAGTAAAATTTATTTTTTGGGTTGATTTTTTTCTGAGATATATAGATATCCATGGGTAGCCCTAAAAAAATTAGCTCAAAATGATTTTTTTTGCTATTTAAAACAAATGTATCAATATTTATCGGTTTTTTACTGGCGCAAACCCAACATACGTTGACAGATTTTTTTACAATAAAAAAAAGTGAGTTTGAGCTGATTTTTTTAGGGGTACCGATGTATATCTATATATCTCAGAAAAAAATCAGCTCAAAAAAATGTATTTTACTATTTTTAAAAAATCAATCCATTTTTAACCTGTAAAATGGATGTCCATTTTAGAAAATTTCTGCATATATATATATATATATCGCCCTTTTCAGAATAAGACTTTAGACAATGTTCCATGTGTCTGATCTCCATCCATTCAGTGTTAGTTTTTAAAACGCAATGGATTTTTGTATGTGGCCAACAGGGGGGAAGCGTATCTATGATTCATGTATAGATATTCCTGACATGAACTCAAAATTCCATCTTTTAAACTTAATGGCAGGATTCAATTTAGCGTACATATGTCCCGAGACATCACAGTCTATGTTAATGCTCTTTGTACACAGTTGTATCCATAACATGTGAATTTTTTTCCTACCCTTCTCTATTACCATAAGCAAGATTAGGACTACATTAGGATTATATACGTTGAATATATTTCCTATAGTGTCATCCCAACTTCTTAGTACGGAATGTAAAATATGATCGAACATGAATTATTGCTAGAGATCAACTCCACCATTTCCAAGGTAAATAAATTGTTCGATCTTGTTATTCCAATACCTATAAATAGGAGTATCGTCTATATAGCGAACACTAATAAAAGAGGTATATGTGCAATTCATTTGCAACCTCTCATACTCTTGTTGTCGGTGAGTATAATTGTGCCTAATTTTTCCTTAGAAAAATATACGAGGGCATGAATATGAGTCCTACAAACAAGGGCTCTAATTAATCAATAACTATTTATTCTTTTTCAATCGATCCAATTTAAGTTTATTTGATTTTAATAGAGGTTTAAGGGTATTTAAGTTTGATTATAGTTTTGATTCATCACTACCTTTCCCTTAACCCCACACATGTTCGATATCACCAAGGTGAAATCAAAACAAAAACCCACCGTAAGTGTTAAGACACGTTTTGTTAGGGTTTATTATGAGAGAATTTGAAAGTATGTGTACTATAAACCAAGAAAATCAACATCACAATCCAACAACCAAAATAATAACCAATAATTATCTCGTGCAAGTTTTATCATCTAAATGATAAAACAAATACCAATAATCACAATATCTCACAAAAGTCGGGTTGTTTCTCATTAAACAGTGTAAGAATTGAAAATGTTACATATAGTGAAAAAATTGAAAATTAGGGTTTAAGAATTGAAAATTAGGATTTCAATTTTAATTAGGGTTGAAATACACACATATAAACATATACATGAAGATTAAGGTTTCAATTTTGATTAGGGTTAAAATAAACCACATCAACATATATATGAGAATTAGGGTTTAAATTTTAATTAGGGTTAAAATAAACTCAACTAAGCATATACATGAAGATTAGGGTTTTAATTTTAATTAGGGTTAAAATAAATACACATAAACATATAGATGAAAATTAGGGTTTCAATTTTACTTAGGGTTAAAATAAACTCACATTAACATATACATGAAAATTATGATTTCTATTTTGATTAGGGTTAAAATAAATACACATAAACACACACACACACACACACACACACACACACACACACACACACTACATACACACACATACACATTTTATACATATACACACAAAATACATATACCCACACATGCACATACACAAAGTATGTACACATGCATATATACATAGTATATATACCTATACACACATTCATATACATAAATATGCACAAATATATAGAGAAAAGATGTTACCTAAGAGAGAGAGAGAGGAAGCTGGAGAGAGAGGGGGGAAACAACCGTTTGACAGAGAGACAGAGATAGTCTAGGTGAAAATGAAAGAAATTGTTTGGGGTTTTTAAATAAGGAGGTTGGTCATATCTTTGGTTCGTGGCTAATATACACGACCCTCTAATTACAATAGGACTGGTCATGGCCTTGAATCGTGACACATCCATGTGACCAATACAAAATGGTCAGGACCAAAACCCTGAATCATTTAGAGGGAATTTTGGAATTTGTTATGGATTTTGTCACGGACCAAATCCTTGACCACTGTTGGAGAAAAGTTTGGCGCAATTTGGTGACATTAATGGTCAGGCCTTGGTCACGACATATAGGATCACAACATTTTTTGGTCATGTAATTGGTAATGCATTTATTCGCTATGGTCTTGGCTTTAAGCCGTGACCATCTCGTCACGATCTTGGCCCGTGACCAGAATGGAATAGATCATAACTTGTGAAAAACCCAAAGCCAACTAGGGATATTTTCATAGGAATTATGTCAATCAAGGATACGTATTTAAGATTATATCATAATCCTAATGAAGAAATGGACACAAATCACATAAATAATCAAATGAATTTATGTTCGATTTGTTTCCTCAATGTGTTGTTCTTATAAAGTGATCACACGGGATGTATATATATATATATATATATATATATATATATATATGCGTAATATATTGAAAACAAAAGTTCAATGGGATAAGATATGATAATAAAAATCAAGCCTTTTACCCACAATAATCTTTAAAGCAAAAAAAAAAAGATTAAACATCATAAGCACTTGGTTTTAGATTTTAAAGAACAAAATGAGTTCAGAATAATCTAATATTCTTAAATCTTAAAAAAAGTATTTATAATGATTTAAGTGATATGTAGTTTAAATGTCTCATAAATTTATGTTATTTTCCCAGAAAAGACAAATAACTATAGTTAATAAGAATGTATTAACCTTAATAAAAACTGTGACACATTTAATAAAATCACAACTATGCTCATGTGAGTACTATCACAGAATGTGAAAAACTATATCACCGTGAACCAAATAGACTTTTGTCCATCTATATCCTCTATTAATATGATCATTTTGTACCTACTTCTAATATCTGTAAAAATCAATGGAATCCTGGAAGTGTTGACTTCACTTTTGTTGGAACCAAGAATATTTGCACATAAATACATCTCACTGTAACTACTACATCCTTATCATTACTTTATATCCATTAATAAATTTTCATTCTACACTAAGATTAAAGAATATTTTTCGTTCCCATTATGCAGATAATGAATACCAAATTCCGCTAAAAATATTTATTACTTTATTTTAAAACTAGGTATATTAGCGGTGATACGTTAAAAAGTCTAACTCAATCTTTCTAACGTATCATTTTTTTAAAAATGACATTAATTTTTCATTTTCAAATAAAGCAACTGACAGTATTGGTGATAACTAGAGAACATAACAAATGCATTACTAAAGTATTATCATCAGTTGCCTATAATAATTAACTAAATGTAATGTTGGACAAAACATATGAAAGGGTTTGAGAAACGCTAAAATAGAAGTAATTTTTATTTATTTATTTTTATAAACATATGTTGCATTAAAATCAACTACTAAAGGGCATAACCCTTATATAGGAATTATAGAGTAAAACCAAGACAAAAAAATAACTACCCACAAACCTGGCCATAAAAAAAAACGTCTAGGATTACACGCCACTATGCAACTCCTCCTCGAACTCTAAAAAATTAGGTAGGGTTGTCACTCATCTCTCGTTATACCACACTAATAAAGTGCTCATAAAAGTGTACCGAAATCAAGCGAGCTCTATTTCCACACCTTCGAAGCATCTCGAGTTTATCTTTTACTAAAGAGTCCAAAATATGCAATGTGGAACCAAACACCACACTTCGCAATCCCCCTACTACCCATTTGGATGGCACCACATCTATTGTAATTCCTTCACCGTCTTAGACATTACCCACGAGATTCGACAAAGAGATAGAAAGATCTCCCATAGGCCTTGAAATATTTAAGACCTAATTACACCAAGCTATAAAAAATAAATATAAAAGAGGGAAGAACAATGAGTTCGTAAAGTTAGGAAACTTATTATTGTATATGTTTACGTATATATGCGAAATTCATGTAGGCAAAAAAAGAAAGGAATATTGTTTTACATATATAGAGTCAAAAACAGGGTTATGAAGTAGTAGTTACCTAGGCTAGAAAAACATGCATTTGGTGTATAAGTGAATATATTATCTATATTTAGTAAAAGTTTTTGTCATTAAAAAACACCATCAATGTAAAGAAAAGTGGCTTGCCAGACTGAAATTGGAAGAAAACAAATTAAAAAATAAGAAAGAAAAATTTGTTACTAGAGAGAAGGGGAGAGAGAGAGAGATAGAGAGAGAGAGATAACTAATATACATATACAAGAAATGATATAAGATACAATATTGAGGTAAACTGAAATGAGGTGTTACAAAATTCTTTGCATAGTTGTGCCATTATTCTTTATGTTCATCACAGGTCTTACTAAACGACTCGATCCCCACTAGACTTGAGGCTTTTCTAATCTTCAACCACTCCCTCAGAGTGCCCAAGAAAAAATTCCTACTTCCACGATGCTCGCCCAAAACACACGCATCCACGTATGTCTCAGTGTCCACCCTTATGGCTTGTAATGTCTACGAAATCGGAGCATGAACTCCTTTGCTTCTTCTCAGCAAAACCAATAATATTAAAGTGTGGAATGAACCCTTTTGGGTGCCAACAAACATCACTATAGCATATAGTAATGAAAACTAGGATCTTGGAAACTCTAAGGATGTTTTAGACTTAGAAAACTTTAGAAAACAAGTGAAACAATGTTATGGATTGCAATTATTTTTGCAGAATGCACACTTACAAAATCTGAAAGAAACACGCCTTTAAATAATTTCCTTAACGCGTCTACTCGCTCAAACGACATTGGCCTATCGCTCTAACGATATGTGCATCTCACTTAAACAACCGGTCTGGTCACCTGAACGAGGTCTCGAACTAGAGTCCAACTCAAACACTAAATTAATATTTCCTTATCAGATTTCAAACGAAGTGTAAACCATTTCAAACACTCTTGAAACATTTTAAAAACATTTAATTAATAAAATAACATCCTTAAATCATTTTAAATTAATTTTGGGTTTGATTAAATTACGCATTCATACTTGAGTGATCTCGGAATGCAATTAAATATAAGGATGAATAAACTTGAACTAGTTAAACATTCAACATAAATAATTACTTGAAGCTTTGCGGAAACGTCTTCAATAAACTTTAAATCTTCATAGTCTGTGTGGGCTCGTGACAATAAAATTCTCCTTATGATTCAAACGTATTTTGTTCTAGGAATAAGTCAAAATTATACAACGGACTCAATTGGAAAATTTGTCCTTACAAATGTCCCCCTTTGACTATTTTGGCACCAAACTAATAGTGAACTGCCTAAGCCAGGGCGTCAAGCCGTATGATGCCTAAATCGCATCCCATAAACCCAAAAATAAAATTGTAGGACAAGACTAGTAAATGATGGTCCGATAAGCATGAACTATCTTTGAATGTCTGAATGTGATGTAGTCTTAAAATCTCGAATATGTTTAAGCAAACCTACACACATTAAATAGACAAATACCAAGTGAAATATGGAGGATCAAATCATATAAACCAATATGAAAAAATAAATCCAAATCATTTGTTATGTGAGAAAAACATGATATCTATCAATATAGGAGAAGACCAACAGTGAAATGCCTAAGACAGACTGTCAAGACGTATGACGCCTAAATCCCATGCCATAAACCCAAAAACAAAAATACAGGATCAGATTAGTAAATGATGGTCCGAAAAGCATGAATTGTCTTTGAATGTCTGAATGTGATGTATTCTTAAAATCACATGAAATAGACAAATACCCATTGAAGTAAGGAGGAACAAATGATATAAACCAATATGAAAAAATAAATCCAAATAATTTTTTATGTGAGCAAAACATGATATCTATCAATATGCAAACGACTTCTAAATCAGGATACCAAGCACATCGCACAAATTGTTCCCCTACATCACATGAATCTCTCCCCCTTTTTGTCTTTAATATACAACTCGGTGAAAAGATAAACATATCTAGAATCAGATAAAGCAATGAAATATATCTAGATATTAATGAAACAACTAGCCGATAATGATCAACAATATCAAATCCGTAGCAAACAAAATAATAATCACATAATATGAATAAGCAATTATGTAGGTGTGACTAAACGATCCAATGCAGCAAAATATCAAATCTATCAAAGTAAACTGCATAAGAAAACAGACCAGAATCATCCCAGCAGTACCAAAAATATATAACCATCAGAAGCATGGTACTAAAATAGTAAGAAATCAAAATTTCATATTGTTGTTCGAACTAGAAATATTTGTCACTCAAATGACTTCACATGACATCTGCATGTCGCTCGAACGAGAAAACTAAAACCTCACAACCAGTTCAGAAAGTTAAACAGTTTCTCCCAGCTAATTTTTTTTGGGAACAAACTAGTAGCTAAAACAGTACCAAACCAGTAGCTAAAACTACAAAAATAATATGAGTTACATCTTAACATAGTACCAATGTGCTCAAAAATGAAAATGGAATGTATGGGTGTGAACAACAACAAAGGAATCACAATTCCAACACATGGAAACGATCAAGACGCTCTAATTGATAGCTATATATCATCAAACTTTATTTTAGCCATATGTGACAATTAAAGTCTGAACTAAATGATATAAACAATCAAACATGCACACAAATACGAAAGTTTGACAATTCTACGAACAATAGCATCATGATACATTTTTTAACGTTAGTATTCATGGTGCAAAACTCGTTTAAATTATCTATCCGAACTCCCTAAAAAATATCATATTATTCTTTTGGAATGAACATAAACTAATTGGCCCATTTTGGAAAATGATTATTTTATTGTCTAATTTTTTCAGGATCTTTTAAACGGTGGCTTTCACGACGAGTTAATTTTACACTTTTGCAGCCCTTTCTCGTGAACACTCATAATTTTTTGAAATTATAATCCTCACAGTAAATGGTTCATACATGCACACTTACTACTTATGTCTACTTGCGCAAAAATGAAAAAATTGAGATAAGAACGTCTCACCAAACTCAAATATGCAAGAGATGTCAAACATCCATAAAAACTCGTGCATGAGTGGAAATATGGCAAATATACAAGGTCAAATCAAAATGCATATCAACTTCAAAACAACCCCATAATACAATGGTTAAGATCATTCTTAGAATAAATAATTATGATGAAATGTCCTAGGCACATGGATATTGAAAGGATGGGGGTCCAAGCACACCAATATGGTACATCAAACATGTAAACTCAAAAAAAAAATCAAAAATCTTTTTTTTTCAACATATTTTGACTCAAATAAAAGAAAAATCTTTTTGAATTTCTCAAAAATATAATAAACCAAAAATCTTTTTGTATTTTTCGATATTTTTTATCAATTTTTTTTTTTTTTTTTCAAATAAGACTCAATAAATATAATACAAAAGATATAAATATTGTAACACTAGCAATATATAAATCAAGATACAAAGACTAGCATATGACAAACATGGTAATACAATCATCCTTTAGATTTAGAATGGGAAGAATAAAGTGCAAGCAAAGGAGAACCATGAAGTTTTAGTCCTAAAGCTTTTAAGTCTGATTTCCTAACCTAAGTAATTGTGACATAGTGCATAGGGGTTTGGGGAACCAAAAGACTTTATTCCTAAACATCCTAGGATAATTCCTAAGGTCATAATAAAAACGTCTAAGGCGACCTTTCCTACTTCAAGGTGTGCAAGTGTAAAGGCGATGGGAAAGATTACAAAAATGTCGAGGTTTCCTCACTTTCCTATTGGTCTATCTCACACGATTTGTATTATATTTGGGAAGAGGAACAACTCTATAATCGTAGCCTATACCACACCTATCACTTTTGACATGGACAATGCCTAACATCCTATCCAACTTCTTCAAACTAGATTCCAAGTCAAACTCAACCTTACTCGAGTCTTTCAACTTCTCCTTTAACTCACAAATCCAAGACTAAAGCACACGCCTAGACTCCTCAAACTCTAGAAATCGCCTTTTTCAATGCCTCTATCAAACCACAAAGTATATATCTCTCTTTCTACCCATATTCTAGCTTCTCCCTAATCTTTCTCTCCCATTCCCAAATATCCTCAATCAAAATATCGTTATTTTCTAAAGCATGCTCATTAAACCTAGCTTGCAATTTAGAGTTTTCCTTTTTCACTTTCACCAACTCGGCATGAAACTCATTAACTGGAACTTGCAACTATTTTGCATCAATTTCTTCCTCCTCACTCTGATCACCCTCACACTTGGGATGTACCCTCAATGGCCTCAGAAGTGTCATGCACATGAGTATCTTCTTTGAAAGATTTAAAGTCGTCGCTCACATGACATGCCAAGAAAGCAAAAAATTTGCTCTCATTGGGGGAACACTCTTACTCTTTTGGATCACTATCAATTAAGGAGGCACTATAAGCTATAGGTTTATTTCCCTCTTTCTTAATTCTAGTGGGATACTCAGCAACCTTGTGATCATACTCCTTACATCCAAAACACCTATCCGACTCAACACTATTAAGTTTCTCACTCTTATCTTTAGGAGTGGACTTTACCTTGTTGTTCTTGAATTTCTTAAAATTTTTGGCCTCTTTCAATTGTCTTTTGGAATTTAAGAAACTTTTTGAACTTCTTTGCCAACAAGGCAACATCCTCAAAATTAGAATCGAAATTGTCATCGGAAAAATTTGTTTCCTCCTTATGGGCTTTCAAAGAAATGCCCTTTTCTTTCTTTGGCACTTTCTTGGAGTTAAACATATCGAGTTCATAGGTTTGTAAGTCACCTGCAATCTCTTAGTTTCGCCGAATCAAGCATACTTAAGGAGTTTAAAACGATCAATTTTGCATCAAACCTACTTGGAAAAGATCTCAAAATTTTCTTTACCACGCGATTGTTGGGAATCTTTTCTCCCAAGTTAAACAACGAGTTGACAATGTTGGATAGCCTAGCGTAATTGTCTCAAACTATGTAGTGAGGTTTTGTAACTTGGACACCTAACAGTTCTAGTGCTTGCATGAGTAAGTGGAAGTGTATCCCAAGCCTTTTTTTATGTTTCACAAGTCATGTTCTATTATTCTCTTTCGGTGTGATGTGTGAGGAAATTACGTGCCGACCTTTAGAGATGTAAAGTGCAAGCCTACATTTAGACTTAGTCCATGACTCAACGAGTTTGAAACTAGTGACCTCACCCTCTCTTGTTATTGATGGAGACCAACTCTTTTCAACCTCTAATCAAACATGTTCGTCAATGGATTTTAAAGAACTTGTCATTATAATTTTCCAATAAGTGTACTTTGTGCCATTAAAAATAGGAGCACGAAAAGTTTCAAAACCTCAAAAACTTCATTCAAAAAAATACAAGGGATAAAAAATATATATGTTTCTAGCTCTGAAACTAATTTGTTGGTCCCCTTTAATTCTTCATGCGAAAAGTGTTTTAAGGATGACAAAACAATTTATCTTTTGTGAAAAACCTTTTTCAAAATTTTAATTCGCACCAAGTTGTGAACTAAATTTAACTTAACCGAATTTTATCTTGATTAATCCTAAACATCCATCCAATGATTAATGAAAGTAAAATAAAGTAAACAATACTCACAAATTAGGATGTACGAGGAAACTATAATGGGAAAAAACCTTGAACGACCCAAGCCAGAAAATCACTATGAATGTGGAATTACAATGAACAGACACAAGCCTTCCTCAACGACTCATTCCCCATGAGAATTTATGATCCTTTGATCTTCAACCACTCCTGTAACAGTGCCCACATATAAAGTCCTTCTTTTGCGATGATCGTCTACAACACATGCATCCACATATATCTTGATGTCCACCAATATGGCTTGTAATGTTTACGGAATAAGAACACATACTCCTTTGCTTCTTCTCTTCAAAACCAATAATGTTCTAGTGTACAACAAACACTTCCTGGTTCCAACAAAGATCACTATATCATATTATATACACCAATTTTAGGACCTTCCAAAGTTTCTCCTTATGTCCCTAACACCTCCCTATTTCACAGAAAAAACCTAGGTCGCACTCTGTGTACCGATTTAGAGGCCATCAGGCGCTCTCGGGGCTATTTGACTCTGTTAAATGGTATCGTCAGAGATAAATACCTTTGATTACTCAAAGGTATCTAAATCCCATTTCCAACATCCTGCCCCATGTGCAAATCGGCATAACGGGTTGGATGAACGAACCATTTTACTACCGAAAATGATTCAAAGGACACCAGGCGTTCTAGAGCCCTGATTTGACCCCAGACAACTTCATTTTCAGAGAGAAAGATCTTTGAATCTTCTATGGGAACTGAATCCCCTTTGCAACGGTCCACCCTGTGCGTAAAATGGCATAACCATTAAGACAAACAATAAGTTTCCCCCAAAAAATCAATTCGGAGGTAACCGGTCGCTCCTAGGCTCCATTTGACCAATAAAATTCTTCAGATTGAAAGATAATAAATGAATCTACAAAGGGAACTGGAATTCCTTCCCAGCGGTCTACCCCGTGCGCGATTTTGACTTACGATGCAGGCAAATAATCCGTTTTACAAAGAAAGGTCACTGGGCACTTCTGGGCCTTGGTTGACCAGGTTCAACTTTCTAAACTAAGAAAAACTCTTTGGAATGTCAAATTACATCTCCTAAAATCTCCAACAGTCCACCATGCATAAAATTTTGAAATACCATGTGGACGAACAATCCATTTTCGTTCAACAATCTCCTGTCCAAAAGACTAATATGCGCTTTCGAACCACATTTGACCCAAAGTCAACTCTCGAACTCGGGAGCAGTCCAAAGTACTGTTAAAGGTATTTGAAGTACTTTCTAATTGTATGTCGTATGTACGATTCAGATCAATGGATTATATCCTACAATCATTTTTCTAGAAAAATTTGCACGAGTCTGCCAATTGTCAGGTCTAGTTTCTTACCTATCGACAGTGTGTCTTGGGTCACCTGCTAATGGGTAGGACTAGAAAAATGCTGATCAGCACCATCCTAACCCTATAAATAGAGGGATTAACCTCAAACCCAAGACATACCAGAGTTCCATCAACATCAGTAATCTTAGTGACATTCTCTCGAAATTAGCAAAGTTCCTCCATGTGAAGTTCCATTCAAGCTTATATTCCCATCCTTTTCATACCCAATTTGGTAAAATCTCATTCTCTCTCAGCTAACCTTCATCTCACACTTAAGGGAGCTCATCCAAGATCAAAGATCAACTTTTAAAGAAGGTAGAAATTCTCCCCTTTATCTTTAAATTCCTTATTTTTTCATAAACTACATTAGATTAATAATTTAGTTCTTACTTTAGTTCATACACATTAATATCTACATTTTAATTAGTATATTTCAAATACTCTATTTCTATAAAAAAAACCAAACTAGACAAAAAGATGGTTACATCCATAAATTTCGAACTCGATTATTCATCGCCCTTTTTCAAAACAAAAAAGACATTTTTCTACACACCAACATATAATAAAATCCCATTCGGATATATGGGTTAAACCCCACCTCCATGATGCATTCAAACTACAAGGACGTTGATGCCTTTATGAGATACGTAGGCATTTTAGATTAAAACCCGAGACTCGAGTCCAATTTTCTAATTTTCTGTTTTTTTATTTTTTGATTTTCTAGTTTTCTTAATTTTCTAATTGATCAATTTTTCTAAATCCTTCAATTTTCCTAAATTCATATTCTTGCATTAATATGAAAATTATGTTTATTAGCGTTTCATCCTACACATATTGTAGTGTCATAATAACGACTAAAATTGCGATAAATGCACAAATCCTATTTTCTATATATATTATTTTGGGAACATCCCAATGGATTACCTCACTATACCTTTCCTACGGTATGGGCTGAACAATTTGTATCTCGATTATATATACACGCACACACAATTCACGGATAAATAAAGGAAAATAATGAGATAAGCCCACGAGAGACCGAAAGTGCAGGATGGGTTCCTAACACCTTACCATTCCACAACTTAGCACCCGAACCTTCGAACTATTGGTTTCGTATGCATGAGTTTTTCTCTAATGCCTCTCTCTCGAGGCGTCAACATGTTATTTCCTATTTGATGGAAAATAGGATGGCGAATCCATCTCTTTACATTTACCCCACACCAACAATGATCATAGCATTCCCAAGCATTGGTGTGAGACCTTTCTATCCCCCTTACCTTTCCACCATCTATCCTCCCTCCGAGAGGGAAGAAGAGAGAGAGAGAGAGAGAGAGAGAGAGAGAGAGAGAGAGGAGGAGGCCCAGCGCCTGATCACAATCGGGATGGCCACAGTGGTGACTTCACTGGGGAATTCTTCATAAGAGGGTTAGACACGGTTTTCAGGGGTATTTGGTTTCCTTGTGTGCATTTGCATGTATCTGTATGTTCCCTTTTCTATCCTCTATCATTTATTGAATATATTTACTTTACTCTTAGATTGACTCACATACTTGTAGAAATTCTCCATGTACAATTCACACCACATGCACCTAGGATCACTTATATCAACATGTTCCACACATCACATAGAAATCCATGCTTAGGTGTCACTAACACACACCTCCACATTTAACACTTGTGTATATCCATGCCCACTCACACTTATCACACACAACTTATAGTCGATCCACGCTAAGGTTCACTACCACACACTCACTTGTAGATAATTATGCACCACACACACTCACATATTTATGCTTTGCATAGATTAGCCTTTTATACTTCTACCTTACTATCTGCTTAGCATGATCAAAAAAGATACTATCTTCATATGACACTAATCAAGAATCATTCATATTGTACAGTATATCAAAAAATAGCATTGCTATTGAACAAATTTTGTCTCATAACTGGGGGGTCACTTCGTGATGGGTGCTGGTCCAGAAGGTCACAGTTAGGTTAAGCGATATGACTCTCACCTTCCATTAGCCAAGTATCTTCGACGTATATCGAATGATTACCTTGCATCCTACTGCTTGATCAAAGTCATGGCGGGAGGTATATCGTTCTTGTACGTCGAGTATATCAAATTTTCTCTCAGATGTATTGTCCCCATGACGTATATAGTGAGGTAATTCATGTACCCTCAGGTATATCAATTGGCTTGTCCACACATACCTAGGACACTCATATTTAGTTTGCCGGTTTCTACCAAAAACTCTGTCAAAATGATGGGTCGACATACCGCCCAAATTTTTGCGCAATTTTTAAAATAGGA
This sequence comes from Sambucus nigra, assembly GCA_949130495.1. Taxonomy (NCBI): domain Eukaryota; kingdom Viridiplantae; phylum Streptophyta; class Magnoliopsida; order Dipsacales; family Adoxaceae; genus Sambucus; species Sambucus nigra. The sequence goes on along the minus strand of OX422218.1, from coordinate 510,049,944 downwards.
TCGTGCCCATGAGCCAGGTAACAATTCCAACCATAGTTTTTACATATTTTTCAAACCCAATTTTTTCAGGCTCACGTCTAATCCAACATTTCCTTTTGCATTAAGGTAAACCTAATACAAGTGAGAACATAATAAACATAATACTAATCACGCTGAGACCCGTCTCTCGTCGTTTTCTTCTTTCCTTTTCCAAAAAGTGTACAAAACTTTTTTTCTCTTTTATCCGAAATACCAAAAACATTTTTCCTTATGGCAAAAATATTTTCCTCCTTTTTACACATAAAACATTTTTTCCTAATCTTTTCCAAAAAAGTAAAAAATAATAATTCCCTTCCTTTTCTAAAAATAACAGTTTCCCTCTCTTTTTCAAAAAATAAAAAATTAAATCCCATTTTTTTCTCCTCAGGTCGATCGCATACCCTTGGCCTGGCACCCTATTGGCTTTGGTCTTCTGTCGAACTTCTCTGAAGCTCCATCGGTCCCCTCACTTCCTCCAAGTCTGTAACTCATCAGCTTTGTATGGATAACGCAACCCATTTACCGAATGTGGAATTAAATTTGATGACGATCCTAGCTCAACTCACTATCCAGATTAACAACCTTGAAATCGAGGTTCATGAGATGCAGCAAAACTGGGTTCCTGATCCCAAAGAGCCTGAGGTCCTCTTCCTTCATGAACCTAAGCCTATTTGGCTTCTCGATGAATACTGGCATGTTCCACGAGCTCGTCCTGCTAATGGGCCACCACCAGCCTAGCGTCCTATGCTCAATCTTGCCCAACTAGGGGATAACATAGACGTGACCGTTGATCCAAAGGAGCAAGAGTTGAAAAAGGTCATGTAAAACCTTAAGCTGTTGACTAATAAATTCAACAAAGTCAAACTCTCTGGGAACTACATGGACTACACTGACATGTCTCCCTCTCTTAAAGTCAGGTTACTAAAAAAGTTCAAGATGCCCAAAATCGAGAAATTCGAGGTTAGCGGACCACCAATAATTCATCTTCGTAGCTATAACATATCCATAACTCTCCTAGGGGCCTCCAAGGAAATAATGGCCCAAATGTTCTAATAGACATTGAAGGATAGCGCTCTCCATTGGTTCTTATCCCTAGCGGAGTCCCGAATCTGCAGTTGGGGAAATGTTGCATGCGAGTTCATGTCATAGTAAAAGTACAACGAAGAATTATAGGTCACCCATCGTGATTTAAAGTTTCTTCAATGATTTCTTGGGAGTCAGTAAGTTTTATCTTAGAAAGGTGAAGAGAGAAAGCAGCCACCATGAATAACCAACATTTCGAAAAAGAACAAGTCAGCATTGTGAAGATGAACTTCTTACCCCATGTCCGAGCGATGATGGGAGAATAATACTTGCTTTATTTCAAAGCCCTCCGAGAAGCAGGAGTGGATATCCAAACAGGTCAGGCCAAGGAAGAAGTTGAACCAAAGAAAGTATCTTGATAGTTCGCTCCCAGAAAGTTTAATAGGCTAGCTAGTACTGCCGTTTCAACCATCAACAACATCTCTCAGCCTGCCACTTCATGGGAACAAAAAAGGCGTCCTAACCCATTTCAGAAGGAATAAACCGAGCTTTACAATCTCCTCTCCAAATTTCATCAGGCTCTCTTGAGCCGAAATCTTATCAAGACCTTGTACCGTCATCCATTACCAGACCCACTTCCCAAAAATTTCAAACCAGATGCCGTTTGTGACTTTCAATAAACTGCTGGCATCACCACTGACTAGTGTTTCGACCTTCGAAATGTGATCCAAGGCCTGGTTGATCACGGTGTCATCGCCCCACCAGCCAATCCTAAACCAAACACTACCCACAATCCACTCCTAAATCTTACAAATGCCATCTTCGTAGAAGAGTATCCATAATTTGACCCATCTACCCAAATCATACCAAGAAACCACCAATCATACCCATATACTCTCCTAAACCTCTATAAACTTGCCCATATTTTCTTCTACACCCTAACAATTTCGCCGATCTGGCCCTATTAATCCTTACTAGAGCATGCATCACTCTCTGCACCCGTTCTAGAGCTAAAGATATGGAATTGACTGAAATGTTAAGCCAACTCCTAAAGCTCAGACTGAAATTAGCCTCCCAGATGACTGTTGACTATAAAAGATTCAGTATGTTGTTCTTAGAAGCTCGAAAATTAGCCTGAGAGTAGGACAATTGGGTGATACCAACTAATGAAGTCAGTTTTGGTGATATTGTCCAGATCATGGTTGATTCATTCTGATAGATAGGAGATATTTATAGTATATCGGAGATACTCGAGTATTTAAAACTACAAGGGCATCTAGTCCCTTCCCTTTTACATCTCCCCACGAAATGGGAGGATTTATACGAAGAAGCCATTGAAGTTGTGGAGTGTATTAATTTTTAATGGAAAGATAATGTCGTTGCTACTGGGGGGATGAATTTAATGATTCAGGGAAAGGTCCAGAAAAGGCTAGCTCGATAGTCAACATATGTAGAATGATATCATTTGAGGAGATACTAGGAGAGATTAATAAGGTGGTTGTGTAACACCCCGCCCGCTCGGGGAGAACGAACGGAGCGCTAATGCGAAAAAATAAATCCGAAAATTACGCAGGTTGTTACACTTCCCGGGCGGGCGCTAATGTGTAACAACCCGCGTAATTTTACTCCATTTTCTAAAAATTAATTAAAATAGCCCAAAATTACGCGGGTTGTTACACTTCCCCACTAACAATGGAATTTTGCCCTCGAAATTCGTCGAATGCCTAACTCTCAAAATCAGGCTAACACCAAAAATAATTTCGTCTCCAAAAATAATTTCTGACCTCTAATCTCGAAACCTAACACGAATATCACCTAAAATTTTCTATCTCCAAAAATTGCTAACCACACAATGAACCCAAAACTCAAGCCCCGAGGGTTGCCGTATACCTAAGCTCTGATACCATTTGTAACACCCCGCCCGCCCGGGGAGAGCGAACGGAGCGCTAATGCGATAAAATAAATCCAAATCCACAAGTGACAAGGTATAAATAAACCCACAATAATATAAATCCACTAATCTCAATCTCTTCAATTACAACAAGACTCTCGAATAAATACAACATTTAATTCGAAAATAAATTAAATCCCAATGCTCTATACATCCAAATAAATAAATACAAGTCTTCTCAAATGTATTAAAAATTCTTCCCAAAATATCCAAGATAAAATCAATCTCCAATAATCCATAGCGCCCAAAATCCGCGCTAACCTGCCACTAAAAGAAAATATGGGGAAGTACACAATACGACATGAATTATGCTCAGCAAATATAGATTAACAACGAATAAAACGTAACAACACGAGTACGAATATTCAAACCAAATGAAAATCTCAAAGCATTTATCAATATAATTTCTCAACAACACTTTAACCGGGTCACCAGGCCTCACCACATCCGTATATGCTTTATCAAGCCATAGCCCGGGAAACAGGAATTTTGGCGGGTGCCCAACATCCGTGCCATATTAAAATCTCATGACAACGTGCTCATCAACGATATAATGATACCACATGAATCAAAATAATTTCAACAATTATTTTCCAGATTTCAATGAATTTATCAATTCAAATATGAGTTCAATTAAACATGAAATCAACGGAATAACTCTCGAGAGATTTAAGGAGCATATTGTGTAAAACCCCATACCTCAAACCATGATGAGAAACCAACGATCACATACTCAAGATCAACTCAAAAGATCTACAAAATCTCCTCCATGAACCTCCACAAAATAGCCCCAAGAACACCTTTAATCTAAGGTTGTAACTCACAAATCTCAAGGGCCAATGTATATATAAAAAGAAGAGTAATATAAAATATATTTGCTGCCAAAAAAAATATGCCAAAATTACGTTAAAAGGGTTGCCCACGACTTCCTTTTATAATGAAAAGAAATGAAAAGTTGGAATCCAAAAGACTCCTTTAAATAAGGCAAATAAATGAAGAGTTGGAATTCAAAACAACTCCAAGAGTTAAAAACATTTAAAAATCATTTTAAAATTCGTTTTAACTCCATTTTTGAAACCGTTTGAAATTCTCGCCTTTAAAAATAATAACCAACATATTTGAGCAATAAAAATAATTTTATCAAAAAATTTATTTTACTCCATTTTCTAAAAATTAATTAAAATAGCCCAAAATTATGCGGGTTGTTACAGGTTGAACAACCCAAAATCGATGAGGAAATAAGGTTTCTATTTTTCCTCTCTTCTGTGAACCACATGACCAGGCTAGGGAGGCACTACCAAACCCTAACGAAAGCGACATCCTCGATCAGTTGAAGAAAACCCATGTCAACATGACTCAGTGGGGAATTTTTATGTATTCCCATCTGCACCGAAATTCCTTGATCAATGTACTCCCAAGACCCACAATTCCTCCTTTTACCACGCCAGAAGATGGAGTGAATCTAGTGGATCTCTAACCTTTACTAGAATGATATCTTTCTCTATAGAAGAAATCCACAAGATTGGTACAAACCATAATTATTCTCTCAATATCTCCATTAAAGTCATGGGAAAGACTACCACACTCTCTCTTATCGATAATGGATCAGCTTTGAATGCTTGCCCATTGAGCACTCTCAATGTTTGGGATTGAAAGAGAGAGTACGACGACACCCATCAAGAACTAATGGGATATATAAATCTTGCAATAGGGACTAGACTTATAAATCCATTTGTTGAATTCGAAGTTATCGATATCCCAACCTATTTTAATTTGCTGCTTGGACGACCATGGATCCATAACATCAAGGGTGTATCTTCGTCCCTTCATTAAAAATTGAATTTACTCACCAATGGGCAGGTCATTACCATCTTGGGCGAATACGACAATACTAAGAATGCAAATTCCAATAATCTAGTACTTGAGATACCGCACGGGGTAAACGATATGCTTCTCGCAGGCTTTCAAGTTGAAGCACTTTTACTCTTAACAGAGGAAGATTTTAAAGATAAGGTTTGCCCAGAGTATAACCCGCATGACAACGTTAATGTGATCCATATATTAAATAACATTCACTTCATGCCCGAACAGGGGCTCGGATGACGACACCAGGGGACACTTGAACCCATTGTGTTGAAGAGAGCTTTTCCTCCTTGTGGCATGGGATATCAGCCGTTAGTAGAGGAACTCATATTTCTTCCATTAGCCTTAACTAAAGATAAGGCTAGAAAGTTCCAAGATTATCTCTAGTGATATTTGAATGGAAGATTCATCAGAGAGGGTGAAGATTTCCCGTTTTGTGGCTTTCCCGAATCGTGGTACGATCATGTGTATGAGAAGATGAAACCTGAAATGGAAATATTTTTCCAAGATTGCTACTCATGGGCCAAGGGTTCCCAGAATCATGTGCAACCACTCATGGAGAAGACCATAGCTGATACCAGAGATTCCAAGGGAAGTGACTCCAAGGAGTATTTCAATTTACAAACACTAGGGCTAACACGCAGCTTGATCCGCTCAGGGGCTACATCGTCGGATTCATCCCACTTAATCAAAGTTTCTAATGAACCTCTCCTCAATTGTCATGCTACACTTATGCCACCTATTGATATTCAACCTAACCCTGATGTTTGTCCCTTTTATTTTCCATAATTGCTCCTCATTACTCTGATGTAATCGAGACCTCCTTTGATGAGGTTCTCAATTCGTTTTTTCCTATCAATGACATAAATAGAGATTTCAAGTATCTTATTGTGCCTTACATTAATTATCAAGATTCTAATCAAACTCTTAATGATGATGATTTTTCAAATGAACAATTCTTAACTAATATAAATGAGGTTACTAATAAATAACATAACCACATTAAAGTTAATGACGATGAAACTGTTATTATTAATCTTTGTTCTAGAAACCTTGATGATCATAAGCGCGTGTAACTCAAGGAATTACTGAAGGAATTCATGGATGTCTTTACATGGTCCTATGATGATATGCGCGACATTAAACCTGACATAGCTCAGTGAAACAAAAATTGTGAAAAATCCGCAGTGAATGGTCGCTCAAAGTTAAAGAAGAAGTGGTCAAACAGTTAAACGTGGGTTTCATTCGTGTGATAAAATATCCCACATGGATAGCCACTATCATATCTATGTTGAAATCAGGAGGGAAGGTCTGTATGTGCATCGACTACCAAGACTTGAATAATGCCTCTCCAAAAGATGATAGCCCGCTACCCAATATAAACGTGATTATGGATAACATGGCCAATCACGCTCTCAATTCATTCATTTATAGGTTTGATGAATATAATCAGATTAAGATGCACCCATAGAATCGATAGAAAACCTCATTCATTACCCCTTGGAGAACCTTTAACTACACTGTCATGCCATTTGGTCTAAAAACGGAGGGGCTACCTGCTAGTGGGCTTCCACAACCATCTTTCATGACCTAATACACAAGGAATTCGAGGTTTATGTGGATGATATGATAATCAAATCTAACACTAGGGATGGTCATGTTCGCGCTCTCCGAAAATTCTTCGATTGACTGTGACAATATCGGATGCGACTTAACCCACATAAATGTCTCTTCGTTGTTACCAAAGTAAAACTCTTAAGATTCATGGATCATGAGAAAGCGATTGAAATATATATTACCAATATGAAAGCCATACTAGATATGCCACCACCCCGAATGGAGAAGGAAACTAAAGGATTCCTCGATAAATTAAAGTATACCAATCACTTCATCGACGAATTGACTTCCATTTGGGAGTCCATCCTCAAACACCTCCTAAAGGATTAGACAAAAGTATAGAATGAAGCTTTTCAAGAATCCTTTGAACGAATAAAGAAATACCTAACCCGACCTATGGTACTCATGCTATCGTAGCCTGGTCTTCCCTTACTCCTATACCTAACAATGACTGATACTGCGGTTGGGGCTTTGATATCCCAATACCTTGAAGACACCCTCAAAAATAGAGATATATACTATGCTAGTCCCAAGTTGGTTTGGTACGAACTTAACTACACAGCCTTAGAGAAAGCACATGTCGCTCTTGTCTGGATCACCCAAAAGCAACTAAATTAGATGCTCGTCTTTCCCATGAAACTCGTATCTAGAATGGATCCCATCAAATACCTACTCGAGAAGCCCGCCCTGTCTAGTCAAATGACTCATTAGTTGATTCTTCTAGCCGATTTTGATATTGTATATATCACGCAGAATGCCAGGAAAGGATGAGCCATCTTTGATTACCTTGTTGACCACCCTACGAAAGAAGCCGATGTCTGGATTTTAAAGTTCCTAGATGAGAATATCCTCTGTACATACCAAGCAGATATTTTATGGGAAATGTTCTTTGAAGGCGTCTCCAATAAGAAATAGTATGGCATTGGGATACTAATTTCCCTTGATGAATCTCACACTTCCATTGCCATCAAATTTAATTTTCTCTGCACTAACAACATGACTAAATATGAGGTGTGCACAATAGGCCTCAAAGTTTCCCTAAAGAAAAGAATTCGATACCTATATGTCTATGGGTATTCAGCCCTCATCATCGGTCAAGTACTTAGAAAATGGAAAGTCAAGGACAAGAAACTATTACCCTTCCATGCCTACCTAGAAGATCTAGCTTCCCAATTATAAGAAATTTCGTTCCACTACCTTCTCGAGAAATGAAGATCCTAGCCAATTCCCTTGCTACCTTTGCCCTTTTCCTTATCCAAACTAACCCCCACTACTACCACATGGATCTTAGCACAGAAAAAGATCCCGAGATAGCCAACGAATGGTACTATGATATTTGACACCTCCTCAATAATGGTAATCATCCCTAAGGTTCTGAGAAAAAATACCGAGAAACCCTATACAGACTGGATTCCTAGTATATTGTCTGTGATAAAGCATTATTTAAGAGAAACTTTGATAAAACCCATTTGCACTGTATCGTAAGGGATGCCATTGGAGAGATGATGTCAAAAATACACAAGGGGGAATGCGAACCCAATATGAATGATAATATGATCTCCATGAAAATCATCTGACAAGGTTACTAATGGACTACCATAGTTCAGGATTGCACAACCTACATTTGAAGATGCCTCCAATGCCAGCATTTTCCATCCTACCACACTTGTCTGTGCGGGAATTATACAACATGACTTTTACTTGGCCATTCTCCACATGGGGCATCGATATCACAGGGGAAGTTGCACCTAAAGCGTCCAATGGTCATGAATTCATCTTAGTTCACATTGACTACTTCACTAAATGGGTTGAAGTTAATTATACGTCGTTCTAAATGATAAGAAGGTGGATAAGTTCATCCGATAAAACATTATCTACTAATATGGAGTCCTGCACAAGTTGGTATTACACAATGGGTTACATTTATAGATAGAAGTTAGGGTTGTGATCGATGAATATGCGATTCAGAGACACAAATCTTCTCCCTACCGACCTCAAACCAATGGAGCAGTTGAAGTAGTAAATAAGAATCTCAAATCCATCATCAGTAAAATGATCGTGAGTTGCCGAGATTGGGTCGACAGGATCCCTTATGCCCCCTGGCACTACCACACTTCAGTTCGAACCTCTACTAGGGCTACCCCTTACTCTTTAGTCTATGGCATGCAAAAAGTACAACCCGTAGAGCTCAAAATCCCTTCATTGCATGTCATGCTTGAAACCAAAATTAGCGAGGAAGACTGACACTAAAGTCGTCTTAACGAGTTGTCACTCTTTGACAAAAAGAGGCTGAAATCTCTATAGTACATACAAGGGTACCATCTCCGTATAGCGCGATCATTCAATAAGAGGGTCAAAGACCGATGTGTTCGAGAAATGGACTTAGACCTCAAAGAGATAGTAGAGCCCGTCTGGGACCCCAGAGGGAAATTTAAGACCAATTGGAGCGGCCTCTACATTATAAAGAAGATCTTGTCCAGCGGCATTACTATTCTCACAGATATTGACGGAGCAGAAATGGTGCGTCCAGTTATCCTGGACTGTCTCGAGAAATTCTACCCCTAGTCTTACATCTCGGCGCGCTACAATTCTTCTCATCTCCCTTATATTCTAATTTTTTTCTACAATCCCCTCTATTAAGAACTACATGGGGACGAATCCTCTCAAAATCATTTTCTTCCAAAAATAAATTTCAATAAATTTTTAAAACCCTCAGAGGTACATAGGCATCTCATTTGATTTATATGAGCATGACTCCCTTCTTTTCATAAAATGATATTCACTTCTTATCCCCGAAAACGACATTCATTTTAACATATACAAGAATAAAAGGATTATCTATGACTTTGTAATCAAAATATATATTTCAAATGCAAAACTTATCAAGAGGCACAACTAGATGATCAAAAACTCCTTTATGCCATTATTTGAAAATTCGAGTACAATTACATCAGCATAAGGAATCAAATGGCTTCCCTTGTCGATCTACTCCTACCTTCCTAATAACCAAATACTAACAAGCCCCACTAATCCTAAAATAACCCTCAAACGCAACCATATTAACTGATATGATGAATATAACACCCTGTCGTGGAGAGTATTGCACTAAGCCTTACCTGTATATAGTCGCAGCCTTATAATTACGTACTAGGGTGGGAACTTACGTGTCGCGGACCTACATACTATAGGGTGCAGACTTACATGACGCATACCTACATACTATAGGGTGCGTCCTCATCGCTACATGATGCAACCCCTCTTATTCTCATGTCATAGGGTGCGGCCGCTGCCTTACAATATAGCTAGCCGCATCTTCACTCTATTTACAACAATAATATAACACCTAGACCTCCTATAAAAAGAGGTCCACACCACGAGATTGAGGGACCTTATCTGATCTTGATTAGAGTAGACCACTGACGTCTCTTACACTGATATCTAGTCCAAATATTACTACACCTGGGGAGGCATCGCATGATACCATACGCCTTTCGATCTAGCTTCGGGGCTACTCTTCGGCATCATAGCCATCTCTCCGACACACCGAAATCCTCATAGACATGTATTTTCTTCTTTCAACTACATTGTACGCCTATTATGGCATTGTAAACATGTACTACAAACATATATAATGAGAGTGTGGCACCTAAGTGGACATAGGCTCATTTTTATAGCTGAACCACTCTATATCTTGTCTTTTATCTCTTTTTACTTGCTTTATCTGATCATTACATATCATAAGCTCGACTTTCTCGTACGAGAACGACAAGTAGACGGTTTTTCATATTATCAATAACCCATAAAATTTTACCAAACACCCATTACAAAACCAACACAAATAAACTCCTCAGGGATCCTACCCGTAACAACCAAAAGAACCAGCCCCATCATCACCCATATCCTGGGGTCCCCAAAGTTCCCCTGCCTGAAGAGAGTGTCGTTGACGCTCTATTAAACGGTAAGCTTGGACCAGCCTGGGAAAACCATAACTCCTCCCTCCATGGTGTCAGATATAATAAACCACCTTTGCCCAGTGTCCATAGCCAGTATCTTGGCAACTACTCTTATCCATAACTTTGTGTAGTCCCTTCAGATATGTCAGACTCTTCTAACAAAGTGGGATGGACGAGTTGATGGTTAATGATTCTCACACAAAGAACCAAGCCGCATATGCATACGCGGTGTCAGATCCTCCACAAGAAAGAAGTTCAGTGTCCGTGATGGCACAATCTATTCCTAACCCAATTAGGGCAGAAGTCACCAGGAAAAGTAAAAAGAGGTCTATCGAAGGCATACGAGGCAAACATGCTAGTGCTACCTAAGTTCCAGAATAGGAAACAAGTTGCTCAACTAAGGCACCGACCAACGCAAGACTCGATCCCCGTGATGCATGAAATAATTTTCCCATCACTGCATGTCCAGGATAACACTGATGAAATAGCTGAGAAGAATTTTGGCACCACTGGCAAAGGATACTCAGGTGGGACCTCCATATAGAACCTCTCTGATAGCCATAAGAACAGGATTATGGGGCTACCACTAATAAATTCAAAACCACCGTCCTGCTAGCCATCTAGACCATTCGAAATCTTTATTAGCATCACCACCATAGGATTATGACTGTACGACATCCCAAAAACAATAGATACAAGTTAGGGGTCCACTAGCATTTCCCCAGTTACCAACAGAAGTTTTGGAACTAGGCTTAGAATGGTGGATCTAGCATAGCCAACATCACCGACATCCTGTAAATTTACAAATCGAAGCATCGTAGTAAGAGAAATCATTCCTCCCATGACCAACTACTTTGCTGCCGATGATGAATGTGGAGAAGTCCCACCAACATCTCCCTAGGGGACCAGGAAAACTCAAGCATAGCCACTACAATACTAGGATTTATCCCTAACATGGGTGAAAACACTTTATAGGTTGGACATATTTTGTCCAACCCGAAACAAGAGACATGGTCTTTGGGGTACCAACACTCAACTGGTGCCATCACCATATTCCACTTTATGGGCCCATTACATCACAAACAGACTCGCCACACGTTGAAAGCATCATAGTCAATGTTGTAGGAGCACATCGCTTCCAAGGTTTTAAGGTGGTTTGTAAACTCAACACTACCAAGGAGAGGCATATCACAAAATAAGAAGAAAGTGAGCAAAGAAGAATGTAAAGAAGAGGAGATGTGGAAGTGTTAAGAAAAACCTTCATCTACACCCCTATTTATACTTGAAAATCCTCAAACAAAGAAAGGAACCCTATAAAAATCAAAGGAAAACTTACCCCACCAAGTACTAAGCAATTAAAGAAAGTGCAATGAAAGCATTGGATTGATTGAACTGGACTGATACCGCCTATTTTTGGGAAATCCCCTTTTCCTCATCTGTCAAAATAAAAAAAACTCAATAAAAATGAGTTTAATTTTAATTGAGTTCAAAATTTCCTTATGCTTATGTTTTTACTTATCCCATTTTAAAATTAAATCCTTATCAAATCATTTTAATTATTTTTATAGTCTCAACAACAAAGTAAAAAATCATTAACAAAGACTTCATTTTATTTTCATAGATATTTGATGTGTTATATTAGTTTTGCAAGAAAAATAAGGAAATACAACGAGACTCACCCGAATCAACCTATCTCTCTCTCTCTCTCTCTCTCTCTCTCTCTCTCTTCACCTACAATGAGACTCAATCGAACCCACCTACGACGCTCTCTCTTCCCTCTACGATGAAATGATGTGCCACCACTCCCCGAGCCATATCCTTCCCCAGATGAGGCAGATGACACCAAACAAGAAGGAACTGGTATTGTATCCCGAATGTCGATGGTCACCGGAGATATCCAATCCCAAATATCGTTTAGCCAGGTGGTGGAGAACCGAATATGATGCAAGGAGAAAGAAAAAGAATAAATCAGTCTGTTTGAGGCTCGGAGGAAAGACAAATAGATGAAAGGTATACCTCAAGTCAGAGGACCTCCTCTATCAAGCCCAACTCCTTCGTGTCCATCGCATTAGGACAATGTTGCATACGCACCGACCCCCCATCAGCCTACCGAATATTATAGGTAGGAGTGGCCATCCGCACAAAAGGAACCTTTGAGGTCCTCACCGCTACTGATGTCGACGCACCGCCTACATTATAGGAAGACCCCATCGATCCACACGAACCTTCATGGGTAATAGGCATCAAGTCATATATTCTTCGCGACATCAACCAAGTTAACACAAAGTCCATATAGTTATATATCATCTCCGCTACCCGTGCATAATTCGACATCTCCCTCACTCGCCTCATATACACGAGGGGACTCTTTGGTGGCTCTAAAACATCATCCTTCATAATATGACGCATTACACTCTCCCCGAGGTACCAAGAGTGTCCAAACTCATGTGCCAGCAGATGCCACATCTGCGCATGTCCCCCAGTCAACCCTATATGTTGGATGGCATCCCCTACGAATATAAAGTCACCCTCCAATTTCCTAACAAGAGTAAGAAGACAAATATCAAGAAAAGACCATCAAATGAAAGACCATGTGAAAAGAAAAAAGAAGACTTACCAGCTCACTCGTTAGGACATTCAAGACCTGACACACCGCCTCAAGAAAAAGGGACTTCTTTGACTGCTAGTTGGACTTTCGCCACCGGTACATCCGATATAAGTCCCCAATAGAATCATCCTTCAAAGCTATCAATTGTGTGTTAAACCCATTCACCTCAGAGAACTGCGTCTGCAAAAGGTCAACAATTATGAAATCAAGAATAATACGCATGATGGAAATTGTGAATGCATAAGGGAAATTGAAGAATACCTCTAAAAGATACGTTGCCCCAGTAAATGTTTTCCAGTAGCACCAGCTGAACACATCAAGAGAATAATAAAGGGTTGCCAAGGTCAGGCTCCCCCAGTCATAAAGAGGATGTTCGAAAACACCCTAAAAAATGGAAAAATCCACAAGTAAAGACGTCGCCACTCGTCACCACCAAAAATTGCCCAAACACCAACAAAATAAATAAATGGGCCATCTGCCACACCTATCACCTATCACTCTCATCAATCCTCCTCCTCAGTAATAACTCTCTGAATAGAGACAAACGAAGAGAGTCCCCATAGACCACCCTCTCCACATCACCCAATGCCTTTAGCATCGCCTCCGACATCACCCTCAAAGTTTTATGCATATGGCATTCTATGCTCATCCAATATATCGTGATTTTTCATAGTATTTTTAAAATACACGAGATTATTTAGTTAGTAAATTTGTAAAGATTTCAAATGACAAGATGTCACTAAGCATTGCAGGATACATACAAGCCTGATTTTTGGCTTATTATGTTTGGTTCTAAAAATAATCAATTATATTTTACTTAATGTTGCCTCCTTAATTTTAATCATTACATGATGTCTTAGCTTTTAATAAGTCACCGATGTCTTAACCTTTTAGAAACTATATATTGTAATCTTGGATTAGCAATTAATTAGCTACCAGACGAATTCGGGTAGTATAACTATGCAAGTGCCGCTGAGTGTCGTGGGATTTAAACCCAGTGAATGAGTAACTTATTATCATGTCATATGGCCTGCTAATCATTTGTTGTAAATCAATAACCCTGTGAATGATTCATATTCTCAATGAGTGAATCAATAGCCCTTGCTTTCTCTCAAATCTGTTCTAGTTGTTGTCCTAGATGCTCTCGTGTCTCATCAAGATAACGTAGGAAACAATAAATGCACAAGAAAACATATGTCATCACAAGTAATTCTAATTTCTGTTTTAGTGTGGGATTGACCGTAAGAGACATGAGTTTAATCATTTGATTTGAATATGTTCATGGTATTTGATTAAACATTGTTGTAACTCAAGCTCTTTCTTATTTTAGACATTACAACTCAAAATTACACCTATTCATGGTGATAAGTGTTTGGGCGATGTTTTTTGGGTTACATTTTATTTTGATTCGGTGTTTCTTTTGTGCAATTTCATTTTTGTTATTTATTTATACTGGGGTTCCTTTGATTTGTTTTTTTTTGTGCACCACTAGAAGGATCTGCTGGAGTGACAAGTTAATCCATCTGTTGGATTTAAACACAAAGTCGCTGATAATATTCATTTAGGATTTGTGAGGTACGAGGAAAGAAAACTGTAATGTATGAATACAGTGGTAAATCAAACTTTATTTAGGATTTAATCTTTCCTTTTGATGTATCAAATTTAAATTCATGTATGCATATTATTGAGTGTACCAGAAACTTGGGGAAAATGAAGGCTAAGTTGACCGAGGGATTAAATTATTTCAATTCTGCAGCAGGTGTTGATGATGAAGACGATGGAGAAGACAAAGACTGAAGTTACCATTTTATGGGAATGGGACAAATCTAAAATTTGGTAATCTCTTTCAAATTCGAAAATTGCATCGTCAAGATATGATAATGATAGACTTTATTTTATTTTGATTTGGTTTATACCGAACATTGTATCATATGCACTTTATTTTATCCAGCATTCTCCTGTATTGCTTACGGGACTTGCTTTTATGTTTTCATCCAGCATTCTCTTGTAGATCCCGCCTTGTGCAACATACAACAATTGGTGGCCAATGTTATATGCTCTCATTTATGTTTTGGTGCCATATTTGTTCTTTGGAGGAGGATCCACATAATTCGTAAGTAGCCGAGAAGGTGGGGTTGTGCAAGTGCAAGTGCCACGAATTTCTTAACAGGGGCTTCCGGGGTAGGGATCATAACGATTCCTATTATCCCAATATTTTGAAATTGCATTTTGAACCAGTCTCCAAATGAAATGCAAAAAAATTTGCATTTTTAAATTTTATTATCTTAGGGGAGAAGAATTTGCAACTTTACATTTTTTAATTGATATGTAAATGTTTAGATTTGGATTGGTTTAGTTTAGATTTGGATTTCTAATCAGGTACAATTTCTAATTTCTAATTTCTAATTGTTGATTATTTATATGCACATGGTTTTGAAGTTTTTTCAATTTATTGGGCCTCAATTCATGTTTCTATTTCTCCTTTTTGCAGGATGTTATCAAAATTCCTTTCTCGAGTCTCGCACAGTCGGAAGAGCCAGTTGGTGCGATTGTTGCTCAATCGTGACAAAGTCAATTGGTTGAATCATGTTGTACCAAGAATACTTTTGAGTATTTTTGCATATAGCAGCTGTATGCAAGAATGTTGAATAACCCACAACCTGTGCCAAAATACCTCTCGAGTCTCGAGTCACGGTATGCAGCAGTTGTATGCATGTATGCATATATGTTGCATAGATGCATACATCAGCATACAATATGCACATGCAGTAGTTCTTTCACTGGAACCCGATGGCTGCTCAGAAGCCCGATGGCCGATCAGAGTATGCCTATGCAGGATCAAATAGTTGATATATTTGTGTGTTACTGACCATGATACATTTAAGTTATACTCGCAGTACTATAGGCACTGATTTTATAGCTATATTTTTGTCTAAAAGAGTGACAAGAAATTCTGTATGCATTGATTTTATGGCATATATGGAATAAATTGGAATAATTCACACTATAGAGGATGCTACTACCCCTGTGAAATAATTCACATTGTTGAGAATTCTAGAAATGATCATCAAAATAAGGTGGTTCCATAGTCATCCCATCTACTGAAATAGAAACCATCAGTGATGTGGTTAATATTGTTGAGACTAATGTCAGTTTTCAGCAATTTTCAGTAATTTATGAACACTGACCAATTTTCAGTTAACCTATGTTCCTCATTGTATATTTTATAACCTAGGTTGGTATGTGGTTAAATATTGGATATCCTCCAGGTAATCTATTCTTTATTGACTCTCCCTTTATCTTCACTTGTGTGTGTAGTGTACATGTTTTGTTTTGATTGTTGAAATTGGGTTGTACTTCGTTTATTTATTTTTTCTACAAGTAAAAGAAAGATTTTCTTATAATTTTGATATGCTTGGGTGGCCTTAGAATTTAGTATAATATACTACTGTTTGTATGTAATATACTACAGTTTATGTATTATACTGTTTAGAATTTAGTGTAATATGCTTGAAGATAATGTAATATGCTACTCTTTAGTCGGAAAATCATTTGAAGTAAGGGAGGAAGCCTAAAGGCTCACTCGACCAAAGGGAGAGGAAGATGAAATCCCCAAAAATAAGAGAGGATTGACAATCTCATGCTGATCCGTCGATCTTGGAAATGGAGTTTGACCCTCATTCCGAGCTGTCTCCCTCTCTTTTTATTCGGCATTTACACCCCCTATTTGAGTAAGGCTGGAAAGTCTCCTCCAACATAGCCGCAAATGAATGTGCCATTCATTTCACCCCCATTGTTATTGATTATCTATTGTGAAAATTGTGCAACTCAACGATATTTGATGGCCACAAAATATCCGCAACTGAGGTAAATAGATACGTGACAATCTTGGTATTGTGGGAGAGATCTAGAGGTGAACATTTTTTTCTTTTCATTTAATATATATGCAACATATGTATAAAATTGATGGGTAATTGGATGCGCTACTGCAAAGTTTTAATTTTTTTTTATTTGCACTGTTGGGAGAAAGGCCATAACTTTTTAACCGTAAATCGGAATGAGGCAATTCCAGCGCCATTGGATTCGTATCCTCCATGCCTAGCTAAAAATGTTTCGAGCTATTTTCGCTGCTATTTGAGGGGTTGACAATGTCTTTAAAATCAGAAGTTCATTTTTTCATTGTTGTATGTAGTTCATTTCCTCCTGTTTGAGATTATTTACCCCTATTTTGAGATTATGTAGTGCATATTTCATTACTTATCTCTTTTATATTTTTGATGTATGTAGTTCATGCAGATAGTTAAGTTATTTGATATCTTTTTATTGATACATCTATACATTCTTTTGTGGTCTAATACCTTTTAGCAACTATTTACGGCAATCTGGTATTAGCAACAAAGTAGCTACCAACACTAATTCCTGTAGTATATATAGTGTGTAATGGACAACTGGTGTGTAGTTAACATAACTATTCAAGTGCCGTTGAGTTTTGTGCGATTCAAATAAGTGTTCAATGCCACTATATTTGTGTGATTCATATTCTCAGTGAATGAGTAACTTATTACCATGGCATATGGCCTGCTAAACATGTTTTGTAAATTAATAACCTAGTGAATGATTTACTAATGATACAATTTGGACAACAGACACTTTGATTATGATAATTTTTTTCAAGAGTTAAATGTTGTTCATCTATCAATTGCTTTGTGATTATAGATTAAGCCACGTAACTGTTTTGTACAAAAGTAGACTTATTTATTTATCATTATTGTTTCAGATTTTATTGTATTCAAAGAAACATGGTTCACCAGACACATTTGGGGAAGAGTTCGAATAACAGTTTCAATTCCATATTATGATGTTTTCATTTCTTTTTACCACATTTTTTTCCTTTATAGTCGATTATACTGTATATGTTTTGTTTTTGTCTGATATCACCTCATACTTATAAAATACATTAACAGTTCATATAAACTACATTATATTGTTTAGGCATCCTTTTTCATGAATTCATTGGCAATACTTTGTGTTATAACTTCACATTCACAGTTGAGTGTCATTATATGTGTAGTTTATATAACATCTTTACCCTCTCATGTTTGATGTTTGATGTTTGATGTGTTGTGGTTATTAATCTCTCTTATGTAGATGCGTGGATGGATCTTTGAGCAGCCGATAAATCTGACAACTTATTAGATACTATCTCAGAATCTTCTAGAATCGGTGGCGCAACTCATTACATCTACGACTGTGTTGATAATAGCGGTTAAGGGGTTGAATAACAGCAGTTTCGAGGGGTTGAGTGACAGCAGCAATTAAGGGGTTGAGTGATAGTAGCGGTTAAGAGCACAACACACTCTTTTGAGTGAATTTCTATTTGTGGTGTGTGAATATGGTTAGTCTTTTCTCTAGATTTTCTGTCATAAGAAATGTTCATCGCCGAACCCAAAGTTCCCCGAATGAGGGGAAAGTATTGCCACCAAATACAGAGGCTACATGTGTAGCTACAGCGGCTGGAGTTACCGTTGTTGCTGCTCATGGCATTGCATTATCAGTTGAGTTTAGGACAGTTAAACACACTATTGAGCCTCTCGATAATGATCGACCAATTTAATGGCCATTGCCCGAGTCTTCAATTCTTAATGCTAGACGTGTGAAGGGGTGGTGGACTGGCTGTTATGCAAGAAGGAACCGACCCCATTGAAGGTGCGCCAACTGCAACAAAACCTCAACCCCCTTCCAATCGCATGATTCTACCTTCAATCAGTTCCCCTGAACATAATATCCTTAAATTTCTTGAAGAATGTAACGCATCCGGGGTTTAAATATTACATGTTACTATTTATGGATTAGAATTTTTAGTATAAAATTTGTATAAACATCCATTTGTTTTGTAATTTAAAAAAAATTGTATTGAAAATAGTAAAAATGTCATTTTTATAATGGAAATGCTATTGGGGATTTTGTTTGATTCAAATTTAATGTTGATTGAAAATAGGATCTATTTTTAATTTTTATCTGTTATTTTTATTGAAATTATTGCTAGTTACGATATACAACTAAGGAGAAGTTATATTTAGAGTGTGTGGAAATTAAACTTGGCATATATTGCTACTTTTGATTATGAAATTGCGTTCTAACACTATACATAAAAACATTTATGTACTAATATTTCGTAATGATATATTTTGGCTAGTATTACATGACTAATATACTCGATTAATAAAAATGTTAAGTATGCGCTAAGTTTGAGAAGTTAGCAATTTACTAAAACCTTTCTTTGGGTCTTGAAAAAAATTACGTTTGAAATTGATGTGAAGTAAGCTTCGGTAGTTTATTTACACATAAATTTTGTTGGCAACTCAATTTCACAATAAATGTAATTTGTTTAAAAAAATTACAGATATACCTATTAGTTGTCATTGTGCATAATATAAATTTTGTTGATTAATTAGGTAGGTAGTATTTTTGGCACCAGAATTTAGTAATGTTTTAAAATTTCTACAAAATTATCTATTATGATTTCGTTCAAAATTATCTACAAAATTATCTACAAAATTTCTACCAAGATAAATTTCGTTCAAAAAGTGGACGATTCTTTCACCGTGCATGTTGTAAGCATGTAGTTTGTTTTCAAAAATTCTAAACGCGACTTTATTAACAATTGTATTAAAATAATGTCTGCCATGCGATGTAATCATGTAATAATTAATAATATGTGTTGTCAGTTATATTAAGTATTAGATAACTATATGTATGGTGTAAAATGGTTCAGTTAACACTTATGCACTTTTATATATTTGGGAACGATTTATAGATGTTTCATTGGGGAACGATATTTTATCCGTTTTGCAATTACATAGTTTTGAAATTTTTATCATTTCGCGATTACGTACTTTGGAAATTTTCATCGTGCCTTCAGGCACGGGTATCCGCTAGTTTATATATATATATATATATATGTGTGTGTGTGTGTATGTTTGTGTGTGTTTATTTTGTTTATATACTATAAAATAAGTACTTACACATACACATCATACCCATACACTCACACACATCCTAACAACCCACTCACACATACCCAACTACCTTATACCTTGTACACCCAACACACACCCACACCTTAATTCAAAACACCAATCATATTTTTAATATCTCTCTGCTTAATTATAATTTATCTTTTTCATTCACCATTACACACACTCTCTCTCTCTCTCTCTTCTTCCAATAAATCAAACCTTATCCATCCTTATACTACCACACCAACCTCTTTATATCCCTCCATTCTAAACCAACATTTGCCTCAATTCACCTCGACCACCTCCGATGACCACCCATATCACACATTTTCAACCACCTGATCTCCCCATACAAGCGGACCACAACCTCGACAGCCGACCGACCCACTTTTCCACCACAACCTCGGCACCCCACCACAAATTGCTGGAATACCAAACACCAACCACCTAAACTCACAATACCAGCAAACCTGTCCCCTACTTTTATGCCACACCACCTAACTACCCTTATACCCAATTGCCTTAACCTCCAAACCATATAACCTGAACCCAAAACCTAACTAAATCTCCCTCATAAAAAAACTACTTGATCTTAATGTACTCTAGCGACCCTAACCCAACTTCAAAAAATCCATTGACCCAGACCTTTATCCCATCAATCCACTGCTTAAACCCATTTTCTCTTATATATATATATAAACATAATTGTGTGCACATGTGGGTGATAACCCACACCCCTTTGACGAAATAACCCTCTTAACCAAAGTACCAATTCAGCCAAATATATTCCCTTACATTTTTACTCGTCCTTTATCCTCACCAAATACCCATTTTATCCTTCAATACTTGTCGTTCAAATATTAACCCTAGACACATGCATCTTCCTATAAAATAAAGTGACGGCTCATTGGAAACGGGGATAAGAATAAGTAGCCAACAAATATAGAGAAATGTTGAGAATAAATTGTAGAGATAAATAGTTTGCAGAGTTAGACTTGATAATTATTTTTTTTTATTTTCTTCTTTTAGATTTAGTTTGTGAAAAAATAAATATTAGTGAGAATCATTTTGAGTGGGAGAGCCTCCATTTAATATTTGCTTGCTCATAAAATTGAGGCTTGTATTCTTTGTTGCAAAGATTACACTTCAATTACAATTCAAAGAGATTTCCTTTCATTATTCTCTTCTCTACTCTTCATATTGTAATGGCTTTGTTAATTTGATTATCATATTAGGCTAAAACCTCTTTCAAGGGGTGGGATTAACTCAAATTTGATATTTTTTCAGTCAATTAGTTTATTTATTTGAGATATCCCTTTAAATGTTAACTTTGAAAGTCCATCTTTAAATTTAAGCTAGGAAATGGGGTAAATAATTATTGAGAGAAAATAAGAAATCAAGACATAATGTCAATTTTGGAATCGAAGTAGAGATAAGTTTTCTCAAGTGAGATATTACTTCTTAAATTTCAACTATAAATTGTATTTTTTATGGTTTAAATAAATTTTGGTGAATCTATTCAATCGGTTATTTATTAAAAGGATCTTAAGTCTACTATCTAAGAGTTGTACGGGTTTTAAATTTTATTTTCGAAAAGGTTAGTGTTAGGATTACACTTATGACGAGAGTTGACTTGTAATTTCATTACTATTTCGGGAGTTTAAAATTAATGAATTGATTAATTAAATTAACTAGAATATGTGGTGTAGTTTCATCCCATTATTGTTCTTATATTTATTTACCTCACTTATCTCTTGTATTAGCATTTGATCTAGTTCATATTTTATTCAGTGAGTTTAGTACCATAACTACCACTAAAAATTGTTTTAAACGATATACATATATATATATATATATATATATATATCGCAAAAACAAAAATAAAGACATTTGAAAATGAAATTGAGATTTTATTCATGCTTTGTTTATCCACCTTAGGTTAAAGAGTTTTTGATTGAAAAGATTTTTATACAACGATTACACTTGAAGCATTTCATCAACCAATTGAAAAGTTCGTAGTGTTCAAGTGTATACACTCAAATTAATATAAAAGTGGTTAATAGGTTATTTTTTTATGAAAATGTCAAATTTAAATTTTCCTTAACAATTATAGCAATTATAGTTAAATGACTAACTAAGAGAGATGGTGAAACATTTAGATCTATAAACAACACTTCAATTATGGGATATGAGTTAATTATCTCGAGAATTAACTAAACATAATTCCTAAGTTTAATATCAATTGATTTGTATCAATCAAAACTAGATATCAGTGTCGTATGTTAGCAAAGTGGTAGTCAATATAAAAGCATACAAACAAACTACGACACAAATTTATGGTTAACCCCCCCACCCCCACCCCCACCCCACACAGGGTAAAAAATCTCGATGCATCCTAATCTCTCATTAAGATTTACAATCATGAATACGTTGCGGAAGATAACTCTACCTTATTACCTAACAATAAGAATGTTTTTTAACATTGACCTCTCTCCAATTGATAATGAGAGATCCATTAAAAAATCCATCGAATGAACAAAATAAGTCATTTTATGCTCCTTACAATGACACCATGATTAAACTCCTCAAACTCTCCAACATATCTTTTATATTAGAGTTTTGATATGCAATTCTAATTTGAATTCATAATAAAGAATCGTTTTTATAGATTTTATAAAGAAACACTCTCAATTCCTAAAACAGTTTGTTAAATTGGATATTTAGGTTTTAACTTAATTGTCAATGAAACAAGTTAGTGTTATGCACGTAAGAAATTATGAGTATCTCAACCTTGATAATACAACGTCGATATAATATAAGTAAGTAGGAATATGTAATATTTCAAATGGGAGGGAAATGAATCTATTTATAAAAGTTCTTGAAGAGTGCCTAATATGTGTTTCAAACAAAACCAATTTTTGTACGAAAAAAAAATCCAACTTTTAATTATGCACCAAACCAAGTTGTAAAAAAAAACCAATTCTTACTTTAAACCAGTTTTATCTTGATTAATCCTAAACATGCATTTAGTGATTAAATAAAAAAATAAAGTAAATAATACTCACAACGCTGGATGTACGAGGAAAAAACCCAAAACGGGAAAACAACCTCGGACGGCCCAATCCAGACAATCACTATGAATAATGGTTTTACAAAGACAGATAAGCCTTACACTAAGACTCGATCCCCACGGGTCTTGACGATCCTTCTGATCTTCAACTATTCTTCAATAGTTCCCACGCCGAAATTTCATCTTCCATGATCTCTGTCAACAACAAACGCGTCCACGTATGTCTCGGTGTCCACCGAATGGATTTGATTCGTCTACGATGTCGAACACGATGTCCATCGCTTCTTCACTGCAAAACCCTTTGTGTTCAATGTGTAGAACAAACAACTTTTGTGCAGCAAGATCACTTAAACATATAAGAATGATATCTCGGATTTTTGCAAGCTTCTAAGGATGTGTTTAAGGTTTGTGAACCTTAGAAAACATGTGCAAACAATGTTCTGGTTCGTAAAACTCTTTTCCAGAAAGCACACTTACGAAATTATGATGAAAATATTGTTTAAATAGGATTAAAACATCGCCTCGAAAAACGTGTAATTCGAACGACTTAACCATGTCGTTCGCGCGACATTGTATATTGTTCAAACGAGATCCAATGTCGTTCGAGCAATATCGCGAAAGTTTGACTTTCTTTAAGTTTCTGATTAAAACGTCTCTTAACAAAGAGATTCAAATTAGTCAAACTCTATTTTGAGCTTATCATCATAAAATGAAGTTTAAACCTTTTAAAACACTTAAAACCATTTAAAACATCTTTCTTTATACAAAATACATCCTTATATTTTATAAAAATAATTCCAAGCACCATTAATTAAACGCATTCATACCTGAGTGATCTTGGAATGAAATTAACTTTGAAGACGAACAAACTTACACCAATTAAACATCTTCTTTGATGCTTTGCAGCAACGTCTTCAATTTCTTCAATAAGTTATAGACCGAGTGGGATCGTGACAAAATAAAATTCTCCCTATGACATATTACAAACATAGTTTTGTTCACAGAATTAAGTCAAAATAATACAGGGACTCAATTGGAAATTTATGCCCTTACAAATCTCCCCCTTTGACTATTCCGGAACAAAACTAAACCAGTTAAATGCTAACCGGGCCGTCAAACCGTATGACACCTTAATCCCATCCCATAAACCCAAAATTAAAATTATAGGACACGGACTTGAATATGTAGCACCGGTAAGCATAAACTGTCTGAATGTGATGTAGACTTGAAATCTCGAATCGTTGAAGCATACCTACACACATGAAACAGACAAACAAATACCCAGTGAAGTATGGAGGAACAAATGATATCAAAATATATTTCCAATAAGAAGAAAATCATTTGCAACATGTGAGCAATTATTTGCTACCAATTAGGAAGATTTATAATCAAACAATATGTAAATACATATATCAATAGTAGCGCTCAACAAATCTCCCCCTACATCACATACATCTCTCCCCCTTTTTTGCCTCGAATAGACAATCCGGTGAAAAGATAAACTAATTTGAAATATCTAGCATGAGAATATGATACCAAATTAAAACAAGTTGATACCAATTTTGAAAAATAAAAAATGCTAGATAAACATGAAACAACCAGCTAAATAAGATCATGTAATGACAAATCAGTATCTAGTAAACCTAGGAATCACACAAAGAGTATACTAATCAAATCAAGTGTGATAAACAGACTCATATGCAAAACAACAATTTGGAACATAAAAGAACCTGCATATAACCAGTCTGTCTAGAAATGCTTCCCACAGTATCAAAAATATATCAAATTAAACAAGTGGACTGCAAACCAATCAGAAGCCATTTTTCAGCCTGTCGTTCGAACGAGCCAGGGACTTCGCTGAAACGAGATGAGGAAGTCGCTCGAACGAAGTACAAAAGTCATTCGCGCGAGATGCAATGTCGTTAGAACGACTTCGCGCGACTTGGCAACATTTCCCAGTTTCCCAAAAATATTATAAAGTATTGTCGAGTGAAAGAATTTCCACAAAAAAATTCCAAGAAGGGCTTGACAGAATCAAAACAGTGTTAAAACAGTAGTCTTTTAACACAAAACGCAAAAAACTCATAAAAACAAAAAATGTGAGTTATATGCAAACATAGTACCGATGTGCTCAAACATGGATATGGAATGAATGGGCATGAAACTACGATAAATGAGTCACAATTCCAACACATCGAAACGATCAAGAAGCTCTAATTGATAGCGATAAATCATCAAACTTTATCATAGCCATATGACAATTAAACAGTGAGCTTAATCAACTAAACATACTACATGCACACAATTCCAGAATTTTGACGATTCTACAAAAAATAACGTGAAATTGCAATGTTTCAACATTAGGATTAGTTGTACAAACCCATTTAAATTTTCTCCAACCAAACTCTGTCATATATATATACTTTTTCAAGTTCTTTTGAGGTTTCTAACATTTTCAACTTAGAGAAAATCTTATTGGCCCTTTTCTTAGCATATTGCTTTTTCTTTTGGGCACGGTGGCTTTCACGACGAGTCAATTTTGAACTCTCCCAACCCTTTTTGGTGAATCACTCATCATTTTTACCAATTTTAAATCCTCACGGTAAACGGTTATTACATGCACACTTCCCTTTAAGTCTACTGAATCATAGATGACAAGATTGAGATAAGAACACCTCACCAAATTCAAATATGCAAGAGAAGTCAAACATCCATATAGACTCGTGCATGTGTGCGATGTTGGCATATATACAAAGTCGAATCAAAATGCATATCAATTTCGAAAACAACCCCATATAAACAATGGTTAAGATCATTCTAAGTATCGATAATAATGACCCAATGTCCCAGCCACATGGATAATGAAACAATGGGGGGGGGGGCAAGCACACCAATATGCCACATAGAACATGTAAACTCAAAAACAAAAACTGAAAATCATATTGAATTTTTAAACATATTTGACTCAAAGAAAAGAAAAATCTTTTTGGATTTTCAAAAGTTTTCTCTAAAACTAAATCTTTTTGTATTTTTCAAATAAAACTCAAAGAAATGAAAACTATAAGACAAAATGATACACATGTCATAATCCTAGCAATGAATATATCATGAAGAAAACTAGCATATGACAAACAGGGCAACACTATCATCCTTTAGATTTAGCATGGAAAGAATAAAGTTCACCCAAATGAGAATCATGAAGTTTAATTCCTAAAGCCACTCAATCCGATTTCCTAACCCAAGTAGGTGTAAAACGACGCATGGGGGTTTGGGTAACCGGTGAAACTTTATAATTAAACTTCCTAGGAGCTTGTCTAAGGTCGTAACAATAACGCCTAAGGTGACCTTTCCTACCACTAAACGAGCAAGTGTAGCGGTGGTGGGAATGATTACCTTTATAAGGACCTTTTCTGACCATCCTTGTGTTTCTCACACGTGCGGGGGGAATGGGAACAACTCTTTCACCAAAACCTATACCTCCCCTATCTTCCTTAATTTGGACGGTGCCTAGGATCTTATCTAACTTCGCCGACCTAGCCTCCAAATCAAACATGACTCTAGAATAGTCTTTCAATCTCTCCTCCAACTCATGAATCCTAGACTCGAGCAAACGTCTAGACTCCTAAAACACTAAAATCTCCTTTTTTTTAAGGACTCCATCAAACGACGAAGATTATCTCTCTCTTTCTCCACAAACTCTAATTTCTCCCTAAATTTCTTCTCTCGTGCCCTAAGATCGTCAATCAAACTATCATTATTTCTGTGGCACGCTCATTCAACTTAGATTGCAATTTTGAGTTAGCCTTTTTCACCTTCACCGTTTTGGCATACAACTCAT
This sequence comes from Sambucus nigra, assembly GCA_949130495.1. Lineage (NCBI taxonomy): Eukaryota > Viridiplantae > Streptophyta > Magnoliopsida > Dipsacales > Adoxaceae > Sambucus > Sambucus nigra. Next base: position 510,022,984 of record OX422218.1, on the reverse strand, counting down.
TTAACGCATTTTGCAATTCTTTCACATCAACCTCCTCCTCGTCACTCTCTTCACCCTCACTAATATGGGATTCACTCAAAACCTCCTCGAAAGTGTCATTCCCATGAGTTGTATCGTCATTTCTCACATGACATGCCATAAACCCAACAAAGTTACGCTCAATGGGGGAACTATCTCCCTCTTCCGAATCACTATCACTTAAGGTGGCGTTATAGACAACGGGTTGGTTGCCCTCTTTCTGAAGTCTAGTGGGACACTCCCTAACCTTGTGATCGTACCCCTCCCACCCAAAACACTTATCCAACTCATCTCTCTTAGGCTTTTCAAACTTATCCTTAGAGGAGGGATCTAATTTGTTGTTCTTGAATTTTTCAAATTTCTTGGCATCTTTCGATTTCTTTTGAAACTTAATAAATTTTTTAAATTTCTTTGCCAACAAAGAAACATCCTCAAAATTGGAATTCGAAACTTTAATTTCCTCCTTCCGGGTTTTCAAAGAAATGCCCTTTTCTTTCTTAGGCACTTTCTTAGAGGTAATCATGTCGATTTCATAGGTTTGTAAGTCACCTACAATCTTTTTTCGTTTCGTTGACTCTAACCTACCCAAGGAGTTTAAAATGGTCACTTTCGCATCAAACCTACTAGGCAACGACCTAAGGATTTTCTTAATGACACGGTTGTCGGGAACTTTCTCATCTAGGTTAAACAACGAGTTGACAATCTTGTATAACCTAGCATAATACACATCAAAGGTCTCACTCTCTAACATCCTAATGGTCTCAAACTGTGTAGTTAGATTTTGAAGTTTTGAGGCCCTAACCGTGCTAGTACCCTCGTGAGTGAGTGCCAAAATATCCCAAGCCTCTTTTGATGTTTCACAAGCCATAATTCTATTATATTCTTCCTGTGTGACATGTGGAGAAATAACGTACAAACCCTTAGAATTATATTGTGCAAGTCTTTGTTCAGTTTCGATCCATGACTCAACAGGCTTTAAACTACTGACCTCACCTACAATAGTGACAGGGGGTGTCGAACCTTTCTCAACTGCAAGCCAAACACGCTCATCAATAGATTTTAACGCACATCTCATTATCATCTTCCAATAAGTGTAAATAGAGCCATCAAAAATAGTAGTTCGAAAAAAATCATTATATCCAGAATTCATCTTTGAAAACACACGGGATCACAAAACAAAAAATGTTTTCTAGCTCTGATATCAATTTGAAGAGTGCCGAATATGTGTGTTTCAAACAAAACCAATTTTTCTACGGAAAAAAATCCAATCTTTAATTAGGCACCAAACCAAGTTGTGAAAAATAAACAATTCTTACTTTAAACCAGTTTTATCATGATTAATCCTAAACATGCATCTAGTGATTAAAGCAAAAATAAAGTAAAGAATACTTACAACGCCGGATATACAAGAAAAAAACCCAAAACGGGGAAACAACCTAGGATGGCCCATGCCAGACAATCACTATGAACAATGGTTTTACAAAGACAGATTAGCCTTACACTAAGACTCGATCCCCACGGGGCTTGAGTCTCCTTCTGATCATCAACCGTTCTTCAATAGTGCCCACACATAAATTCTATCTTCCACGATCTCTGTCCACAACACACGCGTCTATGTATGTCTCGGTCTCCACCAAATGGCTTTGATTCGTCTACAATGTCGAACACGATGTCCGTCGCTTCTTCACCGCAAAACCCTTTGTGTTCAATGTGTAGAACAAACAACTTTGGTGCAGCAAGATCACTTAAACATGTAAGAATGATATCTCGGATCTTTGCAACCTTATAAGGATGTGTTTATGCTTTGTGAACCTTAGAAAAAATGTTCAAACAATGTTCTGGTTTGTAAAACTCTTTTCGAGAAAGCACACTTATGAAATTATGATGAAAATACTGTTTAAATAGGATTAAAACACCGCCTCGAAAACATGTAATTCGAACGACTTAAGCATGTCGTTCGAGCGACATTGTATCTTGTTCAAACGAGATCCAATGTCGTTCGAGAGATATCGCGAAAGTTTGACTTTCTGATTAAAACGTCTCGTAAGAAAGAGATTCAAATTAGTCAAACTCTATTTTGAGCTTATCATCATAAAACGAAGTTTAATCCTTTTAAAACACTTAAAACCATTTAAAACATCGTTCTTTATAAAAAATACATCCTTATATTTTATAAAAATAATTCCAAGCACCATTAATTAAACGCATTCATACCTGAGTGATCTTGGAATGAAATTAACTTTGAAGACGAACAAACTTGCACCAATTAAACATCGGCATGATTAATTCTTTGAAGCTTTGCCGCAACGTCTTCAATTTCTTCAATAAGTTATAGACCGAGTGGGATCATGACAAAATATAATTCTCCCTATGACATATTACAAACATAGTTTTATTCACGGAATTAAGTCAAAACAATACAGGGACTCAATTGCAAATTTAAGTCCTTACAAATCTCCCCCTTTGACTATTCCGGAACAAAACTAAACCAGTTAAATGCTAACCGGGCCGTCAAACCATATGACACCTTAATCCCATCCCATAAACCCAAAATTAAAATTATAGGACACGGACTAGAATATGTAGCACCGGTAAGCATGAACTGTCTGAATGTGATGTAGACTTGAAATGTCGAATCGCTAAAGCATACCTACACACATGAAACAGACAAACAAATACCCAGTGAAGTATGGAGGAACAAATGATATCAAAATATATTTCCAACAAGAACAAAATCATTTGAAACATGTGAGCAATTATTTGCTACCAATTAGGAAGAATTATAATCAAACAATATGTAAATCCATATATCAATAGTAGCGCTCAACAAATCTCCCCCTACATCACATACATCTCTCCCCCTTTTTTGCCTCGAATAGACAATCCGGTGAAAAGATAAACCAATTTGAAATATCTAGCATGAGAATATGATACCAAATTGAAACAAGTTGATACCAATTTTGAAAAATGAAAAATGCTAAATAAACATGAAACAACCAGCTAAATAAGATCATGTAATGACAAATCAGTATCTAGTAAACCTAGGAATCACACAAAGAGTATATTAATCAAATCAAGTGTGATAAACAGACTCATATGCAAAATACCAATTTGGAACATAAAAGAACCTGCATATAACCAGTCAGTCTAGAAATGATTCCCACAGTACCAAAAATATATCAAATTAAGCAAGAGGACTGCAAACCAATCAGAAGACATTTTTCATCTTGTCGTTCGAACGAGCCAGGGACTTCGCTGAAACGAGATGAGGAAGTCGCTCGAACGAAGTACAAAAGTCGTTCGCGCGAGATGCAATGTCGTTAGAACGACTTCGCGCGACCTGGCAACATTTCCCAGTTTCCTAAAAATATTATAAAGTATTGCCGAGTGAAAGAATTTCCACAAAAAAATTCCAAGAAGGGCTTGACAGAATCAAAACAGTGTTAAAACAGTAGTCTTTTAACACAAAATGCAAAAAACTCATAAAAACTAAAAATGCGAGTTATATGCAAACATAGTACCGATGTGCTCAAACATGGATATGGAATGAATGGGCGTGAAACTACAACAAATGAGTCACAATTCCAACACATCGAAACGATCAAGAAGCTATAATTGATAGTGATAAATTATCAAACTTTATCATAGCCATATGACAATTAAAGAGTGAGCTTAATCAACTAAACATACTACATGCACACAAATCCAGAATTTTGACGATTCTACAAACAATAGCGTCATATTGCAATGTTTCAGCATTAGGATTAGTTGTGCAAACCCGTTTAAATTTTCTCCAACCAAACTCCGTCATATATATATACTTTTTCAAGTTCTTTTGAGGTTTCTAACATTTTCAACTTAGAGAAAATCTTATTGGCCCTTTTCTTAGCATATTGCTTTTTCTTTTGGGCATGGTGGCTTTCACGATGAGTCAATTTTGAACTCTCCCAGCCCTTTCCGGTGAATCAATCATCATTTTTACCAATTTTAAATCCTCACGGTAAACAATTACTACAAGCACACTTCCCCTTAAGTCTACAAAAGCATAGATGACAAGATTGAGATAAGAACACCTCACCAAATTCAACTATGCAAGAGAAGTCAAACATCCATATAGACTCATGCATGTGTTCAATGTTGGCATATATACAAAGTCAAATCAAAATGAATATCAATTTCGAAACAACCCCATATAAATAATGTTTAAGATCATTCTAAGTATCGATAATAATGACCCAATGTCCCAGCCACATGGATAATGAAACAATGGGGGGGAGGGGTCCAAGCACACCAATATGCCACATAGAACATGTAAACTCAAAAACAAAAAATGAAAATCATATTGGATTTTGAAACATATTTGACTCAAAGAAAAGCAAAATCTTTATGGATTTTCAAAAGTTTTCTCAAAAACAAAATCTTTTTTTATTTTTCAAATAAGACTCAAACAAATGAAAACTATAAGACAAAATGATACACATGTCATAATCCTAGCAATGAATATATCGTGAAGAAAACTAGCATATGACAAACAAGGCAACATTATCATCCTTTAGATTTAGCATGGCAAGAATATAGTTCACCCAAACGAGAATCATGAAGTTTAATTCCTAAAGCCACTAAATCCGATTTCCTAACCCAAGTAGGTGTAAAACGACGCATGGGGGTTTGGGTAACCGGTGAAACTTTATACTTAAACTTCCTAGGAGCTTGTCTAAGGTCGTAGCAATAACTCCAAACGTGACCTTTCTTACCACAAAACGAGCAACTGTGTACCGGTGGTGGGAATGATTACCTTTATAAGGACCTTTTCTAACCATCTAGTGTTTCTCACACGTGCGGGGGAAATGGGAACAACTCTTTCACCAAAACCTATACCTCCCCTATCTTCCTTAATTTGGACGGTGCCTAGGATCTTATCTAACTTCTCCAACCTAGCCTCCAAATCAAACATGACTCTAGACTACTCTTTCAATCTCTCCTCCAACTCATGAATCCTAGACTCGAGCAAACGTCTAGACTCCTAAAACACTAAAATCTCCTTTTTTTAAGGACTCCATCAAACCACAAAGATTATCTCTCTCTTTCTCCACAAACTCTAATTTCTCCCTAAATTTCTTCTCTCGTGCCCTAAGATCGTCAATCAAACTATCATTATTTTCTGTGGCACGCTCATTCAACTTAGATTGCAATTTTGAGTTAGCCTTTTCAGCTTCACCGTTTTGGCATACAACTCATTTAACGCATTTTGCAATTCTTTCACATCAACCTCCTCCTCGTCACTCTCTTCACCCTCACTAATATGGGATTCACTCAAAACCTCCTCGGAAGTGTCATTCCCATGAGTTGTATCGTCATTTCTCACATGACATGCCATAAACGCAACAAAGTTACGCTCAATGGGGGAACTCTCTCCCTCTTTCGGGTCAGTATCACTTAAGGTGGCATTATAGACAACGGGTTGCTTGCCCTCTTTCTTAAGTATAGTGGGACACTCCCTAACCTTGTGACCGTACTCCTCCCACCCAAAACACTTATCCGACTCATCTCTCTTAGGATTTTCAAACTTATCCTTAGAGGAGGGATCTACTTTGTTGTTCTTAAATTTTTCAAATTTCTTGGCACCTTTCGATTGCTTTTGAAACTTAATAAATTTTTTAAATTTCTTTGCCAACAAAGCAACATCCTCAAAATTGGAATTCAAAACTTTAATTTCCTCCTTCCGAGTTTTCAAAGAAATACCCTTTTCTTTCTTAGGCACTTTCTTAGAGGTAATCATGTCGATTTCATAGGTTTGTATGTCACCTACAATTTCTTTTAGTTTCGTTGACTCTAACCTACCCAAGGAGTTGAAAATGGTCACTTTCGCATCAAACCTACTAGGCAATGACCTAAGGATTTTCTTAATGACACGGTTGTCGGGAACTTTCTCACCTCGGTTAAACAACGAGTTGCCAATCTTGGATAACCTAGCATAATACTCATCAAAGGTCTCACTCTCTAACATCCTAATGGTCTCAAACTGTGTAGTGAGATTTTGGTGTTTTGACGCCCTAACCGTGCTAGTGCCCTCGTGAGTGAGTGCAAAAATATCCCAAGCCTCTTTTGATGTTTCACAAGCCATAATTCTATTATATTCTTCCTATGTGACATGTGAAGAAATAACGTACAGACCCTTAGAATTATATTGTGCAAGTCTTTGTTCAGTTTCGATCCATGACTCAACAGGCTTTAAACTACTAACCTCACCTACAATAGTGACAGGGGGTGTCCAACCTTTCTCAACTGCAAGCCAAACACGCTCATCAATATATTTTAAACATCTCATTCTCATCTTCCAATAAGTGTAATTAGAGCCATCAAAAATAGGAGTTTGAGAAAATTCATTATATCCAGAATTCATCTTTGAAAACACACGGGATCACAAAACAAAAAATGTTTTCTAGATCTGATACCAATTTGAAGAGTGCCCAATATGTGTGTTTCAAACAAAACCAATTTTTCTACGAAAAAAATCCAAGCTTTAATTATGCACGAAACCAAGTTGTGAAAAAAAAAACAATTCTTAGTTTAAACCAGTTTTATCTTGATTAGTCCTAAACATGCATTTAGTGATTAAAGCAAAAAATAAAGTAAAGAATACTTACAACGCCGGATGTACGAGGAAAAAACCCAAAATGGGAAAACAACCTCGGACGGCCCATGCCAGACAATCACTATGAATAATGGTTTTACAAAGACAGATTAGCCTTACACTAAGACTCGATCCCCACGGGTTTTGAGGCTCCTTCTGATCATCAACCGTTCTTCAATAGTGCCCACACATAAATTTTGTCTTCCACGATCTCTGTCCACAACACACGCGTCCATGTATGTCTCGGTCTCCACCGAATGGCTTTGATTCGTCTACGATGTCGAACACGATGTCCGTCACTTCTTCACCACAAAACCCTTTGTGTTCAATGTTTAGAATAAACAACTTTGGTGCAACAAGATCACTTAAACATATAATAATGATATCTCGGATCGTTGCAAACTTATAAGGATGTGTTTATGCTTTGTGAACCTTAGAACACATGTGCACACAATGTTCTGGTTCGTAAAACTCTTTTCCAGAAAGCACACTTACGAAATTATGATGGAAACACTATTTAAATAGGATTAAAACACCGCCTCGAAAAATGTGTCATTCGAACAACTTAAACATGTCGTTCGCGCGACATTGTATCTCATTTGAACGAGATCCAATGTAACTCGAGCGATATCGCGAAAGTTTGACTTTCTTTGACTTTCTGATTAAAACGTCTCTTAACAAAGAGATTCAAATTAGTCAAACAGTATTTCCAGTTTATTATCATAAAACGAAGTTTAAACCTTTTAAAACACTTAAAACCATTTAAAACATTTTTATTTATAAAAAAAAATCCTTATATTTTATAAAAATAATTCTGAGCACCATTAATTATACGCATTCATACTTGAGTGATCTCGGAATGAAATTAACTTTGAAGACGAATAAACTTGCACCAATTAAACATCGGCATGATTAATTCTTAAAAGATTTTGTGCAACGTCTTCAATTTCTTCAATACGTCATAGACCGAGTGGGATCATGACAAAATAAAATTCTCCCTATGGCATATTACAAACACAATTTTGTTCACGGAATTAAGTCAAAACAATACAGGGACTCAATTTGAAGTTTATGTCCTTACAGTTTTGCAAATTTTGAAATCACCATGTCCATTGTTAAAATCACCTCCATATGCACAGTCTTTGTCAATAAGAAAACATCCAAAACGTGATGCAGAGAGAGTCCGAAACCAACTGTGACCATGATTTTAGCTAGATTGTAAAAAATGTCTAACCTTCGAGATGTTATCATGAGGTTAAAAATTGTAAGTGCGTACTTATAATATTATATCGATACACACGATTTTCAAAGCAAGACCTTTCCTTTTAGGTTGAAAACATCATTTCTCAGTACAATAAGATCATTTGTTTAAATATATACACAGTTTTCAAAGTAAATGAAGTTATATATGTTTGTGTTGTATGTGTGTATTGCATTAAAATGTTGAAACCAACAACCTATAAAAGAAATATTTCAATATAGGTATAATGGACATATATATAATAAAAGATCATCAGATCTGCAATGGTTAATGTTCATCGGTGGCTAAGGAACAAGACTTACACTACCAAACAACATCTCTATGAAATCAAGATTTTGCACTCGATAATGTCTGACAAACGTGTTTTGATGTAAAATTAAGCCAATCAAACAGATATAAATGGATTATGCATATTTTTATTTGCAAGGACTATAGGAAACTATGCGACATTGTGATGGACATGTGAATATGACTATAGGAGATCATACTCAAGTAATGATAGTTTATATGAGGGGTATATATTTAATTGTTAACGGTGATAATAATTTATGACTAAAGGATGGTCTTAATGTACCTTCAATTATAAGAGGTTCAATTTTATTTTCTAAATAAATGTTTCATGTATACTGAGTTTACTTTTGTGAAATTATGGTTATTGATAAGAATAAATCATTTATTTCAGGAACATTGGTAGATAATATTTACGTTTTGTGTTGTATCTATTCTATGCAAAAAAGTTAATATTTTTTCATAATAAAATGACATAAAATTTTAGGAGAAGGGAACCTTCCTTAATGCAACAAAAATGTCCTTGGACTTGTGTGTAAGTCATATTAATTACATATAGGATTTGTAGAGCGCTACTAATTTGAAAATTAATCATAGAATTACGGACATCTCTAGTTTATAAATCATGTTGAGAAGGTTAAATGAAAAAGAGGTCGTTAGTTGCCAAAGGATATAGATGGAAAATACCATTAGAATAGTTTATTTATGATCAATGTTGGTCGATGACAACACAACTGATATGTGGCTTCGAGTATTTTATGAATTTCATGGATTACTACTCAAAGTTTAGGCATGTTGACCAAATTCACCATATATATGAAGCATTTGATAATTTCAAAGCCTAGAAGGAATAAGTACAGAAACATCAATGTCAAAGTATCAACAAACAACGATATGGATGCTTTTTGGAGTACTTATTAAGGGAGTTTAGGCAATATCTAGATGATCATGGGATCTAATATCAATTTAATGAACCTATCATACCACAATAGAAGAGTGTAGCAAAGAGAAGGAACACGACTCTTTTAGATTTGTTTAGATCCATGATGAATTACACAAATCTCGTATACTCCATTTGAGTACATGTTTTATAAACTATCACTTACTTGCTGAACAGTGTACCTTTGAAGGTTGTCTCTACTACATGTAAGAAATTATGGATTGGCCGTCTCGTATGCAATATTTTCAAACACAGGGCAGACCTATATCACAGTAAATTGAAAATAAGATCAATTTTTTTTTTAATACGGTATCCAAAGGAAACTAAGGTTATATATTATGATACTAGGAATCAAAATATATTTGTTTTAACCAATTCTAAGATCATTCAAAGATATTATATAGTGGATCATAAATGCATAAGTAAAGATTGTTTTGAAGGGTTGGGGTGGAACCAACAATTTGCTTATGTACCACCTGCACAAGATGAAAAAACCCTTTCTGTCTTCCTAAGGGCAACATCTGAAGGCACTACATCATCATGGTGGAGATTTGTTCGTTAATCCAAATGGTTTATGTTATTGGGAGAGTGTTATGACAAGGTCCTATACAAGCTATAGTCCATGTTGGTCCCTACAACGAGGATATCAAACACAAATATGCACTAAAATTTAGTTTTTTCAAATATCTTGCCAATTTCAAATGTTCATATATCTGAGATGAGAATTTGTTTGATCTCTACTATGTGATTGTGTGGTTATGTGCATTATTTACCGAATTCTATGTTGAAAGTAAATGTTACTCATTATTAATGTCTTCTATTTATATATTCATATTATATATATTATGTGAATATGTCTTCTCCAATCAAATGAACAGGTTACCTACTTATTTTCCTTTGGATAGACATCAAACGAGATAAATCTTTCATTATTATTTCCCATCATATGTAACAGAGTAAGGGTAGTGCTTAAGGCACTCCTATTTTTTCTCCCAAAATAACATCACAACTTTTTAAAATATAGTGCACGATAATTTTAATGGATTATAAGGTGTAAGGAAGATAAAGTAGGGGCTCCTTTAGTACAACAAACAAAATAATTGAGAAGTCCATAACGTGTGTTATAGCTTTATTATCCTCTAACTCAAATACAAGTCAAGTATAACTAAAATATATACTTCTAAAGTCATTTGTACTATGATACTTCCAATTATAAATTTTCCATCAAAATTTTCTTTATACCGTCTGTCCACATTCATTATTGGAACATTATAAATATATAGAGAGGTAGAAAGGCCCCCTCCTGTAAGAATCCTTATTGTGCAGACCCTGGTACATACCATTTTTTCAAAATACAAAAAAAATGAATTTTTTGATCAAACATAATGGATATTATCTCCACGGTCAGAAGATCATCTCCTATTTTTTTCGTCAAAAAATTCAACAAAAAACTCTTGAGATGAGGTGATATGTAAAAAATGGTATAAATATGCATTTTCGAGCATTGAAACTTTGGCGATCATCTCACCCACTTTTGGAATGAATTTTTTTGATGAAAATTCATGAAAATGATCTCGACAGTGAGAAGATCATATCAATGAAGTTTCATCAAAAAATTCAATCTATAAAGTGATTAATGCCGACACAATATTTTAATGGTTGAAAAGGAATATTTATACCATTTTTTTTACATATCACCTCATCTTAACAGTTTTTTTATTAAATTTTTTGATGAAAAAAATTAGAGATGATATTCTAACTGTGGAAATCATATCCATAAAGTTTCATCGAAAAAAAATCAATTTTTTTACTATTTTAAAAGATGGTACGTATCGGGGTATGCACCAAGAGGAGACCTTACAAGAAACTTTATATATGTTCATCTACATTGATTTTAATATATATTTTTTGTTTAGGTTTTAGCAAATCAGAGTAAGATAAAATTTTAAATTACCTTTTTTTTATATGTATTTAGTATGAATATTATGTAATGCTATAATAGTAATTGGATATGTAATTTCATTCTTTTGGTTTAATCCATGCTAGATAGTCTATGTGTGTCTCTATTCAAGAAAATGTATTTCTGCACCATAGTGACATCAATGGATCAAGAAAAACTGCACGTGGTTAATCTAGAAAAAGTTGAGCTAAATCCTATAACCTTTAGGACATGTGAAATTTTTTGCAGTTTTTCCACATGTTCGATATTTTAATATCCAATACTTAATATATGGAATTGATTTTATATTCAATTCACCACCTCCTCTCCCCCTCTCTAGATTCCTCTCTCTTTTCGAAAGCTTCTAGATTATTCTCCCTCCCTCTCCTGATGTTTTATAATATCTTGAAAATTCGGACCAGAGAATTTCCAACCCCCCCCCCCCCCCCCCCCCCTTGTTAGATCATGTGAGGAAAACTATCAAGTGTAGTAAAGTGTGTCCAAATAAATATTGAGTGTCTTTACAGCAAGTGAGTTTTGTCGTTGGGTAATATAATTTTGTCCAAAATATTGAGTGACTCTTGTAATATTAGTGGGTCACTTGAGTGTGTAAATTGTAATTCAATAATTATATTAAAATCTATTCAATTATTTTCATGAAATAAAATAGTTTTATTTGTGCTTCACCACTTGAGAAATTCCTTTCTCTACAATTTGGTATCAGAGCCTAATGTCAGGACAACTGTAAGAGTGCCGCTAAAATGAACTACTATCGAAGGATCGAAAACAGTCTTAGACTGTGTTAGCATAATTGGTCAGGGAGTAGTTTAATTTAGGTATGTGATTATGGAAAACTGGGTTAACTTATTTTGTGGAGGGTTTGGAAAATTAAACCACGCCAATAAGGAAATTTAGATAACCTTCATGATGTCCTACTTGGAAGGACAAGATTTTTTGGAGTCTATTGGTGGTAGCGACACTACCCCACCCTCCCAAAAAAAGACGAGTCTCTAAGAAAATGGGAAATAAAAGTGGGTAAATCTATGTACGCTCTCAAAATATCAGTAGACCCCAAATTATTGGGGCATATCAAGGATACGAAGACATCGAAGGATGTGTGGGACACTCTTGCATATCTCTTCTCAAAGACGAATTACGCATGCTTACGGATGTTAAAGAATGAATTGCTAACTACCACTAAAAGGTATGAACGTCAACCAATACTTTATAAAAATTAAAGATTTATGTCAAGAAATTTCTCTGCTTGATCCTGAATCTAAAATTGATAGTCAACGTATGAGGAAAATAATTCTTCACCGGTTAAAACCCGAATATAATGGATTTATTATGGTAATACGTGGTTGGGAAACTCAGCCCACGGTAGTTGAGTTGGAATATTTATTCGCTAATCAAAAGTCATTGATGAAACAAATAAGTGGGGTGTCAATAAAGAAGCATTCTACACGAATAAAAGAGGAAGAACAAGGTGTATTTTTAAATAAGACAGGTGGAATGACAAAAGTCTACGTTAAGAAGTTAGCTCAGGAAAACAAGAAAAGAGCTCATGTGTAGGGGAGCTCAACCAGTCAAGGTATGGGACCAGAGTCACTCACTTAATTTTAGGTGATGCAATAACGACTGTTACAATTAAGGAAATAAGGGTCATTATGCTAGATACTGTCGGCACAAGAAGTAGGCATTTATAGAAGGAAATGTTGTTACATCAAAGGGCTAAGAAATCGATAGTTAAGTAGAATGGGATTTTGAAGCATCCCTTCCAACAATGAGGCATATACAAGATTACTTCTCGGAGGAAGAAGTAGATTTTGAAAAAAAATTGGTTGAAGATAAGATAAGCCAAATAAAAATTGAAGAAGATTGGATTGAAGAACAAGTTGGTTTATTTTTATCCAATAAGATTTCGATGATGAGGATGTTAACATAGATTCAATTGAGGATGTACAAGACAAAAAGTATGTCTATTTAGATAATTTGACACACCTTGACAAAGTATGTCCTAAGTTGTCAAGTAGCCATGTTGATAACACTGAAATAGTGACACAAGAATTTGTGGGTCTACAAGAAATGGAGGTACCAAAAATAAAAAATAGGACAGTGAGTTTTAAGAAATATTGGGGGAGGAAACTCAAGAAGACACATAAACTGACCAAGGAACCATTATCGAAGCAAAATAAAATGATGAAGATGGTGACAAAAAAGAAGAGGACATAAAAAATAATAATGATGGATATCCAATAAATACCATAAAGACTATTATGGGAAAGGTGGACAAATCTGCACCATATGGCAGAACTACTCACTAGAATTTAGAGGGATAATTGATATTCAAATTATTCAGTGAACCAACAGAAGATGATTTTAAAAAACTAGAGAGTGCACAATCACTACTCAGGGATTGAATATTTGTGATAGTGAAGCAAAATAAAAATACGCATATATTAACGAATATTTGTGATAGTGAAGCAAAATAAAATACGCATGTATTAACGAATATTTGTGATAGTGAAGCAAAATAAAAATACAAGATCAAAAGCAATAAAGTGTAAGGGAAAAAGAAAGAACGCATCTATTAACAAAGGAAATTTAAACAAGTAAAACATTGCCTTGGATAGACACTCAGATAAGGAAAATTCAAAGCAAAACAAATCCATCGGTAAGATTCTAGATTCCTCTCTCCATCGATGTAAATTCTTCATATTTATCCCCATAATTTACACATTTTTACTATCTTGTGTGATGTAATTTGGATGGATTTATCCCATATTCATGCAAGTGAACCTTCGCGAAAATTATTTTTTATTTTGTGTATTTCTAATGTATTTTACAGGCATTTCGTGCAAGTGGATGGAAGAGATACGCTGAATCGGTGAAATAAATACAAGAAAGGAAAATCAAGGGAAATTTTATAATCTTATAGCTGGAATTTGGATATGGAGTCAACTAAAAAGTTAAAGATCTTGAAATCACAAGAACATTTGAAAAAAATGCACCTCAATCTGAGTTATGGTGAGCATTTGAAAAAGGGAAGAATCAAAGGACAAAACTTGAGGAGTACTGGGAAAATGAACAGGTTCGGTTCCAAAGGGAACCGGTTTGGATTTCTGACACGATTTGTTTCATTTATCCACTTTATTTTAAGATTTTTGTTTCGGTAAGACACTTTTAAAAACGTATTAGCATTATATACACATTATTCTAGAGTTTAGTGAGATAGTTTTCACCATAGTTTTGAGAACTCTTGGAGGCAATAAACATTAAAAGAAAATATCATCATAAAAACTTCATCTTCTTAATTATTTTGCATTGAATTCCTCAATATAAGTATTCTCCTCTTATTGTTTTCAAGATTCATCATATTTATAGATTATAATTCTTTATTATCTTACTGTGGAGCTCTTTTATACATGTTTAATTGCACTCTTTATGTACAAATGAATCCATGCAACGTCTTCTTAAAACGTATTGCACACCATTAAAAAACTTATTATTGTGTGATTGGTAAAAAAACATTTTTGCCAAATAACATCATTGATTTAGCATGAGCCCTATGTGTAAAATTATTCTTAAAAATACCCTAATATCAATTACCAACACATTTATATGATTAAACTTTAGCATATAATTGTTCTTAATAAAAGGATATTGGTGTGACACCACACCTATAAAAATATAAGGTGATCAGTCCTCTATTAAAATAAAGTAGGAATCCATTTGGTTCATTCTAAGCATCACTATTGAAAACTTTTTAAATTACTAATCATCTTCTACTTACCGGTGCCAAATTTTATCTTTCATTAACATAATAAAACATGCGGAATATAAAACAATCTAAATCATTCACACAGTAATTTAAGTCTAAAACAATCATTGAATAAAATAAATAAATGTCGATTAAATCATCGGCTCCAAGCTTATTATCCAAACCATAAATCTACTTAAATGAAATTGAAACCAAATCCATAGTCTGACAAATAACTGAGTTAGTGTATCCATATAAGGGGAAACATGCCCATAAGATATACTGACTCAAAATCCTAATCAAGAAGTCAATAACTGAAGTGTCGACAAAAATCCCGCATGCCTCCACAAATGTTGCAGCCACGCATCGTTGGAAAGAGTTATCAATTTGGGCATCCTTGTGGATGGACACCTAAAATGTTTTGAAAATGTATTTTACAAGGGTTAGAGCCCAAATTCTTTGAAAACATTTAGCAAGCCTTTAAATTATAGTTTAAAAGAAGTTATTAAATACACACATTAGTTTAGCATACACTCCATTAATTTTGTCACCTCTCCACTAATTTTCACACCTAACCTCTCCTATTCAGTCCACCTAGTTGTACTACCCAGACTAACTAGATATAAGTATATAACTAACCATCATAGGTTTGGTTCCCCCATACCGCCCATATAGTATGCTAACGCAAAATCAATAATTGACATTTCCCGTATGTTATTATTAAACCATTATATGCAGTTTCTCTAATTAAGATACTATTTTTATATACACTATATATTATTTCTACCATAACACATAAGTGGATTTATCATATGGTATATATTTAACACCCTATAATATATACAACTGTGGCATCTCTCAGAATGACCCCGTTGATGCATGCATACTCTGCTATCAGTCCATGTAGCTCACGTACCACATCAAGGACTATCGGTTCAGAATGTCTCCTGGAACCATACATCAATTCGATCACATATTGGAGGCGAACATAGTTCTAAGCAGCTGACTACGCACATACCTAACATATCCAAATGACATGTTGGTATCACTTTGTACACACGTATTGTGATTTTCCCTAATTTCCCTATTCTGGGGCCCTTATCCAAACTTTGTTGGAATCGTCAACGTGGGATCCCCACTATGCGGGACCTCCGTGATAGCAGGCAACATAGGTATGCTAACACACAACACAAATTATATAATAGGCATTCACACCAGCTATATATATATATATATATATATATATATATATATATATATATATATATATAGTATAGGTATACACACAACCCATAATAGTAAGTCGTACGTAGTATATGGCTCTCAAACACTCATCGTACTATCAATTCATGCTTAGCATTTCTGTCGTACTTATCGAGCATTATTACCTACCCGAAGGGTCCTCATTACACATTAAGGTATTTCATTATTTAATACACTTATACACTACTGCTCAAAATCATAGGTTCACTCATATTCTCCATGACATGTTCTAATTCTCGGGTCATGGAGAATATGAGCGAAGAGACCGAATCGATTTGCTTACCGAATCGATTCACTCTTGGAGCTAAATCGATTCGAAATGGTTCACATTGTCTTCTGCATTTTATTGTCACATTTTCTTCCATTATTATTCAACACAATCTCCATCCATTATACCCAAACTCCAACATAATTCAACCCATCATTAATTAAGATTGTTTAAAAAATGTAAGGAAATTTCAATACTAAAACATCATTCAATCCATAATAATAAGGTTTTTATCAATGGTATGTCTAAAAAACCCTAATTCCACTTTTTGTTCATGTTCTTTATGAAACCCATAATTCGATCTCTCATAATATCTCGAAAAGTTAGATTTCGTATATAAAACCTAGAAATGATATCTCTGAGACGAGTCCTAATCATTAACATGAGTTTAGCCCATTGTTTTATCTCACAATCTTGTGTTCGTTATAGATTGCATCAAAATTCTACCATGTATATTATAACCATTCATAACATGCAAGATGGAAACATTCCTTGTAATAGGAGGTCTAATTTGATTTTCAGATGATGAAAGTGACTTCCTCCCCTTTTGATCCACACTCCGAGGATAATGGCGGTGAAAGAACGGTATTGAATCTCCAAGAATCCTCTATTTTTCCTCTCTAATGACCTCTCATGTCTCAATATAGTTGTAATCCTAGCCTCTAACTCAAAGGGGATGATATAACACTTTAATTTTTGGAGTTCTTTTTACCCTAGTTAACCAAATGATCGAAATGCCATCACATGGTGTCGGGTTGGTCTAAAATATCCTTGGGTATACTATTCCAACAATTTTGGGCCATTCAGAATCC
Source organism: Sambucus nigra (assembly GCA_949130495.1). Classification (NCBI taxonomy): domain Eukaryota; kingdom Viridiplantae; phylum Streptophyta; class Magnoliopsida; order Dipsacales; family Adoxaceae; genus Sambucus; species Sambucus nigra. Next base: position 510,005,801 of record OX422218.1, on the reverse strand, counting down.
ATCAAGACCTCGAAATTTCCATTGTAATCGCTCTACTAAAATTTCCTTTCTCGGCCTAAAAATAGTCTACACGCGACTCCTGGTTGAGATTAATATTATCCATCGATGTCACTCGCTACGAAGTATAATAATTATCGTTAGTTATTTTCTATTCACTTAGTAAATTTATTCTATTGTTTATCCAATTAATATTCAATAATCACATAAATATATAATTCACTTTAATTACGGCACACGTGTATTTTAAAAATAACCCGATTTAATTTAATTCTATATACTCAGAAATACAGGGTATTACACTTAAATCTTCATGTTTTCACAAAATATACCTAAATGATTAAAAAAAGACTCGCCTTTATGAAATTCGTTGATCAAAGTTGTTGTAGAAGTCTCTTTTAATCATCTTGATTAATTGGTTCGTTAATCCATCTTCTTTAAAAAAAAATGCACTTAAATGGAATTTTGGAATTTTCTCTCTAGACTAATATATTGTGTGTTGATGCAAATTATTTTATGGATCATAACTTACTATATATAGGGTGAGAGAGGCCCCAAATCTTCTATGTAAACTATAGTTCTACCATCTATCACATTTAGACTTGCATTAGGAGATTAACCCACTTTATCCCTTAAAAATCCCGGTGACTGATGTAAAGGCCTCTTGAGCAAATTTGATTTGTCAGTTAGACCACATAGAGTAGGACTCTTTTATTTAACCAATTAATTAATTTCGAATCTCATAATTTCAAAATGAGTAAACGGATAAAAAAAATTCCTAACAGTCTCCCAATTGGTCCTATTAAGAAATCATATAATGATTTGATTAAAGGAGCATCAAGCGTCCATTGATGTTTATAATGGTCATTAATAATTATTCACCTTAATTAAATACTCCACTAAAAGTGAGTCATGGATGTTCCACACTAATTTAATAGCATGGTTTCTTCCATGTACTACGTCACCAATGTAATATTCAATTAGGCCTAAAATGTGGATAATCAATAATGGACCCATCATTTCTTTATAAAAAGACTATTTCTATCACATTCATTCATTCCCATTCATGTATACAATATAGACATAGATATAAAATTTAAAAAACTATAGTGATATCATAATGTAGTGTCAAAAATAAGCACTAGCAATCCATTACATCAAAATTTTATTGGCTACACTTAAGACACATAGCATGCTTCATTAATGTATTTTATGAATAACCATTTATGTTGATTTGCTATGTTAACACTTTTACTAATGTGTTCAAGTGACACTCGTTGTTTCATAATTTCTTATTTCATTGAAAGGTATTTACATTCAATGTGCTTAGTTACTCTTGGAATACCAAAAAAAAAAATTCGTAAAAAAGATTGGAGCAACATTATCATAATATTTCTGTGGCTTGATAATTGTGTCATCAACTCCAAGTCCCGCAATGAAGTCACATTGCTAAAATGCATAAGTTGTAGCATCAAAGCATGCTACAAACTCAATTTGCACCATATCTAATGGATGGAATGTGTTGCATTTGTTCATTATATTGGTCGTTAAATCGAAGCAAACATACTTAAGAAAGAGTGAACTTCATACTATTTGTATAACTAGTAAATCCGAGTCATAATAAATATTCATATTGAAATGAAAAGATATCCAAAATGTGAGCATATAGTCTTTTAAGTATCTCATTACTTCATACCTAACTCTTAAACCCATATAAAATTATTTTGTTTCTCTACTTTCTAAATCCGTTATTGTATATAGGGAAAATACATAAACTTAATCCCATTGATCTTAAGGTGTCTAAAAATATACATAGATTAAAAAATCATGACAATATTTCTTAAAATATGTCATGCGAGAATGTAAGGACATTATTTTATTGTCCAGACTTACATGTGAGTATGTCATATAGGGCAACAACTGTCGAAAAACTATTCAAGATCTTTCAAGCGTCAAGACGGATACGAATATCAAAGTTGTTCAACATTCAAGCCTCCATGAGATTAATTTTCATAAGGTACTGTTTAAGTACCTTAAGAGTTCACTTCGAGTGTCGGGATTTTTTTTACAAAATATTTTCTAAGTGTTGGAGCGGAGTTTTTTGACGAAAGAAAAAATATTTATTTTTTAATTTCTCATTCGAGCGACAAAAGGACTTCGTTCGAGCAACATGGCTATGTCACGCGAAGTCGTTTGAACGACATGTGTCATCGTTCAAGTGACACTGAAAACTCGTTCGAGCGTCACACCACATTAAATTTTTTATATATTGCATGTCAAAGAACTCCGTTTTTCTTAAGAAGACTTGTGTTTTTATCAGATGTAAAAATTGCTTCGCCAGAATCATTGTCTTCTAACTTTAGGGTTTTAATCCTTTTTATTATCAATTCACAAGATCGAAATAGTTTATGTGAATTGTTTTGGAACCCAAGAACACATATTTGTAGAAGTTTCTCTTGTAGAGAAGATGTCTACTGCTGATCTAGGTGCCACTTGAGGAAGGTAATGGGTAACTCACTGCGCGTCATTAGGGAGTACTCATGGGTGTTCTTGACTGGATGAACTGCAGTTCATGTGGAGTTTCTGCGGAATCCCATTACAGATTTAGGTTATGGCCTATGTGTGTTTTTTGAGGATAATCCATTGCATATTTCTTTGTAACCACTGTAAGTATTATAGTGAAATAAAAGGTTTTACCCGAAAGGGCTTTTTTCTTGAAATCTGGGCACCAGTAATTATTTTTGTTGGTTTGATTTATACACACGTAGTTGTATGTTTTAGGGATGAATGAAATTGAATTAAAACTTGACATCGATTAAATAAGTCTAACTTATAAATTTGTGAATTTAGTTTAATCAGTATCGCGCACATATTTTACAAATTGTTATCAGATCAGATTACACTAATTTCTTGTGTATTCCTTTTTTTGCAAAACATTTGTGATATTGATTTGTTTTAGTAATTAGTTTTGTGAAAAATCGCAATGTTTCCAATCGAACACTTATATATTCGGATGCTCCCAAACGACCCCATGAGAGGCAGCAACAACTCGCATGGGACCAATGTAACTCGTAGGAACTAATCACTTTGTAACGGGATGCCCAGTTTGAGATCATGGTGATAAGTTAAAAATATATAGACATAAGCTTAAAAACATGTCGTAAGAGAGAGAAACCTTGAAACACACTCCAAACGACCCCGTGAGAGGTGCCAACACATAGCACATGACTAATGTAACTTATATCAACATACTGCAAGGACATGAGAGCCACAGTTTGAGAGCACGGTGATAACTAAAAGTATCTAGACTTAGGCTTAAAAATATGGCTTTAGATGGAAAAACCCTAAAACAGCCCCTCGAACGGCCCCGTTAGAGGCACTAAAACCTTGCACTGGACTAATGTAACTCGTAGGATCTGATCGTGGGGGTCAGATGACCTCGAGTTTGAGAGCACCGTGATAATTTGAAAATATCTCACTTTGGCAAAAAAGACACGACGTTACGGGGAGAAACCTAATAACACCGCCCGAATGGCTCCGTGAGAGGCACCAAGACGTTACACGGGACCACTATAACTCGGTTGAACTAAAAGCTTGGTCATGAGACCCCCGATTTGTGAGGACGATGATAATTAGAAAATTTCTAGACTTAATCTTCAAAAATTAGCATTAGAAGGAAAACACCAAAACACCCCCAAATGGCACCGTGTGAGGAACCAACATCTCGCATATGACGAATGTAACTAGTAGGAACTGATCGCTGGATCACGAGACCTCGAGTTTGAGATCATGACAGTAGTTTGAACATATATTGACTTAGGCTAAAAAACATGGCGTTAGACGAAAAAACCACAAATATTACCCAATAGGATAGTAAGAGGCACCGACACCTCACACGAGACCAATGTAACTCGTAGCAACTGTCCACGTGGTCAAATGCCCCCCGATTTGAGAGCATAGTAAAATTTGAAAATATGTAGAATTGGAATAAAAACATGGCATTAAAGGGAGAAACCCCGACCCCTGCCAAATGGCCATGTGACAGATACCAACACCTAGCATGAGACCAATGTAACTCGTGGTCACAGGACCCTCGATTTGAGAGCACGATGATAATTTGAAAATATGTAGACTTACGCATAAACACATTGGTTAGTGGAAGAAACTCAACACACCCCAAACATCCCGATGAGAGGAACAAACACCTTAGAAGGGACTAGTGTAGCTCCTAGGAACTGACCGCGTGATCACAGGAACCCCAATTTCATAACACAATGATAATTTGAAATTATCTAGAATTAGACTTAAAAATAACGCGTTAAGGCGCCAAACCATGAGACACCTCCTAATCGGCCCCATGAGAGGTACAAACACCTCTCACGAGAGAAATGTAACTCATCGGAACTGACCACGTGGTCACGATACCCCCAGTTGGAAATCACAATGATAAAGTGAAAATATATAAACATAAGCTTAAAAATATGGTGTTAAAGTGAGAAACCTTCAAACACCCCCAAACGGCCTGTGAGCAGCACCCAGACCTCTCACAAGACCAATTTAACTCATAAGAACTAACTGCATGGTCACGGGAGCCCTGGGTGAGAGGACGATGATAATTTGAAAATGTCTAGAGATAGGGTTAAAAACATAGTGTTAGAGGGAGAAACCCCGAAAATCCTCCCATATAGTGTCGTGAGAGCCACCAACACCTCGCAAAGGACAATATATAACTTATAAGAAATCACCGCGTGGTGATGGTACCTCAGGTTTGAGTGCATGGTGATAATTTGAAAATACATGGACTCCGACATAAATTAACAGTGATAATTTAGAGGGGAAACATGAAAACACCCCCCCCCCCCCCCAAAATTCCCCGTGAGAGGCCCTAACACCTCACGAGGAGCCAATGTAACTCGTAGGAATTGTTTGTGTGGTCATGGGATCCCAGGTTGAGAGCATGATGATAATTTTAAAATATCTAGACTTATAATTGAAATTCATGGCTTAGAGGGAAATCCCCTAAACACCCACCAAACGACCCCGTGAGAGGAACCAACAACTTGTAGAGGACCAATGTAACTAATAGGAACTGACCGCATGGTCACGGAACCCCCAATTTTAGATCATAGAGATAATTTGAAAATATCTAGAGTTTGGTTTAAAAACACGACCTCGGAGATAGAAACCTTGAAACACATCCCAAACGGCCCCATGAGAGGCACCAACACCTCGCATGGGACCAATGTAACTCTTAGGGAATGACGGCGTGATCGCGGGACGCCTAGTTTGAGAGAATGGTGATAAATGTAAAATATCTAGACATAGGCATAAAAACATGGCCTAAGAGGGAGAAACCCTGAAACACCCTCTAAATGGCCCTGTGAGAGGCACCAACACCTCCCACCCGACCAATGTAACTCGTTTGAACCGAATGCATGATCATAGTTATAGTTACAAAATATCTAGACATAGGGTTAAAAACATGACGTTAGAGGGCGAAACCTAAAAACTACCCCATACGGCCCTGTGAGAGGCATCAACACTTTGCACGGGACCAATATAACTCATAGGAAATCACCGCGTGATCAGAGGACCCTGGGTTTGAGAGCATGATGATAATTTGAAAATACATAGACTGCAGTTTATATACATGATGTTAGAGTGAGAAACCTCTAAAGACCCCCTGAATGGCCCCGTGAGAGGCACCAACACCTCGAACGGTGCCAATGTAACTCATAGGAACTTACTGAAAGGTCAGAGAACCCAGTATGAGAGTACGATCCTAATTTGAAAATATATAGAATTAGAATTAAAAAAACATGGAATTAGAGGGATAATACTCGAAACACATCCCAAACGACCCCGCTATAGGTGCCAATACCTGACACGGGACTAATATAACTTGTAGGAACTGATCGCATGGTTAAGTGAGCCCGGGTTTGAACGAACTGTGATAATTTGAAAGTATCTTCATTTTGGCTTAAAAACACGACATTATAGGGAAAAACCTCGAAACACCCCCCAAACAGGCCAGTGAGATTCTCAAACCCCTCGTACGGGACCGATGCAACTTGTATGAATTGATCGCATGGTCACAGGACCCCCGATTTAAGAGAATAGTGAGAATTTGAAAATAGCTAGACATAGGGTTAAAAACATGGCGTTAGAGGGCAAAACCCCGAAACTCCTCCAATATGGCCATGTGAGAGGCACCAACACCTCGCACAGGACCAATATAACTCATAAGAAATCACCGCGTGGTGACAGTACCCCGAGTTTGAGAGAACGACAATAATTTAAAAATACATGGACTCTGGCTTAAGTGCACCAATTTAGAGGGCTAAACTTCGAAACACCAACCAAATGTCCCCCAAAGAGGCACTAACACCTCTCAAGGGGCCAATGTAACTCGTAGTAACTGATCGTGTGGTCACGGAACCCCAAATTGGGAGCACAGCGATAAATTAAAAATATCTACACTTGGAATTCAAAAACATGGCATTTGAGGGAAAACCTAGAAACACCAACCAAATGGCCCCGTGAGAGCAACCAACACCTCGCAGGGGACCAATGTAACTCATAGGAACTGTCCGCATGGTCACGGGAACCCCAATTTGAGATCATGGAGAAAATTTGAAAATATCTTCAGTTTCGTGTAAAAATACGGTGTTAGAGGTAGAAACCTCGAAACACATCACGAGACCAATGTAACTCGTAGGAACTGACGGCGTGGTCACTGGGTGCCTTGTTTGAGAGCATGGTGATAAGTTTAAAATATCTAGACATAAGATTTAAGATATGGACTAAGAGGGAGAAACCCTGAAACACCCCCCAAATGGCCCCGTAAGAGGCACCAACACCTCGCACTAGACAAATGTGGCTCTTATGAACTGAATGCATGGTCATAATGATAATTAGAAAATATCTTGACATGGGGTTAAAAACATGGCGTTAGAGGGCGAAAATGTGAAACTCCCCCTTCCAGCCCCATGAGAGGCACCAGCACTTTGTACAGAACCAATGCAACTCATAGGAAATCACTGCGAGGTTACAAGACCCTGGGTTTGAAAGCACGTCGATAATTTGAAAAAATATAGACTTCCATTTAAATACACGGTGTTAGAGTGAGAAGCCTTGAAACACCCCCAGAATGGCCTCATGAGAGGCACCAACACCTCGAACGGGGCCAATGTAACTTGTATAAACTTTTCGTGTGGTCACGAGACCCCGAATTTGAGAGTACGCCAGTAACTTAAAAATATATAGACTTATAGTTAAAAAACATTGCGTTAGAGGGAGAAACCTTGAAACACATCCCAAACGACCCCATTAGAGGTACCAACACCTCACATATGACTAATATAACTTGTTGGAACTAATCGCGTGGTCATGTGAGCCCGGGTTTGAGAGCACCATGATAATTTGAAAATATCTTCACTTTGGCTTAAAAAGATGACATTATAGGGAAAAACCTTGAAAAAACCCCCCAAACGGCCCCGTGAGATGCTCCAACACCTCGTACGGGGCTAATGTACCTTGTATGAACTCACCGCGTGGACACGAAACCCTCAATTTAAGAGAACAGTGATAATTTGAAAATATCTAGACATAGGGTTAAAAACATGGTGTGAGTGGACAAAACCACAAAACTCCTCCCATACGGTCTCGTGAGAGGCACCAACACCTCGCACATGACTAATATAACTCATAAGAAATCACCGCGTGGTAACGGTACCCCGGGTTTGAGAGCACGATGATAATTTTAAAATATATGGACTCCGACTTGAATACCCGGTGTTAGCGGGAAAAACCTCAAAACACACCCCAAATGGACCTGTGACAGGCACTAACACCTCACAAGGTGCCAATGTAAGTCGTAGGAATTAATCGCGTGGCCAAGGGACCCTAGTTTGAGAGAATGGCGATAATTTGGAAATATCTATGGTTAGAAGTCTAAAGCATGGCATTAGAGGCAAAAACCCAAAACACCCACCAAATGGCCTCGTGAGAGGAACCAATACCTCGTACAAGACCGATGTAACTCGTAGGAACTGATGGCGTGGTCAGGGGATGCTCGATTTGAGAGCATGGTGATAAGTTGAAAATGTCTAGACATTGGTTTAAAATGTGGCCTAAGAAGGAGAAACCTGAAATAGCACCCAAATGGCCCGGTGAGAGGCACCAATACCTCACACCGGACCATTGTAACACGTATGAGTTGAATGCATGGTAATAATGATAATTAAAATAAATCTAGACACAGGGTTAAAAACATGACGTTAGAGGGAGAAACCCCAAAACTCCCCGGTACTGCCCCGTGAGAGGCACCAACACATTACACAGGACCAATATAACTCATAGAAAATCACCGCGAGTTCACAGGACCCGTGTTTGAGAGCACGACAATAATTTGAAAATACATAGACTTCGGCTTAAATACACAACGTTAGAGTGAAAAACCTCAAAACACCCCCCGAATGGCCCCTGGGAGGCACCAACACCTCCAACGGGGCCAATGTAACTCCTGGGAACTGACCGTGTCATCACGGGACCCCCTGTTTGAGAGTACATAAGTAATTTTAAAGTATATGAAATCAGAATTAAAAAAAAGCATGGTGTTAGAGGGAGAAACCTCGAAACACCCACCAAATGGACCCATGAGAGGAACAAACACCTCACACGGGACCAATGTTACTTGTAGGGCCTAACCTCATGGAAACGGGACCCCGGTTTAAAAGCATAGTGATAATCTGAGAATATCTATACCTAAGCTTAAAAACATGGCGTTAAAGGGAGAAACTATGAAACACCCCCAAAACGGTTCCGTGAAAGGCACCAAGACCTCTCCTGAGACCAGTATACCTCGTTGGAACTGACAACATGGTCACGGGACCTCCGATTGGAGAGCAGAATGATAATTAGAAAAATTCTACACTTAATATTAAAAAATTGGCATTCGAAGGTAAAACACCAAAACATCCCCCAAATGGCGTCGTGAGAGGAACCAACATCTCGCATAGGACCATTGTAACTAGTAGGAACTTATCGTTAGGTCACGAGACCCCCAGCTTGAGAGCACTTAATTAATTTGAACATAAATTGACTTAGTCTTAAAAGCATGGTGTTAGACGGAAAACCTTCAAAAACTGCGCAAACGGTCCCGTAGGCGGTACCAACACCTCACACGGGACAAATGTAACTCATAGGAACTCACCATGTGGTCACACGACCCCCTATTTGAGACAATGGTGATAATTTGAAAATTTCTAAAATTAGAATTAAAACATGGCATTGGAGGGGGAAACCCCGACCCCCCCAAAATGGCCCCGTGACATACACAAACTCCTCACATGGGACAATTATAACTCATGGTCACGGGACCCCAAATTTGAGAGAACGATGATAATATGAAAATGTCTAGGATTAGACATAAAAACATTGGTTAGTGGGAGAAAACCCTAAACACACCCCAAACGATAATTTGGAAACACACACCTCCCGGTCATGGGACCCCCGGTTTGACAACACAACGATAATTTGTAATTATCTAGATTTAGGCTTAAGAATAACACGTAAAAGGAAGAAACCCAGAGATAGCTCCTTATCAGCCCCATGAGAGTAACAAATACCTCGCACGGAACCAATTTAACTTATACAAATTGACCACGTGGTCACGGGACTCCCGATTGGAGAGCACGACGATAATTTGAAATTATCTACACATTAGCTTAAAAGCATGGTGTTAGAGTGAGAAACCTTAAAACACCCCGTAACGACCCTGTGAGAGTCACCAACACCTCGCACAAGACCAATTTAACTCAAAAGAACTAACCGCGTGGCCAGGGGAGCCCTGGTTTAGAGGATGGTGATAATTTCAAAATATCTAAACTTTGGATTAAAAACATGGTGTTAGAGGGGGAAACCCCGACCCCCCCCCCACCAAACTGCCTCGTGACAGACACCAACACCTTGCTCGAGACAAATATAAATCTTAGACACGAGACCCCTGATTTGAGAGCATGAACGTAATCTGAAAATATCTAGAATTAGGCTTCAAAACATGGTAACACCCAAAATGACCCCATGAGAGGCACCAACATCTCACATAGGACTAATGTAACTAATAGAAACTTACTACACGGTCAAGAGACCCTCGATCTGAGAGCACGATGATAACTTGGAAGTATTTAGACTTAGGTTTAAAAATATGGCTTTAGATGGAGAAACCCGAAAACACCCCTCAAATGACCCCGTGAGAGGAACCAATACCTCGTACAGGATCGATGTAACTCGTAGGAACAGATGACGCCCAGTTTGAGAGCATGTTGATGAGTTGAAAATATCTGTACATTGGCTTAAAATATGGCCTAAGAAGGAGAAAACCTGAAACAGCCCCCAAATGGCCCCATGAGAGGCACCAACACCTCACACCGGACCATTGTTACACGTATGAATTGAATGCATGGTCACAATAATAAATAAAAGATATCTGGACACATGGTTAAAAACATGACGTTAGAGGGAGAAAGCCTAAAACTCCCCCGTACTGCCCCGTGAGAGGCACAACCACTTTACACAGGACCAATATAACTCATAGGAAATCACCGCGAGTTCACAGGTCCCCGAGTTTGAGATCACGACAATAATTTCAAAATACATAGGCTTCGGCTTACATACACAATGTTAGAGTGAAAAACCTCAAAACACCCCCCGAATGGCCCCTGAGAGGCACCAACACCTCTAACGGGGCCAATGTAACTCCTGGGAACTGACCGCGTCGTCATGGGACTCCCAGTTTGTGAGTACAATAGTAATTTGAAAATATATGAACTCAGAATTAAAAAAAACATGGTGTTAGAGGGACAAGCATCGAAACACCCACCAAATGAACCCATGAGAGGAACAAAGCCTCGCACGGGACCAATGTTACTTGTAGGACCTGACCTCATGGTCACAGAACCCCAGTTTAAGAGCATAGTGATAATTTGAGAATATCTATACCTAAGCTTAAAAACATGGCGTTAGAGGGAGAACCTATGAAACACCCCCCAAACGATGTCGTAAAAGGCACCAAGACCTCTCCCGAGACCAGTATAACTCGTTGGAACTGACAACATGGTCACGGGACCTCCGATTGGAGAGCACAATGATAATTAGAAAAATTCTACACTTAATATTCGAAAATTGGCGTTAGAATCCAAAACACCATAACATCCCCCAAATGGCACCGTGAGAGGAACCAACATCTCGCATAAGACCATTGTAACTAGTAGGAACTTATCGTTGGGTCACGAGACCCCCAGCTTGAGAGAACTTAATTAATATGAACATAAATTGACTTAGTCTTAAAAACATGGTGTTAGACGGAAATCCCTCGAAAATTGCCCAAACGGTCCCGTAGGAGGTACCAACACCTCACACGGGACCAATGTAACTCATAGGAACTCACCACGTGATCACACGAACCCCTATTTGTGATAATGGTGATAATATGAAAATATCTAGAATTAGAATTAAAACATGGCATTAGAGGGGGAAACCCCGACCCCCCCCCCAAAATGGCCCCGTGACATACACAAACTCCTCACATGGGACAGTTGTAACTGAAGGTCACGGGACCCCAAATTTGAGAGAACGATGATAATATGAAAATTTCTAGGCTTAGACATAAAAACATTGGTTAGTGGGACAAAACCCTAAACACACCCCCAAATGATAATTTGTAAATACACCCTGCCTGGTCATGGTACCCCCGGTTTGACAACACAACGATAATTTGTAATTATCTAGAGTTAGGCTTAAGAATAACGCATAAAAGGGAGAAACCCCCTAATAGCTCCTAATCAGCCCCATGAGAGTAACAAATGCCTCGCATGGGACCAATGTAACTTATACAAATTGACCACGTGGTCACGGGACTCTCGATTGGAGAGCACAACTATAATTTTGAAATATCTACACATTAGCTTAAAAACATGCCATTAGAGTGAGAAACCTTAAAACACCCCGAAACGGCCTTGTGAGAGTCACCAACACCTCGCACAAGACCAATTTAACTCATAAGAACTAACCGCGTGGATAGGGGTTCCCTGGTTTAGAGGGTGGTTATAATTTGAAAATATCTAGACTTTGGCTTAAAAACATGGTGTTAGAGGGGGAAACCTCGAACCCCCCCCCCCCCCCAAACTGCCCCGTGACAGACACCAACACCTTGCACAAGACAAATCTAAATCTTAGACATGAGACCCCTGATTTGAGAGCACGAACATAATTGAAAATGTCTAGAATTAGGCTTCAAAACATGGTCTTAGGGGGATAACCCCAAAACACACCCAAAAAGACCCCATGAGAGGCACCAACATCTCACATAGGACTAATGTAACTTATAGAAACTTACTACAAGGTCACGAGACCCCCGATCTGAAATCACGATGATAACTTGGAAGTATTTATACTTAGGTTTAAAAACATGGCTTTAGATGGAGAAACCCAAAAACACCTCTCAAACAGCCCCGTGAGAGGAACCAACACCTCGTACAGGACCGATGTAACTCGTAGGAACAGATCGCATGGTCATGTGAGCCTAGGTTTGATAGCACTGTGATAATTTGAAAATATCTTCATTTTAGCTTAAAAACATGTTTTTATTGGGCAAAGCCTCGAAACACCCCCCAAACGGCACCGTGAGATGCTCCAACACCATGCACGAGACCAACGTAACTTGTATAAACTGATTTCATGGTCACTGAACCCCCGATTTAGGAGAACGGTAAGAATTTGAAAATACATGGCATCAGAGGGCGAAACCCCGAAACTCCTCCCGTATGGCCCTGTGATAAGCACCAACACCTCGCACTGGACCAATATAACTTATAGTAAATCACCGCGTGGTGACGGTACCTTGGGTTTGAGAGCATGACAATAATTGGAAAATACATAGACTTCGTCTTAAATGCACGGCGTTAGATGGCGAAACCTCAAAACACCCCCCAAATGGCTTCGTGAGAGGCACTAAAACATCGCAAGGGGCCAATGTAACTCGTATGACTTGACTGTGTGGCCATGGGACCCCGATTTGAAAGCATGGAGGTAATTTGAAAATATCTAGACTTAGAATTAAAAAATAGGGTAATAGAGGGAAAACCCCAAAACACCCACTAAATGGCCACGTGAGAGGAACCAACACCTCGCAAGGGACCAACATAACTCGTAGGAACTAACCACATGGTCATGGGACCCCTGATTTGAGAGTACAAAGATAATTTGAAAATATTTTGAGTTTTGTTTAAAAAGACGACGTTAGAGGTATAAACCTTGAAACACATCCCAAACGATCCCGTGGGAGGCACCAATACCTCGCACGGGACCAATGCAACTCGTAGGAACTGACCACATGGTCACGGGATGCCTGATTTTAGAGCATGGGGATAAGTTGAAAATATCTAGACATAGGCTTGAAAACATGGCCTGAGAGGAAGAAACCCTGAAACACCCCCCAAATGGCCCGTGAGAGGCACAAACACCTCCCACCGGACCAGTGTAACTCGTATGAACTAAATGCATGGTCATAGTGATATTTAGAAAATATCAAGACATGGGGTTAAAAACATGGAGTTAGAGGGAGAAACCCCAAAAATTGCCCATACGGCCCCGTGAGAGGTACCAACACCTTGAAGGGAACCAAAATAACTCATAGGAAATCACTGCATGGTCACATGACGCCGAGTTTGAGAGCACGATGACAATTTGAAAATCCATTGACTTTAGATGAAATACATGGCATTAGAGTGCAAAACCACGAAACACCCCCTAATGGCCCCGTGAGATGCAGCAACACCTTTAAAGGGGCCAATGTAACTCGTTGAAGTCGACCACGTTGTAACGGGTTCCCCGGTTTGAGAGTACATCAGTAATCTAAAAATATATAGACTTAGAATTGAAAAACACGGTGTTAGAGGGAGAAACCTCGAAACACCCACCAAACGGGGGTCACGGGACAATTGTTACTTGTAGGAACTAACCTCATTGTCATGGGACCCCCGGCTTGAGAGCACATGGATAATTTTGAAAATATCATTACCTAAGCTTAAAATCATAGCGTTAGAAGGCGAAACTACGAAACACCACCCAAATGGTGCCCTGAGAGGCACCAGCACCACTCACGAGAGAAGTATAACTCGTTGGAACTGACATCATGGTCGCTGGACCGCCGATTTGAGAGCACGATGATAATTAACGAATTTCTAGACTTAACCTCAAAAAATTGGTGCTACAAGGAAAAACACTAAAACACATCACAAATGGCACCGTGAGAGGACCCAACGCCTCGAATAAGGCCAATGTAACTAGTAGGAACTGATCACTAGGTCGCGAGAACCCAAATTGAGAGCACGACAGTAATTTGAACATATATTGACATTGGCTCAAAAACATGGTGTTAGATGAAAAAACCCCCAAAAACTGTCGAAACGGGCCCCTAAGAGGCACCAACACCTCACACCAGAGCAATGCAGCTCATAGGAACTGACCGCATGGTCACATGACCCCCGATTTAAGAGAATGGTGATAATTTGAAGATATCTAGAATTAGAATTAAAACATGGCATTATGGATGAAACCCCGACCCCCTATATGGCACTGACCCCCTAAATGGCCCCGTGACAGACAACAACACCTTACACGGGGCAATTGTTACTCGTGGTCATGGGACCACTGATTTGAAAGCTCAACTCAACTCAACAAAGACTTTTCCCAGTTATTTGGGGTCGACTACATGAATCCTATTTTTCCATTCCATTATGTCCAGTGCAATATCCTCGGTTAAACCACATGATATCATGTCCTTTTTTATAGTATCCCACCAAGTTAATTTAGGCCTACCTCTAACCCTTGGGTTACCATCAATACTAACTAAATCACTCTTCCTTACAGGAGCATCCATTGGTCTACGCTTGATGTGTCCAAACCATCTAAGTCGGTTTTCTCTCAATTTATCTTCTATAGGAGCTACTTTTACCGTTTCATGAATTTGTTCATTTTTAATTTTATCCTTTCGATTTTTACCACAAATCCATCTTAGCATTCGCATTTCCGCCACAATCATTTTCTACACATTTTATTTCTTGGTTGCCCAACACTCTATCCTATATAACATGGCGGGTCTAATGGCCGTCCTATAAAAGTTTCCTTTTAACTTCAAAGGTATATGCCTATCACACAGAATGCCGGTCGCACTTCTCCACTTAACCCAGCCTGCTCTAATCCTATGCGTAACATCATCACTAATATCTCCATCTTTTTGTATAATCGATCCTAAATAAAGAAAATGGTCATTTCTAGGTATTTCTTGACCCTCCAATTTCACCACATCTCCATTTGTCCTCCTATTACTACTAAAATTACACTCCACATATTCTGTTTTAGTTTTGCTTATTTTAAATCCTCTTGTTTCTAAAGTTTCTCTCCACAATTTCAACCTAGCATTTATCCCCATCTTAGTCTCATTGACTAAAACAATATCATCTGCAAATAGCATACGCCATGGCACCTCATCTTGTATTTATCCAGTCAACTCATCCATCACAAGAGCAAATAAATAAGGACTTAATGTTGAACCTTGGTGTAGCCCTACCGTAATTGAAAATTCACTACTTTCTCCAGTTGATGTTCTTACTGTAGTCATCGCACCATCATACATATCCTTAATCACATTAATATATCTGTGAGTCACTCCTCTTTTATATAGAACCCACCATATTATATCTCTGGGTATCCTATCATACGCCTTCTCCAAATCTATAAAAATCATATAAAGATCCTTCTTTTTCTCTCTATACCTCTCCATTAATCTCCTCAATAAATAGATTGCATCCATTATTGACCTCCCAGGCATAAACCCAAATTGATTCTCAGATACTGTTGTCTTCAATCTCAATCTATATTCAATCACTCTCTCCCAATGTTTCATTGTATGACTCATTAACTTAATACCACGATAATTTGAACAACTTTGTATGTCCCCTTTATTTTTATAAATAGGTACTAAAATACTTTTTCTCCATTCATCGGGCATCC
Source organism: Sambucus nigra (assembly GCA_949130495.1). Lineage (NCBI taxonomy): Eukaryota > Viridiplantae > Streptophyta > Magnoliopsida > Dipsacales > Adoxaceae > Sambucus > Sambucus nigra. Next base: position 509,989,730 of record OX422218.1, on the reverse strand, counting down.
TATTAGTCATTAAAATTCTATTAAATAATTTTGTAAGCCATGATACTCCATCCTCCCCTAAGAACTTTCAAACCTCAATAGGGATACCATCTAGTCCTAAAGCCTTCCCTGTTTTTATCTTTTTTAGAGCAATCCCGACCTCTGTTGTCCTAATTCTACGAAAAAACATATCTTCTCGAGTCTCCCTAAGTTCCTCTATATCTAATCTACTCCCATTATCTCCATTTAATAACCTTTCAAAGTAGTTTTTCTATCTTTCCATAATTTCATCATCTTTGACTAGGACTCTCGAATCATCACTTTTGATGCACTTAACGTTATTAAAATCTTTTATTTTCCTATCCCTAAGTTTAGCAATCTTATAAATACTTTTTTCCCCTTCTTGTGTTCCTAATTTTGTATAAAGATCATCATACGCTTTTATTTTAGCATCTCTTACCACTTTCTTAACTTCCTTTTTAGCCCATTTATTTTTCTCAAAATTCTCTTCATTTCTATTTGTTTGCCATGCTTTAAAGCACTCCCTTTTAATTTTTACTATATTTTGTACTACTTCATTCCACCACCAAGTTTCTTTAGACTGTGTCCCTTTGCCTTTTGATTCTCTAAGAATTTCTTTTGATACTCTCCTACTGCATGTGGCCATCTTATTCCATCTTATTCCACATTATGTTAGTTTCTTCTTCACTATTACATGTTGCTTCATTTAATACTTTATCTTTAAATGGTAATAATTTCTCTCCTTTTAAATTCCACCACCTAGTTCGTGGGTTAATCTTCACTTTTCGCACTCGTGATTGATTTTTAATATTTATATCCAACACCATTATCCTATGTTGTGAGGTTAAGCTCTCTCCCGGGATAAACTTACAATCTTTACACGTTAATCGGTCTCCTTTCCTAGTAATGAAAAAATCTATTTGCCTCTTATGTGTTCCACTTTTATAAGTTATTAAGTTTTCAAGCCTCTTTTTAAAACATGTATTTACTAGTACAAAATCATAAGCCATCGCAAAATCTGAGATAGACTCTCCCCCGTCATTCCTATCTCTAAAACCATGTCCTCCATGCACTATCTCATATCCTACACGATCTTCTCCTACATGGCCATTAAAATCTCCACCTATATAGATTTTCTCACCTAGGGGTATTTCTTGAATTAGTTCATCCATTTGTTCCCAAAATTGTACTTTAGTGTGCTCATCTAATCTTACTTGAGGTGCATAAGCACTAACAATATTAATTATGTTTTCACCTAATACCAATTTTACATGTATAAGTCTATCACCTTTCCTAATAACGGTTACGATATCTTCCTTAAAGTTTTTATCTACAATTATTCCTACTCCGTTCTTATTTCTATGTTTTTCTGCATAATATAATTTAAATCCTGTATTTTCTATTTCTCTAGCTTTCTCACTGACCCATTTAGCTTCTTGTAAACAAGCTATGTTAAATTTTCTTCTTATCATGGTATCTACTAACTCCATCCATTTTCCTGTCATAGTCCCTATGTTCCAAGTCGCTAACCTAAGTCTAGTATCCTGGATTAGCTTCTTTACCCGCACACGTCCAGCTTGTTGTAGGGCCCTTTCATATTTATCATCGCATTCCGACGCCGATGCGACGCCCCTTGCCTATTTTTCGAGACACCCGGTGGCAGGCGCAACGCCACTTGCCTATTTTTCAAGACACCGGTGGCAGGCGCAATGCATCGCTTAAGGGGAATGCCCTAGCATTAGCACGTATATTCATAGGATTCATGTTCATAAGGATCTGACAAAGTTTTACGCTGGCTGATTTGAAAGAATGATGATAATTTGAAAATATCTAGACTTTGGTGCAAAAACATTGGTTAATTTGGGAAAACCCAAACCACACCCCAAACGGGCCGATGAGAGAAAAAACACCTCAGAAGGGACCAGTGTAACTTGTAAAAACTGACCGCGTGCTCACGTGGCCCCTAGTTTGAGAATTCAACTATAATTTGAACTTAGCTAGAGTTAGGTTTAAAAATAACGTGTTAGAGGGAAAAACTGTGAGCCACCTCTTAATCGGCCCCATGAGGCACAAACACCTCGAACGGGACCAATGTAAGTCATAGGAACTAACCACGTGATCACGGGACCCTCAGTTGGAGATCACAACGATAATTTCAAAATATCAAGAAATAAGCTTAAAACATGGCGTTAGAGTGAGAACCTTGAAACACTCCCAAATGACCTCATGAGAGGCACAAACACCTCGCGTAAGACCAATTTAACACATAAGAACTTACAGCGTCATCACGGGAGCCCTGGTTGAGAGGACGTTTAAAATATGAAAATATCTAGACATAGGGTTAAAAACATGGCGTTAGAGGGAAAAACCCCAAAATTCCCAAACCGCCCCGTGATAGGCACCAACACCTTGCACGAAAAAAATGTAATCTTAGACACGAGACCACCAATTTGAGAGCGCGGGACGATAATTTGAAAATATCTAGAATTAGTCTTAAAAACATGGTCTCAGAGGGACAACCTCGAAACACACCCAAACGACCCCGTGAGCGGCGCCAACACCTCGTACGGGACTAATGTAACTTATAGAAACTTACTACAAGGTCACGAGACCCCCAGTTTGAGAGCACGACAATAACTTGATAGTATCTAGACTTAGGCTTCAAAACCTGGCTTTAGATGGAGAAACCCTGAGACACCCCTTGAACGGCCCCGTTAGAGGTACCAACACCTCACACAAGACTGATATAATTAGTAGAAACTGACCGCGTGCTCACGTGAGCCCGAGTTTGAGAGCACGGAGATAATCTGAAAATATATTTACTTTGGCTTAAAAACACGATGTTATAGGGTGAAACCTTGAAACACCACCCAAACGGCCCCATGAGATGCGCCAAAACCTCGCATGAGACCAATATAACTTGTATGAACTGACTGCATGGTCACGGGACCCCCGATTTAAGAGACTAATGATAATTTGAAAATATCTAGACATAGGGTTAAAAACATGGCGTTAGAGGGTGAAATCTCGAACCTCCTTCCATACGGCCCCGTGAGAGGCACTAACACCTCGCACAGGAACAATATAACTCATAAGAAATCACCGCGTGGTGATGGTACCCTCAGTTTGAGAGCACAAAGATAATTTGAAAATAAATAGACTCTGGATTAATTTCACGGCGATGGAGGGCGAAACCTCAAAATAACCCCCAAATGGCCCTGTGAGAGGCACTAACACCTCGCAAGGGGCCAATGTAACTAGTTGGAACTGGCCACGTGGTAACGGGACACCTGATTTGATTGAATGATGGTAATTTGAAAATATCTAGACATAAAATTCAAAAACATTACGTTAGAGGGAAAAGCCCAAAACACCCACAAAATGACCCCGTGATAGGCACCAACATCTTATAGGGGAACAATGTTACTCGTAGGAACAAACCTCATGGTCACGGGAGCCCCAATTTGAGTGATCAATGTTAATTTCAAAATATATAGACATTGGCTTAAAAATATGGTGTTAGAGGGAAAAACTATGAAACACACCCCAAACGGTGCCGTGAGAGGCACCAACACCTATCATGGGACCTGTATAACTCGTTGGAACTGATCGCTTGGTGATGGGAACCCTGATTTGAGAGAATGATGATAATTAGAAAATTTCTAGAATTAATCTAAAAAACTTGGCGTTAGAATGGAAAACACCAAAATACCCCACAAATGGCAGTGTTAGAGGATCCAACACCTCGTATACGACCAATGTAACTTGTAGGAACTGACCGCAGGATCATGAGACCCCCGATTTTGAGCGCACAACAATAATTTCAACATATATCTACTTAGGCTTAAAAACATGGCGTTAGATGATGAAACACTGAAACAATGCCAAAACGACCCCATAAGAGGCACACACACCTCCCACGGGACCAATGTAACTCGTAAAATCAGATCACGTGGATACATTACCAATGGTTTGAAAGCATGGTGATAATTTGAAAATATCTAGATCAATGATGAAAAATATGTCGTCAGAGGGAGAAACCCCGAACCCTCCTAAATGGCCCCGCGAAAGACACAAACACCTCATTCGGGACCAATGTAACTCAGGGTCACGGGCCCCCCAGTTTGATAGTAAGATGATAATTTCAAAATATCTAGACTTAGGAATAAAAACATTGGGTTAGAAGGATAAACCCTTAAACATACCCCAAACGACTGAGTGAGAGGAACAAACACCTTAGACGAGACCAGTGTAAGTCGTAGGAACCGACCGCGTGGTCATGGGACCCCCTAGTTTGAGAAAAAAGTGATAATTGGAAAGTATATAGAGTTGGGGTTAAAAAATTGCATTAGAGGGCAAACCCCAAACCACCCCAAAATGGCCCCGTGATAGACACAAACACCTCTGAACCAATGTAACACATGGTCATGGGACCCCCAATTTGAGAGTCCGATGATAATTTGAAAATATGAAGACTTACATGTAAAAACATGGGTTAGAGGGAAAAGCCCTTAAACACACCCCAAACGACCCAGTGAGAGTAACAAACACCTCATAAGGGACCAGTGTAACTCGCAGGAACTGATCGCGTGGTTAAGGGACCCCCAGTTTGAGAACACAATGATAATTTGAAATTATCTCGAGTTAGGCTTAAAAACAATGCGTTAGAGGGCGAAACCGTGAGACACCTCCTAATCGGCCCCATGAGAGGCACAAACACCTCACATGGGACCAATGTAACTCATAGGAACTAACCACGTGGTCACGGACCCCAGGTTTTAGAGCACGGTCATATTTGAAAATATCTAGACTTAATCTTAAAACAAGGTGTTAGAAGTCAAAAAGCTAAACCACCCCCTAAATGGCAATGCGAGAGGCACCAATACCTCTTACGGGACCAATATAACTCTTAGGAAGTGATCGTGAGGTCACATGACCCCCAGTTTGAGATCACTATGATAATTTAAAAATATCTTGACTTAGGGTTAAAACCATGGCGTTAGAGCGTACAAGCCCGAAACACCCACCAAACGTCCCCGTTAGAGGCACAAATACCTAACACGAAGCTAGTGTTACTCCTTAGAACTTACCGCATGGTCATGATATCACTGGTTTGAGAACATGATGATAATTTGAAAATATCTTGACTTAGGCTTAAAAACATGGCGTTAGAGGGCAAAACCCCGAAACACCACCCAAACGGCCTCGTGAGATGTATTAACAACTCATATGGGACCAATAAAACTCATAGGAACTTACCGAGTTGTCACACGATGCGCAGTTTGAGTGCGTGATGATAATTTGAAAAAATGTGTACTTAGGCTTAAAAAATGGCGTTAGATGGTGAAACCTCGAAACCACCTCCTTGCACGAGACTAATGTAACTCGTGGTGACGGGACCCCCAGTTGGAGAGCACAACGATAATTTGACAATATCTTGACATAGGCCTAAATACTTGGCGTTAGAGGGAGAGACCCCTCAAACGGCCCCGTGAGAGGCACTAACACCTCGCATGGAACCCTAGGTTTGAGAGCACGACCATAATTTGAAAAATATTTTTACTTTGGCTTAAAAACACGACGATATAAGGTGAATCCTCAAAACTAACCGCGTGGTGATGGGACACCCAATTTGAGAGAACGGTGTTAATTTGAGCATATCAAAACTTACAATTAAAAACATGGTCTTAGAGGGAGAAACCCCAAAACACCTAGCAAATGGCCCCGCCAAAGGCACTAAGAACTCTCACATGACAATTTTCGCTCGTAGGAAGTGATGGCAAGGTCACAGGACCCCCTGTTTGAGATCATGACTGTAATTTGAAAATATATAGACTTGGGCTTAAAAACATAGCGTTAAACGGTGAGACCCCCAAAGACACACCAAAATAACCCGTGAGAGCCACCAACTCCTCGCACGGGATTAATGTAGCTCGTAAGGACTGACCAATGGTCACAGGACTCCAGGGTTAAAAGTATGATGATAATTTTAAAATATCTTGACTTAGGCTTAAAAACATGGCGTTAGGGGCCGAAACTGCCAATATCCCATGTGGTCTTAAGTCTTTTTCAATTCGATGCTCTCTAATAACACATGAAATCGTGGGTGAGCCCGGATCTTTAATCTTGGGTGGGAGGTCATTAAGGAGAACGAAGCTCACATAATGTGCTAGGAAGACATTCTTCTTCACGTTTAGCCATCTTTTCACCGTCAAAATATCATCAATGACTTTGGCATAGGCAATAATTTGCTGAATGCTGTTAAGAAATGGCAAATTCATCTTTACTTTCTTAAGAACATCTAGCACTTCCGAACGGGAGGCTCCCTTTTGGGGTGGGGACAAATGTTGAGGGAATGGGTGAGCGGTGGACGATTTCACAACAACTTTGGGCTCTCTAGAATCATCTTTGTCACTCGCATTAAAGGGGTCATCTTCGGCCTCTTTCATGCCCGGTGAAAACTCCTTATCTTTCGACAGCTCGTGTGGGGGAGGTGATAAATCAACGACTCACCCACTACGTAGAGTAGTGATGGCTTGGCATTGCTCTTGTTGATCGAAAGATGTAGAGATGACATTGTCTTGACCTTGAGGAGGTCTTTGGCCTTGAGACGGAAACTTACCCTTCTCTTGGACACTCAACGAGGATTACAACCTAGATATGGTTGTATTCATCTCAGTGAACATGCGCTCAAACTTGGAATTGGTTGCATTTTAATCTTGGATGAACTAGTTTTAAGCGTCCTCCAAGTTAGGGCAATGTACGGGCCTAGAGGTGGTTCTTTCATGTGTGGATCCATAGGTGGCGCTTGTTGAAATTGAGGAGGGGTGGGGGTGGGTAACATGTGGATTTGGATTCAACGTAGCTTGTTGTTGCCTGTAGATAAAACTAGGATCGTTTCTCCACGAAACGTTGTACGAGTTCCCATGCGTGGCACTGAAACTCCCCTTAAATCCCTAAATTGCTTCCACTTGCTCATTAAGCATGTATTTGTAGGCGGGTATCATCTTACATTCCTTTGTTGAATCACCCGCCTCACAAATGGCACACACCTTCTCTTTCACATCTCGGGTGAATCTGGTAGTTTCACTTAGTCGTACCTCGAGTATATCCCTCATACTTTTGTCGAATTGGTTAATTCGACAGTGTAACAAGGTATCTTTGTCTAATTGGTACAGACTGGACGCAGAAAGAGTGGTGGACACTTGTTAAGCTCAATTTTGGGAAGTGGGATCGGATGTGTCCTATGCTTGAGTTGTCTCGGAAACATACTTAAGATGAGCCTGAGCATCACTCGCATCTAACTCCCAAAATGTCTTTCACACTTAGTTTGAACAAGTTGTTTAGATGCTATAGTATGCCCTTGATGTAAGAAAGAGATAAGGTATTTCTTCTCAAATCCATGACGTGGGAAAGCGTTAAGAAACTCTTGGAAGCATTCATAACACCGGATAAATGGCTCATTATCTTGTTGTTGAAAGGATTGAATTTAAGCCTTGACGGAGTTGGTTTTATGGGGATGAAAGAATTTTGAGAAAAAACATGGATTGCATATACTTCAATGATATTATGGAGTTCGGTGGTAAAGACCAAAGCCAGGACTTATCTTTATCCTTAAAGGAAAAAAGAAAAAAAAATTAGGTGAATGACATCTTGCGTGCAAGCTTGATCACTAAAGGCTTCGCTCGCCTCTTTGAACTCGTGGATGTGGAGGTAAGGTTTATTCCAATCCATGCCGTGAAACATGGGATGAGTCTTTATAATCCCATTTGAAAGTGGAATTGTCCTACATTGTATGGAAGTAAAATGCACCCATGGGTGACAGTTCGCTCGGGAAATAAGAGTTCTTTTCATGGGACAGTATTGTAAATTCACCTCACTCATACCAAAACTGGCAATATCCGACATTTCTCTCTCTCTAATTGACTCAGAATCCTCACTCACTATTCTAGAAGTGTGACTCAGCAGGTGACTTGTGATGGAGTTTGGAGGTGTAGGAGGTGGACCCCAGAATTGTGGGACACGAGGAGTGTGTGGGCTATTAGCGTCGTACTCAACTATGGGATTTTAGTGTATTCTTGTTGGAGTATTTTGAGAATTTTGTTCAGTATTTTTCATGAAAGGACTTTTGAGAGATGATTTATTTTTGGGCTTTTTAAATTTTTGAATCAAATTGGGAGTAAAACAACTAACCTAAAAATCTACCTAAGTTCCCCGGTAACGACGACAAAAACTCCATGGGACTCAAAATATGTCTAAAGTGTGTGCTATTATAAGCTCAAGTGCAAGCCTATCGCGTAAGCAATAACCCATTAAGTCGGGATTGTATCCATAGGGAACTAGGATGAATGCTCATAATGAAAAAGGTACAGAAGACAAACCCTAAATTGATTCGAGAAAAGAAACTAAAAGATGATTAATTGTGGAACTCAATTCTATTGTCTAAGTGCAAATGAAATTTAAATTACGAACTAAGCTACATTCACGAAAACGAAACTACTGCAATTAAGTAAATATTAATGAGGGGAAATCAGGTTAGGTTACACTCCCCCAAACCCTACTAAATTTACCATATAGAATACTAGCTTTTGAATTAGAGAGTTGATCAAACCCAGTCTTTAATAATCCTAAGCGTTACATATATGAAGGTACTAGCCTACGTCATACATACTCAAAAGTAAGAATAAAGCTACGCTACATAGACAACACGCACATCGCATTCTTGAATACCCCGGCTACTTAGGGAAAACAAGGTTAAAAGGCCTATGATGGTTGTGATCACTACACAACACTATTCGATCAAAATTTCATTGAAAACCTATTTTCTATTCATGTAAACTACATCAGGTGGGGTTCATGCATCCCAGCCCTTAGAAATTTAGTTGGACATAATTAAACTAAGCATGAACACAAAAACTACTTTGCATGAATTCATAACTACGTGAAAAGTTGGGAAGAAACATGTAAATAAGAATTGTAACCTAATTTCTATGAATAATCAAACACAAATGTAAAAGCGATTGGAAGAAGAAAGGAAACAATACTTGGGATGAAGAAAATTCTGGAATTAAGGCTTGAAACTTGAATAAATGTTGAAGAAATTAAAACCTAGGGTCTTAGGTGCAAAAGCCCTCTAAAACTATGCAAAAGAAAACCCCTAAAAGTCTGTTAATTAGTTTAAATAAATACCCTATGAAATTATAAGAGTTTGACTAGGTACAACTCTAAATTTGAAAAAGAAAAATTAGAAAAATCGTCACCCGAACAGATTCAGCCCGGGCTATCGGTTCGGTTTTGTACATATCGGATCGATTCGATCTTCCAATATGTGCAGGACATCATAAGGCACCAGACCGGTTCGATATTGGGTGAAATAGGATAGGTACGGTGGTGTATTCTATTCAGGATCTTATACCTCTTCGGATCATTTTTTTCTCACTCCAGATCGTTCCAAGGATCTTTTTCATTTTGCTCTTGTTATGATTTTCGCTCATTTTTTAGGCTTCATAACTTTTCATCCGGGATTCGAATTTAGATGTCGTTTACTCCTATCTCTTGTAGACTCGAGGTCTTCAACTTTCATTTTGGTTCCTCGTTCAAACTTCAGATGTAATGTAAGTCTTTTCCCCTCTGACTTTTCTTTCTTTCTTTCTGCCTTTGTTTCTTGGTCTTGAGTTTCCTTTTCTCTTCACTTGTATAAAATACCTGTAAAAAGAACAAAGAATACACTAAACTCGGTGCAGTTTGAATTATACAAGGTGATAAAAGCCTCTAAATTACGGGGATAAATAGGAAGAATTTATGCCTAATCATCCTGGTGACATACAAGGAATTTTATAGCGTACTTTGTGGTCACACAAATTCGTGTTAGGGCACTAATAGTTTTCCCTCAAATCTTTATACATTTTAGTGCTTCTAGGGTGAATTGTAAAGGGTGAGGAAGGTCTTTGTTAAAACATCTCCGCTTTGATCTCATCATTTAATGGAACATAACTTATCCTCCCAAGATTTAAATCTCCATAGTTGTCCAATTTAAAGGTTGATCTCTCTCTTTACACATCCTCCCCGTGAATATTCTGGAGCTCAGGGTCCACCTCCAAGGATCCCTTTATCTAGTCAATCGGATTAAGTTAGATAATAAGGGTTGTTAAAAATCCACGACCTCTTAGTCTTATGATCTCAATTCCCATAGAATCCAAGTCCTTTAGGATGTGCTCAAGGTTTATAATTATTAAAGCACTAAAAAAAGTTTCCTACATTGGTCATCGACCACTCCATTATTCTTTCCAGAGTGATACTTAATCGTATAATCATACTCTTTGATTAACTCCGACCATATCCTTCGTCTCACATTCAAATATTTTTGGGTATGGATATACGTTAACCTCTTATGATAGGTGAATATTTCACAAGCCTACCCATATAATAATGTCACCTAATTTTCATGGGAAAACTTGCTCTACTAACTCTAGCTCGTGGGTATGGTAGTTCTTGCCATGTGGTCTTAGTTGTATAGAGGCATAAACTATGACCTTTTCATTCTACATCAATAAACATCCAAGGCCTATATTGGGGAAACACTATAGATCACATAACAACCCCCTGCCCCCTTCTTGGGGTAAGGCCAAAATAAGTGTGACCACCAACTTTTCCTTTAACTGTAGGAAAAATTCTTCACACTCGGCATACCATATGAGTTTCTTGTTGTTGTACGTAAATTAATCAAAGCTAATAAAAATCTTAGGAAAACCTTCTATAAATCTTCTATAATAACCCATTAGGTCGACGAAGCATGTAACCTTGATCACGACGGTTGGTATATTCTAATAAACAATGGTCGCGACCTTTCATAGGTGAAAGATAAACCCATCATAGCTCATAGTATGGCAAAGTAAGGCTATCTCCATAGACCGAAATTCACATTTAGAAAATTTAACATATGAGTTTTCTTTCCAAAGAACATCAAGAACTCCATAAAGGTGCTCCTCGTAATCTTTCGGAATCTTAGAATAAATCAATATATCAACTATGAAAATAATTAAAAAAATGCTACGGAGGGTCTAAACGCCCTATTCATCAACTTAATAAAGCAGTCAAAGAATTTTTTAACCTAAAAGCCATCACCACAAACTCTTAGTGACCATAAACTATTAAAAAAAATAGTCATTTATGTCATTCTTAAATTTGACACTATCTCGCGTAAGGTTAAAATGAGATAAATAACATTTACATAATATCATTTATCACATAATAAGTAAGTGGCGGATATTTTTCAACATTTGTAATAAAATTAAGGTAAAAAATTATACTTTATATATATATGCCATACTCTTCAAAATTTAACAAAAAAATTGACACAACACCGAAAATAAATAGGGCATAAAAAACATGTGCGGTACGAAAAAATAACTCAAATGTCATTTCTCGCTAACAGATTTGAAAAAAAATTCGAACTCCTATGGATACACACATCTTTCAGACCAAACCTCAAGCCAAAGTTATGTACCTCTCTTTTTCTCTTCGATTTCTCAATCTACAACCTACATCTCTTCATGTTACACCTCCCTTGTTCAAAGGCCACCACTGTTACCCATTTTCAAACGCCATCGATGAATAAAACAAATACAATCGCTGGCTTGATTCAGAGATACATCGAATTTGTAAGCTTCCCCATCTCAATCTCGTTTACACCTTATAATTGAATGATTTTTTTCTCTAATTTTATTTCCTCTTGCTCAGTTAAATTTTTTTATTATGTTTTGTGTGAGTTTTGGAAGTCATTATTCATTAGAAATTGAGATTTTAAAGAACGAACCCTCGAACCCAAATATTTTTTGATTTAATCTTACTTTTGTAATTATCTTTGTTAGATTATAAAATTTATCATGCTTTGATTTGTTACTGTGAGAACTTCATAAAGTAAATAATAGAAATTAGATACTATTATGTCAAATTTATATTTTCGATTTCTACTTAATGTGCTTTTTTCCTTCTATCTTTGCAGGCAATCTCTAATATCAAGTTATTTATAAAAAAATGATTAATTACACATCATATAATGATTTTCAAGCAATCCATATATCGGCCCTTCCCCTCTTCCTATTTAAACCCTTTTATTACAATTAAAGATATCGAATTAAAAAGGTCGTAGATTACGACATACTTGATCAACATGTTCCTACGTCTTTTTGAAGCTAAGAACGTTAATCATATCATAGTAAGTTGTTATGGAGCTATACCTATTTGGTTTGGTTTGAATTATTAAAAGTAATCTTCTAAAGTTCAATCTATAAAATAACAAAATAATGTAGCTCATAAAATCTGTAAATGTAATCAATATGGTATTACTCATACCGGATAATCTAATCAATCTAATTAACCATAATCTATAGAACATGATCTTTGTTTATAATGGTTGTAATATATTGACAAAAAGTTGCACGTTACTTACAAAGTTTACACATTCTTTTATGTTAGTTTCTCTCTGTGTCATTATTGTAACAATAGAACGTAACCAATGGTGAACAATTCATCCATGATTCACTAACGTCGAATATAACTTCACTATAACCTATCACTTACTATATGAATGTGTAACCTTTATGTTCAACTTGAATAAACGAATTCTTTAGGATTATATAGATATTGAAGAATTGTTCAAGGTTAGTTTCTTAATCATTGTAATTATAATAATCGTCAAGATTTAAACCCATTATTTTCTGTCCACTAACATATTATTAACAAGGAAAAGATATATTACGTTAAACTTTCTTCTTAACTCGCTACAAATGTGATAATTTGTCCCATCCTTTTCCTCTTTATCAGAAATAATTTTTATTACGCTCCCACTATCACTTTACCATATAAAAGACATTTAATTAAGAGAGTCCTATTATTGATCAAGTATTCTCCATTGGACCCATAGTATATATGGAGATATTATCTCATCAAAATTTTGAATATATGTTGTTGATTTCCTTTCACAATAGCCACTCCGTCCAAAATAAATAGTCTTATTTTCCTTTATGGGATGCCTCAAATTAGTAGTCAACTTTTCTATTTCTTACATAATCAATGAATCAAATTTAATGACATGAAATAACTCTCGATCTTAGCCATTGATTCATTTAATCGTTACAAAAATGATTATGAATATCGACTATTAATTGGGGACATGGGTATTATTTAATTTTATGAATGTATTAATGAAATCAGGAACAATGAGATAGGGACCATGCGCACTAATTACATAAGGTATGTCTCTGAGGTTAGTTTTATGTTCTATGAATATATTTGGAGTGAAAATACTAATCATGATCCAATTTAATTGTTGACATAGATTGAAGCGAAGTATCGACAATGTACAAATATGTTAACAAACATTATGCAGTGATATTTTTGCTACTTAAACTTCATTGATTTCCTAATTTCCTAATTTCCTTTGTGGGGCTATCCATATTAGTTACTTTAATATTCTAAGTAAATGGACATATGAGAATTATCTAGCTTGTTTTTACCACATCGCTTTAAATGTATTTTTTATATCTTTATATTCCTTTTTCTATTGCCTAAGAACTTTTGGCTCCCAATTGTTGTCATTTATAATTATGTCATATTGTATACTAATGGTTTGGTTATATGGCACAAATTAACTAAAAAGAAAGAAAACCATATATAAATTTTTGTATTGCGTAATTGATTTACTTCTAACCCACGCAGATATACAACACATTGATTTGAGTACATATACATGTTCATCAAGTTTATCTATGTTCAATAGTTAATATATGCCTAACTTTTTGGATTGTTTTTTTTTTGCACATTTCCATTTGCAGGTTTCTCAGATTGTCAAATACCGTAATTTCATATGTCGGGTTGTTGTCCCTTAAGGTGTAAATACTTATCTTGTAGGATGAAGTCTTCCTTTTTTTGATGAGGTAATATTGGTGATTTCTAACGAATAACTCTCTTAGAATTCTTGTTTTACATATATGATGGTACTATTGGTGTTGGTTTATCCGTTTAACCTTTATCAAGATGGATCTTCATTTGTGTTGCATGCATTGCAGTATGTAAGATGACACGACATTGAACCAAACATAGGAAACGATGAAAGAAAACACCAAAACTATTAGTAAGATTGCAAACACAACTCTAGCCTTGCAAATAACCTCTTAAGACCATTTCTAAGCGTATAATCAATTTTCTTAAGTTACAGAGGTAGCATTTTGCTTCTGGCAAAATGAGTTGGACAACATGACTTTTGTTTTTGGAGAAACTTCCACCTCCTAACATTAAGCGCGATAGCCATTTTCTCAATCGATTTGAATTTCTATCTATATCCTGAAAATCGAGTATAAAAAAACTTTATACACAATACAAATAAGGAAATGGTTTGACCACTATTTTTAAAAATTGAGATGAACATATGATTTTCTTGATGTTTACTAGTTATACTGTAAATCTATAAACAATATAAGTGTGTTCTACACACATGATTTACTCAAACTTTGGCATTTCCCTGAATATCTTTCTTGCCTCCGAAACTAGCACGCGATAGAAAAATGTTTGGAAAATACTGAGACCAAGCCTGAACAATAAGTCAAATACAATAGAGCTTGAGTGAAGAGTTATTTCGTATGGCTATGCAAGGAATTGGAACTAGCACATGATAAAAAATTATCAGGTGATTGGTAAATTATATGTCACGTGATACAAATTGACACAAAAAATCGGGTAACCCGTTAATGATTTATAGGCAATTCGTTAGACATGATAACAAGAGGAGATGACAAAGACCAAACCATAAATGAAACAAACAAATTATATATGCTGAACACATAATTTAAATAGGGCACAGTCTTGATATACACGCTATGATGATTCCACAATAAAATCACACACAATACCAATGACGATTATGCCGCAGGTGTATCATTGACATGTGTTGTTGATGTATTATATGATGCATCACCCCACACACGTTGAAATTTTGTATATATAGAGAGACTATGATTATAATTATATCTCTATTTGAGGTAAATATTAAAGTAGGTGTATATACTCACATAATGTCAAACTAGGGCAAAAGAGGTAATTTTAACGAGAAATTTGCCCATGGAAGCCACATTTTCTACTGAGAATTTCCATGCAGAACACTTTCAAAAAATAGCTTCTCATCAAACCCACATGTAAGATTATTTCAAACTAGCTTTGGCTGATCAAACTATCAAGAAAAAAATTAGAATCTTAGTATGATAAGGTGGAAGTAAATAATGATGATGTTGAGTCAGATGAAATGTCACCACTAGAAGATATTTCGAATGTCGAAGACTCTCCTTCAAATGGAGAGGAAAAATATAAAGGTATTGGGATTAATTTATATGTCCACATTCCGAAAAGAAGAATTTCTAACTCAAATATTTTAAACCCACAATGCAGCAAATATGATTTGGGTATGTTTACAAGATTAGCTCAAGATCGTTCCTTTCTTGTTGAATCGGTCAAGATAAAAATGGGAAAAAACAAACTCATACTGAAGTCAGCAATTCATTTGAACCTTCAGAAAATTTATAAGACTAATCATGTATCAGTGCACACAGTGGCTGTGTCAGTTAAGACAAGGGGGTGGAGTGAAACAGAAGGGAGAAACTAAATATCCTCAATTGGACTATTTTCCAGTTTTATCCAATGAAGAGAAACGAACCCTTAAATATAATTTATGACCTTCAACTTCACGCTCGAGACAACTTAAATTTTCGTGTTTTTGTATTTCTTTTATTTTGTTCTTATTTTTTTTGGCGCTTGTAAGAGACATATATGAGAGGTTTTTTCTCCTAATTGTTTATAAATAAAATTATTTTATTGTTGAGAAAAAACATACTCACGTAGAAAAACATATTTCGTTACATGATTATACAAGTATGTATAAATTCATGAAGAGTTAATAGAGTATAAAGTTATTGATTCGTATGAATTCTCTGAGATAAATGATAAAAAACCAAATATTTTTTTTATATATCAAATAAGGATAATTGATTCTATTTTCATTGTTTCTTATTCGAATGTTATCCTAATTATACATTATTGATTAAAAATGATAAAAGGAGATTGCTAGATGGCCACAAAATCACATAAGATAACATAGTACATAAAATTGTAGAATGTACACATAATTTAACACATACTTGAGATAAAGATTCAATCATATTCCATCGATTGACGGAGCTCTCTTATATGATACCTGTCTTATAATTGAAGACCATTTATTTGTAGGAGAAGACCATGGGGAATAATTGTTTGAATGTCTTAGTATCCTCGATTGTGATTCAGAAGATGAGTTTATTAGTGTTCGTGGGTGTAATTAACATTACTCCAATGAGTTTTTTGCATGATTTAATGCAATGATATATTATTAAGATTGTTCCTATCATTACTTTCCAAAGTTTTTCCTTCATTGGGAAATGAATTTGGAAAAATCTCAGATTACAAAATGAATCAGTATGAAAAGACGCTGGGAAATTTTGTCCCCTATCCAACCATAACGACATAGCATTGAAATCCATCAGGAAATTTGACTTCAGCTGGGGCATTCCACTTTTCACTAGTTAGATAGTCATAGATAAATATAAGTTTGGACTATTGAATCCAGTCCTATTAAACATTTGTCCAAGTAAACACCCCCATAAAAAGCCTCGAACGGGAAAATTTGTGTAAGTTTAATAAGAAAATTTTGAGGGACGTTTGAATCCTAACATAGCACGGATGCTAAAGGATCTTCATAAAAGAGATTTAAGCAAAGTAATAAATTCCCTTTCACTATTGATATAGAGTCATCAGAACACCTGGATATGTTCTAGGTGCAAAAGATCACCACATGTACTTGGAAGACTAATCCAACACATTGTATCACACACTACATGCAATCTATGTTCTTGTGGATCCATCATGATACCTTAATGTGTTAAGTTTTACCATTTACTCTAGGATAGATCGACTTCTCATGGTTTGTTAAGATACCCCCAAGACCGATCCCCTCCTTTAAGAAATTGATCGAGAATTTTCCAACTCATTTCTTCTCCCATCGTAATAATGTGAAGGACGTCGACTCTTTAATCACCCTCATATGGAAGAAACATAAGTCTCTCAAGAAATATCTTCAATAATATTCAAATATATTTAATGAGATTAACAATTATAATGACAAATTAGACATTTCATCCTTTAAATTAGGCCTTGTTATATGGGACAACCATTATTAATCTCTCAATAAGAAGCCAACAACATTCGTTGATGACCTTATAATGCGTGTTAAAACATACGCCAAGGTAGAGGATAACCTCCTCAATGAAAATTATAAAAAAAAAACCTTATAAATAAGATAAGAAGAATAATGTGAAGGTGGTTAAAGTAAGGAGCACATTCGACTCCAAACTAAAAACGAGTGAAATAGAACCCTAGGGGACTATTAAGGATATTGGGAAATGAAAATGCCTATTAAGTGCTAGACACCTTTTTTAAAGGAAGAATTTATAAGCTCATTACTTAGATAGAGAACAAGACATAATACAATAAGTCACCCAGTATGGTCAACGATCCAAAAGAGAGGGTCACAAACTTTTTATGGGCTTATTAGTAGGAGCATGGCCATAAGACAGAGAATTACAAGATGTCTAACTGCCATATAGAATACCTTGTGCATGTTGGCTAGTTCAATGAGTATATAGATGTCGAGAAAAGGAAATATTCAGGTCGAATCAATGCAACATAATATAAAGGTGATGATGACTTCCACCCTCTGTAATGATTATAGCCATACGTGGTTATACTGATCCTTAACAATGCACATGAAAAAAACTTCGAGAGAGAATTATGATTGAAACCAAGGTACATAAATCAGTATAAGTATAGGAATCCAAGAGATTCCTCACAAAACTAGATAACAAGGATGTTTAGTTTCATCAGGAAATCATGTAAATTAATAAGGATCCGATAAAATGTAAATTTACCCTAAAAAGATGCTTTGGGGCTTAATCTCAGGGTGGAAAATTCTAACGTCAATAGAATATTGGGCCAATGTGGAAAATACTCAGAAATAAATTATGTTAATTGGATCTAGAAATTTTGATACAAAAGACTTCGATATAAAGTTTGATCCTTTATTGGATTACTTTTCTACACGAAAACCCCATTAGGAAATTTCAAACTCCTTGTTACAGTCAAGCTCGTCCATCACGAAATTCATTTACACATCATTGATTCAAATATACCATATAATAACACCATCTTTAGAATGAGATGACTTCACACCATGAGAGTGATTACGTAGTTGGTGCATCATAAACTCCAACTCGAGACGAAAAAGGGAATTTCCAAAGTCATATACAATTAAAAGGCAACTCGAAGTTGTTTCAATGTGCCCTCAAATCAAAATAAATTTATCCCAAGAAAAAATATGATTATAACAATCAAAGATATGCCCTCTGGGGTTGAAAATACAAACTTAACCCCAATGACTGAATGATCACTACAAGATAAAGAAACATATGCATCATACGATGTATGTTGGTAATAGGTACAAATGTGATGCTAATAGGTATTTGCAACAAAATCCATTGTGTTTCCATCTTCTTTCACAAAGTCTGTCTGGGAAATTCTTTGGTGACAAAACAAATTATGTTGTCGAAAGTATAGTTTTGGCGGCACACAAATTATGTTGTCGTAAAAAATTTATAGGATGACCTTCGACAAAAAATATTTATGTCACCAAAAAGTATATATTTTGCATGACACCTTTTGTTGCTAAAACATATACTTTTCGCATCATAACCTTTTTTTTATGCCAAATGTATACCCTTCAACAAAAAAAAAATCGGCATTGTCGTCATAAATATAATTTTGTCAACAAATACGTAAATTGTCATATTCGAGTCAAAGGAGATATGAAACAATTATTGGGAACAAAAAAAAACATAACTCCACTGTGGGTACCCATAATTAAGACCATGGGCCTGGACGAGTAGCCCATTTCTTGCGGCCCAAAGTCTAGGCCCCCATTTCTCATTTAACTGTCCGATATCTTCCCACGTTACCATTAAGGGAGGTTATAGGGAGAGATGGAAACGTGGGGGAATCCAACACCCCCACTTACCTGAACACACATGTATATATTGAACCCTAGGTCCAGGGCAAAAGGACAAGTTGTATTCTCTGTAATCACTCTCCAGAGTATATAGAAATAACATCGATTGCACCACCGTGGACGTAGGCACTCCTTTGTTGAACCACGTACATCCTTTATTGTGTGATTGTCATTTTACATTCTTGTTTCCTACTTGGTGATTGCCTTTCTCTTATCTGTTTGTGTTGCATAATAATTGTCACCACAATTGGCGCCGTCTGTGGGAAGCGTTCATCTTTCACTGAGAAGAGCCCACACCAAGAAAGGAGTTTAAAATGTCTGGTCAAAGTAGCAATGCTCCCCAGGCAGGGGATATTCAAGAACCACCTGCTCCTCGCAGGATCAGGTCTGAAGTTTGACGTTCACATCAGAGGGCTCGCTTAGAAAGGCCAGCCTCAGAAGAAAGCCAGGGACCAGCGAGGTCCACACAGATATCCAGATTGATTGATGCATATGAGGCAAGGCTCCACGAGCAGAGGGAGTCTTCTCGCAGGTACGAGGCTGAGAATGCTCGCCTGAAAAGAAGACTGGAAAGACTGGAGAGGGAGCTTCGTCCTGATAACAGGAGACATCCATACCGCACTCCTAGCCCTTAGGCGAGAAAGTCTCGCAGCCGAGGAAGGAGCCCTAGGCGAGGATCTCAAAAGGTCAAGGGAGACGAATCAGACGACGACCTTCGCGAGTAGCTGCAAAGAGCTCGTCGTCATCAGAGCCCTGCTCGCAGTAATGAGAACATACGAAATCTGGTCCGCAGGGAGAGAGACCAACATCCTGCCCACCACAGAACCAGATCGACCCAAGAACTCGCTAGGCGAGCTCTCAAAACCCAGATGAAGTCACCATTCACGAGGGAAATTGAGGAAGAAGAAGCCCCCAAGAAATTTGCCATTCCAAGGTTCAAAATTTATGACGGTAAAACTGATCCCATTGATCACGTCAGGCAGTACCGACAGTCCATGACCCTCTGGAACCATCGGGACGCGCTAATGTGCCAGATTTTTCCATCGAGCCTGCACGACGTAGCACAGAAGTGGTTCGAAAGGCTCCCCCACCGGTCAATCAGGAGCTTCAAATCCTTGGCCGAGCTTTTTACGGCTCGATTTATTACCAGTAGCTCCCATCCCAAAAGGATGGATGCTCTGCTAACAATGAAGAAAATGCCTCAAGAGACCCTCCGAGACTACGCAAAGAGGTACTGGGAGTTATTTAATGAGATCGAGGACTGCACAGAGGAAGTGGCAGTGGCCTCTTTCAAAATTGGGCTCCCTGATTCTTCCCTTCTATACTAATCCTTGACGAAGAAGGAGGCTACGACTATTAACGACCTAATGGCTCGCATCGAAAAGTACGCTAAGGTGGAAGATGTCACCCGCCTCAGTACAGGAGAAAACGGTCGAGCTAAACTCACTACCAAGGGAAGTGACAAAGCTGAGAACCAGAAGAAAGGAGGAAAGAACGGGGGCAAAAACGGCTCCAAGAACGGAAGGAACAACGATGCGTCGAAAGCATTCTAGGCGCTTAACACCATCTTCAAAGAACTAATTTATAAAATTCTCACGAATATCAAAGATGAGCCATTCATCAAGTGGCCCAGGAAGATGGGGGGAGATCCCTCGAAGAGGAACAATGCGCTAAGATGCGCTTTTCACAAAGAAGGAGGACATAAGACTGAGCATTGCAAAGCTCTTAAGTCTCACCTCGAGGAGCTGGCCCAGTCTGGGCATTTGAACGAGTTTGTAGAGAAAAGGGCAGAGAAAGTGGCTGCCAATAAAGAGGCGAGACCTCACAACGTGCTGGAAGATGACGTTGGACATGAGTTCGCGGTAATTCACGAGGCATCTGATGCCAGGCAGATACAAGGTAATTCAGCTTGAATGGAGATGATGAAACTTACAACAATGATGCAGGCTTTTCAGATCGATCCAGCAAAGTCACAGTGAGGAAAACGTCGATGAGCAGATGACATCAACTATAACAAGCATATTGTCTTCACAGATGAAGATCTGGTGGGAGTGAGGACCCCACATCATGATTCTCTGATCATTACACTCAGGATAGCCAATTTTGACGTCGACAAGTTGCTCGTCGATCAAGGTAGCTCGTCTGAAGTAATGTATCTAGATCTATTCAGAAAATTGAAGTTAAGCGTCGCCGACCTAAAGGAGGCTACTGTACCTTTGGTTGGCTTCGCTGGAAAAATAAATATGCCCCTGGGAAAGATTGTACTTCCAGTGCATCATGGAAACGTCTCCAAGATGATTAAGTTTTTGGTAGTTGACATCGACTCACCATACCAGGCCATCCTCGGCAGGGGATGTCTTCATGCGATGAAGGCAGTCTCCTAAACCTACCATCAGAAACTCAAGTACGTAACCGAACGAGGAGTAATGGAAATCCACAGTGATCAGGCAATGGCGAGAAGGTGCTTCATAGCAGCCATCCATCCAAAGCCAGAGAAGAAGTCCGAGCAGCCCAGCGAGAAAATTGAAGAAGGTTTGACACCTTCTAAATAACAATTAAAGTATGGGAGACCTGGAGTAGAGGAGACCAGGCTCCTCCCCTTCGAGCGGGTCGTCGAGGACCTGGTAGAAGTTACGACTGGAGATGGAGACCGTAATAGAGTCTTCTTAATTGGAGTGTCTCTTACCAACCAGGAACAAAAGGAACTGATAACCTTGCTGAGGAGCAACGTAGCTGTTTTCGCGTAGGAACCATACGAGCTACCTGGAATCGATCCTAGTATGGTCTGTCATCAGCTGCACGTCGACCCCACCTTCAATCCAGTCACGCAGAAGGCACGACGAATTGCACCCGAGAAGGCTAAGGCGGTCAAAAAAGAAGTTGAAAAACTGCTGGATGTAGGATCCATACGGGAAGTACAATTCCCCAAGTGGCTATCCAACCGAGTAGTAGTTTCGAAGAGCAATGGAAAGTGGAGAGTTTGCATCGACTTCACTGACCTCAACAAAGCATGCTCTAAAGATAGTTTCCCCCTCCCAAAAATAAACCAACTAGTAGACGCCACCGCAGCTCACGAGCGAAGGAGTTTCCTGGACACATACTCACGGTATCACCAAATACCCTTATATGCCCCAGACCAGGACAAAACAGCGTTCATCACTACCGTTGGGTTATACTGCTAAACAGTCATGCCCTTTGGTCTCAAGAATGTAGGGGCAACATATCAGCGGATGGTTACCAAGATGTTCAAAGATCAGATGGGAGACACCATGGAGGTCTACATCGATGACACCCTCGTTAAAAGCAAGAAGAGGGAGAATCACCTCTCAGACCGGTCAAACACCTTCAAAATTCTCAGGAAGTACCGAATGAAACTTAATGCAAGCAAGTGTTCTTTTGGTGTCCAGCCAGGAAAATTTCTTGGGTACTTGGTCAGTAAAAGAGGCATAGAAGCTAACCCAGACCAGATCGATTCCATTAGCAGGGTACAACCCCCCCCCCCCCCGCACAATCCGAGACGTACAGAAGCTCACTGGTATGCTCGATGCCTTAAATCATTTCATCTCTAAATCTTTCGAGAAGTGCAAGCCTTTCTTCCAGCTTCTAAAGGGGAACAAGACAGTAGAATGGAGCCCAGACTGCTCGCAAGCATGCTCGAGTCTTACTTAAGCTCTCCACCGCTGCTCGTCATACCACAGCAGACAGATTCTTTGTACCTATACCACTCCGTGTCCAATCACACTGTCAGCTCTGCGCTAATATACGAGGTTGCAGGAATCCAGCACCTCGTTTATTACGCGAGCAAAACCTTACTGGACGCCGAGCAAAGGTACCTACCATTTGAGAAGCGCGCCTTTGTACTAGTAGTAGCCTCGAGGAAGCTGAAGCATTATTTCGAAGCTCACACTATCATTGTCCTTACATCGCATCCCCTTAAGGCAATCCTAAGGAAAGCGGATTAGTCGGGAAGATTTTCTAAGTGGTCAGTCGAGCTCGATCGATTTGACATCCAATTTCAACCAAGGACAGCTGTCAAGGGTCAGATCCTCGCTGATTTCATAGCCGAATTCACGGGCGAAGAACCCTCCGACCAACCTCAACCCGCAAGACAAAAGGGGAAATAAGAAAAAGAGGAAACCAAGAAACTGTTTGTTAATGGAGCCTCCAACTCGAAGGGGGCAGGGGTAGGCATTGTCCTCATTACTCTAGAAAATACAATCCTTGAACAAGGAATCAGGTTTGGATTTGCAGCCTCCAACAATGAAGCGGAGTACGAAGACCTAATAGCCAGCCTCCAAAAAGTGCACACTCTGGGAGCAAAACATTTACAGGTGTTCGGCGATTCCCAACTAGTTTCCAATCAGATAAGCGGAGATTACAATGCAAAAGATGAAAGGATGACAACTTACCTCACCTTAGTGAAAAAACTAATGTCGAGCTTTGAAAAAATCAACATCCAGCAGTTTCCCGGGGGCAAAATAGTCACGCCGACGCCCTAGAAGCCCTGAGTTCGGCAATTGACTCCGACCTAAAAAGAACCATCCCCATTGATTTCCTCACTCACCCGAGCATCAATCGCAACAGCAAGCCAACGAACGTCGAACAGGTACTCCAGGTGGGATCAGCCCCCAGTTGGATGGACCCCTTAAGGGATTATTTAAAGGATGGCACGCTCTCGGGCGACAAGAAGACTGCCCACCAGATAAGAGTCAAAGTTGCTCGCTTTCACTTATCCCCAAAAGGAAACTTGTATAAGAAATCCTTCTCCGGTCCCTACCTCAAATGCGTCCACCTAGGAAATGTCGAGCAAGTGCTACACGAGCTTCACGAAGGAGTCTGTGGAAGCCATATTGAAAGAAGATATCTAGACTTTCGAGCAATGAAGGAAGTCTATTGGTGGCCATATATGCAAAGGGACTCTGCGGTATATGTCCGCAAATGCCTGAAATGCTAACTTCACGCTCCTATGGTCCACTAACCCGCCAGCGATCTAAAATCCCTGTCCAGCCCATAGCCATTCGCCCAATGGGGAATGGACATCGTGGGACAGCTACCTACCGCCAATGGAAATCTCAAATATCTGTTGGTCGCAACTGACTACTTCACCAAATGGATCGAGGCAGAACCCCTAGTGAACATCCGAGATGCTGATATGATGAGGTTCATATGGAGGAATATAATCACTCATTTTGGCATCCCTAGGACCATCATCACTGATAATGGAACACAGTTCGAAACGGGCTCCTTTCAGAACTTCTGTAACGAATACGGTATCAGACACTACTTCAGTTCGGTAGCCTACCCTCAGAGCAATGGCCAAGTTGAGGCTTCCAACAAAACTGTTATCGATGGATTAAATAAGCGATTGGAGCGAGCCAAAGGCGCATGGGTAAATGAACTACCTCACATCCTATGGGCATATCGAACCATTCCTCGGCAAGCAATAGGAGAAACCCCATTTTTGCTGACATACGGCATGGAAGCAGTCATTCCACTCGAAGCAGGTTTGTCGACAATGATGACCAACCTTGTCGACCAAGGCCATAATGATGTAGCATTGCTCGCTGAGCTCGACCTAGCCGACGAGCACCGGGAGCTAGCCCTAGTGAAACTAGCGAGCTACCAACAACAGCTCGCGAGGCATTACAACAAAAGGGTTAACCAGAGGGCATTCCGAATTGGGGACTATGTTCTAAGGAAATTCCTGGGCAACGCAGTAAAACCATCAGACGGCAAGCTAGGCCCCAACTGGGAAGGACTCTTTAAAGTAACCAGAGACGACCTGCAGGGCGCCTATCACTTGGAAATGATGGAAGGCAAAGAAATAGCACGAGCATGGAACGCAGTCAATCTTAAGAGATTCTATTTTTAGATCTTTCTTTTATTCTTTTGTTATGAAGCTAGAAGATCATTTCCCTTATCATTAATGAAAGTTATTTAATTGGTTACATTCTGATGAGTAACAGCTGCATTTATCGCACATTTTTTCCAAATAACAGGCACATTGATCACTACACTATAGCAGGGCAATATCCCTCCTCAGGTCATCGTTATGAAACACGAAGGACCTCTTAGCATTGACCCTGGCAATATATAAAGCCATACAGGGGATCCTTAGGCAATATGACCAAATTTTATATTGGTCATCAAACCTACTTCGGTTAAGTAAAACCCTGATCGGATAAGGCATCCAACACAAGGTGTGTCCTTGCCAATTGCCCCACTTAGGCCTAAGGGAGTGTGAGGACACGGCCTAAAAGGTAAAGTGGTGCACAATGGTATCTCGGTATGATACTGGACTAGGACACTTACATGACCAAAAAAATTAGAAGATCATAGAGCAGCAAAAATATGAAGAATATGATGCACATGTTTAGTCGGTAAAATTATCCAAAACATAAATTTTCATTAATTTATCATATTTACAACAATGGTAATACATGTTTAGTCGACGAGCTCGCCCAAAGTATTTACATTACCAAAAATACAAAAAACAACAAACTGACAAAGTCTCAATGGGGGTGAGGCCTTTAAGCGAGATAATCAGCCACTCGAGCTCTTCGTCCATCGTCAGGAGCAGGAGCTAACTCTTCTTCAACCTCATTCACATCCGACTCCAATAATTGCCGAGGGATGGCATCGATGGGGATCCATCGATCATCCCTCCTGAAGGGGTTAGGCATCAGGATAGAGGGGGAAATCTCATGGCGATACCAAAGCATCGAGTTCCTCGGGACTTGCAGCTCCTTCAAAGCACTCAGTCATTCCCTGACGAAGGAAAGCTCTTCGAGCTCTGTCAACCTTGTGGGAGCATCTGACCAGCCCTATTCGTAGCCATCAGACCACACTTACCGAGGAACTTTTTTGAACAAGTGTCGTAACCGAGTGACATCCCTCTTAAGCCCAGCAGCGATCACATATGCTCGACGTATGTCGCCACGAAGCTCATCCATCTCCCTCTCGCGAAGCTCTTCCATTTCCCTGTCTTGGCTCCTGGTGCTCCTGCCAGCTCGTGCCGATGAAGAACCCTGCGACACAGGAGAAATATCACTCCGACCAGCTATGGATCACGATGACGAGGAACCCTATAATACTGATGGAGCAGTGCTCGGCGCATGCTCCTTAAGTTGTGAGACCTCTCTCCTCAGAACCCCATTCTCTTGCTGAAGCATCTCACCAACCTGGTTGATATCGAAAGCATCAAGAAGCCTCGCTCTCAGCGTATTCACTTCTTCTTGCACTGAACCCCCAACCTCTTCCATCTCCTGGAGCATGTCCTTCAGCTTGGCCACAAGTTCAGATTGCCCCCTTATACTTCTGATTCCTAGACCGAAGGGATTTGCAAAGTCTAACGAAGGCCTGGCGAACCTCAGGACTCGCATTAGGACCAAGGGTCATGCCCAGTTTAGAAGTAGCAGGAATGTAATCATCAACATCAATCGACTACAAACAATAAGAAGACAAGGGAGAGAAGAATACATATCAGTGCACAGAGAAATAGAAGCCTTTTTCATTAATGAAGGTTGAAATTACATCGAACAGAAAAAAGAAAGTTTACAGACAGAAAAAACTAAAAATACAAAGCAATCATAGCAGGTAACTAATTAGCAACCTCAGGTGGCCCAGAGGTTGATGGCCCTTTCCCCTTATCGGCATCAACAGGAGCACCGCCCTCGGCAGGGGTGATCTCTATCGCCTTAACAAGAGAAACATCAGCAGGGGTCGCTTGAGGAACAGGATCAGAGCCTTCAATGGCTGGGGCAGGGTCCTCATCTATGACTAGCCTCGATCCTGGGTCGTGCTCGTCATAAAGGGGAGATGCAACATCCACTCCAATAGCTATAAGGGCCCTGTTCCAGCCCTTCTTGAAGTTCAGACGGCTAATATAGCCTATCTGAACTTCAGCATCTTCGTATGCTGCAGCCCAATCAGAATTATAGGAGTCCTCCTTGGCAGTAACAGCCTCAGACTCCTTCTTCTTTAGCTCTTCAGAGAGCACCCTGTTCTCCTCCACAACAGCAAGTTTGCTCGAGCAAACCAAATCATAGGCCTGCCTCAGCTCCTTCAGGTCCTGAACTGCAGCGTCCTTCTCCTTGTTGGCAGTAGCAAAAGCCAGGTCAGATGAAATCCGAGCAGAGTCCACGGCTTTAAAACTAGCTTCGAGCTCTTTAACCTTTAGCTTCAAGGCAGCGTTTTCCTTCTCCAGCTCGCTATTTTTTTTCACCAGCTCATCATGTGAACGATACAGCACGGCGAAGTCAGTAACAAACTGCAGAAAGAAGAAGATGTTAAAAGTGAAAAAATGATGAAGTTCATAAAAACATGGGAGAAAAGGGAAAAATCTTACCAGAGCTAGCCTTGACTAGCCTGAAGGGACAATTGCTCAGACCCTACCGCCCTTTGGCGATCAGCTGGGAGGACAGCTCTCTCGAGCAAAGCGGGGGCCAATTGAGGGGAAATTATAACAGAAGACCCCTCGAGCAGCGCGGATACCGAGACCAAGGCTTGCCTGGCCTTCGTCCTCGCTTTAGCCCTCCTCTTCTCCTCTTCTCTCTCGTTCTCTTTCTTCTTCCTCTCCTCTGCCCTCCTCCTCTCCTCCATCTTCTTCTTCTCTTCTTCCTTTTTTCTCTCTCTCTCCCTTATCTGCTCCTCTTCCTTCCTCTTTCTCTCCTGCTCTTGGGCAGAAGACTGGGAACCAGTAGCCACAGCCCCAGAATTAGATTTTTGCTTCTTTGACCTTTGTGCAAGAAGCACGTGGTCCTCATCATCATTATCCCTGATTAAGTTCTTCCTTGGAGGAACCATCTCCTCGCTTGAACTGCTAGAAGTGCTTGACGACCCTCGAGCTTCAAAAACCTCCCTAGATCAGAGGAACTGCTACTGCCAGAGCTCTCTCCCCGCAAATCACTTATAACTCCTACATTATCACTCTCAGAGCTGATCTCTTCCTCGTCCAACTGGATAGGACCCGCAGAAGTCTCTTTGAATAAGTCAAACTCTGGGATACTGTCCACAGGCCTTGCTATGAAACTGGAGCCAACGTTCTTGTACTCGAGCAAAAAAGTAACAGATCTGGGATGTTCGCTGTCACCCAAAGGCTCCCTGATATTCCAATCCTTTATCAATTCCGAAAGATGAACCTCGCTGAGATCAGGTTCCAAGTTCTTTTACCTCGCTGCAAAAGAAGAATAGAGAAGAATAAGAAGGATCACAAATCAACAAAAATCGAA
The DNA here is from genome assembly GCA_949130495.1 of Sambucus nigra. NCBI lineage: Eukaryota > Viridiplantae > Streptophyta > Magnoliopsida > Dipsacales > Adoxaceae > Sambucus > Sambucus nigra. The sequence goes on along the minus strand of OX422218.1, from coordinate 509,961,359 downwards.
GCAACAGAGCAATGTCTACCTATGTATTCTTCCCCATAAAAGGGAACAGTGAACCTCTCAGATCTCAACACCTCAAATTGGGGAGAAAACTACCAGTTTCTGTCAAGGAAGCCTTCTTTCCAATAGTCCTTATGGGAATCAGGTAGGTTTACTACCAATACCCTATCAGGGCTCTTGGCTTTGAGATAAAGAACCCCAGAGCTAGTTCGAGAGAAGGAATAGCAAAAACAGACCTCGGTGAGTCCTAACCTAGTACCATACAACTAATTTATTCGATGTATGCCATTAACTATTTTCCACACATTGGGCGAGCATTGTGCGGGAACAATATTGAAATAGCCAAAAAAATGCAAGAACAAATCATTGGGAGGAAAGGTGAGTCCCCTCTAGGAAAGCAACAAAATATGGATCCAGTGGGCGTCATCTATCTCTCTAACGTTTCTAGGAGGGGAAGAGCGACACTCAATATCAACCCAATCAAGGACGTTATAAAACTTCCTAAATTCAGAGATCGACCTATTCCCAATCTTCGCCATTGGGAAACCCTAGAAAAGCTACAAACTCAAAGAGAAAGTACAAAGAAAAGGCACAGGAAACTTACAAAGATAGAAGATCGATTCAAGCGATGAAGAAGCACGAGCCCAAACAACTAGGAAGCGATGAGAATGGAGATTGAGAGAAGAAGGTATGAAGTGCTAGAGCTCACAAAAAATAGAAGAATGCTGGAAAGACTAAAGCGACGATAGAAAAGTGGATATTCCAACAAACCTTCAAATTCTGCTAATCATAGTGCACAACAAACGAAGCGGGTGCCGCCAAAATCAACTTCACAGGTTTTGAAGAATTGCAAAAAAGACATTATGGCCAATCATTTAAATTTATTGAGCCCAAGAGCATGGCCCAAAAAACTTAGGGGCAATTGTGGGTACCCAGAATTAAGACCATGGGCCTGGACGAGTAGCCCATTTCTGGCGGCTCAAAGTCCAGGCCCCCCATTTCTCATTTAACTGTCCGATCTCTTCCCACGTTCTCATTAAGGGAGGTTATAGGGAGAGATGGAAAACGTGGGGGAATCCAACACCCCCTCTTACCTGAACACGCATGTATATATTGAACCCTAGGTCCAGGACAAAAGGACAAGTTGTATTCTCTGTAATCACTCTCTGGAGTATATAGAAATAACATCGACTGCACCACCGTGGACGTAGGCACTCCTTTGCTGAACCACGTACATCCTTTGTTGTGTGATTGTCATTTTACATTCTTGTTTCCTACTTGGTGATTGCCTTTCTCTTATCTGTTTATGTTGCATAATAATTGTCACCACACCCACTATTTCAATTTTTTTCCTATTATTTTTTCATACAATATTCAATTTTGGCTCTTTTTTTCATGCAACAATCATTAAAGATAATTTAAAGCCAATAAAACATAATCATTTATAATCTAAAATTATATTGACCATTGGTCAAACTCATACATATAATGATGTCAAAAAATTACATCAAATGACAATCCATCCTATTAGATCAAATGATGTCCAAAACTCCTCAACGTCAAAAGTTGTCTAAGAAGCTATATGCATCAAATAAACACCAACTATATAAATCCAAGCACCCGCGAAAATAACTACTCCAAACAAATCCATCACCATTCTGAACAAAATATTAAATAAATTATTATTAATATGACTTTAAAAGATAATAACAATTCATAACATAATAACCGTTAAAAATTAATCTTAAATTGTGAAATTTTAGTTATATTTATTTCTTTCCTTGTATTTTATTTTTGTCATTTAACAATTTGCATTTTACTTTTTATTTTTTGCTTTACTTTTGGATTGTTTTCGGCATTGTTTGGGATTGTTTTAGGGACTGTTTTGAGACTATTTTGGGCCTATTTTAGGACTATTATGGGCTTGTTTTAGGACTGTTTTGGGTTGTTTTACGATGGTTTTGGGCCTCTTTTTTATTCTTTTGCAGCAATTTATATATTGTTTCAACCACTAATTGTTATTTTATTTTTTTTCCCTATATCTCAGAGGTATGGTTATATGAGATATCTGAGGAAAGTGGTGATTGACAACATGGACTTGAAGGATATCTTTGAAATGGTTGGTGATTCGAAGTGATTAATGTTGATGTTTATTTTTGTGATAGTAAATTCTACTCATTATATTCTGTCCATATTTAAATTCTTAGTGACCATTGATTTATTGTGTTTTCCCCATTATTGTTTCTTGCAATGTTACAAATTACTTAGGTTTATAAATAATTACAGGGCCTGACGTTTTACATTTTTCATCCACCAATTCCTAATTTTCAAATGAATGTATATTTGAAATTCTCAATTTAGAACAATTATTAATTTCAGAAAATTTAGGCAGAGTTTCCTTTATTTATTCCTCATATCCAACATGTTTTAACATTATAATAAGCTCAACAATGATAAAAAGATATGCAACTATATACTTAGAAGTTTGAAATTTAGAACAACATTCGAATTCGTGCAGCCCGTGACTATACGAGTTGTTTGTATACATTTTTTTGATCACGTATGAGGTGTTTTTGCCTATTTTCCTTATGTTTTGTAGTTGTTTTACGTTTTTCATTCACCAATTCCCGATTTTCAAATGCACGTATTAAATATATATAAGCTCTTTTAATATTCATGAAATACACCAATCCCCAATTTTCTTTATTTATTTGTGAAATCCAACTTGTTTTAACATTAAAATGAACCCAACAACAACATAATCTACAACTAAACCTCCACCAAATCCCTTCCACCAACTAGACATATATAAGCTCAAAAATCATATCGTCCACAACTAAATTTCTAAAGAATATTACAAGTTTTAAAACCTAAAAAAATTCGGAGAGTCTACTTTATTTTTTGAACATTTTAAAAACACATGCTACTATAAAACTTATTTAAACTTAAATTCAACATCTAACAATAATATATAGATGCCCGCATGGACATAAACATCATATACATGTAAAAACATGCTAGATCGCTTAGGACATAATCAAATAAGAACATCTCGGGGGTCAAAATAAAAAGTGAATATCATGACATTAACTTAAATAAGTATCCGAGTAGCGACATACCTGTCTCCTCCGTATGCATTGACGTGTCCATGTCTTTCATATCACCGAAAATGATCAATTGTATTACATGTAACACAAAAAAAGAAATACAGTATTCAAACGTAATGCGTGCAACATAAAGAAGAAATCATTAGCCAAATGTAATTCATATAATACTGCATGCTTTCAAGTCTAAGTTTTGAGATTTTTAAATTATCTTCACATTCTCAAATCAGGAGCCCCATCCTATGAGTTACATTGGTCGCATACAATATGTTATTAACCCTTTTCGAATCATTTAGTGGTTTATTTGAGTTTTCACCTTTTAAAGACATGTTTTTAAGCCTAAGTATTGAGATTTGGAAATTATTATCAAATTTTCAAAGAGGGACTACCATAACTACTCAGTCGACCCTTAAGGTTTTTGTGTCTATTACAGGTCAGTTTGGAGGGTATTTTGTATTTTCTCCCTTTAACGACATGTTTTCAAGACAAAGTCTTAAGATTTGAAAATTATCATCGTATTCTCAAATCAGGAGTCTCGTGACTACACGGTGAGTTCCTACAAGAGCTATGGGTTATGTGCAAGGTGTTTGTGTCTCGTACGAGGTCGTATAGGGATTATTTCGTGCGTTTGTCCTTTAATGAGTTTCCAAATTGCAAATTATCGATGTATTCTTAAAACTATGAGTCCCATGAATACATGTTATTTCCTATGAGTTATATTCGTCTCATATGAGGTTTCTTGGTTCTTTGGATTTTTTTCCCTCAATTCCTCAACCTGTGAGTCACATGACTCCATTGGTTTTTTCTACAAGTTATCTTACTCTTGTATGAGGTGCTTAGGAAACTTTCTAGCTTGTTCTATTGATAATTTGGCTTTCAGCCAACAACGCTCAATTTTCGACCAAATAACTTAAAATTTTTAAATTTCGATGAATTTCACAATTTGTGAGTCACATGACTAAATGGGTTGTATTTACAATTTACATTAGTCTCGTGTGAGAAGTTCAGACTTCTTTCTGGGTTGTTCTATTTTTATTTTCTTTTTTGAACCCCCAATGCCAAATTTTCAATGCCAAAATATTATAATTTTCAAGTTTGCATCAATGTCTCAACTGGTGAGTCCCATAACAACACATGTCATTTCGACAAGTTACATTAGTCCCATGCGAGGTGTTAGAGCCTCTTTTTAGATTATTTTCTTGTTATTTTATGTTTTCTCACCCCAAAGACCAATTTTTAAGTTTAAGGATTATAATTTAAAATTTTAGATCAAATGCTCAAACTATGAGTCAGAAGACTGCACTGGTTTTTTCTACAAGTTACATTAGTTCTGTGTGAGATGCTCATACCTCTTTTGGGCTTGTTCTAATATTAACTTGAGTTCTTACCATAACATCATGGGTTGTTTCTACAAGAACATATATTTTGGATTGGTTAATGCTTAAGAGCAATGTTTTACACAAAAAATAAATTGGTGGATGAGTGCCCCCACCACCTCCGCTCACAAGAAAATAAATAAAAATAGTTCTAAAAAGGCTGCCTACACAATGAGTTAAAGAAAATGACCCATTCTACATATGAAATTAACAACATAATATTGGTCCATTTGTGTTTTCATACAAATGCAAAGTCTAGGAGAAGATTCGTTGACCTATATAAACCATTTAATCTAATCCAAGAATAGTTGTGGAATTGGTCATCGTTAAACGATGAACTGAATTCCATGTATTGAGAATTTTCAACTAACTGATATTCGTAATCCCATTAAAAATGGATATATTTCGCCGCATTCAAATGAGATAGAATGAACATCCACACCAACCAATAATTTGATTGAACTAATTAAAATTAACAATCCATTTGAATCATAATTTTTGAAAAAGACTTTGAGTCACTCGAAATGCACCCATATGTAATCACAAATCAGGGTCATCAAAACAATTATCCCCTAGTTACCACTCTCTCAAAACATGAACCCAAATAAAATGGTTAAGAACTGATTATCATCATTAATTTACGAGCAATGAATGATTAATTTGTCAATAATTGAATTATTAAAACATCCAATAAACAATTAAATAGTTGGATCATAAACACGAATTGATTGAACTCGTGTCCAAAGCAAAGAAACACGTGAGGGTTATCATCAAAATCTTCCACTAATTGAAACCTTACATACACATAGGCATGTATATATTTAAATATACAAAAAATAAATATTCATAATGCACATATATACATGAAAACATACACAAACTCACACACGGTAATAGAATAAAATAGCTAGGTATTTTCATAAAAAATAGAATGATGAAGTAATTTCTAATGTTCAAGTATATTTCAACTGGAATCCAGTCTTAGTCATTTGAGCAGCGAAAATCCCATGTGATACAGCCCTAATCATTCAGAGGTTCCACCGGGGAAAAATATATCTGGATATTAGAGAGTTTAATATCATATTTAAATATATTCTTAAAATTATATGGTAATTTAAAGAACCATACACTCATCGGAGTTTTCAATAAGCCAATGTACAAACAAAGTTGCATTATAATGAAACGTCATTTAACTTTTTCTAACTTTGGCAGGTCATCGACATGCTAAATTTGGTTTTCAGTTATTTAATCCGAGTATGATCTTTACTAATATGTTCGTAATCAAACTTTTCACATTTCAAGACCTAACACATAAATTCATCAAAATGATTTGTTTATTCATACCTTGCGATCGAATATTGTTTCCTTTGCCGCCCTCATACATACGGATGATGAAGAATATAATCACCTCAATTAAGTAAACAATCCAAGCTTCTAAGATTGAAAATCCATGGTAAAATGAGAGTAATAATGTAATGAAAGTATAACTAGCAGAAGAGATGAAAAACAAGGAAGATACATGTTTAAGTGGTTCAACCTTGACCTACGTCCACTGTGCAAAAAATTATTAATTCCCCAATAAATTATGGTTGGAATCTATTAATGAGTTTACAAGCCTTATTTCATCTCTATGTCTCTACAAAAGTATTTCGGCAGTGTGATAAAATGGTTTAAAATGTGCCATCCCCTGTGAAGGTGATGACCTGGTTCTTCTATAGTGTGCAGTGTCACCCCATATCTTGTTGTATGTGTGAATGAGCTCAGTGAACTAATAAGAGTGAGATGGTTGTCCTGTGCACGTGCATGTCATAATGATCTAATATTCCCACACGCGGGACTGATCTATTAGAATACTTTAATCGACGTGTTCCATTGATGTCTAAATCACATGTTCCTAGTGATTTTTTAATGTCAGTATTGAAAGGTCTTGGCAGGCTGAGACTGATGAGGTGTCCTTTCTTGCAGACGGGGACGAGATTGATACCTGTTACCAAAATTCAAGGATTAATCTTCGCCTGATGACATTGAACCAGGTAGACACATGGAAGAGCTAAGACTTGAAGATGTCATGTTATGAGCGTAGAAATAACTTCATGATCCTCCATAAATATTCTACAGATAGGGTCTCGGAGGCCTAGGATTTTGTACCTAGCCTATAATGATGTGGGCCCATAAAAGGACGGGTGTGAGATGCACTAAGAGGAGGCACACTTCTGGGTTGAATCTAATCCTGATGAGGTCATACTTATCTATATCAATCACCCTTAGACCTAATTATTCAACATATATGGGAGGCTAAGGTGTAAAGTCATCCATTGTCTTTCAGTAAGATGTCCTCTCAATGGCAGAGGGCGTCTTGGTAATGTGAGTGGGATAGAGAGGTTTCATAGATCTCATTTATTAGTTGAAGCAGAGATGTCACATTCACATCCCCAAATGAACACCTATCAGTTTGTGGGTGATGTGGCATGTTACCAAATAAGCGGAGGCAACATGCGTCATAAAGGCTAGTGACCTAATGATTTCGCATGGGAAATTGTATAAAATCATTTCAATGTTTAAAGGACAAAACCCAATTTTTACTATGTAAAATCTTCGATCAGTATGAGACTCCCCTCTAAGGACAAGAGGGCTTTCATTAGTCAGGTAGTTGTTGAGGTTTTCGTATATCAACAAATGTTTAAGATCAGTCTTCTACTGATCCATCCCAATGCTAGGGAAATTTTAGCAAGAATTCGTATTTCCCCTGGCCAGTTAACCCCTATTACAATAAAGGACACTACTTGGGGTAATCCAGCTATGGAATCTAGGGTTTAAAGACGACCTTCTAGTTGACGTGTTTAGAGCATGTTACACCATATCTACCATAATGGTTGCATCGTGCTATTTCCACCTTGTAGCTCTGCGCTCTAATAAGAAATGTGTACATATAAACCAGATTTCCAACCATGACTATAAGCCTTGGTACTTTTTCATTTCTGGTGACTGGGAGTTCGACAGCGATGTCCCATCTAGTGTTGATGATACAAGAGTCCCCCAGAAGTGGGATAATGTTTCAATAGATCCCAACTTGATCTTCGGCTCAGTATAGATTCTCGTACGAATACTTACCTTTTGCGTACCTCTAACAAGGATGAGGGGTTGGTAATCTTGGAGGATTTAATGGATCCTGCCCTTCTGTCCAAAACTAGAGTGGAATCACTTAATTGAATTACTTAAGTCATACATAAATTTTTATTTTATCATAGTACTTTCCCAATCTGATTTAGCTGACCTGATTTATTTATTTCCTTTATATAGAGTTCAAAAGGAATTTCTATTGAAATTTGGTCAATGGAAACCCCTATCATAAGAAATATCATATCTCATCTTACCGAGTAAACCACTGTTCCGACACAGCCTTGAGAAAAGACAACTACAAGTGGTCCCTCTATCGACGAGGGATATAATAAAAGGAAACAGGTGCCTAAGGGTACTGGTGAAAACCCTCCACTTTCTTATAAGAATAAGAATGACTCCCTTCATTAGACTGTCCAAGATACCACCATCCCCATTTCAGACGACATAGCGACGGTCGCCCGCCTTGCCTAATTTAGCATGACAGTCGAGTCCCTCATTAGCAATCCAAAGATGAGTAGAGAGGCAATAACATCGATTGTCCTGAAGTGTGATAATAGGTACTTTGATGCCCAAGATCCTTCTCAAGTCATTGACTTTGCTCTACATCGGACCACATAGGTAATTATTTTTCTTTCCATTTAATAATTTGTTCAAAGTGTTGTACCGTCCCATATTAACTTGTTCTTTTATCTCTGCAACCTATGATTGTACTCCAAAATGTCCAACTATGGGCAAAGCAGGCCACCCAAAAGATCAAGGCTATCGATACTTCCATATCGGAGAACTCTGGTCTCAAAGAGTAGCTCGAGACTGTAAAGACCAACCATGAGAGGCATATTGTTGAGTTGGGGACCAAACATAAGGAGATGCTAAAAATTCAGAGGCTGGACTACTGGGGCCAAGTTAAGTTATGTCAAACTAAATATGCAAGAGACAGTTAAGGGAAAGGATACCGAGGTCCAAGCGACTGCGAAGAAAGCGATTTTAGATTTAAATGAGTATGATGAATTTTCAGATTACGCAATTTAATATATGGAAAAAGGCGCCAAAACTCCATGACATTGGGGAATGAACATGAGACTAGACTTAGAATCAGCCGACCCCTAGCTCTCTAATGTTACAAAGTCCCTCAATCTGGGTGAACCTACCAAGTTTAAGATGAGGCTGAGGCTGAGGGTCAAGCTTCTACCGTCGATACTACGATGGTGTAACACTCCGCCCGCTCGGGGAGAGCGAACAGAGCGCTACTATTTGATTAAACTAACCAAATCCACAATATAACAAGGTATAGAACATCTAAATCCCACAATAAAACAAGATAAACCACTGATCTCAATCTTCAAATAAAATACAACCAATTCTCTCAAAATAATACAACTATTTATCTCGAAGTAAAACGCTCTATACAACAAAAATAAATACAATCTTCTCATGTATTCTCGAATATTCTTCCCAAAATATTCAAGGTAAAATCCGTCTCCAATTAATCCAAATATCCCAAAACGCGTTAACCTGCCACTAAAAGAACATATGGGGAAGTACACAATACGACCGGAAAGATGCTCAACAAATATTAGCTATGAATAAAGCGTAAAAATAAGAGTACAATTATTCAAATAAAATGCAAATCTCATAAGCATTTTTATCAATATGATTTCTCAATAACACATTAATCCAAGTCACCAAGCCTCACCATACCGTGCCATACTATATCAAGTAGCTGGAATAGTATTTAGCATGTGCCCAACCTCAGTTCAATATTAAAGTCGCACGACAACATGCTCAACAAAAATATAATACCACATAAATCAAAATCAGATTCCAACAAATATTTCCATATTTCCAAAAGAATTTAGCAATTCAAATATGAGTCCAATAATCACATGAAATCAAAGGGAATAACACTCGTGAGATTAAGGAGCATATTGTGTAAAACCCCATACCTTAAACCACCAAAAGAATACCAACATAAATCTTCTCAGAATAGTCAGAATAAGCCATCAAAATCATCTCCCAAATATCCACAAATCATCTCCAAGCTCCACATTAAAATGCCCTAAGAACAGCTCCAAAAACTAAGGCTGAATGAATAAATATAAAGGGGCTAAATGTATATAAAAAGAGAGGAAATAAATGTATGTTTGTTATATATTATTGTGCCAAAGGATGCTTCAAAAAAGGTCACCCACGACCCCTCTGAATAAGGAAAAAAGATGAGAGTTGAAACCAAAACAAACTCTCAAAAAAACTTGCAGCACACGATTTCTACTGGGGTCGACCGATCAACCCCTGGCGTCGATCAATCGATCGCCCAGAAAATCTCGCAGTTCGGTTTAAAAATTTGTAAGGGACAAATATTTAAAAATTCATATAAAATCCGTTTTTACTCCGATTTCGAAACCGTTTGAAATTCTCGTCTCTAAAAATAACATCCAACATTTTTTAGCCATTAAAATAATTTTATCAGAAACATTATTTTTCTTTATATTTTGAAAATACCCCAAAAATTATGCGGGTTGTTACAGATGGTAACCCAGGATATAGATGAGGTAGCTAAGGATGGCATTAATGACTGCGATGGTAACACTTCCAAACCGTCCAATACTTCTGTTGTGCCTGCCGACATTGAGAACGTTAATGTCGTAAACTAGCTTTCATATCTTTGATCGTCTTTATGCCCTTTTTTGTTATGTCATCCTTTAAAAAATCTCGTCTTGGAAAATTGATTGTGTGTAACTAACTTTTAACTAGGTTTTAACATGTTCTTGACTTAATTGAATGAATGGAAGATACATGTTGATTTTTCTTTGTACCAATTGTTGTCTCTTAGCTAAATTTTATCACTAGTTATTTACTGATGTTTACACATGATATTCAACTTTGTCACCATAAATAAAAATAATGTTATATAACCATAATTAAATTATTTTCAATTTTTGTCCTCGCCACTATATGTGATGTTCTGGGGGCGATCGTCCTTTCGGTATTATTGGGAGAGTATGAAGGAGCCGAGACTCCTCAAATACTCTCATATTGCCGCGAGAGACTTATAAACCAATCCACCGTGAAAAATGAGGTTATACAACCAGAATAAAATGATTTTTAATTTTTCCTTCACTACTAAAAGGGATGTTCAAAGGGTGATCCCACCTCTCTCGGCATTATTTGGAGGATATGAAGGAGCCTAGACTAGTTATACACTTTAATATCGCCGAGATAATGTTTTAATTCAACATAATTAATAATGTTCTCACCACAATTAAACGATTTGCAATTTTTCCTTCACAACTAAGAGTGATGTTCAAAGGGTGACCCCATCTCTCGGTGTTATTTGGAAGATATGAAGGATCCGAGACTCTTTATACGCTCTCGTATAGTCAAAGTAGAGATTTAATTCACCATAATTAATTATTTTCTTTTAGTTAGATGTCATACAAACCATTCAGGGACTGACAATAAAACATGATAAGTATGAGGCAACAATTGAACTTTTCATTACATTGTTGTACTTTAGTACAATCTTCTTAACACATCAATAAAATTGAGATTAAAACAATACATTGAACTAAAAAATACATTGGTATTTCACATAAATGACATTAGTAGAACTATTGATATTATCTCTTTTGATGATTTGCATTCCATGGCTTTGAGAATTCGCAATTTTCAAGTCTAAATGTTCTTAGTACAACCTATTCGGTCACTCTGTAGGTCCCGTGCCAATTTAGGGTGTAACTTGTCAGGCTTATGCTAAACCTTCTTTAGGACTAGGTCTCCTATGGCTAAAGGGTGAGACTTCACTCTCTTGTTATAGAATCTTATCTTTCTCTATCGGTAAGCCGACAGTTTAACCGTAACATCCTCTCGCCTTTCTTCTATTAGGTCCAAGTCCAAACTCCTCTCTTCTATGTGGGCCTATGGGTTGTAAGTTTGGACTCTGTGGCTTGGGAGTCTGAGCTCTATTAGAGTGACTGTCTCAGACCTAAAGGCTAACATAAATGGCATTTCTCGTATCAGTGTTCTCTCTGTTGTAATTCCTTCGCCCAAATTGATGGGTTACCGGTGGTCAACCCAATTTGACTCGAGTGTTAAGTGTGAAGTGCAATGAAACAACCAGTATAATGTTGATAGTCCAACTTTATTTAGTTAACATTTCACTTGTTTAGCATGAAATTATGATTTCAAACATACTATATGAAGGAACCATGGGAAGCGTCCCTGAAATCCAAGCATATAGAGATACAAATGAAAAATAAAATGAATATGTTTACTTGTACTGCTCTCCCAAAATGTGAAACCACACCCAACCTGTCGTAACAAAGATGAAGAAATTGTTTGAACGCCTAGTGGGAAATATACAACAATGCGATATAGTATCGAATGGAAGAAACAAGACTCTAACTCATTATAATTACGTGCACATACAACTACCTTATATATATATATAAGGGTATGGACATGCCTAAAGGCACGTTGATAATAGCAAAACAACAAAATGTTTCAAAATACGTAATTAGAAAAAGACAAATTTCGGTCCCCAACAAAACAAAATGTAGTTTTAAAAAAGTTGACCATAATTTTCCTTGTTTGTAGGACTATCCACTTTGCTAAACAAATAAAAAATATTCCAATAATATTCAATTAATTGACACCTAAATCCATGCTCTTGCATTTACTCATTCTTTCTTTTTCTCGAGGCTTCGCTGAGAAAACTAAGAACATAAATAAGTAAAAAACTTAACTTGTTTACTTCAGCGTGAATGAAAACTAAAAAATTATATAAAAGTCTAACTTATAATGGAAATAAAAATAGAAAATGAAGGACATAGTGTTTGAGAAACACATCGACAAATACAATTAATTAAACATATAACATAGATCAACAAAGCTACAGATACAGTGACATAAAAAATTTAATTTGCTATTTTTCATTTGTTGTTGTCGCGATGCTTTTTAACTTTTATTTAATAAGAATGTATTTGAATATAGAGAAATATAATGACGTTAAGGTTGAATCCAAGAAATTATAAGTCAAACAAGGTAAGGGATCAACAAAAGTGAATAAAAATTAAATAACTTAGTCGATTAAACAGTTTCTTGAGCATTTGTCGTACTTCTTAATGAGGATGATGAGAAGCTATCGATTGGATGTGTTTAATACCTTTAGGGTGATATACCTTTTTAAACAAACTAATAAATCCAAAAATAACATTAAAGTAATAAAAACCTAAAATAGTGTAAGAGAGTTTCCTGTATCATATGAATGTTGACATGCATACTAGAGCCATATCTAAGGGAGTTTTGAACTTCAAAATTAACTTTGTTGTACTTCTCGTTATTTTTATGGGTCCTAGTAGCCCATTTAGTAGAATTGTTTTTCATGTGGATTGTTTCATTGGTCGTTATAGGTTCTTATTATACCAGTCCTTCCATGAATCCCGCCAATGCAAAGATTCAAGAGCACTGAACATGTGTTGATTAAACTTTTTTTTACATCCAAAATCTACGGACATAAAAGAACGTGCAGATTAGGTAGTGATTGATTTTTAAGTCGTATGCCTTAACAATGTTGGAGGTATTTATCTAACAAAAAGTAATAATGTCTAGAAAAATTTTAAATCACTCATTGTTTCAAAATCAAATATGGAAAAAATTTAGGGTGTGTTTTATAAATAAGATGGAAAATAAGCGCCAAGAGTCGATTTCCATGGAATTAAAAACTTGGAAATATTTTCCATGGAAAAAATTTGTTGGTGGAGTTTGATTGCAAATATTTTTCAGGTGGAAAATGTTCTTTTTTCCATCTTTTGTGTTTGGTTCGCAATATTTTCCATGAAAAAAAAATAGAAAATATATATATAAAATCAAAAAATAAAAAAAATCCCAGAAAATTAATAAAAATCCCAAATAATAAATAAATAAATAAATCCAAAATGTGAATAAAACCCCAAAGATAACGAAAAAATCCAGAAAACGAATAAAAATCCAAAAAATAATGAAAAAAATCAGAAAGTGAATAAAAAACCCCAAAATAATGCCAAAAAAAACAAAAAATGAATAAAAACCCAAAAATAATAAAAAAAAAATACTGAAAGTGAATAAAAATCCAAACCCAAAAATAATGAAAAAAAATACAGAAATTGAATAAAACTCCAAAAATAATGAAAAAAAATCCAAAAAGTGAATAAAACCCCCAAGCTAATGAAAAAAATCAAGAAAATGAATAAAACCCAAAAATAATGAAAAAAATTCAAAAAGTGAAAAAAATACAGAAAGTGAATAAGACCCCAAAAATAATGAAAAAAATCCAAAAAATGAACAAATACCCAAAAATAATGAAAACAAATTCGGGAAAGTGAATAAAAATCCAAAAATAATGAAAAAAATCCAGATAGTGAATACAAACCCAAAAATAATGTAAAAATACAGAAAGTGAATCAAACCCCACAAATAATATTTAAAAATACGAAAAAAAAATATAGAAAATAAATATTACCCCATAATGAATTTTCTGGATTTTCTTCATTATTTCTGAATTTTTATTCAATTTCTGGATTTTTTACATTATTTTTAAGTTTTATTCACTTTCGGTATTTGTTTTCATTACTTTTGGATTTTTATTCATTTTTTGGATTTTTCCCATTATTTTTGGGGTTTTATTCACTTTATGTATTTTTTTTCATTATTTTTGGATTCTTATTAACTTTTTGGATTTTTTTCATTATTATTGGGCTTTTATCCACTTTATGTATTTTTTTCATTATTTTTGGGTTTTTATTCATTTTATGAATTTTTTCATTATTTTTTTTTCTTTCATTTTTTGTATTTTTTTCATTATTTTTGGAGTTTTTTCACTTTCTATATTTTTGCATTCTTTTTTTATTTTTTATATTTTATTTTTATTATTTTTGGAGTTTATTCACTTTCTATATTTTTTCATTATTTTTGTATTTTTTTCATTTTCTGGATTTTTTTCATTATTTTTGGACTTTTATTCACTTTCTGTATTTTTTCATTATTTTTTTGTTGTTATTCATTTTCTGGATTTTTTTCATTTTTTTTGGGGTTTTATTCACTTTCTGTATTTTTTTCCAATATTTTTGGGTTTTTATTCACTTTCTAGATTTTTTTTCATTATTTTTGGATTTTATTCACTTTCTAGATTTTTTAAAAATATTTTTGGGGTTTTAATCACTTTCTGTATTTTTTTCATTATTTTTGGGTTTTATTCGCATTCTCGATTTTTTTCATTATTTTTGGGTTTTTATTCATTTTCTGTATTTTTTCCATTATTTTTGGAGTTTTATTCACTTTCTATATTTTTTTAATTATTTTTGGTGTTTTTTTTTCATTTTTTCGATTTTTTCATTATTTTTTGGGTTTTATTCACTTTCTGCATTATTTTTCATTATTTTGGGTTTTTATTCACTTTCTGAATTTTTTGTCTTTCTTTTTGGATTTTTATTAATTTTCTGGATTTTTTTATTATTTCTGGGGTTTTAATCACTTTTTGGATTTTTTTTCATTATTTTTTGGTTTTTATTCAGGTTCGGATTTTTTTGCGTTTTTATTCATTTTCTGTATTTTTTTCATTATTTTCGGAGTTTTATTCACGTTATGTATTTTTTTCATTATTTTGGGGTTTTTATTCATTTTCTAAATTTTTTCATTATTTTTGGGTTTTTATTCATATTTTGGATTTTTTTTCATTATTTCTGGGGTTTAATAGGTTTTTGGATTTTTTTTTCATTATTTTTGAATTTTTATTCATTTTGTGAATTTTTTAAAATATTCTTGGGCCTTTTATTTATTTATTTTATTTTTTTCGTTATTTTAGGAGTTTTATTCATTTTTGTGTTTTTTCATTAATTTTGGGTTTTTACTCATTTTTGGGATTTTTTTCATTATTTTTAGGGTTTTATTCACTTTCTGGATTTTTTTCATTATTTTGGGGTTTTTATTCATTTTCTGCATTTTTTATCAATTTTTTTGGTGTGGTAATTCTTTTTCCTGGAAAATGAATAACAAGGTGGGAGGAGGTTTTTTAATTCCATCTTTTGTGAAAAAAATGGTTACGTGATTTGTTTTAAAGAAATCAATTCCATAGAAAATTTTGTTTATCAAACATCTAAAATATGGAAAATGACTCCATATATTACATTTTTCATGAAAAAATATTGTTATCAAACACACCCTTAGTGTAAAAGAAAAACAATTGCAATAGAGTTTGAGATGGTAAAGTTATGAAACATAACACAGTATTATAGTTAGCTTATCTCAGTTGCTTCTAACTGTCCATCAATGCTTTCAAATAAACTGGGATTTCACATATCGTATATAATTATCCTTACTAATCAGGAATACTTCCAACCCATTAATTTTGATTCCACATTTGGCAAAAGACAGACTTTGTGTATCCGATATTTAGGCTTCATGTTCCTCAAGACCTGTATATGTATGACTTTTTAAGAGTTGAATCTAACATTAATGACAATAGTGATCTAGTATGATGTGTTATGAATCGAATTTGTCGCAACTGTATGATTTTTGGTATGTTTGTTAGATGAGAAAAATTGGAAAATTTAGAGGAAAATATAAAAGAAATTTTTATCAAAAAATGTTTAAATTTTTATAAAAGTCGAAAGTCTTGAAATTTGTAATCCACCGTTCTGAAATTCATCTAGATGCAAGAGAATTGTATTGGAAAAACCTTTTGTACTCAACTGTTACCATAATGTACAACCACAATGACTTCTCGATAAAAAAAAAGTGAATTCACTATAAAAATTAGGGGAGCAAAACTTACAAAAAGTAATCATGCTCATCATAATATCCATATCCCAACAATGGAATATCCATGGAATTAGTTCCCAAACACCCTCTTTCCATGAAATAAATTAATAATTCAAATGAAGGCTTGACCCAAATGTAAATGGAAAAGGGACCAATGTAAAGAGAAATTAAAATAATATTTAGCAAATACTCTGTCTTCTTTTATAAAATCTAAAAATAAGGGAGCATATTTTTTTAATACGGTCATAGTGAAAGAGTAAAATAAACACAAACCTCTGATGTCTAAAAAAATTGAGCTATGACCACCAGTCGGATTTGATGAGAGATTCATTTAGGAAGCTATTAAAATCAATATATGTTTTGAGATATGCTCTGACTAAAAATATAAGATATATTTTTATTGAAAAAACTGACAGATATAGACATCAACCAATTTTTAGAAGGATCAACAATGTTTGGAAGCATCTCATACTTGTGTAGAAGGTTTTTCTCATATTTTTTGAAGGGCCCAATATGAGGGCACTGGTTATGAGATTTGGGAACACACTGGTGGCAAGTTACATGCTTTAGTTGAAGCTGTACTGTAGCAAGTATCTCAGTTTCTGAAGGAAAAGAATTCAACTTAAAGTGTTTTATTAGTCGCAATGGAATATATCAAGAATATGACACACATATTAGTGTTAGTGATAGATGGAGTAAAGAAAATGTATGGATCCAAGAGAAATGCTTTTGGTACCGGGGGTTTTGCACCGGTTTTATCAACCCGATGATGTGGCCACCAGCTGGCACCCATCAACACAACACAACTTAATCTCTTGCTGTAACAGAAATGCTTTGAAGTTAGCCACATCATTAAAATTTACTTTGTCCTTATAAATTTTTTTTTTTTTTGGAAAATATAACTTTGAAGTTAAAAAAAATCAGTCCAACCAAAAAATATAAATACACACTATATATAAATATATGTAAAAAATATATGTTAAAATTATAATTTGTTAAAATACAACAAAATAAAGCACGAAATCATTTTTTTTTACTTAACACAAACTAATTAAAAAACTAAACAATGCGATTATGAATATTTTATTTTTTAACAAACACGATCACGATCCAAATAAAAACGCTACGTGCCATTGAGTCGTATTTTTTTCATAACGTTGGCGCGGACCATTTTTTACTATTCTAAAAATAGTAAAAAAAATATTTTTTTGTGAAATAGTAAAAATAATAGCACTGCTCTTTTTGTGTGGCCAATAAGACTGCTCTTTTGTGACAAAAACAAAATATTTTTCAATGATCAAAATATTTTTTAGTAAAAAAATATTTTAAAACTAGTTTTAATGCAAAAAAATAGATTTTAGCAAAAAATAAAAAATGCCTCTTGTCAAAATAAAAAAAAGTTTTAAAATCGATTTGTTAGCGCTGCTAGTGCGACCCACATCCATTAAGTGATGCGGATCCGCGCCAGTGACAATAACTGATCGCTGACCATTTTTTTAATATGTTGGTCCGCGCCAGTGACAATAATGTGGTTACTGTTTTATGAATGTGGTTCCGCGATAGCAACAATAACCAGTGTCGTAATCGACAAATAAAAATCATGAGTCGGCATAAAAAAATTGTTTTTCCAATCAAATGTCATTTTATGAAAAAAAAAAATTGACGTTAACATGTTTAAAACTTGTTTTATTTTTTTTTGTGTGACACAATATGATTTTGATTTTATTTATCTAACACGCATAATAACCGATTCAAACCGAACATGACCTTCACATTTTTTTACCTAATACGAACACAACTAATAAAAAATATATTGTGATCGTGATAGATAAATAAAATAAAACTGGTATTGTGTCGCATTTTAATTGGGTCTTGTTCATATTTGAAAATAAATGTAGAATATTTTAAGATATTTTGTTCAAAATTAAAATTGAATTTAGAATTGAAAAAAAAATTAATTAAAAACTTAAACATTTTCAATTATATGATATAATTTTTTGATGCACATCCATTAAATGATGCGGATCCGCGCCAACGATAATAACCGATCACTGACAATTTTTTCTAATATGTTGGTCTGCGTCAGCGGTATGTTTAGGTGGTCGGACTCCCTATGCATACCGCTAACGCGGACCAACATATTAGAAAAAATGGTCCGCGCCAGCAGTATGTATAGCTGGACGGACTGCTTATTCATACCGCTTGCGCAAACTATTTTTTTAAATGTAGTAAACATTTTTTTTTTAATGTCGCGTATGAAAAAAAATACAACTCAATGCTATTGGCCACACAAAAGAGCTGCGATATTATTTTTGCTAGTTTTTTTGCTAAAATCAATACGTTAAATACACGCAATATATAAATATATGTCAAAAAATATACGTCAAAATATAGATCAACGTTCGGTTATTGTCGCTGGCACGGCTCTGCATCATTTAACGGATGTGGGTCCGCGCCAGCGGCATTAACAAATCAATTTTAAAAATATTTAAAAAAAATATATATTTTTGCTAAAATCTATACGTTAAATACACGCTATATATAAAAATTGGTCGGCGCCACCGATATGTACGTGGATCCGTATTGAGATTGGTTATTGTCTTATGAATGTGGATCCGCGTCAGCAATAATAACCAGTGTCGCGATCGACACATAAAAATCATGAGTCGACATAAAAAAGTTATTTTTGTTTTTCCAATCAAATTTCATTTTATGAAAAATAATGTTGTTGAACATGTTAAAAATTTATTTTTTTGATTAAAACCTTTTTTATTTGAAAAATAATAATTGCACCGGTTTTGTGCATTTATGTTTTTTATTTTTCGATCAAACTGTTTTTTTTACTTAACACGAATCAATTAAAAAATTACACAATACGATTATGAATCTTTATTTTTTAACAAACACGTTAACGATCCAAATTAAAATGTGACGCAACATTGAGTCGTACTTTTTTATACCGTTGACGCTGACCATTTTTTACTATTTAAAAACAATCGTTTTACTATATTTAAAAAAATAGTTTGCCCCGTAATATGTATAAGCAGTCTGATCATCTATATATCTCACTGACGCGCACCATTTTTTCTAATATGTTGTGTATTAAAACTAGTTTAAAAATTGTCTTTTACTAAAAAAATATTTTGTGTGATTTTTTTTGTGTAAAACTGTTTTTTTTGTAAAAGAATTTTCTCTATCTTTTTTTTTTTTTTTAGAAAACAGCATGTATATATATGTGGCCAGCTCATGTGGCCACATCAGCCGGTAGAGTTATCCGGTTGATTCACACGGTTCCATTAGCAGCCCTCATGGATCCAAAGAACGAAAGGTAAAAACCAAGTGATTGAACCCTCCCCTTAGAGGAATTAAATGGAGAAAAAATCTCGAGTTTTAAATATCCTAGCGGCAGTCATTTCGAGGTTGATATCCTGAACAAAACCAAAACCTATTAGTGTTAGTGAAATTGACACACATAAAAAAAGTGAATGAAAATGGAAAATAAAACCAAAAAATAAAAAATAAAATACAAAATACAAAATCAATCCAACTTAAAATCAAATATGAAAATGGAAATACAAAACAAAGCAACCTCATCCTCCCCACTGTTCTCTTCTCTCAATCAACTTAATCACAACTGGTTCCAGAATTGGCTCACTTTCCAGTCCTTGCTCAATAAAGACACTCAATCCTCATCATCCTCACTGTTCTCATCGATCAGTACCTCTCTCAAGGCTTTCAGAGTTTCACTAGTCACCATCAAACCATAGAGTGGTGGATAGTCTTGTGTCGTCTCAAGTTTCAGGTGAAAATTCTAGGAATCTCAAGTTTGGATCTATGTACGACACTATGCACCGTGGAGAGTTAATGTAAGAATTCAGGGCTGTGACCTCGACCATGGATATCTTTGCGCCACTATCAATTTTTTTTAGTTTTTTATCTCTTGTCAATGTGAGACCCACATGCCCCTCTCTCTTTTTTGACAATACACAAATAAATTGCAAGGTGAGAAAAGAGAATGAACTTTGCACTAAGAGGTGGTAAAGCCTGATTTCCCAAAAAAATATATGAGTGTGGACAAGCCGAGCTACAAAAATTCAAGACATAGCCATTGGATAAAACAATCAAGCCTTAGTGTCTACACCCAGCTAAGAGAATTTTTTTATCCAAGTGCTATCAATGGATCCTTTTTTCAGAAAAGCAGTAAAGCATCAAGCCATTGAAAACCCACAATTAAACCAACCATTAAGACCCAAACCCAATCAAAACACATTTACCTTTCCTTAAGAAGAAATTCCACTATCTAACCATGAAATCGAACAGATTGAAAGCCCAAATAAGAACAAAAATCCCCCAGATCCTCATAAAGATATGGATCTCCCAGTATAGCACTTGAAATATTAAAATAACTGTCGGCTCAGAGAATCATATCACTGAAAGAAATGAACAAGGAAACAATAATTGGGAGATGCTTTGGAGCCTATTGATAAACATAAAGAAATGGGTCATACCTATTTAAGGTGTCCAATTCAAGTATAATAAATAACAAAACACAAAAAATAAGTCGATCCAAAAACATAAACATACATGTATATCTTAACAAAAATTGCCTCATATTCTCAAACCAACACAAAAAATGACCAAAAAAAGTGTGTGTGTGTGTGTGTGTGTGTGTCTTTGTGTTAGAGAGAGAGAGAGAGAGAGAGAGAGAGAGAGAGTAACATTAACGAGTGCATGTCTGTGTGTGTACGAGTGGGGTGAGTGAGATTACCTATAGGCGGGGGAGGAGGAGGAATAGGAGTAGGAGTTGAAGGGGAGAAGATTAGTATGCGGGAGACGGGAGAGGGTGAGGAGACATGGGATGAGGTAGGGGAGAGTTTTGTGGAGGGTGAGGCGGCATGGGATGAGATAGGATTTGGTTGGGGGCGAATGAGGGAACGGGAGAGGGTAGAAAATTGGTGCATTTTTTTATGTAGTTTTCATCATTTTCAATGTAATATGTTTTTCATATGACATGGACCTTAGATCACATCTCGATCGTTTGATCATTTTACTATTCAAACACCCTCTCCCATATTATATATATACATATATACATTTAATGCATGAGACACTTTTTATTTCCAAAACATGATTTATCCCGATTAATTAACCTTAAACTCATTAACGAATTATTTCTTTTTTAACTTGACATTTATCCTTTTATTTAACACACACTTTTAAATACTTTAGACAAATACATGTTGTTTAAGTAAAAGTCATTTATTCACTGAAATTACCCCCCGTTACTAATTTTCCTTGAAAATCACCACCATTTCAATACTCGCGAACGTCGTGTTACAAAATACTTATTTAAACTTTGAAACTATTTCACAAATACACATTTGTGTTAATTATGGGTTAAACCTCTTATGTTTCTTAACGAGTCATTTAACTACTATGCTTTATATTTCCTTAACCTTATGGATATTATTAAGTTACAGACACTAACTTCCTAATATTTTAATCATTAACACTTATTCAACACTTTTACAAGTTAGACATCTCTTTACTATCTTTATCCAAAAAATCCAATTACACTTAAAGATTACTTTTATCAGAAAAATACCATTTCCTTTTATTATAGTTTGTTGTCTTGCAACGTTACACTTATCACACTTTGAACCCCCCTTTAACACATTTTGAATAATAAAATTTCCATTTTTCGTATTTCATGTTCAAACCCAACAAAGCCTTCTTAAATTTTCTTTTATGTTCATCATCAAAACACTACAAGTTTACATGCATGAGAAGATGGATTTTAATTCCGTAAATCCTATTAAATGGGTCAAACTTACCTTTGAATTAAGAAATTCGTAAAACTTGGAAAATATAATTTTCAAGACATGAGGTATAGTGTTATTTCTTCAAATTCAAACAATGTCTAACCTTAATAAAATATTTTTTTGGCAAAAGTCTTGGAATATTATTTCACTGAAATATTATAGGGAGATAAATATCATTTTAAACATTTTATATTATAAAATGTTTGACTTCAAACTTCTAGAAATACAATTTCCACAAAATCCCCAAACTTAGTTTCTTTTGAAGAAAACTTTGACATACTCTTTGTAATTTACTTATAATGAAAATGACATTTTTGCAACATTTTTATTTCATAAAAAGTGTCAAATAGCAAAATACTTGAGACTCATCAATTTACCAAATGCATTTTACTCTTAGAACATAACAACACAAGACAACTAATATAAAAATAGAGTCTTAATACTAAGAGTAGAGTTTCCCACCTCAAATGTAGGTTCAAACCATTGAGGAAGATGGAAACCTCCCACTTCCACAGGTGGCCTTAAAAAGGTCTCCTTGCTTCACAAAGCTAGCCTTCAAGAAAGCTCCTTGAAAACAACTTCGAAAATCAATAAAGATCTTCCATATTCATCTCCAAAAACACTAACAAAACCTCCAAAATTCATAGCTTCACTCAATAATGGTGAAAATGGGTATATAGGGCATGGATGTGGTGGCATAAGGTGGAGGGATGGTGGTTTATGATAGAGAGAGGATAATAAATGGTGAAAATGGAGACCCCACTCCTCTCTATCTCTTTTTCCAACTCAAAATATCCTAAATGAGCCCAAACAACCCTTTAAAAACCCTCCGAGACCTCAAAATCTCGTTTTTACCAACTCTAGGCTCACTAAATCTCAACGTCTCATCCATCCAATTACTTAAAACAAGATAGCTCATAAGGGCAACCTAATTTAAAAGTTCCAGCTTTGCTCATTTGAATGACAATGGACTCTTATTTGAACGATAATGTGCCTCTAGTTTGATTTAGCCTTCGAAGGACCTTCTGATGAGCTTGTCCAAGTATTACAGTCGTATTTACTTTAAACCTCGCTCGATCTGCACTTCAAATGGCTTGTGATTCTTTTTCGAATGAGTCTTCTTGAATTTCTTCAATCCTTTCACTTTTAGACCACAAAATTCGAATAATTCTCATCAAGCCTCCAGATGAGAATATTTGTAGACAATCTCTTGCCAAAATTCATAATCCCAATTGACTATCCAAACTATGGTAGATTTTATTTCAATGAAGTTTAATTCAAGACACACCATATCAATACTTGGCCTATTAATTGATACAGTAAAGGAACACATTTGAAGAGGAGTACCTATTAACTGAGCAATAGAGTATACGGAAGATTTCGTAAAGAAGTGGATTGGGAGGTTTGGAAAATTTACCCACACATGAGTTATTGGACTTCTTGATCTATTTTGAAGCAACGAGACCATTTAACGGTGAGTATGTGGACTTTACCAATGAAGCATTTCTCTCTAACCCATAAACCAGCAAAATCTTCCTCTTAGTTTAGTCTTATATATATGTGTTTTGAATCTAACAGCCCTATGGTGAATACGACCCTAAAAGAGAAGGGAAAAAGGTTTTGTAAATGGAATCTAATGAGGGTCAACCATGAGAGAACTTAACTATGATGGAGTGTTTAAACAGTTTAGAAAGAATCTTGATATCCTCTTGGGATGAATTTACTGGAGGTTCACCTTTACAAAGAGAGGGTTTTTTAAGTAAGATACCTTGTATTGCTTTTGGAGTAACAACACAAGTGAACGACTTTGCCCAAGGATTGATTGTAGGTTGAGGATCAGGTGGCTTAGGATCCATTCAAAAGTATGATATGTTTAGTGGTTTCAAAATGTCGATTGGACTGGTGGATCGAACCCAAAATAACCAAACCACCCTATTTTTACAGTTTTTTTCATCGGTTCAGTCTAGTTTTTTTTACAGATCAGTCTAGTCGGTTCTATCTTCAGTACGCCACATTAAATAACCAGTTTGAACCAATCCAAACCGATTATACATACATATATATATATATATATATATATATATATATATATATTTTAGGGTACCTCGTCTATTTATCTCTACCCAGAGAAGTATCAAGACTAAGCCCCATTAAGAATAGGCAGGGTCTGGCCCAAACTCAGGGATCTCATATATGATTAAGTCAGCAGCGACCCATTCAATCCCTAAAATCTCGCCGAATATATTCTAGGGATTATGGGATAATGTGGGGGTGTCCAAGACTCCCACTCTACGATGTTTACAGATATATATTGTATCCTTGGGGCATGTAATTTGTAATACATGCAAAGGGCATGTAATTTGTAAAACATTGACCTGGAGAAAAAGAGAAATACAAAACAAAGAGCACGATTGTGGACATAGGCACTTTGTCGAACCATGTATATCTTGCGTATTGTGTGATTGCAACTATTCTAATTTATGTTCTTTACTTTTTTCTGGTGAATGTATTCGCTTATAATTTGTGTTGAGATTTATTGTCACCCCAATTCACGCCGTCTGTGGGAAGTAATTGTTCTTATTTTAAGAAATCCTTCACCAATAAGAACCTACAATGTATGGTCACAACAGCAATACCTATCAAGAAGGGAGTATTCAAGATCAACCTACCCCTCGTAGGGTTAGGTCTAAAGTTCGACGCTCAAACCCAAGGCCTCGCCCAGAACGACAAGCCTCAGAAGAAAGTCAGGGAGAAACTAGGTCCATTCAAGTTTCTAGGCCGATCGATGCCTACGAGTCCAGGCTCCAAGAGCAGGAGGAAGCCACTCGTAAGAAGGAAGCCATAAATGCTTGCCTCAAAATGAGATTGTAGAATATGGAGAGAGAACTCCATCACAACACAAGGCAATAGAATTATCGTACTCCTAGCCCTCAGGTGAGCAGATCTCGCAGCTAAGGAAGGATCCCAAGATGGGGATCTCAAAGAATTGAGGGACACAGGTCAGATAATGATTGGTCTAAGAAAAAACAATCAACTCACCATTGCAGGAGCCCAGACTGAGAAAATGACAACATACGAAATTTGGTACGGAGAGAAATGGACCAGTAACTAGCACATCGGGGTTCCAGGTCGACCAGAGATCTAGCCAGGCGAGCTCTCAGGATCCATATGAGATCCCTTTTTTTAAGCAAAATATAGGAAGAAGAAGCCTCCAAGAAGTTCACAATGCCGAGGTTCAAGATCTATAATGGAAAGATAGGTTATATTGACTATGTCTGGATGTACAGGCAGGCCATGACTCTTTGGAACTATAAGGACGCATTCATGTGCCTGATTTTTTTGTCAAGCTTGCACGACGTGTCCCAAAAGTGGTTCGAGAAACTCCCTTATAAATCCATTAAGAACTTTGAGACCTTAGCAGAAGTCTTAACAAATGGCTTTATTACCAGCAGCTCCCATTCGAAGAGGATAGATGATTTGTTGACAATGAAGAAAAATCCCCAAGAGAGCTTCAAAGACTACGCGAAGAGATGATGGGAGCTATTCAATGAGGTTGAGGACTGCTCGGAGCAGGTCACCATGGCATCCTTTAAGATTGGCTTACTCAGCTCCTGCCTTTTGCACCAGTCCCTAACTAAGAAGGAGGCCACAACCATCGACCACTTGATGGCTTGCGTTAAAAGATATGCCAAAGTCAAAGATGTCATTCATCTCAGTGTAGGGGAAAATGGTTGCCTCAAGGTCGCCAGTAAGGGGAGTGGTAAGAATGAGGGTAAGAAAAAAGGAATTAAGAATGGGGGCAAGAATCGACCTAAAAATGGGAGCAAGAGTGATGCCTCGAAGGGATTCAGAGCAGTAAATATAGTTTTCAGTGAATCGATATACAAGATTCTAGGAAAGATCAAGGACGAACCATTCATTAAGTGGCCCATGAAGATGGGTGGAGACCCTTCAGAGAGTAACAACACACTAAGGTGTGCCTTCAGCAAAGAGGTCGGGCATAAAATCGAGCATTGCAAGTCTCACCTTGAGGAGCTTGCCCAAGCTGGACAATTCAGTGAATTCGTGGATAAAAATGCAGAGAGGGTAGTTGCCAATGGAGAGCAGAGACCCGATAACGTGATCGAGGAGGACATCGACAATGAGTTTGTTATAATTCACGGGGCGTCCGACCAGAAGCAGATTCAGGTAAATACAGGTCGAATGGAAGTAGAAAACCTTATGGAAGTGATGCAAGCTTTTCAGATCGATCAAGACAAAACACAGCTGGGAAGCGTCGATGAGCAGAAGATATTGACTACAACAAGCATATTGTGTTCACAGATGCGGACCTAGTGGGAGTAAGAACCCCACATCATGACTCATTGATCATTACACTCAGGATAGCTAACTATGACATCGATAGACTGCTCGTCAATCAAATTATCTCATCCCAAGTAATGTATCGTGACCTATTCAGGAAGTTGAAATTAAGGGTCACCGGCCTAAAGGAAGCTACCATTCCTCTGGTTGGCTTCGCTGGAAAAGTAATCGTCCCCTTGGGAAAGATCGTCCTACCGGTCAGGGTAGGATATATCTCGAAAATAATCGAGTTTCCCATGGTTGATATTGATTCACCCTACCAAGCAATCCTCGACAGATGACGGCTACACGCGATGAAGGTCGTCCCATCTCGCTACCATCAGAAGATAAAATGTGTGACTGAACGAGGAGTAGTGGATATCCATGGGGATCAAGTGATGGCAAGGAGGTACTTTATACCGGCCATCCACCCCAAGCCAGAAAATAAAGTTCAGAAAGAAAAGGAAAAGGTTGAAGAATAGGAAGGTTTGATACCTTCCAAATAGAAGCTACGATATGGAAGACCTGGAGTGGAGGAAACTAGGATCCTCCCCTTTGAGAGGGTCATTGAGGATCTGGAGGAAGTCGCAGCCACTGGAAACAATATATATAGGATGTTTTTGATTGGTGCTTCTCTCACAGATCGAGAGAATAAGCAACTGACAGTACTTTTACGGAATAACTTCGACGTTTTTGTGTGTTAACCCTTTGAGCTGCCTATGATTGATGCTAGTGTGACTTATCACCCGCTTCACATTGATTCGACTTTCAATCCGTTCGCACAAAAGGCATGGCGAACTACCCCCGAAAAGTCCAAGGTTATGGAGAAGAAAGTGGAAAAGTTGTTGGATGCAAGATCCATACGGGAAGTTCAATTAACCAAGTGGTTGTCTAACCCAGTAGTAGTCTCAAAAATTAATGGAAAGTGGAGAGTTTGCATTGACTTCACTAACGTTAACAGATCTTGCCCAAAAGACAGCTTCCTTATCCCGAAGATTGACAAGTTGGTGGATGCCACAACAGCTCATGAAAGAATGAGTTTCCTAGATGCCTACTCCGGGTATCACCAAATTCGTTTACATGAGCCAGATCTAGACAAAACAATATTCATCACCACAGTTAGGTTATATTGCTACAAGGTCATGCCCTTTGGGCTAAAAAATGCAGGAGCAACTTACCAGCGGGTGGTCACTAAGATGTTCAAAGACCAAATAGGGAGTACTATGGAAGTTTACATCGATGATATGCTCATCAAGAGAAAGATCAAAGAAGACTACCTCTGTGACCTATTAAGGACCTTCGAAATCCTTAGGAAGTATCGAATGAGGCTCAACGCAAGTAAGTGATCCTTTGGTGTCCAGTCAGGAAAATTTCTTGGGTACTTGGTCACCAAGAGAGGAATTGAAGCCAACCTAGACCAAATTAATACCATCAATAGGGTGCAACCCCTCGTATGATAAGAGACGTGTAGAATCTCACGGGTATGCTCACCACCCTAAATCAGTTCATCTTAAAGTCGTTTGAAAGGTGCCAGTCATTCTTCCAGTTATTGAAGAAAAGCAAAGATGTGGAACGGAACGAGGATTGCTCGAGGGCATTAGAGGGAATGAAAGATTGCCTCAGCAAACCACCCTTGCTTGTAATCCCTCAAGAGAATGATTATATATACCTTTACCTTGCGGTATCCAGTCAAGCTATAAGTTCTGAACTGGTATGTGAAAGAACAAGGATCCAGTACCTAGTCTATTATGCAAGCAAGACTCTCTTAGACGCTGAACGGCGGTACCTACCACTAGAAAAACTCGCCTTTGCACTAGTGGTAGCCTCAAGGAAACTGAAACACTACTTCGAAGCCCACTCCATCATCGTACTCACTGATACGACGCAAATATTGCGTATTGCACCCGTTAACCTACGCCTTATTAGCCCCATTGGGTATCTTAACCCCTATACTTATGCTCGTTAACCAGACAACCTTGGATTTCTATGTTAACATGTTTTGCAGGGGTTAATTGAGCTTTTGTAGGTGTTTCGATGCTTAGTATCAAGTTTGGACGCTTTCCGGAAAAGTTTCGTCGACTTTTGCAGCTTCGGGGGCATTTTAGTAATTTCAGCATTCGGGTTTGAATCCCGATCTCTTCACGGAAGTTGAAGCCCTTTGATTTCTCTTCGCGTGGCCGCTGACGGTGCATGATTCCGAGTTGTAATGATGGAGTTATGGCATTTTTAGGATGATTTTTACTTAAAAAGTACACTCAAGGTCACATTCAAGGGCATTTTAGTCATTTCATATTTTGGTTTTGTGGCCCAATGTCTTCTTGGATGTTGTAGTCCTCTGAGTTATCTTCGTTTAGCCTCCGACCGTGCCTAATTCTGAGATATAACGAAAAAATGGCGGCATTTTCCGTAAAACAGGACAAAGCTACAGAATTGCAGACCTGTAGGGGCGAATCGATTCGACCCAAAACCGAATCGATTCGGAATGCTGCAGAATTGCAGTTCGAATTTCCCCTATTTCCGAATCGATTCGGCCCATTTCCGAATCGATTCGGCCCTGTAGATTTTGGTTTTTCTTCCCTTCTATTACAAGTTTGCCATAAGATATTTTGTATATAACTTATCTTCTCTCATTTGGGAGAGATATCATTCATTTTAGGTTAGTTTAGCTTAGGGTTTGGGGGGATTTGAGAGCTCTTCTTCTTCCTCTCTTGGTTTGACACCCATTTGGGTTTGTAATTGGTATTTTCATATTCCCTCTCCATTAATATAGCTTGTATTTCATTAATTCTTGCTTTGTAGTTAGTTTACATGCTTTCAAATTAGTTTATTGTTGTTATTTATTACTTTAATTAGTTTAGTTATTGTTTAAAGTAGTTTAATCCATGTATTGTCCGTAGATAACGGGTTGGGATTGCGTTTCCGCCATTAATGGGCGTTGAGCTCCGAAAGTTAGGTTTTGTGTAAAATTGCGTTTAATTGAAACCGTGTGTATTAAAGTTGGATTGCTATGCGTTTAACTTTATTTGTCACGCAACTTTAGTGTTTATAGCGATAATCCGAATTTAATCCGCGTGTGACCATTTTTGATTAAATGTTTAATCTCACAACTTTGGGTTAAATTCCTTATTGTGTGATATTTATGCTTAATTGAAAATGCTCGATTAAATATTTTCGAACCGAAATTCTGATTATTAGTTGTTTAGCCCATGGTGGGGATGCGATCCCGACTCTCGTTTTAATTAATTCTAGTTTAGACTTAACTTCTTAATTTTTTCCTTTTGCCACCATAACAACCATCACCTTTTCTTTGATTTATTTTACACTTTTATTCCTGAAGTAATTAAACAATTAAAATCTAAAATTCAATCACTCCCTGTGGATTTCTTACGATACCCGACTTACCGCTATGCTTGCTTGTCAAGTGTAGTTGTAGTTTAGGTTTTTTGCATCGCGGCGGCGAAACACACGACGATTGTGTCCTCACACGAACACACTTTTACCGCTCGATCAAAATGGCGCCGTAGCCGGGGAGTGTGTTTTAGATTGTAATTATTTTATTATTTCGTAGTATTTTTTCTTTTGTATTTGTATTCTTTGTTTTAACCTTTTTTGCAGGATAGCATATTTGAGCGCTAAAAAAGTTTGATTCGCGGTTGCTCACTTTCTTGCTCGGATTCTCCATCTACAAACAATGAGGTAATCATGTCCTACTATTATAGTTATTATGGTCATTCTAATGATTCTTACTTTGGGGATAGTTTTCAAGTTTTTCATTTTGAAGATTTTCTTGAGATTGAAAGACTTGAAAATAATTATCGGAATGAAAATCATTATTGGGAGCTTGAGTTGGATTCATTATTCGAATCCAATGATGATTCTTATTCTGATACTTTCGAAGACGAGTTTCAACCAAATGAGGAATTCGAGGCTCTTGAGCCGAGGAAGCCTACGCTGGAAGAAACTTTTCTTCTTTACTCCCAAGGTTTGGAAAGCCTAAATGATGCTGGAATGAGACCTGGGGCACTTTGCGATGAGATGAATTCTTAGGCACAAAACACCGAGGAGGTGAAAACTTGTGTTTCACCTCAATTTTTCAAAGAATTTTTCATCGAATGTGAATCTCTCCCCCCCGAAATTCAATCTCCTTCCGACGATATGTTGACGGAGATTGAATTTATTTCATTACCATATACGTTTTTCGTCATTGAACCATTAGAATTACCGGTTGATTCCTATGAGTCGGTAGAAACTTTTAAAACTTCTACACTTTTTGCCGATGAGGACTCTTTAACGGACTTATTTTCGGTGGATGTTATCCCCACGTGTGCACCATCTCCCATTCCATTTGAAAAATATTTGGTAGATGAGTCGATTTTTCTTGGACCTCAAGTGTACCTTTCCCGCTTATTATCCAAATCTCCCATCGTCCGCCCAAAATTTCAAATTGGCGATGGTTCATTTTTTTCACCACCCACATGCCTTCCGTTTTTCAAACGGAATTATTATTTTTTGGGAGGCATGTTCTCTTTGGAGGGTCCACCGTTGATCTTTCAAAGTCAAATACCTATTTGGGTGGACCCTCAATTATTTAGACTTCTAGTGTATAGTTAGTGTGAAGCCTAAATAGTAGGTTGTAAATAGTTAGCTTTTTAATTTTCTTTCTTTCCTATTTTTCTTTCCTTTTAATTTAGTCTAGTGTAATTAGTTAACTTTTTGTTATTTTTTTTCTATGCTCGGTACTAACTTGTTTTGTAGATTTCATTGGACTCATGCTTATGGAGATCCCTCCAATTTTGGGTAATATCGTTCTTTTCCTCTCTTTGTGTTGTGTTCTTAATGCGCATTGAGGACAATGCAACATTTAAGTTAGGGGGTGTAGGATATTCTATCCATTTCATGTGTAGTCCATTGATTTGCTTACTTGTTAGTTACGTAGTATGCCTTTTTGTTAAAAATTAAAAAAAATTCAAAAATATTTTCTTTCTTTTTTCTCCTTTGTTGGGCATTTTGCCTTGTTTTCAATGATAAATTTTAATAATTGCCCGATCCGATTGACAATTCAATGATGCATGTTCTCGATTTTAGAAGTTATTAGACTTTAATCCTCAAATCATTGATATTGTGAATAACTTCATGAATTAAACTTTATCCCATGAGCATATGCACTTTCCTTGTTATATCGATTTGGTTTAAGATTTTTATAACTCGGTAATCTTTTGTTGCATTGTATATACTTACACCGAGTAAGCTTTGTACCTTTCTTCGTTTATGAGTGTATACACTATTCTTTTCTCATTGAAAACGTTGAATTCGTCGGTAATCTCACTATTCTTTCATTTGACCGTTCATTAATTGAGTTTATATCTTGAAATGTGTTACTTGAGCATGATTTTCATATATTGTTTTGACTCGAGAATTGTGTAAACTTTATGAAATGATCATAGGCCATCTTTGTTATATCTCCCATATTAGCTTTGACCTCACCTTATATTTTTCCTAGTCAACCCCATTGATCCAAAATATTAGCCTTTCATTTCATTACCCAAAATTCCATAACCAACTCCAAATTGGAGTTTTAGCCCATATATACACTTTCCATACCTTTGTTTGGAATGTTACTTGGGATTGAATGTTGTTGTTATGATGTCGGTTGCAATTTAGGGATATGAGAGTTTGATAAGCAAATAAAAGAAAGTAGTAAAAAAAGTGAAGAAAAAGAGAAAGCAAAAAGCAAAAGAAAACAAAAGAGAAAAATGAGAAAAAGAAGAAAAGAAAGAAAAGAGAAAGTTGTATATTGTGTATAGTTCAATAAGCTTTGATTACTCTCCCCGATGATATATCTAATGCCGTTTTGGAACTTGTTTTCCAATTTTTCTATTGCCCGCATTTTCCCATTATTCTAAGTTTTCATTCCGAACACTTTGAATCCGTACATACACCCCTTTCGTTTCGTACCCTATCCTAGCCTACATTACAACCCTATAAATTCCTATGTGATCTTAGGGCGAATTTAATTTAAAAGTCATAATAGTTTTGATAATCTGTGAAAATGCATTTCGCCTCTTTTGATGAGTGGTATCTTTCATTGAGATTACAAGTTTTTCATTTCCTATATAGCGTTCTTCATTTGCGACATGTGCACGACTTAGTTTCCATTTACATTTACTCTTTATGCCCGCATATCCCGTGTATTACCTCCCATTCCGAGTGATTTCATTTGATGAGCGTAATGCCCATGAGGATTGAATATATGCTTGCTTTATGTTTATCCGGTTTATTTAAGTTTTTGCCAAATCATATTTTTCATTTGCTCTCCCCCCTCCCACTTTTAAAGTTTCAATTCTATGAGGTGCATTCAACCTATTAATAACAACGGACTTTAGCTTGAATTCATTCAATATGCTAATAACGCGTTTGAAATCTTTTTCGTTGTTATTGAGTTTGTCGCATGTTGGGGTGGGCATATTTTGATGAAACCATGTGATATTTGTGGGTACCATCCCTAAAAACCCTCACGAGACGACACTCGTCCACTAGGGTAACCTAGGGGTTTAACGGCTTATTGCATATGCTAAATGCAATCGTTCAACCACGAAAGTGGCCTTATCCTTTCTTATCCCATTTTTGTACTTGTATACTGTTTGTGATTTTCTTGTAGTTCTTGTTGTTTCTTATTTCATTGTTAGGGACTAGCAATGTGTGAGTTAGAGGGTGTGATACGACGCAAATATTGCGTATTTCACCCGTTAACCTACGCCTTATTAGCCCCCTTGGGTATCTTAATCCCTATACTTATGCTCGTTAACCAGACAACCTCGGATTTCTATGTTAACATGTTTTTCAGGGGTTAATTGAGCTTTTGTAGGTGTTTCGATGCTTAGTATGAAGTTTGGACGCTTTCCGGAAAAGTTTCGTCGACTTTTGCAGCTTCGGGGGCATTTTAGTAATTTCAGCATTCGGGTTTGAATCCCGAGCTCTTCACGGAAGTTGAAGCCCTTTGATTTCTCTTCGCGTGGCCGCCGACGGTGCATGATTCCGAGTTGTAATGATGGATTTATGGCATTTTTAGGATGATTTTTACTTAAAAAGTACACTCAAGGTCACATTCAAGGGCATTTTATTCATTTCATATTTTGGTTTTGTGGCCCAATGTCTTCTTGGATGTTGTAGTCCTCTGAGTTATCTTCGCGCAGCCTCCGACCGTGCCTAATTCTGAGATATAACGAAAAAATGGCGGCATTTTCCGTAAAACAGGACAAAGCTACAGAATTGCAGACCTGTAGGGGCGAATCGATTCGGCCCAAAACCGAATCGATTCGGAATGCTGCAGAATTGCAGTTCGAATTTCCCCTGTTTCCGAATCGATTCGGCCCATTTCCGAATCGATTCGGCCCTGCAGATTTTGGTTTTTCTTCCCTTTTATTACAAGTTTGCCATAAGATATTTTGTATATAACTTATCTTCTCTCATTTGGGAGAGATATCATTCATTTTAGGTTAGTTTAGCTTAGGGTTTGGGGAGATTTGAGAGCTCTTCTTCTTCCTCTCTTGGTTTGACACCCATTTGGGTTTGTAATTGGTATTTTCATATTCCCTCTCCATTAATATAGCTTGTATTTCATTAATTCTTGCTTTGTAGTTAGTTTACATGCTTTCAAATTAGTTTATTGTTGTTATTTATTACTTTAATTAGTTTAGTTATTGTTTAAAGTAGTTTAATCCATGTATTGTCCGTAGATAACGGGTTGGGATTGCGTTTCCGCCATTAATGGGCGTTGAGCTCCGAAAGTTAGGTTTTGTGTAAAATTGCGTTTAATTGAAACCGTGTGTATTAAAGTTGGATTGCTATGCGTTTAACTTTATTTGTCACGCAACTTTAGTGTTTATAGCGACAATCCGAATTTAATCCGCGTGTGACCATTTTTGATTAAATGTTTAATCTCACAACTTTGGGTTAAATTCCTTATTGTGTGATATTTATGCTTAATTGAAAGTGCTCGATTAAATATTTTCGAACCGAAATTCTGATTATTAGTTGTTTAGCTCATGGTGGGGATACGATCCCGACTCTCATTTTAATTAATTCTAGTTTAGACTTAACTTCTTAATTTTTCCCTTTTGCCACCATAACAACCATCACCTTTTCTTTGATTTATTTTACACTTTTATTCCTGAAGTAATTAAACAATTAAAATCTAAAATTCAATCACTCCCTGTGGAATTCTTACGATACCCGACTTACCGCTATGCTTGCTTATAAAGTGTAGTTGTAGTTTAGGTTTTTTGCATCGCGGCGGCGAAACACACGACGATTGTGTCCTCACACGAACACACTTTTACCGCTCGATCACTCACATCCCACCCTCTTAAAGCAGTCCTGAGAAAAGTAGACCTTTCAGGTAGACTATCAAAGTGATCTTTCGAGCTTGGGAAATTTGATATTCAGTTCCAGTCGAGGAATGGAATCAAAGGGCGGTCCTCGCCGATTTCATCACTAAATTTATTGGAGAAAATACTTGCGTCCAACTCCAAACTATTTCTTAGAGTAAATTTACCAAGCATTAGGCGTTTGGAGACTATTTGTTAACAGAGCCTCCAATTCCAAAGGGGAAGGAGTAGGCATCGTGTTGATTACCCTTGAAGATGCGATACTCGAGTAAGGGATCAGGCTTGGATTAGAAGCCACCAACAACGAAGGAGAATATGAAGCACTGATCGCGGGCTTAGAAAAGGCATAAATGCTCGGTGCAAGATGAATTTAAGTGTTCGGCGACTAACATTTCATCTCCAACCAGATAAGTGGTGAGTTCAATGCTAGGGATGAGAGGATGGCAGCCTATCTCGCTATTGTGAAATAATTGATAGCCTACTGCGAACAAGTCAACATCCAGCAGTTTCCAAGAGGATAAAATATCCATGTTGATGCCCTAGTATCCTTAAGCTCAGCGATTAATTCTGATTTAAAGAGGACAATTCAGATTGGTTTACTTGCCTAACCGAGTATTAACCAGATCGATGAACTGCCGAACATGGGGCACATTCTCCATATTAAAACCGCCCCCAGTTGGATAGACCCCTTAAGTTATTATTTGAAGGTTTTTATGCTACTAGTGGATAAGAAGATCGCTCATCAGATAAGAGTCAAAGATGCTCGTTTTCACTTATCTTCTGAGGGCAAGATATATATTAAATCTTTCACTGGGCCTTACCTTCAATGCATTCATCCAAAGGACGTCGAGAAAGTACTGCATGAACTCCATGATGGAATCTATGGGAGTCACATTGGGGGCAAGTCGCTATCTTTCTGAGTAATGAAAGAAGGCTATTGGTTTCCATACATGGAGAAGGACGCTGGAATCTATGCTAAAAAATGCAAAAAGTGCCAAGTTCATGCACCTATGGTCCACCAGTCGGCTAGCGACCTAAAGACACTTACTAGCCCATGGCCTTTCGCCCAATGGGATATAGACACTGTGGGCCCTTTACCTACCGCACTCGGTAATCGCAAGTATAGGTTGGTCGTAATAGACTACTACACCAAATGGATAGAGGTTGAGCCACTAGAAAACATTAGAGACATAGACATGATAAGATTCATATGGAGAAACATTGTCACTCACTTTTGGATCCTCGGGACTATCAGCACTGACAATGGAACCCAGTTCGAGAGCGGCCTCTTCTAGGGTTTTTGTAGTGACCATGGGATTAAACACCACTTCATCTCTCTGGCATACCCTCAAAGCAACATACATGATGAGGCTTCCAACAAAACAATAATTGATGGATTAAAAAATCATTTAGAGCGAGCCAGGGAGCATGGGTAAACTAATTACCCCACATCATGTGGTCTTACCGCACCACCCCAAGGGAAGCAATCGGAGAAACACCATTTGCATTGACTTGTGCGATGGAGGTAATTAACCCCTTGGAAGGTTGCCTTCTAACCATGAGGTCCACTTTGGTTGACCAAAGCCAGAACAATGCAGCATTGCTCGCTGAACTTGACCTAGCTGTGGAACGAAGGGAGTTGGCTCTACTGAAACTAGCAGCCTACTAGCAATAGCTAGCAAAGCACTACAACAAAATGGTCAATCTAAGGGCATTCCAGGTTGGGAACTACGTCCTAAGGAAAGTTCTTGGAAACGCTATAAAACCATTGGACGGTAAGCTAGTACCAAACTGGGAGGGGCCATTTGAAGTATTAAAAGATGACCTACAAGGAGCTTATCACTTAGAAATGATGGAGGGCAGGGAGATACCTAGAGCTTGGAATGGAGTGAATCTGAAGAAATTCTACTTCTAGTTTTTATTTTCAATTTTTAACCTCAATGTTGAAGTTGAAATTTTTAATTCATTTCTGATTAATAAGATTTATTTGGTAGTGGCATTCTATGAAGTGTTGATTTTTCTCAACTACATTATAATTCATGCACCTTTTCCAAGTTAGAGATTCCCCTCTTGGTATACAAAACTAAGATCAAGAGATACATATTAAAACAGGGACAATGTGTAATGAACCTCCTCAAGCATTCGTCAGCAAACACGAATGAACTCTTAGCTTGCCCTTGGCAATATATAAAGCCCTACAAGGGATCCGTAGGCAACATGGCCAACCCCAAGTTAGTCACCAATAATTGTTCAGCTCAAAAATCCTGCTCGGATAGAATAGCCAATAATAGGTGTATCCTCTCCATTGCTTTACTAAGGCTTAAGGAAGTGTGACGACGCGATCTAAAAGCTAAAGTAAGGAAAAATGGTACATTAAAAGCATACTGGACTGGGGGATACTCACCGGAGAGCTAACTCTGCATAAGCCATATCTAGTCAGCTAGAAGAGACCATGATAGTTAAACAAGAAATCAATGACGTAAAAAAAATACGCAACACATGTTTAGTCGACAAATCTCCCAAAACATAGATATTTTATTACATTATTACATATACAAAAAGTTACATATGTTGGGTAAATTAAATCATAATGAGAACTAGGTCACTGAGCAAGATAGTCAGCTACTCGCGCTCTTCGACCATCATCTGGGTGAGGAGATAATTCCTCCTTGACTTCGTTTGAACTTGGGTCCACGATCTGTCTTGGGATTGCATCTATGGGAACCCATCGATCATCCTTCCTGAATGGATTCGGCATCAAAGTTGAAGGAGAGATCCCATGATGATACTAGAAAACAGAGTTCCTAGGGACTTGCAAATCTGTAAGGGAAATCAACCACCCTCTTATGAAAGATAACTACTCAACCACCTTTAACTTTATTGGAGCATCTGTCCAACCCTGGTCGTAGCTGTCAGCCCACACCTACCAAGGACCTTTATTGAACAGGTTCTTAAGTAGGGTTATATCTCATTGAAGACCAACATCTATCACATATGCCCTGCGAACTTCACATCGTAGTTCGGCAATCTCCCTAGCTGAACCCCTATCATTAGTAGCAGCTCGTCGCCCACTTGATGAAGAGGAACCACGTAAAACTTGAGGGGAAATGCTCGGCGCATTCTCCCTAAGTCACAAGACTTACCTCCTTAGAGAATCGTTTTCATGTTGAAGGACCTCCCCAGCTTGATTGATCTCAGAAGCATCTACAATCTTATCCTTCAGTGCATCCATATCCTCCTAAACAGAAGTGTCGACCTCCTCCATCTCCTCAAGCGTATCTTTCAGCTCTGACTCGTAATAAGCTCTGACTGGTCCTCTATCTCCTCGACCTAAGTGACTTAAAGATTCTTATAAAGCCATGGCGAACTCGGTGGCTCACATCATGACCGAGAATTTTTCCTAGTTGAGAGGCAGTAGGAATATATTCCTCGATATTGATAAGCTACAAGTCATACAAGCATTAAGGATAAATAAATTAGTATATGAAGAGTAACAAAACTTCATTTCATTAAAACAAAAATAGTTCAAGTACATCAACAAGAAGAAATAGAGATATAAATAAAATGCAAAGGTCCCTTAGAAGACTAGCTGGTGACCTCGATCTGTTATGAGGATGCTGGTTGATTCCCCTTATCTACGAAAGCCACAGATATGCCTCCCTGAGATGGAGAAGTCACCATCACCTGATCAAGGGGAGCATCAGCAACAGTGGTCGGGACAGCTGGGACACCTTCATTGGCAGCAGGAGTGGGCACCTCATCCACAACAGGCTTGGGGCTAGGGTCGTGCTCATCAAAGAGGGGGGAATCAACATCCACCTTGACAACAAGCAAAGCCTTGCCCCAACCCATCTTGAAGTTGAGATGGCTAATATAGCCATTATGAGCCTCAACATCCTCGTACACTGCGACCCATCCAGCATTGTACGAGCTCTCCTTAAGAGTTCCGACCTTAAATTCTATCTTCTTCATCTTCTAAGTAAACTCCTTGTTCTCCTCAACCACCACAAGCTTGCTCGTGCAGACCAAGTCGTATAACTGCCCCAGCTCCTCCAGCTCCTTGGACATTGCCTCTTTTGGCTTATTATCTTTTACCAAAGCAAGGTCGGAAGACTTTTGAGCAGAAAGAGAAGTCTTTAGGCTCGCTTCTAACTCGGTTTTCGTAGAGGATGGTGAAATCAGACACAAACTTTAAAAAGAAAGAAAACTTTTAGCAAAGAAAACATTAAAAGAAGAACTGCAAGAGTAAAGAAGTAAGACCGAACTTACCAAGGCCACCCCTGACTTACCTTCAGGGCTAACATGTCAGTCCCTATGCTTGACAATCTCTGGCGATCATATGGAAAGACTTCTCTCTTAAGCCTCGCCAGAGCCAGTTTAGGGGAAAGAAAAATAAAAACCCCCTCAGCCAGGGCAGACACGAGCACCAAATACTACCCCGTCTTGGTCCTCACTTTTTCTCTCCTCCTCTCTTCCTCTCTTTACTTGTTTTTCCTCTCTTCTTCTTTCGTTCTCTCTCTTTCTCTCTGACTAATGCCTCATCTTTCTTCTTCCTCTCCTGCTCATGAGCAACAGAATGGGAGCTAGTGGTAATACCCTGACTCCGAGACTTCTGCTTCTTCAACCTGCGAGCAAGCACCACATTGTCTTCATTATCATCTTAGAGAAAAAATTTCCTAGAAGGGGCCATAGTTTCCTCGCTAGAGCTACCCAAATACTTTGAGTCCTCCGAAACCTCTGAACCTTCAAAACCCTCCTTCGAAATGGAAGATTCTTCACCGCTTGAACTCTCAGCTCCCACGCTACCTTCACCAGAGATTCTCTCCTATTTGTCTAACTAGATTGGTTTAGCTACAACCTCTTCTATAATGTCAAGTTGAGGAATACTATCCATAGGTCGGGCGATGAATCTAGACCCAATGTTCTTGTACTCCTAAAGGAATGCAACTGATAAAAAATGCTCACCGTCAGCCAAGTATTCCATGATCTTCCAAGCTTTGATTCGTTCAACAACTCGAATTTTGTGAAGTGCAGGTTCCAAGTTCTTTGTCTTTACTAGAAAAAAATAAGGAAAGTATAAGAAATACAGTATTCTAACAGAAATCAATGAGCAGAACAAGAGCTATGTCTACCTATGTACTCCTCCCCATGAAAGGGAATCACAGGTCCTCTTTACCTCGATGCCTCAGTTTGAGGAGGAAACTGTCAGTTCCTGGAAAAAAACCATTCTTGCCAATAGTCTTTATGGGAATCAGGTAGATTGACTACCAACACCCTGTCAGGACTCTTAGCCTTCAAATAGAGGAGACCAGAGCTTGTTCGAGAGAAGGTATAGCAATAACAAATTTTATCTAGACCATAATTGGTTCCATAGAGCTGATTGATCCTATGTACACCATTCAAAATTTTACAGACATTCGGGAAACACTGGGTAGGAACTATATAGAAATAACTAAAGAAATGCAAAAATAAGCGATTTGGGTGAAAGGTCAGATCCCCTGGGACAAAAGAAGAACATAAATCCAATGCCCATCCTCAATGTCTCGAACATTGCATGGGACAGGGTAACATTCAATGTCCACCTAGTTAGGAATGTTGTAAAACTCCCTAAACTTAGCTATTGATCCATTGACTATTGTTGCCATCAGAAAAGAAAAACCCTAGCAGCAATAAAAAATAAATTTCAACAGAAAAGAAAAGGTAAGAAGTGTGGATAACTTACGAAGTAGAAATTAACTTGAGATGATGTAAGTCCATAAGTAATGAAGATGGAAAGACAACAAAATGCTCGAAGACGAAAGGAAAGACCTGGAAGTGAGAAAATGTTATAAGAAGCTGTAGCAACCTTGAGAATGAGAAGAAGTTTGAAGCGACGTCCGAAAAGGGCTTCTTCAAACAAATTTAAACCTTCTCAATGATTATACACGGGGAACGAAGTTAATTTTTCACCTAAATCTACTTAGGAATAACTCTTCACTCCCTAAAGCTTCTTGCAATTCATAAAAATGCAATAAGTGTTGTTATTTAAAATTACAGTGCCCAAAAATATTAGTGGCAATTGTGGGTACCTCGTCTATTTTTCTCAGCCCAGAGAAGTAGCCAGAATAAGCCCCATCAAGAATAGGGAGGGTCCGGCCCAAACTCAGGGGTCTCATATATGATTAAGTCAGCAGCGACCCATTTAATCCCTAAAATCTCTAAGGAGATACTCTAGGTATTATGGGCCAACGTGGGGGTGTCCAACACACCCACTCTTCGATGTTTATAGATATATATTGTATCCTTGGCCAGGGGAAAAGGGCATGTAATTTTTAAAATATTCTCCAAGAGAAAAAGAGAAATATAAATAGAGAGCACCACCGTGGACGTAGGCACTTTGCCGAACCACGTATATTTTGCGTCGTGTGTGATTGCAACTATTCTAATTTATGTTCGTTAATTTTTCTGGTGAACGTATTTGCTTATAATTTGTGTTGAGATTTATCGTCACCACAATTTTAATTAAATTTTTACATAATAAATAACTTAAATAAACAAGGCAGGGAGTAGGGTATGCTCGTAATTTAAATTAAAAATAAAACTAATCTCTAAGACACGCACGCACGCTAGAAGACATCCATTACGTCTATCATTTTTTCTCTTCTCTTTCTCTCTCTATGCCGTTTCTCTTTTCTTTCCATTACCGGTGATTGCTGGTTTAAAGATTTAGCTATCATCGTTTCTCTCTCTCCACGTTGGTTTAAAAAAGTCACGGGGAAGTGAAGGACATGCACACTTCTTATTGTTGGCATCGCCATTGGTTTAAAGGTTTAGGTTCTCATCTATTAAACACACTACATCATCGCTGGTTGTTGTCATCTCTTATACAAGTCTTGGAGTGAAATATTAAATGTTTGAAATGACATCTTTTCTACATCACTGTTGTTTTTAATTCCACATTTAAAATTAATAAGATTAGGTCCGACAGGTTAGACCACCGACCCTATAATAAACCAAAATGACTAGGGTTGGGTGACCAATACAATTGGTCCGGTCTTGGCCCATTTTTTAGGACCGATTTAATTTGTCCGGCCCTTAAAAATTCTAAAAACTAGATTGGACCAGACGTCGAACACCCTTAGCTACGTTGAGATCTGACAAAATCATTGGCTATAAAAACTTGGTTAATACATCATTTGTTGGTATTGGGGGTTTCTCGTTTCTCTAACTTTCTACGTAATGTGAATTGATAGGATGAGATTTTTATAGTTCTTATATTTTACACTTTCCTTCAACATCCTTTCATTTATAAAATATACTACGTGTTACCTCAATTTCGAAATCTCTTTCATCTGTCCAAGAATTTTGTATCTATTTAAAACTAAAATATGATACATTATGATATATTTATCGAGATGAACATCAACATTCAGCTAGTGCCTAGCTTAACCAATACTAACTGATCATATTGTCATACTTTGTTGAATTTTGATTAATGAACGAATTACTTTGAGTGTTGTTTAAGTGAGAATGTGTTTGTATATGTATTGATTTCATTGTTAGGCATTAAGATCATTTTATGCCTACTTACTTATAAGGAGGTATTATGTGAGGGCGGTGATGCAAACCTAGAGATCCATTTTGTATTTTATGATTTCTCATAATGTCATAGTCTCAAATCTTTTTAATATTCAACTTATACAGTTTTGGGTTTATATTTTTGAAACATGACAATTTGATGTACTTCTTAATTTTAGGAAAATGTAGATTAAATTCGATAAAGAAAGAAAATTGTTTTAATATGTCATAACGGTATATGCATCACGAATGATGATTTGATCAAGAACATAGGAACTATTGCAAAATAAGGAACTTCAGGTACTATTCGTTGTAAAATTTAGACCAATGACATATGGTTGTAGAATAAGAAATTTTTGGTTTAAGTATCCCGTGGATTTTTTATGGAGACAACGCAACCAAGTTGAGACCTCAATCTTATTGTGCAATATGGTGTTGGATTTTATTTTTTATTACGTAGAAGTTATCAACTAACATAATGATGACAAACAATATAATTTTGGGGCCCATAATATATATTAATGACTTGTCAAATACGAAGTCCTTGTTGTTAACCGTGCGTTAATGGATAAAATTGGTAGTGGAAATGAGAAACGCAAGCTAGAGTGGAAGATAGTTCAGTTGAATATTGTTATGCACAAGTGTCCCAAATTTCATTTAGATTTGAACTTGAGATTGAACATTTGTTAAAATTTAGATTTCTTGAGATCTTTATTACTTTCTCTTAAATGAGGAGTATAGACTGAAACTACACCAAAATAGATTAACGATCATGGATTAGGACCATGACCTGGACCATGGGTCACGGATCTAGGCCGTGACCAAAGTAGGCGTTACAAAAATCATGGGTCGCTAACCAAATCCCTGACCAAATGTCATGGTCACGAACCATGGCGTTAGGGTACATGGTCAT
Organism: Sambucus nigra; assembly: GCA_949130495.1. Taxonomy (NCBI): domain Eukaryota; kingdom Viridiplantae; phylum Streptophyta; class Magnoliopsida; order Dipsacales; family Adoxaceae; genus Sambucus; species Sambucus nigra. Next base: position 509,917,949 of record OX422218.1, on the reverse strand, counting down.
GGATTTAGGCCATGCGCAACTGGTAACGGACCAAATACATGACCTACTCGTGACCAACATTACACATTCATGATGGCCCATAACCGGGACTTCATGCACACCTGTCCAAATATGGTCACGGCCTAGATCCGTGACTTAACATTCCTTTCAACTTGGTAACGGCCTATTGTCGTGACCAATCTCTACACCTTTTTGAACCTGGTCCCATCCCGGAGCAGCGACAAACATCTATCACGAAAAATAATAACAAGCATGGTCTTGGACCAGAGCGTGACCATAATTAACCGATAAAACAAATTAATTGGCTACTTCAGGTTCTATTCTCAAATTGGGAGTCCCACGAATACACGATCAGTTTCTACGTGTTATGTTGGACTCACACGAGATGGTTGTCCCATTCACGGTGACATTTATGAGGGGTTAGGGCTGCCCCCACCCCCACTCACAACACGTTTTCAAGACAAAGTGTGCCTATTTTCAAATTTGGGTCCTATTCACAAATAGGGAGTCCCACGACCTCGCGACCAATTGTTACATGTTACATTAGACATGCACGAGATGTTCGAGCCACTCCTGGTACCATTTCGGCAGGCATTGGTGGTTTCAACCCACTTGCGACATATTTTTAAGCCTAAATGAGCCTATTTTCAAATTCGAGTCCTACTCTGAAACTGGGAGTCCCGCGATTACGTGATCAGTTGATGTTACATTGGGCACACATGAGGTGTTATTTCCACTTGAGGCGCCATTTTTGGTGGAGGGGGGTTGGTGGTGTCCCCACACTCGCGGTTCGTTTACAATAGTAAGTGTGCCTATTTAAAATTCGGGTCTTATTATCAAACCAGGAGTGCCGTGATAATGCAGTTAATTTCTACATGTTACGTTGGACATGCATGAGGTGTTTGTTCTCCTCGCAATTCCATTGGAGGGGAGTGTGCCCCACTCATAGGACGCTTTTAAACCTAAGTGTTCCTATTTAAAATTTTGGGTCCTATTATAAAATCGGGAGTCGCGTGATTACATGGTTGGTTGATACATATTATGTTTTGCATGCACGAGGTGATCGCGACACTCAAGGTTCCATCTGGTGGGGGGGGGGGGGGGTTGTCCCCCAACTCGTTGCACATTTTCCAGCTTAAGTGTTGCTATTTTCATATTTGGTTCATATTCTCAAACTTGGAGTCCCGCAACTGCGTGTCTGGTTGCTACGTTCATGCACGAGGTGTTCGTGTCACTTGATGTGGGATTTGGAGGGGGTTTGGTGGTGTCCCCCCCACCCATGATACATTTTGAAGACTAAGTGTGCCTATTTCGAAATTCGGATCAAATTCTTAAACCAGGAGTTCAATGACTATGCGTTTGGTTGATACATGTTACGTTGAACACGAATGAGGTGTTCGTGCCACTTGTTGTGCTGTTTAGTGTGTGGGGAAGGGGTGCAGTTGTCCCACCGCTCCTAACACATTTTGAAGCCTAAGTGTGCTTATTTTTAAATTCTGGTCATATTCTTAAATTAGGTGTCTTGCAACTATGCGACCGGTTGCTACGTGTCACATCGGTCACACACGAGGTGTTTGTGCGACTCACAATGTTGTTTTTAGGGGGTTTCTCCCCACTTGCGATATGTTTTCAAGTATATGTGTGCCTATTTTATATTTCGAGTCCGATTATTAAATCGAAAATCCTATTACTATACGGTATGTTTCTATGTGTTATGTTGTACATGGATGAGGTGTATGTGCCACTCGCAGTGTCGTTTTAGGGTAGGGGGAGGGGGAGAGGGTGTTCGCAGTGTCCCATCACACGCGGCACATAATCAAGCCTAAGTGTGCCTATTTTCAAATTTGGGTCCTCTTTTAAAACCGGGAGTCCCGCGAGTATGCGAACATTTGCTACATGTTGTGTTGGATATGCAAGAGGTGTTCATGCCACTGACAGTGCTATTTGGTGGAGGGGTGTCCCCCCACTCGCGACACATTTTCAAACCTAGAGGTTCATATTTCCTACATGTTACGTCGTACACGAACAAAGTGTTTGTACCACTCACGATTAAATTTGTGTGGGGGTGGGGGGGCGTACCCCACACGCGGAACGTTTTAAAGCTTAAGTGTACCTATTTTCAAATTCATGTCCTATTCTCACATAGAGAGTCCTGCGACTACGTGATCGATTATTACTTGTTGTTTTGGAAACGCACGAGGTGTTCATGCCACTCGCGATGCCTTTTTGTGTTGTGTGTGTGTGTGGGGGGGGGGGGGGTAGGTCTCCCACTCGTGAAATGTTTTCAAGCCTAAGTGTGCCTATTTTCAAATTCGAGTACAATTTAGAAATATGGAGACTTGTAACTACGTGGTCAGTTTATACGTGTTATGTTGGATGAACACGATGAGTTTATACCACTCGTGGTGCAATTTGTTGTGGGGGGGTATCCCCCCACTTGCAGTACGTTTTCAAGCCTGTATATTCCTATTTTAAAATTCCTACTATCGAACCAGGAGACTCACCACTATGCAGTCAATTGTTACATGTTAGGATGGACACGTAATATGTGTTCGTGATCCACTCACAATATCGTGTGTGCGTGTGTGGGGAGGGGGTTCCCACTCGCGACACGTTTTCAAGCCTAAGTGCAACTATTTTCAAATTCGGTGAGTGTCCCGCTACTATGTGGTTGGCTGCTACGTTTGACATGCACAAGCTGTTCGTGCTACTCGCTAAGCCGTTTGGTGGAGGGGTGTGATTAGCAAGGGTCAGTGGTGTCCGCCCACTCGTAGAATAATTTAAAGCTTAAGTGTGCAAATTTTCAATTTTGAATCATATTCTTAGACCGAGAGTCTCGTGACTACGAGGTCGATTTCTAGATGTTACGTTGGACACGCACCATATGTTTGTGAAACTCTCTATTACATTTGTGTGTGTGTGTGTGGTGGTGGTACCCCCCACTCGCGGAACGTTTTCAAGCATATGTGTGTCTATTTTCAAATGTGGGTCCTATTCTCAAACTGTAAGTCCCACGACTATGCATTAGGTTGCTACGTGTTACGTTGGACATGCATGTGGTGATTGTGCCACTCGCAGTTCTGTATTGTGTGTGGGGGGGGAGGGGGAGGAGGTGTTATGGTTTTCTCCCACACGCGACATGATTTCAAGACTAAGTGTGCCTATTTTTAAATTTGGGTCCCATTCTCAAACCGAGAGTCCCGCGACTACACAGCTGGTTGCTACATATTACATTGGAAAAGAACGACGTGTTTGTTCCACTCATGGTTCCATTTGTGTGGATTGGCGGTGTCCTTCCACTCACGGCATGTTTTCAAGTCTAAAGGTGTCTATTTTCAAATTCGGCTCCTATTCTTAAACCGAGACTCTTGCGACTTCGCGGTCGGTTTCTACATCTTACATAGGAACACACGAGGTGTTTCTACCATTTGCAGTGCCATTTTGGAAAGGGGTTGGTTATATCCACCACTCGGATCCTATTCTAAAATAGGGATTCCTTAGACTACGCGGCCAGTTCCGACATATTATATTGGACACGCACGAGGTATTTGTACCACTCGCGGTTCCGTGTGTGTGTGGGGGG